>JACGCM010001722.1:0-1200000 GCA_014058105.1 Kingdonia uniflora
CAAGCCTTTATTGACAGCCCTTTCGAGGTACCACAACCTCCCAAATGGCTCGATACAAAATCTCGACAGCTATCACAACTTTCATTGCACAGTTGGCCTTCAACAAAGGCAGAAGAGGTCAGAGTTGAAGCTCTATTAATTGAGAAAAATCTGGCGTGAGACCCTCGAAGCTTGCACCAGAGATTCCCGCCGACTCCAAGAAAAATAGAGAACCTTGATGCTAGAATTGCTATTCTGGCACTATTCGTGAATGCTCTGCCAGATTCATAGGCCGAGTAAAATGAGCCCAGCTCCACAAACCAAACCACCTAGAAGGATGCCCTCGCAAAGGTCAAGGGCTTTAGCGATCTTAAGCGACCTTCAAGAGTCCCGTAAATAGCAAGCCAGCGTCGCAAATAACAAACTTCAGAAAACTCGGCAAACATCCCCACATGCTCCACACCTATAATCACTCATGCTCATAGAAGACCTGAGAGCTGCAAATGCCCCCCAATATTGATACCGCCAGAAGCTCACAAGAAGTGACCAATGCTAGTTTGGCTTACACTCATACCCCCTCAGTACCCTATTACCACACATGCAGCAGGACCACCATTTGGCCGTCCTCTGTTCCCATCAAAGTAAGACCAGGCGGAATCTTACTGTGCCAACCATAAGTGCAAACATGTCACATACAATAAATGTTTCGCCCTTCAGCACCTCTCAAACATCTCTAGAGCCAGGACGTTTGTACCAGTAAATATCACTGATCTTCCAAGCACCTCGATGGGTTCTTACCTCAAATCTCTATCTACGCCTAGCTACTGACAGGCCGCGGTGAACATCTATAGAGTCAAGTTTATCAAAGTAACAAACATAGACAATGGACATTCCAAGAGCAAAACAAAAGCGCATCGAAGAAGGTTACAAGCCTCACCTATCAGGAAAAATTCCTACTACTTATGCCGGAATCAAGCTGTCTAACCCTCGAATACAAGTTATTTAATTTATCGAGTATGAAACTATCACACGTCGTGTTTCCCCATTCGATCCATTCGTCATCATGCTTAACATCAGAACCTCGCCTCCATACAATGCGCATGACACTAGGAGCGCAGATATGTCCTCTTTCTCAAGCAGTCAAACCATGACGAAAACACAGCTCATACACGCTGCCAACATCGAACTTACAAGGGTTTTAATGGATCAACCGAAGTCGCTGTTGGCGTATCGCCTACCCGTCACCACAGACCCGGTTTACACCTTCAACAACACTATCGTTATGGACAAGAAGTACCAAATACTCGGTTACTCGGACGAGATTGGCTACGCCATGGCAAGCTATAACTGACTACCATCAGACCCTTTGATTCAGTAATCAGAGGGGTACTTGAATTTGAAAGGTCAACGCCTTGCGGGCTCTGCGAGCACCACACAAGATCGACCAAACCGACAGAAAACTTGTCAGCGCCCCAAACAATTACAACATCTTTCTATCCCTTAAACTTTGACAGATTCTACCTCACCCATCCTGAGACCCACTGTCTATATCGAACTCCCGGCGGTCAGGTCAGGGTGACAATTTATTCGGAACCTCCCTTAATGGTCAGAGCACATCAGACTTTCAGAGTTTATGGAGCAAACAAGACACTCGCCTGGGACATTTCAAACAGATGCCGGTTGTCGGACCCCAACTGGCCTGCATCACCGATCTGCATCCCTTAATTCCTCAATAGTTAATAAAAGGAAGGGAACTGACACTACGGACTTGAAAGCTGGTGAACCTTGATGTGGATAAGCTTCAACCGCAGGCTTTATCAAAGAAGTTAGTGGCAGGACTGGATATAACATTGTAGTAGTTCTAAGAAGAATGGAAAGATCGAATCTGGCGTCGACTTCACCGACCTCAACCAAGCAACACACGAAGGACATTCCCTGCCGGGCTATCTCAGCACTACCTCGCTGCCACTGGTTGACAGAGCGCCTATCCATGTATGGACGCGGCTTTGGGGTACAAATCAATGTTAACCCCCCTCTAAAAATCAACTTAAAACTCATTAAAAACTGAACAGCTTTACATGTTTCAATGTATGCCATTCGGCCTTGTAAAAGGCCCAGAGCCACTACAAATGCCTTGTCACACCCTGTTAAACTTCACTGGTCAAATCAGTCGATAGTTTATAGTCGATGAGTTAGTAGAGCTTCAGAAAAATACCCATATCCAAGACCTCTCAGAACTCTTTCAATACTATCGTAAGTTATAATATGAAACTAACCCAGACAAGTGCCATTTGGCGTGTCATCCGCAATTTTTTTGGGTCACCTTATCAGTAAACGCGGGATAGAGATTGACCCCACCCATATTTGGGCCCTCATAGACATGCTTTCGCCCCGAACCAAAAGATATGTCCAAAAAGTGGCTGGCAGAATAGCATCCCCCAATCGTTTCATTTCTAAATCTTCTGACCGATGTACTTGGCTTTTTTCCTTCTTATGAGATCAGAGCGTCCACAAAGTAAAAAAGAGAAACAATCTGGAGATCAACTGGACCCCTAAGTGTGAACAAGCCTTCCTCAAACTCAAAGCTTATCTTGGTCGTCCACCCATTATCAACACTCCTATCAAAGGTGAAACACTCTCTTTATACCTTGCTGCCGCATAAACCTCTCTCAGCTCAGTACTCATTCAACTTGATTCCAACATCGAAAAATCTGTATATTTCATCGGCAAAACTCTAACCCCCGCAGAAACTCAATATTCCAAACTTGAACGTTTGCTCCTCACACTTGTCTATTCTGCCCATAAGCTCAAACCATATTTTCAGGCTCATCCCATCCGTTTTATTACCAGTTACCCCCTTCGAGAAGTACTCATTAAAAAAGAAAAATCCAGACGAGTGCAACAGTGGTCTGTATACCTTGGTGAACACGACATTACCTTCGAGAAGCAAATATCCTAGAAAGGCCAAACAGTAGCAGACTTTCTAGCTGACTTCTCGGTCGAAGATGTCAATTGGGAAGAACACGAAGATGACTTATCAGAAGACCAACCCGAAATAGCAGATCCCTGGGACCCTCTCACTGGCTGGTATTTATTCACAGATGGATCCGCATGACCTAATGGCTCAGGAATTGGTATTGTCTTGGTAACACCCACTAATAACCTCATAGAGAAGGCTGTCAAACTTACCTTCGAATATTCCAATAACGAAGTAGAGTATGAGGCCTAGATCCATGGCCTCGACCTCGCACTCGACTTCGACATTCCCAAACTTGTAGTCTTTGGCGATTCCCAACTTGTTTAGAGACATTACACAGGAGAAAACCAAGCTAACGATCGCATGGCTGACTGTGTTCTTTTTGTGTGACAGTGCATGGACCGGTTCCTCAAAAAATCCATAATCACTCATTACCCTCGAGGAGAAAATAGACATGCAGATGCCCTCGCCTACATAGCAGCTATGTTTGGACAATCAGAATCTCCGACCCTCCATATCGAAGTACTCAAACGCCCAAGTATCAACCAGATGGAAATCAACGCCATCAATACTGGGGGCGAGAGTCACAATCCAGACGACTGGCAAACACCGTTACTTCATTACCTCAACAATGCCACCCTCCCAGATGATCCCAAAGCCAAATGTTCTTTGCTAGAATACTATCGCAGATACACTATCTACAAAGATGAACTATATCGCAAATCCCCTAATGGCGTTCTCCTTCAATGCATATCACAATCCGAAGCCTCTCAAATCTTAGCCGAACTTCACAAAGGAACCTGCGGTGCTCACACTGCTGGTCGTTCTATGGCCCTTCGAGCTGTCGCCCAAGGATTATTTTGGCCCGATATGATAAAACAAGCTTCAGAATATGCAAAACATTGTGACAAATGCCAACATCAAACCCATGACATCCATTGCCCCTCTCAAGACCTTCATTTCAGTCAAGTTTCCTGGCCATTCAAAAGATGGGCCATCGATCTTATTAGACCCTTCCCAAAAGCCTCGGGTAGCAGAGAAAACATCCTAGTCGCAACCGATTACTTCACCAATTGGGTCGAAGCTGTACCTCTATGCCGAACCAGAGAAGAGGAAGTTGTCAAATTTTTATGGGTAAACATCATCACTCGCTTCGGCTATCCCCACATGATTCGATATGACAATGGTCCCTAATTCGTTGGCAGTAAAGTTAGGAACTTCCTCAAAAAACACAACATCATCCTCTCACCCTCCACACCTTACTATCCCTAGGGCAATGGTTAAGTCAAAGCAATTAAGAAAACTATTGTCGATGGTCTTAAGAAGAGAGTCGATGCAAAGAAAGGATGATGGGTTCAAGGGTTATAACATGTCCTTTGGGCCTATCGTACAACCCCAAGAAAATCGACAAGATGCACCCCCTTCCTCTTAACATATGGAACCGAGGCTGTATTACCTGCCCAATTCGAAGTACCCACTCGAGACCCTAACCTCCCGGATGAAGATAATGAGTTCGAACTTGCATAAAACATGTTATGGATCGATGAAACCAGAGATCAAGCTATCGCCAACATTGGCCGGTACCACACATCACTTCAGAAATTCTACAACAAAAGAGTTCGACCATGGAGTTTCAACATTGGAGATCCAATACTTCGACGTGTCAACCAATCTTCAAAACCTCAAAATGCCGGCAAGTTAGCCGAATCTTGGGAAGGACCATATGTCGTCTACGATAAAACAGATAAGGGGCTTATTACTTAATGACGGAAGACGAAGAATATCTACCAAACCCCTGAAATACAATGCAGCTGGTCTCCTATAACAGGCCATATCCCCAACCATGTACAACTGATGTAATCCAGAATATTCAATAAACAAGTTTTTCAACCTTTACTTTATCTCCTATTTCATTTTGAATTTCTTGATTTCACTTAGGTATCATGTCAACCTTCGACCCGACTATTACTTGAGGGTAATCTCAAGATTTTTCAAGCTCCCAACTTCGAGTAAACTCGAGGGGAATGGATGGCCGAAAGACTGGACCCTCGGGGATGCATTGGGGGCGATCAGATATTGCTTCGCTGTGGCTAAGGCCTTTGAAGTCCAGTCCTTTTTTAGGTTTAACCCGGGTATCATGTCCACCCTCGCCCCGACTGATACTTGGGGGCGACCTTAAATTGCTCAAGTCTCCAAATTCGAGCAAAATCGAGGGGCAAGGATGGTCGAAAGATCGGACCCTCGAGGATGCATTGGGGGCGATCGGATAAACTTCGTCCAGGCTCTGAAGCCATTGAAGTCCAATCCCTTTCTTGGTTTACCCCGGGTATCATGTCCACCCTTGCCCCGACTGATACTTGGGGTCGACCTTGAATTGCTCAAGTTTCCAACATTCGAGCAAACTCGAGGGGAACGAATGGTCGAAAGACCGGACCCTTGGGAATGCGTTGGAGGCGATCAGATATTGCTTCGCTGTGGCTTAGGCCTTCGAAGTCTAGTAAATTTTTGGGTTTCTTCTAGGAATCACATCCCCTCGGCCCGAATGATACTCGGAGGCGACCTAAATTTTTTTCAAAATTTCAAACATCGCTGTGGCTTCGGCCTTCGATGTCCAGCAGAACATACAGAGTTCGATCAAAACATATTCGATACTCTTCAGAGTTCGATCACACTACAATCATTCAAACAATAACAGTATAAGAAAATACTATCTACAATTCTACCAAGTATAGAGAATATTTAACATATTATCCATCAGAGGAACAATTGCGGTACAATTCAAAGATTAATCATCAATAGTCCAAAACAAGCAAAATCAATAGAATACGCATCCAAATTCCAATAATTCAAGGTCAGAGCAAGGTAACACAATCAATCATAAAATCAGATATCAAATCAAAAGTTCAGATTCAGTATGTTCAGAATCACTATATGCAGAATTCACTTCAGAAAATACGCATCAATATGTTCAGCATCAACTTTAGAAGTTTAATAGATAACAAAAGCACAAAAAAACCTATCGAGTTCAGAGACCAACAAAAAACAACATCGTTCAACATAGTACAACTCAACATTATAATCAGCAGAAGAAGACATGAAGCCCCAACCCCAAATACCTCATATCGGCGCGGTTACACCTTCTTGCTCCATAGACCCCCCCCAGCACCAACACCTTCAGCGGCTTCATTCGAACCTTCGACATCCAAACCATCAACAGTTCCACAAAAGGACACTCTAATAATAGAAGTATCTATATCACCCCCAATACTTCCAATTGCCTCATCAACAACGTTCATCTCTTCTTCCTTCATCTACAACTCATTTTCTTCAACAAGTTCTGAAGATACAGGGTAAGGTTGCAATGTATCGGGGTCATACCCCTTATCATCTATAAACTTCTTCGACCTAACATTGTCCTTGGATTCACCATCATACTGCCACTGGAAATTTACCTTATGTTCCGCTTTCTCCCTCTTATACGCCGCAAGCTTTGCAGACCACTCTCGCTCCAGCCTCAACAGCTGCAGCTCGAGCCTTTCATCATAAGAGTCAGTAAGCACCCCCAGATCTTGCTTCAACTTCCTGACTTTAGACATCAATGATGCCACTTTCCCACGAGAAAGATTCAGGTTTTCCTTTGCTTGTTCCAATTTTGCCTTTACTGACTTAATTGCCTTGTTGCAAGTTTGCACCCAAACATTTGTCTGCTAAAATATTCAAGAAATCAGTGCATCTGGAAACTCAAAGAATTTTCAAGAAATCTCAAAGTATTACAACAGAAAGCCGTATATAGTTACCTGAAACATGTGCTTCTTTATTTCCTTCGAAGCCTTGTCTGGATCATCTTCCCAGAGCTTGACCATTGAAGCCTGCTTCGCCATAGCCTACTTCTGTCGTTCAACCTCTATCATTTCTTCATCCTCCTCCAGTGTATCATCCTCCCCCAGTGCCTTATGCCTCTTACATTGGCCAGCCTTCGATTCCTATACCTTCGGGGTTTGGGAGCTACCCAGCTCTTCCCCTTCTCAGTTTGAGTTGTTACCGGCCTCAGCCTCAACATCAAAGCATCTCCTGCCACTTCGGGCACTGACGCTGCTTGCTTCGATACCCTATGTGATCTCGGCACAAACTGGTAGTTCCTTGGCAACTCTTCCCCTCCCATCTCTTTTTGCCCCTTTGAAATACCTTCACTTTTATTTTCTCTTTGGTAGCTTCGGCGTAATGGGTATGTCTCGAAGCAGGGAATCTGCCTTCTTCCTCCTTTGCCTTTTGATTTTGAGACTGTCAAACACAGAATTTAGCCAGTCTTCACTAGCTTAGAGCAGAGTATCAATATAATTTACCAGATTATCCCAAGACGAACTCTTCGGACCTGCAGATTAAAACAAGATCACAGCTATCACTTATTTCAGATACTCATCAACAACAACCCTTCGACAGTAGACTTAATTTCATTATATACCTTATGATGTAATTTATAGGGTTACCATCGTCTTCATTCTCGTAGTTACCCCTTAATATCATTAAATCTTTATTCCACCCCTAGACTGTCGAGCACAGATCAAAGAACTAAGGTTTCTCTGGGTGATATTGGATGTGATGGGTTCTGACTAGCCTTCCTCGAGTAAAAGGTGATAATGTCAAACCACTTAATCAAACTTTGACCCTCACCAGCCAATTTTACATTCATCCCCTCTATCACCCTCATCATCTCATAAAAATTACCGTTCATTTGCACCGGAGCCACCCCCCAGAAATTTAACACTTCTTTCACCAGTCTTTGAAGAGGATGCCCTAGTCTTAATTGAATTTGGCCTCTATAATCCATAATCCCTTCCCCGGGGTCCGACTTGAAGGTCAACCCTGCCCTCGCAATACTCAGGTACACTCCCACCTTCGAGAGTTCTAATTTGGCAGCAAACCGATCTAATCTAATCTTATCTTTAGCCAAAATGGAACCTTTGACCCTATTCGACTCAGACGAATCCCCTCTATCGTTACTCTGCACCTTATCTCCCTCTCCACCACCCCTAGGCCCTACATTACCCCTCTCCCCCATACTGTTTCTTCTTCATCACTATCTTCGGTCACTATCGTCCTTCGACGTCTCGTAACTAGAACCCCCTCAACCGGCAGAACCATAGATACTGGAACCTTGGTCACAAAATTTAACACTTCAACATCACTACCCCTCGTATCTCTACGTGCGAACAACACCCTCACTTCAAACTGCCTGCAAAAGCCGAAGCTTCTCGAACCTTCTTTCCCCCTACTCGAAACTAAATAATCAAGTCCAAACAGTCGCATCATAAGCTTTTCCGTAATACGAGTAAAACACCATCATTACTTTTTGCACATTGCCCCAGGCGCACGTACCAGTCTGACAGACCAGCTGTCTGGGTTGTCAGAACGGCTAGTCCAATCAAGCATAACCATCAACACAATCCATGAACTCGAGTACTCGACCATTCTACGTCTCAAACAATCCTCAACAGATAGCTTCAAATTTACTGATCAAATATATCGACCTTCGATGTACGACAAACCTTTCAATTCAAAATTTTTGACCCTTCAATCGACTACAATCATAAACTTAGACCATTTAAAAATTTATGATTACAGATAATATTTTCAGCTTCGACACACTGTATCTTTCACTTCGGCCAATTCATTTTTATCTTCGAACAATATATTCTGACAGTTGTACTATCAATTCAACGATTCAAGATACTATCTCCAGAATTTAGATTATATTACTACTACTCACAGTTCGACAAAGTAAGTTATTCCAAGAAGCCATTTTCATTCAAAACGGAAGAAAACATTCTAGACCTCGTACAGAGAAAGTAAAAAAATGAAACATAGCAAAGGAAAGTAGCAACACCAACATATGACAGAGGACCCTAGTTATTAGCGGGATGCTCTTCTTCGACCACGGCCGCTGCATCTTCATCCTTCTAGTCCACTATATCCTCTATGAAGCCTTTGAGAAGAGACAGCCGATGACCAGGTAATGGCCCTATCATCTGTACTATTCCCCACCAGTATGTGAAGGGCATGCTGTAGAGTGGTGCCCCAGGTTCAACTTCAAAAAGGTTTGGCATTTTAGCATTAATATCCTCCACTATACCGAACCTCCGTTGCAGGCCCAGCAAAGCCTCCTGGATTCTCCAGGCTCTCACCACCGCTTGATCTTCCTGAATGGGT
Source organism: Kingdonia uniflora (assembly GCA_014058105.1). Lineage (NCBI taxonomy): Eukaryota > Viridiplantae > Streptophyta > Magnoliopsida > Ranunculales > Circaeasteraceae > Kingdonia > Kingdonia uniflora. Next base: position 9,164 of record JACGCM010001722.1, read on the forward strand.
ACCTTTCTAGCCATGTTGATCAAACCAAGTTAATGAAACAGATGAAGAGAATGTTGACGGACAGATGAAGAAATTCCCTCCACCCTACCCCTTTTATACCTATAAATCCACCACAACTTTCCCTCTTCCCTAATCGAATTAATGGCAACCTTTAATTTTCAACCTCGAAAAGTCAACATACAACCTTTCCAACTTCCTGGACGTAACTGATTCGTCGGTACCTGCATTCAAATCTCATTCCCGAGGACTTCTTGTCGAGTGTACCTCCAAAATCAAGCATTCGTCCATTATAACCATCGATTATCACAAACAACATCTCATCATAACCTTTAACTGCAATTACCTTAAATCATATCATTATACCTCGACACCACTAACAGTTCGATAACATGCGTGTGCTTAGCGGGCCTACAAGAGTTTTGTCTCCATTAGTCTACATTATCAGTCAAACACAGTAATACCACTGTGCAGAAAATATTATGTCCATTCTAAATATCCGATCAAACAAACAGATTACATTCCTACTACAACCCCAAGAAAAAAACCCCATACAGAAAAGCAAAAGCATGCCAAAATACAAATATTTACCACATCAACCAGTAGCTCTGCATCCGGAAGGTCCAGCTCCGCTTACTGCATTTTGCTCTTCGATGATCTCTTTTGCACAAACAAGAATTTTTACCAGAGCTATCAGAAAGAGATAGCGCCTATCGGCAGTCGTAAAGTGAAACCTCAGCTATTCTCACAGATAAGCATAAGGATCACCATTGATGAACTCTTCAGGTCCTACCTCTAAAAGATCTGGCATGTTCCAGTTCAGATCATGTTGCCCAAAAAACTTCATATGCAGTGCCGCCATCTTCTGCCCCACTCGACGATTGCGAGCGAAGATCATCCTCTTCTAGTAATGCATCTTTGGTGTGGTATCCATTCAAATGTTCAAAATTTGGAGAAAGAGCTGAAGACTACTGTAAAAGGGAGAAGATAGAGCATCCCTTCATAATAACCCATCTTTATAGCCTTCACCTCATTTATTGCCCTATAACCACCTACACCTCTTAATTACTATCTTTTATTACTTACCCAAAAACCAACAATCAAACAGCTCAGATTCAAAGACCGAACAGTTTTATCAGCGAACACCTCTCCACCTGGCTTTGAGACCTTCGCTGAGAGGGGGCGAATGTTGTAGCCTACTCGTAGCCTTCGACAGACAGCCAAAACCTACTTTACGGCCTACTCGAATGTATCAAAGCCTACTCAATCCTTAAAATAGACTCCCCAGAGATCCCCTAAGACGAAGCTTCGACACCAGACTGACACGTCACGACAGATACTCTTCAACCATATCTACACATGGTCGAAGTATGACGGTACAGACAACCAACTCACCAGATAAGCCGTCGTAATGATTGGCCTTTACAGCTACAGTGACAGCCTGACCACTGCGCCACAGTGCAAAAGTACAGAGACACATCAGACAATTGTGACAGTGACAATGCAGACAGAGCCGATGCCATAACTCGCCAGGATTTCCAGACAGTAATCATGTAATCCTGACCCACATTTGGTGACTTAGCTTTCTATGGCTCTATAAATAGAGGAGAGGGGAAACCAAGTAGGGGGTAGAAAAATCATCTCCAGCCTCTTACATTTTACCTTCGACCTCCCAGTGCACATTGTATTCGAACCCACCAATTAATCTTCTGTAATATAATCTATCTTAAAAATCCTCATCAGAGGTCGTAGAAAGTCACATTCAGGCCTCTACGCAAGCATTTGTCTGTAGTTAGTTCTTACTCTAGACCAATTGCTTGCATCCCTTTGATTGAAGATTGATTCTACGTTGTAAGAACCAACTTTACCTCCAAACAAAGTTAGGTCTCTACAGATCTTGCACCTTTCCATAGAGCCGTAACCCCTTCAAGTGATAGGCATACATTTGAAGTTTAATTATGTGTAAGCGTTAGAGTTTTTTATCTAACTATCTCTCAAGTTCAGATACAATTGCTTTCTGTAGAGAAATCCAAGTTACAGTCAACTATTCTAATTAAGATGCAAAGCAATTGCCGTAAAAGGTAATTGTTTACAACTTGAAATGGATAAGTTGAATGAGAAAACAAAGATTCCCAGAGGTTTAAAAAATATTAAGGGTTATCAAATATGTATAGAGATACCTCATTAAGAAACGGAGACTACAATGGACCTACCTGAATAATGGTTAGACAATAACTGCTCACAGTAGAGCAAAAAAACAGTAAGAAGGCCAACTTCATACCTGAGTAAATGCATGTCCCTTATCCAAGATTTCAATTGGAACAATAACCCAAAAACTATGCGAAGAGTTGTAATCCTTATGCCAATATGACGCACGACGAACTGTTATCCTTCTTCCTCCTCCTTTATCTGGGATTAGGACCGGCAATAAAACCATATAGTTCCATTGGCGGAGTTAAAAAGGGTTTTACCTTAGAAAAAAAATTAGTTAGTAATCGAGATATAGATGCAAAGGTCTAGCAGCTGAAAAGATAGTAAAATTGCCTCATCAATAAATAATAGAGTTGAAACTCTTAATGCGATATAACGTAAAATGTCTAGCAAAAAACAAATAAATAATAACCATATTGAGGATTGTCCAAACTTAATCCCTTCTCATATGTTCTCTCACCTTCGACATTCCATCTTCTAAAGGTGCACCGTGCACTCTATTCGTAGGGTCATCAATATACCAAAAACCAGTTGTAACAATATTACTTGGAGAAAGCCAATATAGTATGCAATTTATGGGTTTTGATGTTGCATGCCATCTCTGCAAGAGAGATCATATGAGAAGGTGAGTTAATTAACTGTAATCTATACATACAACATAATTTTTAACTTGGGAACATACCGAAAGCAATACGCTACCTTCTCAAGGGGTAATTTCATCTTGAGCATTTCCTTGATTTGACTGTTCAAGAAATTAGTATTAGCGACATTGAATTATTAAAATACAATAGTGAAGATTTTAAGTTAATATACCAGTAATTTTTTCATTTTTGTCATTTGTGCCTCCAATGACGATACTTTCTCATTCACTTCCTTGCATACTACTAGTTCCTCCCGTAAAACCCTCACTTCTTCTTGTAAGCTTTGTACTATCATTCCACCATGTTTAACATCTTTATAAAGAGTTGGTGATATGCCAAATCCCGTTGTCCTCATACGTCCAGGGTACTCAGAACCTGAAACCTCTGTGAGATCATCATCTCCAACATCTGGATTATTTGAGTTGATTTTATCTATTTTATCCTGAAAATAAAAAGTAACATATGGTGTTAATGTAAACAAGTATTATGTAACATTAATTACATAATTATAAAATACTAAAGGTACATACTATTTTTTCTTGGACCAACTCATTTACGGCCTCTCCATTCTTCCTTCTGTGTGCCCTTGTCCATACAGCAGACCGTCGAACCTTTTTCATGACTTATGTGGCATCATCAGAAATCTCTTTATTCTACAAAAAAAGAACCATATATTCTTATATGCGTAGATTTGTAATGTAAATTGGTATAAAGCATATGAAAAACAACTACCATTTCATGTTCCAACCGAGGATATCCTAAACGACTACATGTATGGGGTAATTTATGTTTTTTCCTGGTTTTAATGAGTCTTCTCCTAAGCTCCTGTAGAAACAACAATATTATTTTTAGGTTACTAACAATTGGATTAAACATTAGGAAGTTACTAAAATGTTACAACAAATAGAAAAGAAAGTATATAAGTTTAATACCTTGTAATTATAAGTTGTACATTGTTTAATAAAGGCCTCCCATTGATTGTAAGGTACATCTTCGAGACATTTTTCGAGAGCTTGTTCATACTCATCATTAATATCTATTAATTTTCTCTTTTCAACTTTGAATTCATGCCAATCCTTTCCTATAGACATTAATGTCAACTTTCGTGCCTCTTCTGATACTATAAACTTTTGCTGCCATAAGCATATGTTAACAAAGAAAAACTTTATAAAAATTTGAAATATAACATAGTGAGTTGTGTTGAAGTAATTTAATTACCTTTACCATCTCCCATAACCTATCTTTTACATATGGCTTGACTTTATTCCAAGCAAGGATCGTGATAGAAACAATCTCTTTAACAATAACCCCAATATATGTGCTAAAGAACACCAAATTTTTACCAACAGGTTGTCCTTTTATATTGAAATCCAGAGGTCTTCGTTTGCCGCTTTCGGTAGCAATAACTTTACATTTATTTTTACCTCTTTGGCAAAATGACTTAGGATTTTGTATTGGCTGATTGGAAGCTTGAGATGTACCTTCTTCTAGTGGACTTGGACTATTACTTCCTTACATTCTTTCAGGCTGGGAAGAATTGCCAAGGCCTGCAGTAGCTCATGCTATACAAACGTATGTTAGCAATTGCGATTTTGATATATTAATGATTTTGTAAACATATAATAAGTGGTATTGGCTAATTTGATGGATAAGGATATACCTTCATTTAATGGACATGAGTTTTGACGTTCTTGCACAATTACTGGTCGACAAAAGTTACAAAAGCCTATACTGCCTTATGCTATATAAGAAATACATGTGAACAATATAATCATAGAGTTATAATGGACCATATCGAATATTCATCGCTAATGAAATTTATAGCGTTCACCTGCGGGATTCATCCCATCCATAGTACTAATATTGGCAATGATATTTTTAGCCCTTTTTGAAATTTCCATTTGAATTTGCAATGTGCATATGTTACCAATATAATTAGAATTAAAATTATCATAACTAAAATAAAAATATATAAAAGCAAGAATCTTACCGGTGTCGCTTTACTCTTTAAATTTCTTCGGTCCATAGTAATAATGTTAGGCAAAGATGTTCACCTTTAAAAAAATGGTCATATTGATAATATATCACATTTGATAACACTATCAAAAGCCCAAAATTTACAAGTAAAAGTATAATATTGTCATAAATAAATGCCAAGATTTTATTAATTAAATTGAACAAGTTAACAAAAGAAATAACTAAAGTCTCGTAATTACCAGCCATATAATAAGATCTCAACTCTAAAGTATTCTAATCATATATACTAGACATTTATCAAATAAACCAAAATAAGATCTAAAAATATTCAAGATCGAAAGAAAATAATTTTTTTTAATTTGAAAGACTTAATCTGCATTGTTTTAAACCCATATTCCTTCACATCCCGCACGTACATAGCCTTTATCTTCGATATCTCCAATAGGCCCAAGACTATCTATGGGTACCGACTCTTCTCGTACTTCATCGTTAGTATCCTCCAAATCCTTAAACCCTTGAGGAGGTGTTCTTAAAACTACATACCACGGTAAGTCATCTGATTCCCAGGAATAAAATACTTGATGAGCTTGAGTTGCAAGGATGAATGGATCTTATTGTTGAGTTATTCTATGATGAAGATTCACTAATGTAAACCCCTCAATTTTTTTTTATCCCTGTAGCTATACTCGCTCAATCACAAAGGAATACTGGATAATGAAAGGTGTAATAGTCTATCAAAATAATTTTTTTTATAACCCCATAGTAAGTCATGACCTTTTCAATCTGTCTCTGGTCTCTATCACTTGATCTACATAAGGTAGTAGCACACAAAGAAACTCCTGAGTTTTGAGTTCCTTTCTCTGTATCCTTTGTATGAATATGATATCCATTAATTAAATAGGATCCACAAGTCATGGCAGACTTTCTTGGACATCATATTCATACAAAGGATATCATATTCATACAAAGGATATAGGGGACACAACCTTATGTTATCCATTAATTAAATAGGATCCATAATGCTTTCAATGTAGGGGACACAACCTTATGTTTCATCTCTTCAAAAATCTGAAAAGAATGAGAATTTAATTGGGATAAACGTCTTATTGAAAATAATAGAAGACAGATTCATCAACATTTTTACATACTTCATGTTTAAACCATTCGTTAAACTCATCTGAATGTTTTTTTATTAAGTAGACCGCCATTCTTTCCTAATCAACGATCTTGAAGAATAGGTTGGATCTTGTGTTTTCTAGTATAATAAGTAGGTTATTTACTATTACAAAAATATAATCATAAAAAAATGTTCTATACATACATATATCACTATACTTACTCTAGGTATGGCTGAACTTCCTCGAAGTTAAACAAAACACAGCGATGAAGTGATTCTCAATTCCCTTCAGATAGAGTGAACTCCGCTTCAGCTGACAATGGGCAACCTTCAAGAATGGTAGATTCAACATTGTCAATGTGATTTATGTTCACTTTTCCATTGGTATATTCATAAAGATTCAAATATTCTGCACAAAACATGGCACACTCTTCTGCCAAGTAACATTCGACAATACACCCTTCCGGCCTTGCAGGATTTCTAACATATTCTTTTAACACCTTCATAAACCTATATATTGCATCAATATTCAATTATTGCATTAACTTCATACAAGTATTCAAACTAACTTACTAAAATACTTAGAAAGTAAGTATCTTTCAAATGGATACATCCAACGATAATGTACAGGCTCTCCAAGGCATGCCTCTTGAACCAAGTGAATAGTAAGATGTACCATAATATCAAAAAATGATGGCAGAAAATACTTCTCTAACATACACATTGTCTCTACGACTACCACTTCCAAACTCTCCATTTTATCGTAATAAATTTCTCTTTGGCAAAGTTCATGGTAAAATGAACAGAGTTTAAAAATGGTATGCCTCACTCCTTTCGATAGAAGATCATGCAAAGCCATGGGCATCAGTTGTTGCATTAGTACATGATAATCGTGTGATTTGATACCGTTAATTGTATGATCAAACATAGAAATGTAATTTGAGATATTGAAACAATACCCATCTGGTAACTTTAAGGAAGATAACCTACGACAAAAATATATTCTTTTTCTTTTTTTGAGAGCATATGTGGTGCTGGAGGAAGGAATGTCCTCTTACCCCTAGGTTGAGGATCTAGTTCAGGACGTATTTTTAATTCCTTCATGTAGAGACGAGATGCAAGACCATCTTTCAATTTTCCGGCAATGTTCAATATTGTTCCGACGAAACTAGCGCAAACGTTCTTCTCCGTGTGCATCACGTTCAAATTGTGAGGTAGTAGATTATACTTCTAGTACGCCAACTCAAAGAAAATCGACCTCTTCTTCCATCTTTACAAATAATTTTTTTATGATTTTTTTTGTTTTTGTGCAGGCTTTCCCCAATCTGTTTCAATACTTTTTACCTCATCCCAAATTTGCGTACCCTTTAAAGAAATTGGACGTGTATCAAGCTCTTTTTCGCCATTAAACCAACTTTTCTTCGACCGAAATGGGTGGTTAGGCCTTAGAAATGTTTTATGTTGCATATAACAAAATTTCCTGCCGAACTTTAGCCATTGTGAACATGTACCATAGCCACACCTATGACATGCTACTTCTCCCTTTACTGGGCATTTTGCAAGGTTTCCATATGTGGGAAAATCATTAATAGTCCACAATAATACTGTCCTTAAAGTAAACTTGGTTTTGGTATATGAATCATATGTTTCAACGCCATTTCCCCCAGAAGTAACAAGTCATCAATAAGGGGTTGCAAATAAACATCGATGTCATTACTGTAGGGGCTTATTCCTAAACCTCACTCATAATCGAGCTCATTCAGTTCGAATTACCTCCATCTTAGGTTCATACAATTTTAGTACATAACATTCCAGTCAGACATTCTAGCCAACCCCACGAACTACATAAGAAACTACATTGAGCTAAAACCAGAAAACGTGATTCAGTCAAGGATACCTATCTCCTACGAACTTGTCAGTTATTCATTCAACCGCCACTAACCACATTATTCAGGAGACGTGCTCCAGCACGACGAAGAGCTATGGGAAAAGCCTATCAAAAGGAGAAGTTCTAGAAGAGACAGAGACCAGAAAAATTACCCAAACTTTTTTTTTACAAGATCAAAGGCATTTATATTCCAGAGATCACTTGTAATAAAGATATCCACTCAAAGCTATAAAGAGACTTTTACAAAAGTCCTCCACACGAGGTCGTGAATTTTTACCTATTCAGAGGTTTTCCATGTTAAAACACTTGTTTCGATTTCTTGCTTTCCATTTTCGTATTGTGATAGGATCATTGGTGTGATAGCTAATTCCTAATCGTATCGAGCTACAGAATTCAGCCATTACATTTGGCGCCGTCTGTGGGAATCAAACCCACAACCACGGAGTACATTCTGGCCGCTTCCTAGGCCACCTCATCAGTAAGAAAGGGATTGAAGCTGACCCAGATTAAATCCACGCTCTCCTCGACATGCCTTCTCAAAAGACAACGAAAGACATCCAAAAACTTGCCTGCAAGATTGCCACGATCAACTGTTTCATTTCCAAATCTTCAGACCGCTGCCGTTGGCTATTTCTGTTACTCCGAGGATACACCAAGAGAGGAAAGGTCTAGCCAGCCATGGAAGTCACATGGACACCAGAATGCGAGGCAGCTTTTCAGGATCTCAAAATCTATTTGGGGAGGTCTCCCATAATGAGCACCCCAGTAGGCAATGAGGAACTGATTATCTACCTAATAGTCACCGACACTTCTCTCAGCTCAGTTTTCATTTGTCTGGAAGGGAAAATCGAGAAACCAGTCTTCTTCATCAGCAAAATACTTACACCAGCAGAAATAGGGTACTCTAAAATTAGGAAACTTCTTCTCACCCTCGTTTACACTTTGCAGAAACTCAAGTGCTACTTCCAAGCACATTCCGTCAAAGTGATGACGAACTACCCACTTCGTGAAGTTCTATCCAAAAAGCAGAAATCGCGACGAGTGCAACAGTGGTTAGTCAGTTTGGGCGAACATGATATAAAGCTCGAACAACGTTACTCAGAGAAAGGTCAGGCCATTGCTGATTTCCTCGCTGATTTTCCCGTAGATGATCCCGAGTGGGAGGACTACGATCCAGACCTTACTAAAAGTTTGCCAGACAATTTACCTTCTAAGCCATTTGACGAACGATCTGGCTGGATCGCCACGTCAGGGTGGAGACTTCTCATCGATGGATCGGCAGGATCTGCAGGGTCAGGAATCGAGATCGTTTTGATTACCCCTTCAAATGATAGAATTAAGAAATTAATTTGCATGAACTTCGAGGCCTCAAATAATATTACTGAATATAAAGCTCTCATTCACGGACTCGACCTCGCTCTTGAGCTTTACGTCCCCGAACTCTGAGTTTATACAGATTCATTACTCATCGTTCATCATTATTCCGAGAGTAACAAGAAGAATGAGAAGATGATCGAATATGTGACCCTCGTTGCAGATTGGATGAGTAAGTTTGGGAAAACGACTCTCGAATATCTTCCTCGAGGGGAGAACAGATACGCCGTTTCCTTGGCATATCTAGTCGGGGTCATGGGTACAAAAGCTCGATATTTCAAGATTGAAATCATTTCAACCCCCAACATTGATCACATATCAGTATGCACGATCAACGCTGGGGGCGATAAAGGGGGAGACAACTATTGGCAAAAGCCTTTCATAGATTACCTCGGTGTCGACAACAAATGCAACGGACAGCTTCCAACAGATCCAAAAGAACGCAGACAGCTGATAAACAAGTCGAAACGGTACATTACTCAGAATGGAGTGCTTTACCGTCTATCTGTTATAGGGCCTTACCTCAAGTGCCTCTCAAAATCTAAAGTTGACGAGCTGCTTCACGAATTGTACGAAGGTACTTGTGGCTCCCATGCCGCAGGTAGGTCATTAGCAAATAGAATGATTACTCAAGGAGTATTCTGGCCCGGCATGCGCAAGCAAGCAGATCAATATTCCCGCAAATGTGACACTTGCCAAAGTCATGGAAATATGATACGCGCCCCTGCGCTCAAGCTCTATGCAAGTAAGGTTTTCTGGCCATTCAAAAGATGGGCACTAGACCTCGTCGACAAATTCCCTAACTCTTTAGGTAATCGCCGCCACCTTCTTGTAGTTGTACAAAATGGGTTGAAGTAATTCCACTCTGTCAAACCAGAGAAGAAGAGGTCATCTCTTTTATCTGGAACCATATAATTAATCGATTCGGGTGCCCCCACCTAATTCGTATCGATAACGAGCCCCAATTCGTGGGAGAAAAAATCGTAACTTTTTTAAATCACCACAATATCATCCATTCACCATCAAATCCATACTATCCTCAAGGTAATGGCCAAACCGAAATCACCAACAAAACCATCGTGGATGGACTCAAGAAATGGCTTCACTCACAGAAAAAAGGCAATTGGGTTCGCGAACTGCCTCACATCCTGTGGGCGTATCAAACTATTCCCCGACAGTTTACAGGTTGTACCCCATTCCTCCTTACTTATGGTACTGAGGCAGTTATTCCATCTGAATACCATCATCCAGTTCGAGATCACGCGTTAACTGACAAGGAAAAGGAGTTCGAATTGGCTTGCAACCTCAATATGATAGATGAAACTAGGGAACGCACCATTGCTAACCTAGGTCAATACCAACAAATGCTAGCTAGGTTTTGCAATAACTGAGTCAGGAGCCGTACCTTCCAAATCAAAGATCTCGTCCTACGAGAAATTCCTCAACATCACAAAGAGCCTCACGCTGGAAAATTAGCCGATAATTGGGAGGGTCCATTTATTATCATAGGTCTCTCAGGCCTGGGATCATACTATCTCATGACAGGAGAGGGAATCCCCATTTCAAATCCTTGGAACACTAGAAGACTGAAGCGATACTATCGTTAGTCGCCTCACTACTCCATTTCCAATTTTTTCTATTTGTTATCAATTCCAAAAGTGAGATTCTTATCTCTATCTAATGTAAATTCTAAACTTATCAATAAAAGTTTTTTGTTTATATATCGTGTCAATCTCTTCACAAAACAGTCATTCACATTCCACAGATTCAAGGATAGATAATACTAGCTTACAATCCATATTCTTTAAGTTCGATTAAGGAACTTTGTTGGCTTCTGCCACTATATATCGGCGGGGGAGGCAAGTGTAAAAACTTGTCCAACTTTAAAGAGCCAAGAAAGAGATAAGACATAAGAAATACTAGTCTTCATCTTTTACAACTTGTTTGGTCTACACCAGTAAGCTAGATCGAGCATACAACTTGGTTATGCCGAATCTCTACATATTGGCGTGGGAGGCAAGTGTAAAAACTTGTCCAACTTCAAAGAGCCCAGCAAGAGATAAGACATAGGTAATACTAGTCTTCATCTTTCATAACTTGTTTGGTCTACACTAGTAAGCTGGATCGAGCATATAACTTGGTTCAGCTGAATCTCTACATATCGGCGAGGGAGGCAAGTGTAAAAACTTGTCCAACTTCAAAGAGCCAAGCAAGAGATAAGACATAGGTAATACTAGTCTTCATCTTTTACAACTTGTTTGGTCTATACCAATAAGCTAGATCGAGCATACAACTTGGTTCAGCTGAATCTCTACATATCTACGAGGGAGGTAAGTGTAAAAACTTGTCTAACTTCAAAGAGCCAAGCAAGAGATAAGACATAAGTGATACTAGTCTTCATCTTTCAAAACTTGTTTGGTCTACACCAGTAAGCTGGATCGAGCATACAACTTGGTTCAGCTGAATCTCTATATATCTGTGAAGAAGGCAAATGTAAAAACTTGTTCAACTTCAAAGAGCCAAGCAAGAGATAAGACATAGGTAATACTAGTCTTCATCTTTTACAACTTGTTTGGTCTATACCAATAAGCTAGATCGAGCATACAACTTGGTTCAGCTGAATCTCTACATATCTACGAGGGAGGTAAGTGTAAAAACTTGTCTAACTTCAAAGAGCCAAGCAAGAGATAAGACATAGGTGATACTAGTTTTCATCTTTTACAACTTGTTTGATTTACAACGGTAGGCTGGATCGAGCATACAACTTGGTTCAGCTGAATCTCTATAGCTCTACGATTGTGACTAGTGTAAAAGCTTGCCTTACATCAAAGACATAACCAGGCACAAGATAAGGCAAATGTCATACTAGCCTTCATCTCATTTAATATGCCTGCGACATTTCTATAAGCCTGGGTCAAGGTTAATACTTGGTCTAGCAACCCTTTTACTTTCCTGTGATTAGAACGAATGTACAAATTTGTTTTATATCAAGGATCCCGCCAAGCACATGATAAAGCAATGGTCATTCTTGCTTTCATCTATAACAATGTCTGCAACATTTTTACTTATTTTCAGGTCAAAATCATATTACAAAAGATTCTTTTCTACTGGTGGAGTATCAGCAATGCTCTCTCCCACATCATAAAGAGGTCTATCTTTCAGTTCGCAGGATACAGCAGCCCTACCTCGTTCTACTAAATCAGCAGTTTGAGGGCCCAGTTGGGTCTCCATGACGCCCAGACAGTTGCCTTGATCAATCTCGGCTCCACAGGTGTATCCCTTATCTGACAGAGCGTTAAGCATGGTATCTCGTTCTACCTCTAGCCTTTTTAATTCCTCTACAAAGTATGCAATGATCACCGTTAACAAATCAGATCGAGACACATTTGGTACTACCACTTTTGTAAACCTAGCCTTCAATATCTCGTGATACGCCTTTACACTGACATAAGTATCCTTCCAAGCATTCCTATCCTCAACGATCTTATCATGGTGAGTGATGTATTCTTCTAATTTAACACTATATTGCTCCAACTCAGCCAAGTTCGCGGCTTGTAATTCTATTACCCGAGCACGAAACATCTCAATCTCAGTTTCCAACTCCTTTCTCGCTGGCACATCCTTCAATAGATCATCCTTTCTCTTCAGTAGCAAATCCTTAGCTCGTATCTCCCCCTCCAAAATTTTTTCTCTGATAAGAGCAGCATCCAACTTATGTTGACATTCCCTCAGGTCTGCATTTCCCCTCTGAACATGCCCCTGAATTCAAGATACATCACCTTCTAGATCTCTAATACGATCTGAGAGACTAATGACATCTCCTCGAACTAAATGAGCCTTATTCACAGTTCTACTTCCCCCAGAGCGCTCTCTAGACTTAGCTTTCCTGGTACGGGCAATGGCGAGGTCCCTTTCAGCTTTGAGTCGAGCGACTCTCTCGTTTAAACCATCACACCTGCTCTGTATTTATCTGAATTCCATATCTTTGGCAGGGAGGACTGTCTGCAAATGTTTAGCTGCAGCCTTCGATGCCGGTAGGTTCTCTCGAGCTACCCTCAACTCGTCATCTTTTCCAATGAATTTTTGTCTCATTTTCTCCAGCTCTATCCTACAGTTATTAAGATCGGATCGGCATAACTCCTCAGTTCGTTCTAACGCCTGGATCAGGTATTGAGCCATATCCGCTTGCTTACCCTTCGCAGCCAATGCATCGACCTAGCGTTGTAGATTCTTGACACGCTTTGTCGCCTTGGATAAATCCTCTAATCCCTTCTTAATCCCACAATCTTTCTCCTTGACCTGACGAGTCAGATCAGAGACGATCTGATTCAACTTCTCTAATTTGAAGTGTATTTTTATGAACCGATCCTCTGAGTTCTCATTCGCCTCCTTCATCTTATCAAACTGCTCCGCAAATTCCTGATTGCACATGAGTGCGCAATCCTCACGTGCGCGTGATGCATCTAATTTGACCTGGGATATTTGACGAGGTTTTAGTACAACTCGATTAAGAAAGTATCATTTCTACGAACACATACAACATTTTGGGAGAATACTTGGGTTCTAGGCATCTGGTTCCTGAATACTTTTAGGTTAAAACATTTAAGGGCCATTCTCAGGTGAACACTTCACTAATACTCTTCCATCATACTAGGTACATAGTTTTGATATCCTACTTAGTATTAATGACGTTAAATTTTTGCTATGCATTTCTATCCTATTTACTTAACTTAGCGATGGTATACATGAAGATTGAGCAACCTGTTTCAAATCTAACCTGCAACTCCGCTTGCGCAAACAACAGGGCCTTTGAGGTCTCTAGTTCCCTAGCAAGTCCAGATTCTAAGTCATTTATCCTGAGACACATCTCTTTAACTACCTACAAAAGATTTATAATCAAAGTCAACATGCAGAAGTTCCTTCCCTCCACAAAAGTTTACAACTTACAAATATTCAGAAAACACATGTCTACCCTACCTTCTCACCCCCATCTTCAAGGAGCTCGACATCGTCCCCTTGGTTATCAAGCACTATTTGAGGGGAGACACCATCCAAACCGTCCATAACCCCAAGTAATCCTGTTTCCTCCTCTTCTTCCTTGGCATAGGTATCAGCCTTAATCGTATCCACCTCCTTCTGAGAGTAGTCCTTCAGCATCAGGTAACGACCTAGTCTGTCGTGCTCCTCAGCCTTCTCGTCTAAATTGGCCTTTGCCTCAGCCCATAACTGGCTGATCGCCATGGCATGAGCGGCCTTCAGCTACTTGACTTCTTTCAGGGCGTTAGTCTTGGCTCGAGCCAAGTTTTTCTCCAGTTTTCTCTTTGCCTTTTTTAGCACGGACTCCTGTTCTTCTATGTCAAGCCAAATCCCTTTGTCAAGGTGAGCAACCTGCAAAAATCATATCGAGCTCAGTTACTAGCTCAAGAATATTAAACATTACTATCTCATAATTAAACTTACCATCTGGCTCGTATCTTCCTTCCCTTGTAGAATCGCTAACTTAGCCCTATCCTTGACCTCTTTGAGGTTGTCTATCAAAACAGATCGCACCTCAGCAACCTTATCTCCTGAGCCCTTCAAAGCTTAATCCTCCTCCTTTTCCCTTGCACGACCTCACCACTGACTGTGGTACCAGAGGCCGGCATAACCTTTTTTATCTGTCTCTTCGAAAACTTTTAGGTTATCTTGCTCGTCGTGAGGTTCGGTTGAGCTAAGCTGCCCGTCCCATGAGTCTTAGCTCGAACCTCATCCCCATTTGTTTGCCTTGTTCCATCGTCGACGCCCGCCATTGGCCTAGCAGACTTAGCCTTTGTAATCTTTTTTGACTTGCTTTCGACTCTCTTCTTTCTACCCAGGCCGAGTTCCCCCAAGACCAGTTCGAGTTCAGCCCCCTCCTCGGTGACCTCGTCCAACAGGGACTCTTTCCTTTCCACTGTAGACTTCACACCTGCAATAAACATATTTTTATATCAAATATACTTTTCATAAAAACTAACGATAATTCAATCTATGCATGTTTTTACTTACTTTGCTTTACAAATCTAAATCGGAGGTCCATAAATTCCTCGCCATCTCATTGAAGGCAATTACCCTTCACCCATATGATGTTACCGTTCCGGTTCGACCTGCTGAATTCAGATTAAAAAAATAACGTCTAGTAAAGCTTGCACAAAAGTACGACCCCCCACTGGCCTTAAAATACTTCACCCCATAAAACTGTAGAATGTCCTCAGGGGTTATCCGCCTCACTTTGTTCTCCCTTTCCCACATATCATTCAGGTGGTCACATACAGTTATGACCTCCCACATATTCCCATTCATTTGAACGGGACATGCCCCAATTGCATTCATTACCCCCTTCGCCAAATTGGTGAGGGGGAGGCGCAACCCATACTCTAATTGAGATATGTAACACAGAAAACCCTCCGAAAGGTCACTCCAGATATCTTCATCGAAATACTCTAATGAGATCGATTTGTCTATGCCCCTATCTCGTTTTTCTACTTCCAAATCTGCCAAAAGGTAAAATATTCCTCCCCCTCTGCTGCTGTACAACCCCTAAACTGCCTACCGGAAACTCTACACATTTACCCTACTTACCTTTTATAGCCCCCTTGGCTTTATAAAATTCTCTAAAAGCATCAGAACCCGAAGGATAAGACACTGACTGACCAGGGATACCCATAAATTGTTCCAATCCTCCCTCCCCTTCTCTATCAGCCTCGTTCGTCCTACCAGAGGTCAAAATCTCATTAACAGATGACCTACCCATCTTAATCAGATTCTGCAGGATTATTTCGACCTACACAGATGCCTCTCACGCTCGACCTACATACAGGTTAAAGTATTTATCATTCTTCTATCTATGTATACGTATATATCTATATATTCGGCATATATCTTTGATAAAAAGTTATGCATAACGCATACATTCACACTATAAATTTTCAAAGTATATTGCATACATATCTATGCTAAGCTTCGGTATCCAGATGTGAATCGACTGAAGATTCAAGCTTTCTCCTCACTATACTGCTGTATTCCCACCTATGAGATCCCGAACCTTTCGCCCTCTTTAACCGTTTATCGCTTTCAGAAAACTCTTAATTTATTTTCCTAATCTTTCGCCTTTCTCTCTGATTTCTCTCCAAGTCTTCTGCGGTAAAGCGATTATTTGGAGATGAAGAAGAACTATTTTTTTCTCTCATGCGGCTGGCATTTATTGCCCCTTGCACAAACTGTCCTCGATTCCAGAACTGAGGTGTCCTTTCCACTGTCCATGTTAGACGCCTTGTACCTTTTTGATAAAACTGCCTTTCCATCATAACAACTCTCCTCATTTATTAACGTATTTTGTTGCCTTCTTTCCATATCTTTTCTCAATATCCCCTTACTCATGATGGTTTGCACTGTGAGATGTCAGAACTCTATATTATTTTCTATATAAAACAAAACTAGAAGCTTCTGCACTCACGTATTTCGATTTCACAGAACCCGTTTATCCTACTTATAGTGATTGACATCATTTTCAAAGTCATACAAATATTCAAATTTATTTAAATTGCTTACTTAATAATTTCTAAACAGATTCCCCCTATTGAGGATCCAATTCACTTACATTATTTTTGCTACATTCTAGCATTTAGCTTATTCATAAGAGCATCTACACAGTATCTATTACGACCTTGAAAAATTTAGCAACATGCATCATTCACCAGTCCTCATATCTTCAAAATTGATCTCCACTTCAACAATCAGTTCCACCACCCTTTGTCATTCTGCCGGATCCCTCATGAATATACGAAAGAATGACTCATAGAAGTAACGAGCATACTCAAGTTCTCTACTCCTGATACCTAACCCTTCGAACTCAGCATCATAGCCGAGCGAGCCAAAAATTCTCTCCCACACCTTGGTAGTTTTTATGGCTAGTCGACCTTCAGCAGCTTGATGAATCCCCTGAGATCGAGTCCGCGCCATTCTAACATTCCCCTGAGCTTTTCCATGTCATCCTATCCACATTTGTTAGATTTCCCAATTACTTACTTCTTTCGCTCAATTGTTACCTAGTATCGCGTAACAAAAACCCAAGATCTTGGACTCACTTATTATAACTTATCCCCCCCGTAATATAATCAACTTTATGCATATAATCTCTATCGACCTTAGAACAACTCGAATTAACAGATTTCTACAATTCCTATTTCATTTCCTGTTAAAACATAGATCTTTTCTTCATCGCAGTTCGAAAGTTGTTTTAACAATTATTATACATTTATTCAGCTAACACATTTCAGATCGAATCAAAAAAAGTTTTATACACAAAATTTGTGAGAATCAATTTTTTAATATTATTCATAGCACGATTTACAGGTAACAAGTTTTCACACAGGAATAAGACAGCATGTTATCTGTCTAGCACCAAACTTTAGGTACTTTACAAGTAACAAGTTTTCCCAGCTTATTCAAAGCTACAGGTCGACCAGGCACAACGAGGCATCAGCTTGTCCAGTTCATCTTACTTCAGTGATGTTTTTCCCTGACACAAAGATATTAGTAGAACCAACAAAAAGGCCACCTCACTTGGCTCGGATAAAGCACTATCAAACTCCATGTAAGTATTATGTGAGCAGTAGACTCAGTACGCTCCCGCAGAACAAGATGGCAAGATCTTTAGAGCACAAAATCACTATAGAAATGCCTCAACAGAATCTTCCTACCAGTAATCCTCTTCTACTACCATCACCGACTCTTCTATAGCCACCACTACCACAGAGTTGGTAGAGATAAAGCGGGCCTGACCTTAGAGTCCCTGGTACCACATGAAATCAGTGCATCTGCCCCGCAAACATACTTTTCCCTGCATATGAAGCCCTAACCCTGTCTTCTACTAGAGTATGGAGACAAAGCCTACGCTCCTCGCCCGTCAAGATGAAAACATAAAATCTCCACTTCCAGTAGAAAACTTCCTCAGCTTCAGCCGCTTTCTCTCCCGACAAGCCTCGATATGTCAGAGGAATAGGCGCTGGGATCACCATTTCCAGAGAATGATCACCAAAGTACTTCAACTTCAACCGCTGTGCTTCAGATGCAATTATCTCTTTATGAACAATACTCCACGTTTTCACCATTTCAGAGAGCGTCCCGCATGTAAGAATTTACCTAAACAAGGGGATAAAGGTACTCTTTATATAACCCTAACTTTATTGTACAGGTACGTTTTCCCAAACATTGTCATTAATTATGGACGTGACTATTTAAATTCAAAACGTCACATACATCCACACCATTATTTAATACCCATCACTTCCCAAAACCACGTAACTTCCACCCAGTCAAACGACATCATTGCTACGTTTGAAGATTATAATTTTTTACATGTTCTTTCCCAACCAAAGCCACCCATGACTTTGGTTGCGAGCGGGCGATTCTTGGGGCTTATTTTTTGACATCACTCGTAATCGAGCTCATTCAGCTTGAATTACCTCCATCCCAGGTTCACGCAATTTCAGCACACAAGATTCTAGTCACACATTCTAACCAACCCCACGAACTACGTAAGAAACTACATCGAGCTAAAACTGGAAAACGTGATTCAGTCAAAGATACATGTCTCCCACGAACTCCTCAGTTATTTCTTCAACCGCCACTAACCACATTAGTCGGGACACATACTCCTGCATGACGAAGAGCTCTGGGAAAAGTTTATAAAAAGGAGAAGTTCCAGAAGAGACAAAGACCAAATTTTTTTACTCAAACTTGTTTTTTACGAGATCAAATGCATTTCTATATTCTAGAGATCTCTTGTAATAAAGATATCCACTTAAAGCTATAAAGAGACTTTTACAAAAATCTTCCACACGAGGTCGTAGTTTTTTTTTTTTTTACCTTTTTAGAGGTTTTCTACGATAAAATACCTATTTCGATTTCTTGCTTTCCATTATCGTATTGTTACTGGATCATTGGTGTGATAGCTAATTCCTAATCGTATCGATCTACGGAATTCGGCCATTACAATTACCAGGTTGCTTTGATCCGGGGATTAATAAAGTCAACATCAAGAACTTCTTATCCATGTACAAAGAAGGAAGTAAATTATAATTTACTAACCTCACAGGCCAGCAACTATATTGCAAACCTAAATTACGATAAGGGCTAACTCCATCTGCAGCGAGTCTCAATCGTAAGTTTCGTAACTCTATGGAGAATTCAGGCTACTTAGAATCAATATTTATCCAAGCAGGGCTATCTACAGGGTAATGCAGTTTGCCATCACTGCTCCTATTATCTGAATGCCATCTCAACTCTTTTGCAGTATCAACAGACATATACATCCGCCTAAACCTTGGTATTATGGGGAAATACCTTAAAACCTTTGCTGCTATACCAACTCCTATTCTTTTGGTCTCAGGATCTTGATTCCATCGCGAAGCTCCAAATTTTGGATATGACTCCTTATTTTCATGGTCCTTCCTATACAAAATGTAGGGGACTAACTATGCAAGGAGGGGAAGTTGGCTCTTACACCACGAGGGTTTTATCTTCAATCAAAGGGGTTCAAGTATATAATCTATAGCATAAGAAATCTATTGACAATATACTTGCGTGAAGGCCTAGAATATGATGCTCCACGACCTCTGATGAAGATTTTTAAGAGAGTTTATATTTTTGTCAAGTAGTCGAAGGTTCGAGTACTAGGTTTTTACAAGGTGGTCAAAGGTAAACAGTAAGGGCTTAAAGGGGAGATTTTGTAACCTCTCCTTGGTTCCCCATCCCTCCTATTTATAAAATAGAGGAAGGGATGAGTCACCAAGGTTAGGTCATATTACAAGAGTACCATCCGAATATCGAGCGGATATCCCAGAGTTGGTATTGATGCTGGAAATGTCGGATCTGTCGCTGTAACAGTTGTTAGGTCTATCTCTGTACTCTGACACTGTAGCAGCTGTTGGGTCTGTCAATGTAGTTGTAAAGATCAACAACGCCGCCGTCTTATCTAGTGAGCTGGCTGTCTGTATTGTCATACTTTGACCATGTACGGATATTGTTGAAGTGTTACTGATGTTGATGTCGAGTTCGTCTTTGAGGCTTGTTCAGAGTCGAGGCTTCGTCTTTGGGTAATCTTGCAAGGCTTATTTATTGATTGAGTGGGCTTCGATGTATTCGAGTAGGCTTTGAGGTAGCCTCCGACTGTTTAACTAATGTAGAAGGCTACGAGTAGGCTACTACATTCGCCCCCTCTCAGCAAGGGTCACGAAAATAGGTACAAAGGTGTTTGCTAAGAAAGACTGTTGGTCATTAGGAGTTGAAGAGTTAAAAGGTTGACTATTTCAGGGGTAATAAAAGATGGTAATTAAGAAATGTTGGTGGTTATAGAGTAATAAATGGGTTGGATGAGGCTTATAAATATGGGTATGAAGGTGGTAATGCCGTAGAGTCTATTTCTACTACACTATCCTCTCCTTTCCCTGATTTTCTTGAATAAATGTGATGGATATCACACCCAATACCCGCTACTAGAAAAGGATGGGATTCACCCGAGACCCTTTTATCGGGTGGAAGACTGCTGAACTAAAGTTGAAGTTCTTCGGTCACCATGAGCTTGACTGGGGTATGCCAAACCTGGTGAAGCTGGAGCCTGGAGAGCCCATCAACGGGGAGTCCAATGTTTACTTCTAGGGGTAGGTGAAGTTTTATTTTACTAATGCGGAATGACGCTACCTCTACTTAACGGCTTTGGTCGAATGTCTCATTCAGGTAGAAGTGCAGTTGGAGGAGCAAGGTTCGACGAGTAGAGCTGGCCCGTCTGAAAATAGGGCGGCTTCTTCTTAAATTACTGACAAGGTGGTGGTGATGGGTTTTTTGTAGGGTTGTCTTTAGAAGGTTTCTGTTGTTGTTTTGCTGATCTCTGTAGAATTTTGTATGATTGTACAAGGAAATCTCCTCATTTTTCTGTATGTTGAAGTAATGTAATGAAAACAAATGCCACTAAACTTCTATTCTGGTGTCTGATGAACAATATGTGCGAATAGATTGTAGGCGCGATACCGAATATATATCTTCGAATGTTATCATACAGAAACGGTTACCTTCGAGGTAAAATTGACTTCAAATTGTAAATGTGTTGGTTGAGGAAAAGGGTTGGCATTCGATTAAATCGGTTAATGTTTCGAGGCTAGTGATGGTATGACTGTAAGTCCTCACGAAAGAGGTTTGAATACGCGTTCTAATAAAAACGGTTATGTCTGGGAAGTTGTAGAGGTTAAACTGTTGGGTTTCCAAGGAGAAGAATTGAAGACTGTAATAAATTCAACTCTGATTAAGGAAGGGGTTTAATGTATCTAATTTTTAGTATAAATAGGTTGCTTCTGGGAGATGTGCATACGTCAGTTCCTTCGTTTCTGAGCATAATGTCTGCTTCCTCTTCCTAAAGCAAAGGCAATGCTTCTAAGCCCAAGAACCATGACCAAGTGGCAGCAAAAGCCGTTCGTGTACGATAGAAGATGTTGGAATTGAAGCGGAAGTTTGTCGGAGATCAAGACATGGACTCGGAGATGTCGGAGTTGTTTGAAGCGGATCCCGAGGAACCCATTGCTGGAATGCCCTTCGCATTTTGGTGGTGGGTGCTACAGATGATGGGACCGTTTCTCGGTCACCGGTTGTCCCTGCTGGAGTCATTTGTTGAGGACATGGTGGACCTGGAAGATGCTGCTGCTAAGGCTGGGAGCGAGAAGAAATGTCCCAATGAGAATTAAAGGCTTCTTTGACTGTTGGGGTATATGTAGGGGTATTTGGTTTTTTCGGCTGATTTGTAGTATTTTGATATGTGTTTAATGAAATTGGGAGTTGATAAGATAACTGTCGAAGTTTATTTTTGCACCGTGTGTAAGTAAAATTCTAAACTGTTGAAGTAGAACTCTGAACTTGTAAAATTCTGAACTGTTAAAGTAAAATTATGAATTATAGAAGTAAAATTCTAAACTGTCAAAGTAAAATTCTGAACTGTCGAAGTAGAACTCTAAACTAGAGAAGTAAAATACTGAACTGTTGAAGTAAAATTCTGAACTGCCAAAGTAAAATTTGAAATTGTTTGTACGAGACACGCGACACGATATATTTTAAAATTGAATGTGAGGTTGTATGTAGACGAATATTTGAGACACAAAATAGTCGATTACTTATGTTCGAGAAGTGGGCATGCCGAAGGTCTGCTTGATTTGACTGCACAGACTGACATCCCAGGCAGCTGGTCTGTCATATCGGTACTGGCTCTTGGGGCAGTGCACCGTGCAGATTATCATAATGTTTCCTCGTTTTACGGAAAAGGTTGATTTGATTGGACAGCTTCGAGTGAGGATCAAAAGGTTTAAGCTGTTTTGAGTTGAATGTGAAGTGAATGTGAGCGTGTGATTTGCACGTGAGGCTAATGATGGGAAAAATGGTTAAAACACATGTCAGCCAAAAAGCAGGGGTAGTGGGGTAGTGGCAAATGATAGTAGTTTGAAAATCGAGGCAATTTTTGGTATTCCAAGGAGGTATATATAGGGGAGATAACAAACGTACTGTTCATAGAAAAGCCAGAGAGTGAGAGGAAGGGTACGTACGCCATTATTTTGTGAAGCTTGAGAGAGGTTACCAGGTTTGTTGACTTGCTGCTTTGATTGTAATTCCGCAAACAAAGGTATGTCGATTGAACTCTGTCTATTTTTGTTTGGATTTTCCTTCTATATCTGTATGTAGAGTCTTCTGGGTTTATAATGTAGAGGATATGTTCGAGTACGGGGGAAATCATATGTCAGGGGTTTAGCTTATTTGGGATTATGAGGGTATTGATGGTGGGACTGGGATTGGGGTCAAGTTTTTGACTGTGTTTGAATTTGTTGGCGAGGGTAGATGTAAATGGGTTATTGACACGTAATAGTCGAATGTATCAATCTAATTGTGTGCCTCTTCTTCTATAAGCTAAGATGCGTACCCGTCGAGCTTCGTGACTGCGGCTGATAGACGAGGAGGTCAAAGAAAATGTGGCTAATGTGTCCAGTTGTACTCCGATGGATGAAGGCAGTGACATAGATGAACTAGTCATAGCAAAAGATATCCCACGGGCAGTGGTGGTTCTTGAGACTGGGGGTTCAAGTAGTAGGCATCGTAAGACAGTAGTGACTGAGGGTATTAGGGAAGAGGAGATGCGGGGAGGACAGTGAAAGAGAGGCAAAGGTCGGGCTGAGCCTTCAGATGGTGAAAGGGGTAAGGGGGAGCAAATTGATCGTGATGAGGATTCGATTGAGTTGGATGAGGCTACTGCTTCTGTTCCGGATAGAGAGAAGTAGAGGCTAAATTGATTTATAGCTAAACATGAGCTGTAAAAGGTAGGGGTTAGATTGTATTCTACGTGGTCGGAGTTCAGCTTTAAATCAAAGCCTCGGGAAGGTATCATGGCGTATTAAGGCCGAATTTGACTAGGGATGCGGTTGCCCCTTCAAAGGCTGGTGAAGGAGGTGTTGAACTTCTAGGAAGTTGCCCCAGCTTAGATGAATGAGAACTTTTATAAGATGATGAAGGTAATCAAGGGTATGAATGCAAAATTGTGGAGTGAGGGAAGGGGTTTAATTGAGTGGTATGATGTGGTATCATTCTATTCGAGGATGGCAAATCAGAATGTGGGCACCTACCACATCCAGTGCCTAGCAGACAAGCCCTAGTTGTTTGATCCATGCTCGACGGGTCGAGGGTGGAATTGAGATTTGGTTGTAGTACGGGGGAATTATGAAAATGTTGAAGGGGAGGACCCCTATAGGTTACAACATAAAGTCTATAATCCAGTAAGTTTTTTGACGAAGAGTTTTTGATGTATTGTTCGAATAAACTGGTGATTGTATTTTTGTTTGTTCTGTAGGTCCTCAAAGCCAGACTTGGGCGAATCCGAGGGATTATATTGACGCCCTAATCGATTCAGACAGAGTTGGTGAATTCTGTTTTCAAGAGTCTTGGTATCAAGAGGAAGAGGTAGAAGAAGACAAATTCTCTGTATCGAAGCATACCCATTACGTCGAAGCCATCAAAGAAGAGGGGAGGCGAAGGTTTTTCAAAAGTGGTCAAAGGAATGGAGGAGGATAATTTGGCAAGGAAGGTAAAGTATGTTCCGAAGGCGCAATGGGAGTCAAAATAGGCAGCGACAGTGCCTAAAGTAGCTAGTGATGTTTTGAGACAGAGGCCGAAGTAGGCATCAACCCAGGCTGAGAAAGGGAAGGGCAGGGTCATTTTCGAGTCTCCCAGGGAACAACAAACGAAGGCTACTCAACGCAAAAGACGCAGGGCGCTGGGCAAAGATGATGCGGAGGACGCGGGTGAAGATATGACGGAGGCCGAGCGAGAGGATCAGGTTCTAGCTATGGCTGCTTCGATGGTGAAACTCTGTACTGATGACCCAGACGAGGCACCGAAGCAAATAAATAAAAATATGTACCAGGTAATTGTCTATTTTATTATGAGATTTTGACATTTTCTCGAGTGCTTGATTTTTTGGGAGGTACTGACGGTTCGAATATTCTAGCAGACGGATGCTTAGGTGCAGTCTTTTTACAAGGCAGTAAAAGTGTTAAAGAGGAAGTCACAGGATGTGGCTGACAGTCTGGAACTTATTCGAGGGACCGAAGCATCGCTGGTATCTGAGAATAAAGCTTTAAAGCGAGATCTGGCGGCTATTACTGATTCGTTCGAGATGGTGTTGAGGTCGAAGTTTGCTGAGCATGTGAAGGAAAAGAAGGCACTAAAGGAGTGTTACCAAAGGCAATTTAATTATGAAGTTTCGGATAATGTTAGGATAAAGGAATTTTTAGAGGATATGGGGTTTGATCCTAAAACTCTGCAATGCTTCCCTGTTACCTAAGATCTTACTGCTGAAGATGCTTTGCAGACAGAGGGGATAGTGGTAGATGTTGCTGATGGTGGTGTTGGAGGTGGCGTGGAGGTTCCCGTGATCGAAGGTACTACTGCTGGATCTGCAGCTGATATGGATGTCGATGGTAGAAGGTCAAAATCTTTGAATAGAGGTACTAGGGGTGTTGGCACCGAAGAACCTGCTGGGGGAGAAGCTGCAGGCACTCCGATATGAGGTATTATACTGGGGTGCTGTACCATGTCTTCTGATTTTTCTGTCAGGTTGTAATACTTGAACACTGTTTAGCTTTCTTTGCACTTGATTTTTGAACATTTGATTGCTTAGAATTGCTGCTATGAGATTGATGTGTACCATATTGCTTCTGTCGGTATGTGGACTGTACTTGAAACTAATTTTTTTTAGCTTGAGTTGTACTGAATTGCTGTGCTAGATGTTTGATATATGCTATGAAATTGACTTGAATTGAATTATGTGAAAACTACTTCTCTAATGATGTACTGAAGCATCTTGTGTGTAGTAGAATTGTAGACATCCCTAAATAATTATGTCTGCATATGCTGTAACTGTCGAATGATTGTAGAGTGATCGAACCTTGAAGAACTTTGAGATTGACTCCCAAAAATTTGAAGAATTAATCTGGACTTCGAAGGCCTAGGCCACAGCAAAGTAAGATGTGGTTGCCCCCAGCACATTCTCGAGGGTTCGGTCTCTCGACCATTCGTGCCCCTAAAGTTTGCCCTAATGTTGGGAGTTAGAAATATTTCAAGGTCACCCCCAAGTATCAGTCAGGTCGAGGGTGACATGATACTTAGAGGAAACCAGGAAATTTACTGGACTTCGAAGGCTTGAGAAACAGCGAAGTAATGCGTGGTCACCGCCAGCGCATTCCCGAGGGTCCGATCTTTCGACCATTCATGCCCCTCGATTTTGCTCAAATGTTAGAAGCTTGAAAAATTTCAAGGTTACCCCCAAGTATCAGTCGGGTCAAAGGGTTGACATGATACTCAGGCTTAACCAAGAAATTCACTGGACTTCGAAAGGCCTGAGACACATGGAAGAAAGACGTGTTCACCGCCAACACATTCCCGAGGGTCTGGTCTTTCAACCATTTGTGCCCCTTGTGTTTCCTCGAATGTTGGAAGGTTAAAGTTTTTTAAGGTCGCCCCCGAGTATCGGTTGGATAGAAGGGTTGACATGATACTCAGGCTTAACCAAGATATTCACTGGACTTCGATGACTTGGGGCCTGATCAAAGTAGTACGTGTTCACCCCCAATGCATTCCCGAAGGTCTGGCCTTTCGACCATCCTTTCCCCTCGAGTTTGCTTAAAATTAGAGGTTTGAAAAATTTCAGGGTCGCCCCAAAGTAACTGTCGGGTCGAAGGGCTGACATGATATTGATAGGCATGGAAAAGGTATATTTTTGTCTTTTAATTTACATTACCTAGAACCTTATTTTATCTTTTACTGGGCCTAATTAAAGTATGTTTGACTATTGAAGGTAATAAGACAATTGTAACCAAGCCCTGCCTTAAAGCTCAACTTTTACAAGATAACGGATACTACAGGAGATGATCAGCTGTCAAGAGCTGCTAGAGATGATTAGTGTCTAGAGCTGCTGGAGATGACCTAATGAAGAGAAGGTGTCAAGAGTTGCTGGACTTAATAGTCAAGACCTACCTAAAATATCTCCACAAAATAAGAGTTGCTGAAAGTCGGGAGGAGACTTTGTTAGGGATAATAAAGAGATAGAGGAGAAGAGAGGAGAGATAATCTTTTCTTTGGGAACCACCGTAGCTTTAATTTTTTATTCTTCCAGAGAGAATTATATTTTATTAGAGAGTCTTGGGAAATCAATGTAAGTTATTTATCAATTACAATTTCATTTTACTTAATTTGATAATAGATTTATGATTTAATCTTTGTATCCCTGATGAACGACAACCGTAACTTATATTTCAACACCCGATTTGAAACGGTCTATCAAAAGGCGCCGCTGCCGGGGATGCAATCGATTTTTAAATCGTATTTTTGTTATTTAATTATTGCTTCGTTTGTAAGTTTTTCATTGTTTTTATTATTGATTTTGCTTCTGATTTGTTGCGCTTGAGGTACTTGCTATTGTGTTGTTTACAGGTTAGAGTGATATCAGGAGAGTGATAGTGAAAATGCAGTATTAAAGTTGTTACCAAACGTTAAAGTGGTTTGCAACTCCAAAATAGACTCCAACTCTCATTTTTCTCTCTCCACAGAATCTCCCACAAAATTCTCGCATCTTTTTTCTCAAATCGCATCAAAATACAGTCACAACACCTTCATCCCATCTCTCTCTAACACCGACTCTCTCTCTCTCATAATAGAAAACCCCATTACAGATTCCTTACCAAAACCTTAATTGGGATTCTATTTTTCAACAAATGATTTAAATAGAAACCAGGTCTGGAATTTGATTTGGGGGTTTTAATATCTTCTTTGGGAGTTTTAAGCTCTGTATTGGGGGGGGGGGGATTCAAGGTCTGGAATTTGATATTGGGAAGAACTGAGATTTGGGGAAGAACTGAGATTTCACGATTTGGGGTTCTGTTGGTTGCTTCAATTTTTCTGTTGTTTGTTTCGATTTTACTGTTATTTGCTTGCATCAATTTTGTTGTTGTTTGCAATTGAAAATTGGGGTTTTGTGTTTGCAGGTGAAGATTAGGGTTTTGTTAATTGGAAATTGGGGCTTAATATTTGCAGTGAGTGATTTTGTGGTTTCTGCCATGCTTTAGGGGCCTTTGTGATTAGTAATTTATCTTGTTTATTCTGCTGCTACAATAATTAACCTTGTTTACTATGTTGCTACAGTGTTTACTTTGTTTATGAGTTTCTGCTTTTGGATTAATTTTATTAAAATTGAGTTAACGTTGGAATTGTGTTTTGGAATTTGATCAGGGCTTTTTATCGTAATCTTTGTCGTCATACAATTTTCTTTTGTGTAACTCTGTTCGTATTCACCAAGTACTATAGAGCTTGTTCTTGCGAAGAGCAAGTTAGGTCAAACAACTGTTGATTAAATGCTCTACCTATGTATTTATGTAGGAACGAAGATATGTTTTGCTCGATCTATACAGTTGGGTAGCATTTATACTACATACTTGGTTCACGAACAGATATACATAAGTACGGTTTTTCAAGTTGTTGAAGGAGATGGACATGGTTGATTAAAGCAAAACGACAAAGCCAACTTCAAAGAAAGCAATAAATCCTAGAAGACTTCTAGTTGTTTAAATTTTTATGTATTTTTAGTATTGTAAGGATTGAGAAAATGTTTATGTAATGTTTTAATGAGTGATGCTCTGTAAGGTGAGGAAATTGTACTCTACTGCAGGTGCAGCTTCGGAACCCCTACTCAGGTCGGAAATCATTTTAACACATACTTTGCAAACAATCCTTAGAAAGCCTTCCTAACGGTTTTACCAGGGTAACCAAACGTGCCCTTAAAAAGGCCGCCCTGCAGGTAATCATCTTTTCACCGCACCCTCCCTGTCGCGGTACATTGTGTGTAACTATTATTTGATTGATAAAATGTTTAATTTTTGCAGCAACGCCTAGATAAGGGTGAATAAAAACAAGATTTCATCACTCGTGTGTGCCCACGCATTCAGAACCTGGGAGTTCATTACCCAGTTTTTAATCTTTTCGGTATCTACAGTCCCGACCACTTTTCAAATAAGAAGCCAAAAAAAAACATAGTTAATCAAAAGGCTTCGCTCGAACCTGAAGCAACACGTTCAATAGGAAAACCTGATAAGTGGCTATGTTTGCTAGAGGACGTACTTTCCCTGACATACCTAGTGTGGATAGGTGACTCTAAGCGGTTTGCCCCGCCTTCCAGTACAGGTGCATCTAGGGACTAGATAGCTTGTGAGCTATCGCCAAAGCGAGTAAAAACAACTCAAGTGCGAACCGATCTACTTTCAGGAGTACTAGCATTGAACCCTGAGACCGGGTTCACAACTTAACCTAAAAAGAGACCAGTAAAACATTCTTGAGTGCTTGCATCATTCTTAGGTTTTTTAGTGTGTTCGCAAATATTGATTAAGTTGTATGTTAATTTAGGGTAACACCCAAGCTCGGACTAAGAACACTGCTAAAATCCATATGATCAGGACTTATGGGATTAATGGTCATGTTATTGCTAGAAACGGTCCTGAACCTGCTGTTCCTATGGAGAGAATCACTCTTCGCAATCGAATGCATCATACAGTTGTGAGTAAATCTTTGTGTATTATGATTCCTAGAAATATAGGAAACTTTGAGTTAAAATAGGGATTATTCTCTATGCTTCCCAAATTTCATGGTAGTCCTACTGAAAGCCCGTATAACCATCTTAAGGACTTTAGGGATCATATGCCTATTTTAAACTTTGAACGTATTACAGAGGATTCTCTCAAATTACGTATGTTCCCTTTTTCTCTTATGGGAAATGCACGCCATTGGTTGTACACTCTTGAGGAGATCTCTATAAACACGTTTGAACAACTTGTTAAGGAGTTTTTGAAAAAATATTTCCCTAACCTTAGGACTGCAAAGATACGATAGAGTATCTATAGCTTCATGTAAAATCGAGGAGAGTCATTATATGACTACCTACAAAGGATTAAGGATTTTGAGCAAGGATGCCCACATCACAGGATTCAATTGATTAATATAGTTCAAACTCTCTATGAATGTCTGGATTATGATACAAGAGCTCGTGTTCAATCTATGTGCATAGGTACATTTAATAAGAAAACTGACACCGAAGCTTGGAAATTTTTAAATGATGCAGCTGATAAAACCTACCAATGGAAAACTATGAGGGAGGAAAGACCTTGACACAGTGCAAATGTGCACCAAGTGGACTCTAATTCAGAGTCTGATACTCTTAGAACTATTTTTAATAAAATTGAGAACTTAGAGATCGGGAAAAGGGAGCAACACCCTACCACTTCTTCTGTTAACCATGTGGCGATGCCACTTTATGTAGTTTGTGAAAGTTCGGACCATCTGGTCCAAGATTGCCCTGACGTGCTTGGTTTAAAAGAGGGTAGGAAAGACCAACCCAATGCCATGTAGCAATGTCCCAATAGCCAACCTTTCAAAGGTGGATGGAATAATAATTATAACAATTCCAATTCTTGAGGAAGTAGAAATACCAAGGAGGTCCTTCTGGTAGTGCCCTTTATCAGCCACACAACGAAGTAAACCAACACCAGTCTAGTTCCTCGTGGCAATAAAATCCGTCATACCAAGCTCCCCTTAAATATGCCTTATGTTTCTCCACACAATAGGAATTTGTCTACGCCAACCACATCCTTAGAAGATACTCTTAAGGCATTTATGCAAGTAACCCAATCGTCTATTACCAAACATGAGGGACAAATTGGTCAAATGGCAATAGAGATAAACACGAGAAACAAAGAAATGTTCCCCAGTCAAACTCAAGCTAATTCTTAGGGAATATTAAACATCCTTGATCTTTCAATCGTGATGGAGTCAGCGCTATCATTTCTCTTAGAAGTGGTACGAAAGTGGATAATTGAGTAAAAATGCTTAAGGAACCCGAGAAGGATATTCAAAGTAAACTCATAGAAGAACCTGTAAGTGATGAAGAAAACATGATAACACATGTTCATTTGCTGACTCCTTTTCCTCAGCGGTTAACTCTTGCTAAGAAAAGCAATGGCTATGAGGAGATTTTAGGGATTTTTAAACATTGCGTGATTAACATTCCTATTCTTACAGCCATAAGGCATATTCCAAATTACGCAAAATTCCTCAAAGATCTTTGTACCTTAAAATGGCGCATACATGTCCAGAAAAAGACTTTTCATGTTCACGAGAGTGATATGTCTATTCTTTTAGATGCACATGGTAGTTCTGTCCTTTTGCGTAAATCCCTTCCCATGTATAAGGATCCGGGATGCCCTACAATTTCATCTACAATTGGAACCCGTAAGTTAGGATGGGCTTTACTTGATTTAGGTGCCACCGTGAACCTTATTCCTTACTCTGTCTATGAGCAATTGGATATCGGAGTACTTAAGCCCACAAATAAGTCCCTTCAGCAAGTTGACCGATCAATTAGAATTCCTAGGGGTGTAGTTGATGATGTGCTGATCCAGATTGAGTAGTTTGTTTATCCAGTAGACTTTGTTGTTTTAGATACTGAGCTAGTGACAAACCCTGAGGACGAGATCCCTGTGATTCTTGGCTGCCCCCTTTTTGGCAACAACTAATGCTGTAATTAATTGTCACAATGGAATTATGAAGTTGACCTTTGGGAACATGACAACAAAATTGAATATCTTTAATACATCACATTCCCTTTTTAAGTCTGAACCACTCGAGTGTAATATGATCCAGAGTCTTGTGAGTAGTACTTTTGAGAATATCTTATGAGTCTGGCTGAAGATGTTAAACTTAGTGCTTACGGGAGGCAACCCTTATCATGTTTTGGTAATACTTTTAGATTTTTTCCTATTCTTTTAATTTTTGGCAAATATGGAGACACATGCTGATTCAGTTTGAGGGTGGGGGTAAATAAGATTTTCACAATTTTTCAAAGAAAAGTTGTTATTCTAGGACATTTTAGTATTGCCGACACATCTTTTGTATACTCTGATATTTAGATATTCTTAGAGTTGCACTTGGGATAAATTTATAAGATTATGGCTTATTTTAAGCTGTAAATTGTTAGTGCATTTAGAATTTTTAAGTTTTTGGTACTACCATCCTATTAGATGTGTTTCAGAAGAAAATCACCCTTGTAATTGCACTTCACGTAGTTATGTTATCACGGTTTTGTTAAAACTAACTATCACCTTTTGATTAATCAACAGTTTGGGATAGGAAGAATCTGTAACGAGGGAGACAATTACCTAGGAAAACTTCGTTTCTCATAAATTTATACTAAGGGTTTGTATGTATTTTCACAAGTTATTGGCTCCTTCACGAAGCTGACATACTCGTACAAAAAAGAAGAAGAAAAAAAGACATTCACAATTAAAGTCCCCTTACGTGATTAGAACTGAAAGAAGAATAATTTTTACCAATCTCAAGGCAAGCCATGAATCAATGTGAAAGTAAGAGACTAAAAAGAGTAAAAAAATGTGTCTCTACGAGTATAGTTGAGAACTATGTGAAGAAGGGCAATTTGTAAGTATAAAAAGGGCAAGTAAAAACTCAAATCCAACGTCTTACCTTGAAAAACTTGTGTAGATATATATTTTCCCTGAAATATCAATAAAAGAGAGTGAACAAACTAGGGCACTTGTTGAACAAACTTTTAAATTTCTTCCACCACACTCAAGATAAGGCTAAAGTTATTTAGAAGAATTATCAAACACCTTGATTCCAGAAACTAAATTCATTACACGAAAGGATTAAATTCTGAAACTTGATATAATCTGATAGTAATAAAATTGACTTGATTAATTCTTACGTACCTAATAGTTAACCCTTGTTTATGTGTTATATCTTTGAGATAAATTCAATCCATATTTTTTAGATATACCAGAAGCAATAATTATTAGTTATTTATAGTACCTGAACGTCTATGATAGAATTTTATAGGTATATTCACTTAAAACCCTCACGAGACACAACTCATCCTATAGGGGTAACTTATAGGTTGAAAGGCTTATTGCATACGCTAAATGCAATTGTAAGAAACCACGAAAGAGTTTAGTTTTCTTTTCTTTTGCTAAGGGACTAACAATATGTTAGTTTAGGGATATTTGATAGGCATGAAAAATACCTATTTTTGTCTTTCAATTTACATTATCTAGGACCTTATTTTATGTTTCACTGGGCTTAATTAAAGTATGTTTCACTATTACATGTAATAAGACAATTGCAACCAAGCCTGGCCTGAAAGCCCAACTTTTACAAGCTAAAGGATACTACTGAGATGATTAACTATCAAGAGCTGCTAGAGATGATTAGTGTCAGGAGCTGCTGGAGATGACCTAATGAAGAGAAGGCGTCAAGAGTTGTTGGACTTGGTAGTCAAGACCTACCTAAAATATCTCCACAAAATAAGATTTGTTGAGAGTTGGGAGGAGACTTTGTTAGGGATAATAAAGAGATAGAAGAGAAGAGAGGAGGGATAATCTTTTCTCTTGGAACCACCGTAGCATTAATTTTTTATTCTTCCAGAGAGAATTATATTTTATTAGAGAATATTGGGAAATCAATATAAGTTATTTATCAATTATAATTTATTTTTACTTAATTTGATAATTGAATTATGATTTAATCTTTGCATCTCTAAAGAACGACAACCCTAACTTATAATACAATACTTGATTTGATGCGGTCTATCAGATACCTAAGTTAAACCAAGAAATTCATTGGAAAATAGGAGACGAAGTGGGGATGGAAAAAACTGTTTATTGATTATTCTGTATTTACATCGGGTGTACAAGGTAGAGGCCATGGCCTATTGTATGAGACAAGCTGCATTGTGTTCCATGAATTAAGTAGAGGTTCTTCATCTTCTATCATTAGGTAGAATGAACCCTTGTCAGTTTTATCGCATACTACATAAGGTCATTCCCAGGATTCGGCTAACTTGTCGGCATTTCGAGGCTTCGAAGATTGGTTGACACGTCAAAGTACAAGGTCTCTGATATTGAAACTTCATGGTTGAACTCGTCTGTTATATGACTTATGGAGGGACAGATGGTAACGACCAAGATTAGCGGTGCCTCAGTCTCTGGTCACGTCGATCCATAACATGTTGCATCCGAGTTCAAATTCATTGTCTTCGTTTGGGTGGTTGGGATCTCGTGTGGGTACTTCAAATTGAGTAGGGAGCACTGCTTCAGTACCGTAGGCTAGAAGGAAAGGGGTGCAGCCTGTAGATTTTTATGGTGCTGTTCGATGGGCCCAGAAGACATGCTATAACTCTTGAACCCATCGACCTTTTTTCACATTAACATGTTTCTTGAGGCTGTCGACTATGGTCTTGTTAATTGCTTCGACTTGACCATTGCCTTGGGGGTAGTAAGGTGTTGAGGATACGAAAATGATGTTGTGTTTTTTGAGAAAGTTTCTGACTTTGCTCCCAACAAACTGCAGACTATTGTCACATCGA
The DNA here is from genome assembly GCA_014058105.1 of Kingdonia uniflora. NCBI lineage: Eukaryota > Viridiplantae > Streptophyta > Magnoliopsida > Ranunculales > Circaeasteraceae > Kingdonia > Kingdonia uniflora. The sequence goes on from JACGCM010001722.1 coordinate 43,390, forward strand.
ATCATATGAGGGATCCTGAAACGTATAATGATGTTTTACCATAGGAATTTGATGACACCTTCTCGTGTTCGACACAAAGGTATGGCTTCGGCCCACTTGGTAAAATAATCTATTGCACAAGGATATTTTCTCGGCTGCCCAAGGCTTTGGGAAAAGGACCAATAAGATCGATGGCCTAGTGTTTGAATGGCCAGGAGACTTGGCTGAAATGGAGGTCTTGTGAAGGGCTATGGATGTCATGAGCATGTCGCTGGCATTTGTGATAATGTTTGGCGTACTTTTTGGCTTGTTTTTTCATCTTGGGCCAGAATAAACCTTGGGAGATGGCTCGAAGGGCCATAGATCGACCAGCAGTATGAGCACTTCAGGTACTTTCATGGAGTTTGGCTAGTATTTTGGAGGCTTCGGTTTGAGAGATGCATCGAAGGAGGATGCCATTTGGGGTTTTATGATGTAACTCGTGTTTGTGAATGGTATATCCGTGACAGTTATCTAATAACGACCGTTTGGCTTAGGATCATCTGGGAGGGTTAGATTGCTGAAGTAATGAAGGAAAGGTGTTCGCTAGTCGTCTGGATCGAGACTCTCTCCCCCAGTGTTGATGCTATTGACTTCCATCTGGTCGATACTTGGGCATTCGAGTACTTTGATACGGAGGGTTCGTGATTCTGATTGGCCTAACATAGCTGCTATGTAGGTGAGGGCATCTGCATGTCGGTTTTCTCCTCGAGGGTAATGAGAGATAGAAGATTTTTTGGGAAATGGTGCATGCGTTGTCGAACGAGAGCAGCTTATTCAGCCATGCGACCGTTAGCTTGATTTTCACCGATGTAATACCTCTGAACAAGTTGGGAATCTGTGAAAACTGCAAGTTTAGGGATACCAGGTTTGGAGGAAAGGTCGAGGCCATGGATTAAGGCTTCATACTCAGCTTCGTTATTGGAACATTCAAACTTTAAGTTCACTGCCCTCTCTATTCGATCATTCGTAAGTGCAACCGGGACTATGCCAATCCCTGAACCGTTAGGCCCAGCGGATCCATCTGTGAATAGACACCATCCTGTGGTAGGGTCCCATGGATCTGTTCGTTTGGGTTGGTCTTCTGTCAGGTTGTCTTCATGTTCTTCCCAATCAACATCTTCGATTGGGAAGTCAGCAAGGAAGTCTGTTACTGCTTAGCCTTTTTGGGATATCTACTTTTCGAATGTGATGTCGAGTTTACCAAGATAAATAGACCACTGTTTTACTCTTCTGGATTTCTCATTTTTGCTGAGTACTTCTTGAAGGGGATAGCTTTTTATAATACAGATAGGGTGAGCCTAAAAATAAGGTTTTAGTTTGTGGGCTGAATAGACGAGGGTGAGGAGCAAGAGCTCAATTTTTCCGTATTGAGTCTCTGCTGGTGTTAGAGTTTTGCTGATAAAATATATAGTCTTTTCGATGTTTGATTGGAGTCGAATGAGAACTGAACTGATGGAAGTATCTGTAACAGCGAGATATAAAGATAGTGTTTCACCTTCGATAGGGCTGCTGATGATGGGTGGTCGAGCAAGGTAAGTTTTGTGTTCGAGGAAGGCCTATTCATATTTGGGTGTCCAGTTAATCTCAGGGTTGCTTTTTTTTTCTTTGTGGACGCATTGGTCGCGTAATAGAGAAAATAGCCAAGCACAACGGTCTTAGGATTTGGAAATGAAACGATTGAGGGCCGCTATCTTGCCAGCTACCTTTTGGGCATCTTCTTTGATTTGGGGTGAAGGCATATCGATGAGAGCTCGAATATGGGTAGGGTCGTTCTCGATACCTCGTTTACTGATATGATGGCCTAAATATTTACCAAACAAAATGCCAAATTGGCATTTGTCTGGTTTGAGTTTCATGTTGTATGTTTGAAGAATCGAAAAGACTTTGGTTAGGTCATTGTTGTGGGTCTGTTTTTGGAGGCTCTTGCACAACATATCGTCGATAAAAACTTTGACCGGCTTTCTAAGTAAGGATTTAAACATGGATGTAATAAGGCGTTGATAGGTGGCACCTACATTTTTAAGGCCGAAGGGCATGACATTAAAACAATAAAGGCCTTGTTTAGTGATAAATGAAGTTTTATGTTGATCTTAAGGAAGGAGAGGTACCTGATTGTAACCCAAGGCCGCGTCTATCATAGATAGGCACTTATGGCCAGCAGTGGCATCAAGGAGTACTGAGATGATCGGGAGGGGGAAGCTTTCTTTCGGTGTGTGCTTGTTAAGGTCAATGAATTTAATGCAGATTCTGATCTTGTTGTTCTTTTTGGGATCTGCAACAATGTTTGAATCCAATCAGCGTATTTCACTTCTCTGATGAAACCCGTGGCTATGAGCTTGTCTATTTCGAGGTTTACTGCTTCTCAAAGTCGTGGTGCCAAGGTACGCTTCTTCTGTTTTACTGTTGTGGAATGGGGGATGAGATCGTGACGATGACATGCCAAAATGGGGTCAACACCGGGCAACTCCTAGAATGTCCATGCAAAGACGTCTTTATTTTCTCAAAGGAAGCTTGTGATTTCATGGTGCTCGACCTCGTCGAGAAATGTTCTAATGAATGTACCTCGACCTGGACCGTCGAGTTCGATATAGAGAGTAGGCTCGATGGGTGAGGTGGCATCTGTCAAAGGTATGGGGATAGATAGAGATAGTGATTGCTATGGTAGTCTGACGAGCCTCCGGGTCTGATCGATTTCCGAATGCTCACATAAACGGGAGAGGCGTTGAGAGCCTTTTAGATTCCAAGTACCCAAGGGGGTGGTAAAATGAAGGGTTTGATGATAAGTCGATGGTATGGCACGCATGGCATGGAGCCAGCTGCGCCCGAGGATGCCAAGGTATTCAGACTTCTTATCGATGACAAGGAAGTTGGTTTGAAGTATGACAGGGCCAGTGGTGATTGGGAGGCTGATCCGACCGATAACAACTTCTGTAACCTCATTAAAACTTTGAGTTTGACATTGGCGGTAGTGATGAGGTCTATTTTCCTCATGTCTTGGACAGTTTGGAGGAAAAGTACATCGGCTACACTTCCTTTATCATGATGACTAACGGGTCGGAATGGGGAAGCCTAATATGTGATGTGTCACAATTGATGAAAGAAATGTCTTCTTGTCGAGGGGAGAGGCTTGATTCTGGCAAGAGGGCGGGAAGCTTTTCCTGGTAGGTGAGTTTGTAGCATTCTTCAACACGCTTGCGTTTACTCTTGGAATGGTCACTGTCGATATTATTGAATTCAATGAAATTTATTCGGTAGATCTGGACCTCGGCCGGGTCTATAGCAGAAGTGGGTTAAGGTTTAAGGTACGATCCGTCAAGATAACGGGGAAGGTCTGCAACATATTGATGTAGATGACCTGCTTTGAGGATGATTTCGAGAGAGCGCTACAAAGCAAAATATTTATTGGTGTGGTGGTAATTATACTTGTGGTTGGTGTAGTAAGGTTTACTGGGTTTGACCTCAATGGGGAAAGGAATACACCATATGGAATCTGCCTGCATCTGTGGTAGAAGGGTACTGATGGGGGCTATAAGTCAAGGTAAGACCGGCTTTGGCCATTTCTTGTGAGCTTCAACATTATTGTCATTGTGAGGGCGTTTGCAGCTCTTAGTCTCCTGTGAGACAAGAGCGATCAGGGGTGAGGGAGTAGAAGGTGGGGCTTGTCAAGGTTTATTGATGGTAGTGGTCGAAGGTTGCCCCTGTTTACATGATTTGTGGATGCGCTCAAGGTCGATATAACCATTGACTTTTGAGAGCATCTCCTCTAGGGTTCGAGGTTTATGGAGGAATAGGTACTCTTTGACACGGCTGTGGTCTGGCAGAGCATTTGAGTACGCGAGTACAACATTCACGCAGTCAAGCTTTTTGACTTTTTGCGACTCGCCAAAAAACCTCTTGGTGACGGCTTCAAGGGTTTCACTGCTAGATTTTCTAAAGTTAAAGAGGGCATCGACTCTGACCTCCCTGTCATTGTTGAAGGAAAACTGTATAATGAAAAGATGGGATAGTTTCTCAAAGCTTCAAATAGAGCCACTGGGAAGGCTATGGTAGCATCGTAAAGGGCTATTTATGAGACTTGTGGGAAAAAGGCGGTACATCAGGTAGTCGGCTGTAGAGTAGAGGATGAGTGCATTTAGGAATTCAAGGATATGGGATTGAGGGTCGGTGTTATGGTATTTGCTGAGTTTGGGAGTACGGAAATTTAGAGGCACCTCGATGGCGAGGAGTTTGGGGAAAAAGGGGGTTATTCAGTCAACTCCATGAGTTGGGAGTTGGGATCACACTGACGCGGATAACAGGTTGGATTTTATAGTCAATGTCCTGCTGTGTATAATTGGAAGGATAAGGGCGTAATCGAAAGGTTCGAGGGTGATGAGGCCGAGTGTGTGGTATATTTTCTGCACTGCACTCCCCGATACGTTCTCGAACAGGGTAACATTTTGGGTGTCTAGAGGAGCGAAGAGTGGAATCAAAGGAGTCTTTTATGTGGTAGATGCCAAGGTGGACGGAGGTAGCGGGAGGAACTATAGGGGAACTGCCTTTGGCACCACAGTGAGCCAGAGGTGATGGGATATGCAGCAAGGGTCCCAATCGGTCTCTAGCGGAGATGCGAGATAGGGCGGGTACTTGGGATGATAGGGAAGCATCTAGAGGCTACAGACGCTACAGTTCTCAGACTATGTTGCGCAGCTCATCAATGGAGTGGTTCTGCCTTTCGGCATCATCCTGACGGTGGTGCCGTTCGGCTTTAAATTCTTGTCGGTGCTTTTTCACGCTCCTGGTGAAGTTGTGTGTGTTATCGCTCCTCAGCTTGAACGAACTGCTGGGAAAGTAGGGCGAGTTGGGCAGCCACTTTGTCGATGGAGTTGCCAGCATGAGTGGAACTGAAATGGAGGGTGGGGGCCATTGGAAAAGGGAGACAATGAACAAGGAATTTGGTAGGGTAGGAATCACAGACAGCGCCAAATGTAGGGGCCTAACTTCGTAAGGAGGGGAAGTCGGTTCTTGCACCACGGGGGTTTTATCTTCAGCCAAAGGGGTTCAAGTATATAATCTATAACATAAGAAATCTATTGACAATATACTTGTGTGGAGGCCTAGAATGTGACATTCTACGACCTCTGATGAGGATTTTTAAGAGAGCTTATATTTATGTCAAGTAGTCGAAGGTTCGAGTACTGGGTTTTTATAAGGTGGTCGAAGGTAAACTGTAAGGGCTTAAAGGGGAGATTTTGTAACCTCTTCTTGGTTCCCTATCTCTCCTATTTATAGAACATAGGAAGGGCTGAGTCACCAAGGTTAGGTCATATTACAATGGTACCATCCGGATATCGAGCGGGTATCCCGGAGTTGATATTGATGCCAGAAATGTCGGATCTGTCACTGTAGCAGTTGTTGGGTCTATCTCTATACCATGACACTGTAGCAGCTGTGAGGTATGACACTGTAGCTATAAGGATCAACAACGCCACCGTCATGTCTAGTGAGTTACCTGTCTGTCTTGTCATACTTCGACCATGTTCGGATATGGTCAAAGTGTTACTGATGTTGATGTGGAGTTCATCTTCAAGGCTTGTTTAGAGTCGAGTCTTCGTCTTTGGATAATCTTGCAAGGCTTATTTATGGATTGAGTGGGCTTCGATGTATTCGAGTAGGCTTCGAGGTAGCCTTCGAGTGTTCAACTAAGGTAGAAAGCTACGAGTAGGCTACTGTACAAAATACAATCGTTCACACATGCCTGAATCTTCTCGTATTCCAATTCAAATGTCTTTATCATTTTCCTTGCAAAATACATCGAATTTGGGAGATGGTTATCATCCGGAAGAATATCCTTTAGAGCCTCCAATAGTTTAGTAAAACTTTTATCAGACCAACCATTGTTTGCTTTTATGCTAAACAATTTAACAACAACAGTCAACTTTGAGTACTTCTTGCAGCCCGGATAAATGGCTTTTGTGCATCTTGTAACGAGTTGCCAAAGTCTAGAAGTTCATTAGCATCACCATTATATTCATCTCCTGCATTTGTTGCATATGCTGCCGTGTATAAGTTCTTCTCCACATCTATTAGATTAATGATTATCTCTTCGTGTTGACCTTGAGATATTGACTCTGGTAGATCCTCTCCATGCAATATAAATGGATCGTAAGTCATGTCTATACCTCGAATTATCAAATGATCATACACTTTGCCATGAGACAAACACTTTAATTTCTTGTAATCTTTGCATGGACATCTAATTTTGCTCAAGGCCAAACCATAAGAGTTTAATTTGGAAAACTTTAGAAAATTTACAACTCCATCTTGGTACTCCTAGCTAGCTCTTGGCAAAAACCTCCATGACTTATTCATGGACACCTTTTATTTAAAAATACATTTAAATGCTATTCATAAATTTTACTAAAAATAAGGAATATGTTATTTAATTATGAATAGATCTAGAGTTATCCAGGGATATAATAGCAAACACCAACAACTTAAAAGCAGGCACCTTTAGACTCATAGAGATACAAAATAATGAAGTGTTGGTTTCTTATGAGAACATTGCCCAAAATTCCAGGATATCATGCTAGAATTAGCGCATATGGGATAATCTTTGAAATCAAAGCAAGGGCTTACATATTAAATACCAACAACATTAAACCATCCATGTTTTGATGTCTTTAAGCTAAATTAGGGTCTTATTCGTATCCAGTAAATGTGAACACTTATGCAATACTAACAACAGTAAGACCACACACTTCTCATGTAAAGGAAAGAAAAGTAAGGTCAAAAGCAGATGATACATATAACAAGCTAATGCACTAATGACTATGAAGATGAAGTTAGGTACTACTAACCTTTAAATTTCAAATTATATTTATGATGTTTTTGGACTTGGGGTGAACACCTTCTTCAAATACCTAAAATAAATAATTTTCATGCTCAAATACTTTGTTATTTGATATAGTTACCATTAACTCAAGGCCAAACATTCTATCCAGCCTCCTGCAACAAAATTCATTCCCTCAAAAATATAACTAGAAAAAAATGGACTAAAATTTGCATTTAATAAAAAAAAAAAAACAATTAACACATACAGTTACTAAGCATGGGTAATAGGAATATACATGTTATAGAAAGGAAAATACTGAAACATAATACATAATATAGCGAACATAAAACTACTAACAAAATACATGTTCTATAAAAACAGAGATAAACCTACCTAGGGGTTGAAGTACATGACACACATAATTACTATCTCAAAAGAATCTAACCAGAAAATATGGCTATTCTGTTAGATATAGGTGACCATTTATACTTTGTCGTAGGTTCTTCTAATTGAAATTTTTCTTGGGCAATTACATAATATACTCCATACTGAAAAAGACTTAATAAAAAATATTATAGCTCCCTTAACTGCTGGAGATAGTCTACAAAGCCAATATATAACTATCAATTGGGTTTGATATAGTTTCCCCTTCCATCGTTTAAAAAAAATCTGTCTTCGATCGAAGGAAAGATAAAGAAAGAGCAGGAATGATAATGGCACCTCTTCTGCAAAGCACACAACCTTGGGTCGAGAAATATCGACCAAAGCAATTGAAAGATGTGGCGCACCAAGAAGAGGTTGTTAAAGTTCTCACCAACACTCTCGAGACCTCAAAGTGAAAGATGTACAGAGCCAAGGTCAAATGATGAATGGCACTAGAATGTTGAAGTTAATTAAATTTGAAAACTATTTATTTCCAAAAAAGAAAGAAAAGAAAGCGCAGCATTATCACAATTAAGACCATGCGCTTCTCGTGTGAAGGCAAAGGTAGTAGGTTATACTGAAGAAACAACGAGGGTAAACTTCGGTACTTACCTTCAAACTCGCAATATCTTGGAAGTCTTGGACTACGAGAGAATATCTTCTTGAAGTAGCTACAATTAGAGGACAAAAAAAATATAAAAAATGGTTACATTCATATTTTGTATAAGAAGTGCAAATATATAATTGTATTTCTAGTTAAAGGATCTAGTTAAATATTTCTTTGAGTTTGAAGAAAATCATGGAGGAAATAGTTGATCAACCTTATGACACTTTAAACTCTAAGACAATACTTCTTGCCTATAGAATCTGCATCACTCTTCTATTTTCTTATCTTCTAGTTTATTGCCTTGTCATAAGGCACCCTATTCCAGTATCTAAGTAAACAAGAGCAATTCTTCAGAACAGATACAAGGTTTTTTTCAGTCTCCACGAAGGTTCTAATGAAATTACAAGACGGGATGAGACGGTATTCTAAGCTTCTGCCGAGGACCCCAGGCTAGTAGCGGATAAGACAAAACTCTATCAGTCTTTTTCTTGTCCTCATTCCTCCATACTTGCCCATCTAGGTTCAGAAATTCATGACCACACCAAAGGGAGAGAATAGAGAATCCTACCTCAACTCATCACAAAAGGAGCCTAAGTAAAAAAACCACAAGAAAATAGACATTATGTGGAGATCTCAAAATAAGTCTACTCCCCTGGGGTGTGATGCGGAAATGATCTTGAGGTTGACATATGGGATTGGATTTACCTTCACTAGGATAGATCTTGCATCGTTCAGTTATTCAGTTGCCTTCCTACCATCTTCAGAGAAAAATAATGAAGGTGCTAAAAGATCTCCATGGTGTTTGTGCAGACCGAAATATCCAAAGAACTGTTTTAAACCCCCAACACGAAAGAAACAAAAAGAAAAAATGTCCTGCTTTTGCTATCATTGATCATCTACAATATACATAATGCAGGTTCATAATATGTATCTAAATGACATTCCAAATTTACTCATGAGTTCATCTTGTTTTCGTGTCTGTAGAGACATATAAATATCTCTCATAAAATACATACCTGGATGTCGACATTAATATTGTATACGAACACTCCGGGAATTTGATTTCATGCTTCACGAATCACTACAAAACCCAAGTCCGTGGCTTAGTTTGTCCCTATACCCCTACTATATAAGAGCACCATATTTTATCCTTTTTTTTTGCTAGGCAAAATATGGTTAGGCAGGACCCTAGAACAAGGTTTATATATGAAAGGAAATGTAAGGAATTATATTCTTTGGTACTGCTTCCCCATAGCATCTTACTTAAGAAAGGAAATGTAGGTGTGAGGGTCTAGTTACCTCAAATATAGCTACTTAAGTTTATTTTGTCTCTACTAGCAAGAAAAAATCTCTATACTTGCAGTCTAGGAGATTTGGAATTTTGGCATCTTATCAGGTTTAAAATAGCATTATCTAGAAGGCAGAATGGTCAGGAAAAATTACCAACTTCTCAGTAGTAATCGTTCACGTTGTGATATACACATAAAACTCATGTTGAGCACCTTGAGGAATTTGAACAGAGCAAAACAAATGAAATTCATGTTTTGTGTCTTCAAATAATTCAACCTTTTTACTTAAGCTAGAGGAAATGATATAAAGTAGACAAAAAGAAAAGGTGCACCATTACCTTTCTAAGAAATAATCGCTTCGCATGCTGTGTAAAAGTGCCACCTATTTTTAGACCCAGAGCAGCCAGTGCCTGCAAGAAAACAAATTTTATGGACAAAGAAGTATCATTAGGATATAAGAAAAAGGGATGATAAATATAAACGGTTGCCACTTATAGTATTAATACTGTTACCACAGAGGTGATATATCTAACAGCACACCATATGTTCAAAAAGAAAATAAACTCTCTTCTCACTTTTATTTACCACTCCAGCAGACTCACCTGTCCTCAGCATCACCCAAGTCAGTCCACCTGAATAAAAGAAGTAACCCCTTACCAGGTTAGCCAATGCACAATGGACAAAAGATGATTGGTCTACTTGCCACTAACTTTATATAAGCAATAATAGTTCACAAATCTATTCTCTAGCAATAATACTCATAGGATTAAGATTTTATAAAGAATTGCAGCTCATGTGGAACAAAATTTTTGGTCAAATTTTTTCCTGCACAATACCATTTAAGGAAAGCAGATAATAGACCAGTCTCTAAAAATTTTGCCCGCACACCATGTGTTCGTATTCAATATCTGATTCTCTTAGTGTTTACTTCATTCCCTTTTCCTTCCTCTTTCTATTCTATCGACAATAAAATCCTCCACGAAGCTCTTTAATATTAAGAAGCATAAAGGAAAGATAAATGCAAGGTAGGGAATGGGGATAACTCACCCAGCCTATAGGCAAACTGAGAGATAACCTGAATGCCAAAGAAACCAACCACTAAAAAGCCTAGATTTCCACAAAAGAACTCAACCCAAACAGATCTGTACTAAAGGGAATTCAAGGCTAAAACACAAAATCTAGATTAAGCCAAAATACAGTATAACTATACGGTTAACAACCCATCACAGTAAAAATAGCTCCAAGAAAATCCAACACTAAAAAAATAGATATCCAAAGAGGGTAAGGTAAAGCTATAGCCTGTAAAGATTGAAAGCTCCCCCAACAATTCTTAAAAAACCCTCACCCATCCATATCATCCAATTCCAATTCCCATTCTTCTGCTCATATGACTATAAAACTCAAGTTACAATAGAAGTAACATTATAAACCCAAAATATAAAATCAGAGATAGATTAAGAATCATAATGCAAGTGTAAATGATTGTTAAAAATATAAAATTACTCCAAACAGAACTAACTACTAAATTTATGCTATCCCAAACCTAATAAGAATTTACAAGCAATAAGAATAGTGGGGAATTTGGGGTTGCATAATTTATTGGGATATCTAAACCAAATTTTGGGGAAAATTGTGAAGATTGGCCTGAAGAATGGCACTAGCTAAAGGTGGAAGTTCATACATGCTCTAATGGTTAATCCTTGCAGATTAGGGCTGAAGTTAGGGTTGAATTGCACCGTAACAACCTTAAAGAAGATTGGCCTGAAGTTACAATTGCTTTACTACGGTGGCTAAGATTTTCTTCATTATAAAACTTCCAATTTCGATTGTGCCTCCTTGATCTCCTCTCTCGTATTGGGTTTATTATCATCCCACAAAATTCTCCACCAAATTGCATCCTAATTTCTATTTCCCGCAACCTCTCTCGTATTTTCATAAATTTTATTAATAGAAACAATGTCAATTAAGCTATTAATGACGTTAGTATAGTATTTCAGATTCAAATTTTTTATGTCATTTGTTAAAATGGCATAATTTAGCGTCATTTTCTAATAAAATGACTTTGATGCGTTAATGAATCTCTTAAGTTACAGAGAAAAAAGAAAAATATAACAATCAACGTCATTATTCAAAAAAATGACTTTGTTTAGTTGACGTCGTAGCCCTTATTTGTTGCAGTGATTGCTAAAATTGTTGTGTAACTGTTGATTTTTGTATGCACATCTTTTAAAGAGATTGACAGAAGCTCGACCGTAAAAGAGAGGCTATACAATATCATGAAGGGCTTTTACGGTAGAATCGACAACCTAGTCACAGACCAAGAGAAAGTTGACACTCTGTTATAAGAAGCAGGGTGAAAGAGATCGAGGGCTAAAGGAGCAGAGGTTCCGGTTGTCGATGGAAAGATGTCTGCGAGGAAGAAAAAAGCTACAGACTTGAGCTTGCCCCTCGAGAATCCTGTATTAAGTGGTTACATCACTGATTCTGCAACTGCAAAAAGGAATGTGATGCTGACGGAATAGTTCGGCAAGAGTTAGAAATAAAAGCCTGTTATCTAGGTTGTTACTCCCTTGCTACCCTTGAAGAGGGCTTCACGAAGATCAACAATCAAGGTGGGGGAAAAAATCGAAGCCCCAATTGCTGTTTCGGATGGGCGACCTCCAAAGGCTTCGACAAGCATGTTGTTGAAGAAGAAGGGATCTTCAAAGTTGGCAAGGAATAAATTTGTCGAGGAGTTTGAAACTGTGGTCCAAAAGTCCATGGACGCTTATGTGTCTGAGACGGTTGTGCTACAGGAAGAAGTCGATGATTGTTTGGTTGGGGCAAAAAGTTTAATGACTTTTCTCAGCGAGGGCCACCGAAACGTGTCTAAGGTGAGGAAATTTTCTTCTTTCCTTCTATTAAAGAATTTGGTTCCCTATTCAAGTATTCATATTATGAATGTAATGCAGATCAAGAAGTTGTTGACCAAGGCCAAACCTCATAATGTCGGTGCTGGTACTTTGGAAAATTAGCTACTTGCCTACAAGATTATTGAGAAAGAGCTGGTAAAGGATAAAGAAGATCTGATCTAGGAGAAGAATAAGTTGGAGGCGAGGCTGGGTAGGTATAAGCTTGACGCTAGGAAGGCAAAGGAGGTTGCTCTTCACGATGCAAAGAAAACTTTTGATAAATAGGTCGAGGAGATAAGGGCCGACCTTGCGAAGGATAAAGATGAGGCTTTATCTTGTAGAAAACAAATTTTAAGAATGATGTGTGGGAGCAGATCAATGCTGCTCGAAGGGTGATAGAGGTGGAGCATGGAAAAATCATGGAGGAGGTGAGGGCTAAACTGATTTGAGGGAACCTTGCCGCGTGTAAGAAGATGAAGGCCAATTTTTTGGGACAGTTCGAGGAGATGGACAATAGGAAAGATTTTTACAAGAAGTTAGCTATTGCTGGTAACCAGATTTTTCTCAATTCAGACATGGAGGACGAAGTTCCTAAAACCTCTGAGGCTCGTAATTTACTCTAGGCTCCTGAGGATCTGGTGATTACAATTCCTGAGGGTTTTTGTCCCGATGAAATATAAGATGAGCTTGCTCCAGGTGGATTTGCGAAGGTTGATGATGCTGTCTCCCCCCTGTAGAGTAAATTATGTTTGGAAAAGTTTATATTTGATGAAAGATGTAGAAATGGTCGATGGGATCAAAACTATATTTTGCTATTTTCTTGAATGCCGATGATTATGTTTCTCGAAGATTTTTTTGAAAGTAATGAATGCATAGGTTTTGTTAAATTTATGCTAAGTGTTGGTATTCGATAAAATTGATAGTACGAGATATGACTGTAGATAGTGTATAGAGAGTTTCTTTGAAGCAAGTATCGGAGATGATGGAAAGATGGCCATGTAATGGCAAGTATCTAAAATGATTACTATATGTTATTTCTCGATGGGATATCAGGGTTTTGATTGAAAAGAACAAAACATGACATTTTTTATTCGATAAGTAATGAATGCAAATAAGATTATTTTGTAATTGGATAGTGTTTGCCGAAGAGGTAAATGTTAGTTTTGATGCATACTTATCAAGTATGTATCGATACTAAGTTAAAGTAAAGATAGTAAAGATGAATGTTAGTTTTGATACATACTTATCAAGTATGTATCGATACTAAGTAAAAGTAAAGATAGTAAAGATGAATGTTTGACAAATGTAATTGAACGTATAGATAGTTTTATTAGAATCAATCGAAAGTTGTTACAGTTTTCATCTGTAAAACATTTTCAGTCGGGCTGCATTCCATGGATATTCGAGCTGCATTTCTTCTTCAGTCATCAGCCAGAAAGTCCCACTATCACTTTTGTCGCTAACAATATAGGGCCCTTCCCAGTTTTCTGACAACTTGCCAAAATTCTTAGGTCGAGTGCTATCCTATATGCATCGAAGGACAAGGTCACCAATGCAAAATTTTATTTGCAAGACCTTTTTGTTGTAAGCTTTCTTGAGAGTGTCATAGTATCACCCCAAGTTTGCAATGGCTCGGTCTCGGGTTTCTTTGATCCAATTGATGTTGCAAAGGAGGCCAAGTTTATTTTCTTCATCTGTTATTTTTCTTTGGGCACTTGGTAGATTGAGGTCTGAAGGTATGAATGCTTTAGTGTCGAAGGTCATCATAAATAGAGTACAACATATGGATGTTCGAGGAGTTGTCTAGTATGACCATAGGACACTTTGTAATTTATCGACCCATTTGCATTTTTTTTTGTCGAGGCGATTGCGTAACCCTGACTTGATACTTTTGTTAATGGTTTCAACTTGGCCATTTCCTTGAGGGTTGTATAGCGTCGAAGTAGGCATTGAATCTTATATTTGTAGAGGAAATAGAGAATTTTTCTACTGATAAATTATTTGCCATTATCAGATCGTATCATGTATGAGCAGTCAAATCTGGTTATGATGTTTTCTCAAAGAAACTTGATGACTTCATTTTTGTTAGTATGATAGAGAAGAACTGTGCCGACCCATTTGGTGAAGTAGTCTGTTGCCATAAGAACAAACTTGCGATTTCCCAATACTGGGTAGAAATGTCCAATGATATTAATCCCCCATCTTTTGAATGGCCAGAGGACATTGCTTATGTGTAAGTCAAGTACTGGGCTTTTGATGTCTTGAGCGTGGATTTGGCATTTGTAGCACTTACGAACAAAGTCTTGGCAGTCCTGTCGTATCTTCGGCCAGGTCAACCATTGAATGAATGCCCGCTGGGCAAATGATCGTCCTGAAATGTGGGATGCATAGATTCCTTTGTGAAGTTATTTGATTTTTATTTGAGCTTTTTTTTTAGAGATGTATTCAATAAGAGGTCCTCCTTCTGTAATACGATATAGGATTTTATCTTGAGCGGTAAATTTTGGGCATTTGGCCAAGAGTGATCGGGCCTCTTCTTTGTTACTTGGGCGGATATTGGAATTGAGGTATGCATAAAATGGTCTTCTATTATCTTCAACATCTTGGTCTTCCGTAACATTGATTTGTATCGTATAGCTTATATCGAGACTGGAGTGTTCGATAACCTTGATATACAAAGTTTTCTTTTCACTATCTTTGAGCATTGTAGCAATATAGGCTAATGGGTCGGCGTGTCAATTTTCTGCTCGTGGAAGGTAAAAGATTTTTGATGTCTTGAATTTGCTCATTTTCTCTTCGACCAGGTCTACATATTCAACCATCTTGCCTGATGTTTTGAATGTTTTATTATAATGGTTGGCGATGAGTAATGAGTCGACGTATACAACTATTTTTTCTGCCCCAAGTGTTATAGCAAAATCCAGTCCATGAATGATAACTTCATATTCTATTTCATTATTGGCGGCGTAGAATTTGAGTTTAATAGCTTTCTCGATGTGATGATTGGAAGGTATAACGAGGACGATGCCGATTTCTGATCCTCGCAGTCCAGCAGAACCGTTTGTAACAAGTCTTCATCCTGTGCTTCGTGACCATGCGTCTGGTTCTACGATTGAGTCATCAGTCAATATTTCTTCGAGTTCTTCCCAATTAGGGTCTTCTACTAGAAAATCTGGCAATAAATCAACTTTTGCTTATTCTTTGATAGATATCTGAGGCTCGAAGGAGATGTCATATTCGCCGAGGAATACGGATCATTGTTGAACTCTTCCAGATTTTTCTTTTTTAGAAAGTACAAGTTTGAGAGGATATTTGGTAATTATTTTGATGGGATGAGCTTGGAAATATGGTCAAAGTTTTTGAGAGTTGTAGATCAAGGCGAGTAGTTGATTTTTAGTTATTGTATATCTTTTCTCAGCGGGCATGAGAGTTTAGCTGATGAAGTTGATTAGGTTTTCCACACTGTCGTCTTCTAGAATAAGGACAGAGCTAATAGAATTATCGGCTGTTGATAAGTACATTGTTAGTGCAGGGACTTATCCCTCGAGCTAAGGACACTCGATCTCATCTGTACCTCGATCTCTATAAGACTCGATCTTATCCAGTACCAGACTCACGCAATTACAAAAACGTTAACAGTTACACATCGACCACGAGCTCAAACAGAACGGGGATCATCCACAACAGATGTAAATAGAACAAATAAACATACACCTGTCTCCCACGAGCTAACAGTTACATACTCAACTCCCCATGACTCCCACTTTCAGAAAAACGTGTTCGAGTACAATGTCAAGCTGAGAGCAGGGTCTATAAAAGGGCAGGGCTCCTAGGGAAAAAGGGAGGCATATACATACAATTATCTGAAATCTAGCTGTTCGATCATTAGATTAACTCTTGTAATCAGATTCTCCCACTCTCTCAAGCAATAATACTACTTTCACAAAATCCTCCACTCGAGGTCGTGGTTTTTGCCTATTCACAGGTTTTCCATGCTAAATCCCCTGTGTCAAGTGTTATCTCATATTTAATTCTTGGCATAGTAGTTCTTGGTGTAAGGATTGAGTTTAAGCCAGTTCGAGCTTTACGAAATCTGGTCCCTATATTTGGCGCCGTCTGTGGGAACGTGTAATTTTTCCACGTACTTAAGGACCACGATTAATACTCATCAGTCGAGTAGTATCCAATTATGGTCCAAACACGTCAATCTTCGGGAGCTCAGCCTAAAAGTTCGAGGGAACCTGATCGGGTTGCCGAGCTTCGGGCGAGCTTAATTATTGAAACCGAGAAACAGAGTCAACTCGAGCGCCAGATATTGGAAGATCGAGAAATCTGCGAGAAATAATTAGATCGAGAGCGTCAAGCTCGAGTTCTGGAGACAAAGAAACAAGAAGCTCAGATGTTAGGTTTTCAAATAACTCTGAAAGCATTGTAGAGCAGCCAACAACTACCAGCCCTGAGAGAGTGCGAAACAGTACCAACAATCTCAAGAGTTTCCATTCATGAGAGGCTAGGGGTACATGAGGTACATAGTACAAGCATTTCTAGGATTTATTATGAGGATCTACCAGCACCGATAGCCTCAATTCATTTGGGACAAAAGGCGCACACAAATATCAGCAGAGATCGCAGACCTTCCAAGCAGCCCCTGGAAGCTTTACGACCTCCTTACCAAGCTCCACTTCCTGAAAGTGTGAGCGAGGAAATAGGTGACCACGTTCCCAGACTCATACGCCAGAAAATTCTGATAATTCCAGCAGCTCAGGTAATTCTAGCGGCTCCGACAGTTCCAGTAGTTCCAATAGCTCCTATCCCCCAGCATTATATCTCTCAGGAACTCATGGACCAGCGTATCAGGGAAATCATCAAAGCAATGGCTTTAAACGCGAAGGATGACTCGCACAAATTGCAAGGTAGCCCAATTGCTAAAGAGTTATTTGATATGAATGCCCCAACAGGTTTTCATACACCCAAGATCACCAAATTCAAAGGAACCGGTCCTGGTCAACACATTCAACAATTCCGTGACTCATTGGGTTTGTATTCTAATCTGAATCACATCCTTTGCCGGCTCTTCGCTACCAGTCTTCAGGACGAACCGCTATATTGGTTCTACTCTTTACTGGAAGATTCGATTCATACCTTCGAGCAGTTACAAAAAATCTTCATCAAGGCTTATGCCCACAAAAAAGGCAAAGAAGAGAACTTATATTCCCTTAGAAGTCTCAAAAAAACTCATGGGGAGAAGCTCAAGGAGTTCTCCAAGAAGTTTCTCGAGCTTGCTCGGAAGGTTGACAATCTAGATCAGAAGACAGGCGTGTCCACATTCACAAATGCTCTGCAGTTCAATTGCAAAGCTAAATAGTATCTCTTCCTGAAGAAACCCAAGACCCTCGAACATATGATTGAGAAAGTTAACAATTACAGCGATCTGGAGTGGATGATGCCCGAACCGAATAAACCTGTAAAGGCAGTCCACAACACCAAGGCTTCTTCTACAAATTTCAGCAACAACCGCAGCTCGAGCGAACCAGGCGATCATAAACGAGCAAAAACAGAACCAGAAAGAGACAACAATCAGAGGTCGCAGAAACCATCCAGAACAGTCATATCGAAGTTGAATGTCAGGCTTTCCGAGATCTATCTTATTCTCCAGAAAGATAAATGTTTCTGTCCAGCTCGACATCTTGATGCAATAGCAGGTCGACCTTATTGTAAATATCACAAGATTAATCACCACAAGACCGATAATTGTTATGGTTTGAAAAAGCTCATGGAAATCATTTTTAAGGAAGGGAGGATGCACGAATACATCATCGATCTTCCAAGCTATAAAAATGGGAGCTATCTGAAAGAAGATGACGCGGCTCAAGCAACAAAACAAGCAGAGGAGAAGCATCTATATCATCTCTACTGCAACAATATGATCAAGATCAATAAGGTTTCAAATTCCAACAGAGTCAAGCGGAGGAGGTTGGGCGAGTGCTGTGTTCTTGCCGTCCATGACAAGGAAGCCAAACTCCTCCCAGAGTCTAGCAGTTGTCGAAAGGGAATCCCCTTCGAAGACTGCGACACAGGACGTGCGAAGTATCCTCATCATGACGTACTAGTAATTATGCTCAAAATGAGGAACTTCGTAATACACACCATGATGATAGACACAGGAAGTGGGGTTGTGATCCTATTCCAGAATGCAATTGACCAGATGGGATTCTCAGATCAAGTCGTTCAAAGTGAGAAAGACATCAGTCGATTTAATGGGTCAAAAGAAGAACGAGTTGGGAAGATCACTCTCCTGATCACAGTAGGGCCTACCACTATCGACGTTACTTTCTGCGTCATCAACGCCAAATCAAGGTATTTGAGGATACTAGGACGCTATTGGCTGCACAATATGGAGGTTATCCCGTCCACTTTTTACCAAACACTCCGGTTCAAGCATAACAACTGTATTTATGAAATCAAAGGAAGCCAGAAACTCTCTCGAGCTTGCAAGAATACAGTCTCACCAGTTCTCGACCATTCAAAGACATTGTTGCATAGCAATCACAGAAGGCCGATCACCTCGATGGTCAGTCTTCTCCAGCCGAGCCCTTGGAATACGTCCAGATCGATGGAGCTAACCGAGGTACTTACATTGGTACTAAATTAATTCAAACAGAGAAAGAAGCTGTTATTTCTTTCCTTCAATCCAATAAAGACATTTTCGCATGGAACTTCCAAGAAATGCCAGGCGTAGACCCCTCAAAGTCTTGCCACATCTTAAACATCCGCAAAGGCGCCGTAACAGTTAAACAAAAACAATGCAGGTTATCTCGAAGACTCAGAGACGAGGTGAACAAGGAGATCGACAAACTTATCGAGGTCAGTTTCATCCGAGAAGCCAAGTACCCAGACTGGATTTCTAATATCGTTGCTGTTCCAAAAAAGAATGGGAAGGTCTGGGTCTGCGTAGATTTTACTGATCTCAATAAACACACGCCAAAGGACAACATCCCTCTTCTTATCATTCATCAGATCCTCGACTCTACAGCTGCTCACGAACTCTTGTCCATGATGGACGCCGCTTCGGGGTATAATCAGATTCTACTCTTGGAGGCAGATCAAGAAAAGACTACGTTTATAAAAGAAATAGGTCTCTACTGCTACAAGATCATGCCATTCGGCCTTAAGAACTATGGAGCCACTTACCAAAGGCTAGTCACGAGTATGTTTAAAGAACACTTGGGAAAAATAGTTGAAGTCTATATTGATGACATGCTTTGCAAGAGTTTAAAGAAAAATGATCACATCTCTCACCTCTCCACAATATTTAGTATATTACGATCTTATATAATGAAGCTTAATCCTAAAAAATGTCAGTTTGGCGTTCACTCAGGCAAGTTCTTGGGACATCTTATTAGCAAGAAAGGGATAGAAGTAGATCCAGATCAAATTCGAGCTCTTCTAGACATGCCTTCACCATCAACAACGAAGGATGTACAAAAGCTCGCAGGAAAGATTGCAGCAATCAACAGATTCGTATCCAAATCCTCGGACCGATGCAGATGGTTATTTATACTGGTCAGAGGTTCTACTCAACGAGGCAAAGGCTCAAAGAACGATGATATTAACTGGACACCGGAATGCGAAGCAGCTTTTCAGGACTCAAAATTTACCTAGGGAGGGCTCAAATCATGAGCACTCCAGTAGGCAATGAGGAACTGATTATCTACCTCGCAGTTACTGATACATATCTCAGCTCGGTTCTCATTCGGTTTGAAGGAAAAATTGAGAAATCGATCTTCTTCATCTGTAAGACACTCACTCCAGCGGAAACAAGGTACTCAAAAATTAAAAGATTACTTTTAACTCTCATTTATACCACACAAAAACTCAAACACTATTTTCAAGAACATCCTATCAAAGTCATGACGAACTACCCACTTCGGGAAGTATTGTCTAAGAAAGAAAAATCAAGAAGAGTACAAGAGTGGTCCGTCAGTTTGGGGGAGCACGGAATCAAATTCGAGCAGCAAATTTCCAAAAAGGGTCAAGCAGTTGTTGATTTTCTAGCAGACTTTCCAGTTTCAAATCCTGATTGGGAAGAACATGATCCAGATCTCGCTGAAGATGCAGTAGATGAGATTCTACCCTTCAAATATTTTGATGATCGAGCATCATGGATATCTCAAGAAGTGTGGAGGCTCATCACCGATGGTTCAGCGGGACCAGCAGGGTCGGGGATTGGGGTCGTTCTCATTACACCTTCTAATGAAAGAATTGAGAAATCCATCTGTCTCGACTTCGAAGCCCAGAACAATGTTACAAAATATGAGGTACTCATTCACGGCCTGGACATGGCCCTCGAACTCGGAATCACTAAAATGTCAGCTTATACAGACTCTCTTCTAATCATTCATCACTACTCAAAATATTACAAGAAAAACAACATCATGGTCGATTATGCAGCTCTGGTTGCAAAAAAACTAAGCAAATTTCACAAAGCTACACTCGAATACCTCCCTCGAGGGGAGAATCGCCACGCTGACTCCTTGGCTTACTTAGCCGGAGTATTGGGTACACAATCACAGCACCTTCAAATCGAGGTTATTTCTAGCCCCAGTATTAATCGTATTACGATATATGCGATTAACACTGAGGGTGATGAGATGGCGGAAGATGATTGGAGGAAAACTTTCGTTATTTATCTCGGTCTGGATAACTCATGCAACGGACCACTGCTAGATGATCTACAACAGCGCAGACACATCATCGAGAATTCAAAATGCTATACAGTCCAACCAAATGACGATATCTACAAATGCTCGGTCACTGGCCCATACCTCAAGTGCCTCTCTAAAGAACTTGCCGACAACATGCTTCGAGATCTACATGAAGGAATCTGCGGATCCCATACAGCAGAACGAACTCTTGCTAACAGAGCTATTACCCAAGGAGTGTTCTGGCCAGGGATGCAGAAGCAAGCTGAAGAATACTCAAGGAAATGTGATGCATGTCAGCATCATGGAAATTAAATTCGTGCCACTGCCCTCGAACTCCATGCAAGTAAGGTGTACTGGCCGTTCAAGCGATGGGCACTTGATCTAGTTGGTGAATTCCCCAATACTCCGGGTAATTGGAAATTTCTCCTTGTTGCCACAGATTACTTCACCAAATGGGTCGAAACAGTTCCTCTATGCAGAACTCGAGAAGAAGAGGTCATTTCTTTCATTTGGCAGCATATTATCACAAGATTTGGTTGTCCACATTTGATCTGTATCGATAACGGTCCTCAGTTCGTTGGAGCAAAGGTCGAAGCATTTCTCTACAAACACAACATATTCCATTCTCCATCAAACCCATAATACCCCCAGGGAAACGGACAGGCAGAGATCACAAAAAAGATCACTGTGGATGGTCTTAAAAAGTGCCTTATGTTACAGAAGAAGGGCAATTGAATACGTGAATTACCACACGTCTTATGGGCTTATCGAACTACTCCCCGGAAGTCAACACAATACTCTCCTTTTTTGCTCGCCTATGGAACTGAAGCAGTCATTCCAACAAAGTACCACCATCCTGTGAGAGACCACGAGCTCACAGACGAAGAGAATGAGTTTGAATTGGCTTACAACCTCAATTGGATCGATGAGACAAGAGATCGAGCTATCGCAAATCTTGGTCGATATCATCAAACACTGGCAAGTTCATGCAAGAAACGAGTTCGCACTTGGGAGTTCGCCATCAACAATTGGGTCCTTCAAGAAATCCTAGATACAGAAAAGATCCACATGTTGGGAAACTAGCGGAAAACTGGGAAGGTCCTTTCATGGTCATAGGTCGAACTGGTCTAGATTCTTACTATCTCATGACGGAAGCTGGTGACAAAATTCTAAATCCATGGAATACGAGAAGATTAAAGTTATATCGATGCTGAACAACTCCTCCATCACTCAGCAATGTTCAATGCACCTCGAGATTTCACCTCCAATGCATGTACAAACTCTTTTCAATCAATGAAATCTCATTTTATCACAAATCCCTATCAATCAATACAATCTCATCTAAGGGTAAAAATGCAGTTTATCCTAGCTCGATCCCTAAAGGTAAACAATATCCAACATTGGTAATGACATAGATAATACTAGCCTAACACCTGCAGATTCTCATACATCCGAAGTCGGGGACCATAAAGAACCTCTTAGCCTGAAGATTACAAGCCTAAAGAACGAGTGAGGTAAAAACTTGCTCAATGCCGCTAATCTCCAACATCCAACATTGGCATCAAGGCATAGATAATAATAGCCGAACCCCTGAGGATTCTCATACATCCAAAAGCGGGGGCCATAAAGAACCTCTTAGCCTAAAGATAACAAGCCTAAAACATGAGTGAGGAAAAAACTTACTCGCTGCCGCTAAGCTCCAATATTTAACATTGGTATCAAGGCATAAATAATACTAGCCGAACCCTTAAGGATACAAAACCTCTGGGGTTGGGGCCATAGAGAGCCTAAGCCTACAGATCAGGCCTAAAGCACGAGTGAGACGTTGTTCGCTGCCGATAAGCCCAGCTCTCCAATATGGTATCAAGGCATAGATAATACTAACCGAACCCCTGAGAAAACACAAATCCGAGGTGGGGGCCATAAAGAACCTCTTAGCCTGCGGTGACCGCCTAAAGTATGAGCAAAGATAATACTAGCTCACTGCCGTTAAGCCTCCCTGAAGTCCAAGGGTTGAAGCACAGATAATACTTACTTCTACACCCACAGACTTCTTCTAATTCAATGGGTCAAACCAGAGAATAACTCTACTGCAGGTGTGAAAATATTATTTTCTCATATCAAGATTTCAAATTACAACGCTCCTCTCAAAGACTTATATCAAGCACTGAAGCATCAACATCTGCTACATACAAAAGGTGCCCGTTTTCAGAGTTCAATTCTATTTCTTTTTTACTCTGCTGGATTTTCTTGATGGAAGACCAGTTGACCTTCCTCCCACAGCAGGAGTAGGTGAGACTACACTCAAGCTTCCCCTTATTTTAGTCCTGGATGGCAAATATTCTGGAGCTCGTTTAGCAATAATTTCTCTCCCTCGAGCTATATGTTTAGCCGTCGTGGTCCCGATACCACGATCCATGACACCAATTGGATCTATGCTCGAGATATCAAGTTTACATACACAAGTCCTTCCAGAGAAGAAATCTTGCATCAAATCTCTCTCAACCTGCAAGAATTTTATTTTTTCGACAAAAAATGCAACCAATGCGCTTAATTGCCGTTGATGCAAAACTTCTCCATCACATTTCTCTTGTTTATGAACTACTAGTTCCTTGAAGGCTTGGTGGGTAATAGCAGCGCGCTTGTTATCCTTCAAACGACGAGCTTTTGATTCAGCCAGTTCAGCTGTTAATTGATCAATACATTCACTCATCTGCCCTGTAAGATCTATCGACTTCTGCCGAGAGTTTGCGAGATCAATACGCATATTCTCCACTAACTCTTCTTTTCGATGAAGAAATTCCTACATCTCTCGACTCCCCTCACCAGAAGCAATTTCACAATCCCTTTTATCCAATTCAAATTTTAGATCCTTCTGATACTTCAATTCACGTACACGTAACTCCCGCTCTGATTCGGAAATTTACGGATAAAGTTGATTAATTCTTTCATTCATCTCTTTCTCACGTTGCGTAGCCCTCCTCACATTTCCGCGAGTATGGGCCGAATCATCCACCAAATTTTGGTTCTTGGCTTGAATCTCTACTAAATCAGCCCTGCTATGAGCCTCTTTCCCTTTTAAACGACGTAAATCAGCCTTTAAATGATCTAACCTGGAAATCAAACTATCACGTATTTGTACAGATGTTACGCAATTCTCGATCTTTACCCACAATACGACTGCTCAAATTTTCAAAATCAGCCTCAGACACGACAAAGTTAGTTCGTGCAGTATCCAGGTCAATCTCTCTCTTCAACACCAGCTCGTTCAGAGTATGAATGTTATATTTCATATCAGATATCTCTTCATTTAATGCTCTAATAAGGTATTTGGCTAACTCAGCCTCATGCCGAGAACCTGACGTAGCCTTTTCCTTCAACTCAACAAGTTCGCTGGTAAGCTGGTTCAAAGCCAAATCCCTGCTCAAAATTGTTGCAGTCTTTTCCTCGACTTGTCTCTTAGCTTCTTCGAGCTTTAAAGAAAGCTTCACATTATCATCCAATCGATCTTCATACTGGAAAATCAAAGCCTCATATTCTTTTGGATACTCAATATTATACAAAAGAGTCTCAACCAATTCAGTACCTAATGGAGAAACATCAGTACCTAATGGAGAAACAGTACCTAATGGAGAAACAGTACCTAATGGAGAAACAGTCCCTTGCAGTATCAAGCTCCTTTTGCATAATAGTTAGCAGGGACTCACAACATCAGTACCTAATGGAGAAACAGGTCGACAAAAGCATATTGATAAACCTGCTGTACAGACATCTACAAGCTTGAGACAACCAATTCCTCCTTAGCCTACAGAAAATAAAAAGTTTTGGGCACAAGACAGAGGATACATACATAAACATTCTGAACTAGACTAAACATACAAGGAATATATCCTTTTATTCTTGTTCATCTAGTTATTAATTTATCTGAATTATCTAACCTGCAATTCAGCAGAGGATTTTTTCTTCACTTCAAGCAGGCTCTCTAAGTCCACAATTCTGAGGTACGAGTTTTCTATCTCCTACAATATGGGATTTCATAAGTGATAACGGTCAAAATCCGGTGTTTAGTTTTGGTAAAAATTAGAGTGTCGTTCACTTTTGAATGGAACTAGAAATTAGTTTTGGTCTTGTGCTTTAGTAATCTAAGGTTGTAAAACCGCAAAAATCAATGATATGGTTTTAATCAAGAATAAAGGTCTAGGGGCCTCGGATTTCACCACCATTTACATACAATATCAACATAGTATCGTATATTAAATTCTCCTCTTAATTGAAATAACAAACTTCGACCTTTTGTCGATTTAATCCCATGATTAATTATAACTCAAGTAGAATATATTGTATGAACTAAGTACATACTAAAAACACATTCCATGAAAGCTATGCTAACTATGAAATGTTAATTAGGATCATACCTTAGAAAAATACAATAGTAATACAATTTTACTATCTCATTTGAGAATCACAAAACTCTTCCTATATCTCTACTTAAAGAGATTATAGGATGATAATGGATGTCTCCAACAATATAGTTTTGGAATTTGTGATAATATGCTCATATTGTGTTGGAGAAAAATACATTCTACTACATGATATCATACGTTTATGGCGGATCCATCCTCACCCCTAGTGAGGACTTAGCCGGCCATTATAACAACTATAAAACCTAAATGATATGAGAATGAAATGAACATAAACTAACAACAAAAAGAGAAATTTTGTTGACTTACAAAATGTAATGCTCCCAATGCTTACAAGACTTGCACCAACTTACTCCAATAATGCTCTTTTACACTCTACAAGAATGATTCCCTTAAATTTGGATGATCTTATGAGCTCACCACCTCTCCTTTTATAGATGAAGGAGAAGGTTCTTACATTTAATATTAAATTTATAACCTATGCCGTGAATGTACATAAATTTGTAACCTCCAAGAGTTATCCTCTAAAATAGTAACCTCCCCATGTGGGACCCTTGTGTTTGACAACTCTACATCCTTCTCTAACAGTTCATCCTTTGAGCTATACATCCCGGTATTTGTACATATTTGGTAAATGAGCTCCATGTGACCTGAAATATATAAATTGGTTTTATAACTCATGTTTAATAATAAAGTTAAGAATAATAAACATTAAGTCATAGGGGAATAGTGGTCATTTTATGTGTCCATCAAATACCCCCAAACTTAAAGTTTGCTAGTCCTCGAACAAAGAAAAGAATAAAAGCATAACCCTTTCGTGGTTAAGACGATTGCATTTAACGTATGCAACAAGCCGTTAAACCTATAGGTTACCCATATAGGACGAGTTTTGTCTCGTGAGGGTTTGCAGTGACTATACCCGCAAAAGTCAATAAGGGCATTATAGTAATTTAGATACTCATTAGGTCATTTCAACTAACTTATTGATATCTGATAATGGTAAAAACATTAAGAAGGCAAACCCCTTAAAATTTAATTCTTTCACATATATATAATCAGAGAACTTGGAGAATTATCCAAAACTAGAGATATTACCCAATACTTAAATAAGATTTCACATATTTTCTAATATCCTCAAGTGTTGTGAAAGTAGTTACTGCACGTACAACTTTATTTAGAGGCTCTTGAGTCAATATCCAGTCATTTTGTATTTCGTGAAACAAATCCAACGATCAGTTTGACAAGTACCATAGTCAATTCAAATTTTGTTATTAATTTTTGGGGAATAACTATAAGACTTTTTATTTTGGTACTTGTTTCCTTACTGAAGCCTCCATAATATGAGTCGTTGGTCGACAATCCCAGCCAGTTGGCTTAGGTTGCTGGGGTTTGGTGCCCATTCGTGACCTAGGCTCTGGATTCTCACAAATAAACTTTATTCCTTGCTCATTTCACATAGTTTATGACTATACTCGAGATTGGTGATAATTCTTTCTCTTTCAGTTCTAATTATGCGAGTATGTCTTGCATCGTGAAAGTTTTTAGAGCTATTTTGGCTTATAGAAATCCTTATTATATTACTTCAGGATCGAACTTATTCTTTAGGCAACTATTTCCCTTGTAGTGGATCATTTCTACCTCAAATACTAGATTCCCTTTGATTGCTCAAAATTCTTGCAAAAGTAATAAATGCAATACTATCATGAAGTGCATTTGTTTTGAGAAATATCAGTCAACATGAAATTTTCTCTAATTAAAGGGTAGTACATCTAGCTTACGATAATGTTCCAAAATTTTCTAAGCATGTATTTGATGAAAATTTTAACTTCACGGTTTTTACGACCAAAATATTTAGACCATACCAAATACTTATAAGCTTGCAGAAACTTACTAAAGAGTCTCATAAATTACCATAATGACCTATCTTTTCTCTAAAAAAGTAAAAAATGTGAATGATTTTTCCCTCTTCCAAACTAGAAAGAAGCATTGTCCCCAATATTTGAAAACATACCTTAAAAGAAGGGAAAAAAATTCAGAACATAGAACCTAATATAACATGGGTTGCCTCCCAGATAACGCTAAGTTTATTGTCTTCAGCTAGACAAAATGAGGAACCCCCAAACTCAGTAAAAGTTGGGTGAAAAGGATATGAATGTCACTCCTCATAAACTGGGTCCAAAAGCTTCAAGTCTTCATTGGTGAAGCTAAAATGTTCATAATAAGGCTTGAGCCTTTGCCCGTTCACTTTTTGTATTTTTGCCAGTCCTCGGTTCTTCAACCTCAACCGCCCTATGTGGATATACCATTTTAAAAATGAGAGGCCCGGTCCATCGTGATCGTAGTTTGTCAGGAAATAAATGCAACCTAGAAGAGTACAACAAGACTTTTTGGTTTGGTTCAAATGATTTTCGCTAAATGTTTTTGTCGTGAAATGCTTTCATGCGCTCCTTGTAAGTCTTTGCTGAATGGTATGCATCATTCCGTAGTTCTTCTAACTCATTGAGTTGAAGCTTGCAATGCAAACTGGCCTTCCCAATGTTAAAGTTCAAGGCCTTTATTGCCCAATATGCTCGGTGTTCTAATTCAACTGGAAGGTGACAAGCCTTTCCATAGACTAGCCGGTAAGGGGGCATTCCAATAGGTATCTTAAATGCAGTACAATAAGCCCAAAGAGCATCGTTTAGTCGAGTTGACCAATCTTTACGGTTTGGTCTTATCATTTTTTGAAGAATATTCTTGATTTCACGATTGAAAACCTCCACTTGCCCACTAGTCTGCGGATGGTACGGTGTAGCAACCTTGTGTGTTATTCCAAATTTTTTCATTAAGTTCGCAAATATTCGACTGTTAAAATGTGACCCCCCATCACTAATTATTGCCCTTAGCGTACCAAAATGAGAAAAAATATTCTCTTTAATAAATTTAATAACAACCAAACTATCATTGGTCATGGTAGGAATAACATCAACCCACTTAGTCACATAGTCAACGGCTAAAAGGATGTACATGAACCCAAAAGATGGGGTGAAGGTACCCATTAAGTCTATGCCCCAAACATCAAATGGTTCAACGATCAAGATTGGGTTTAGTGACATCATATTCCTACGGGACAAGGCTCCCATTCTCTGACATCTATCACAAGCCTTGCAAAATTTGTGAGCATCACGAAATAAGGTAGGCAAATAAAATCCACATTGTAAAATTTTTACGGAGGTCTTTTTGGAGCTGAAGTGACCACCACAAGCTTGGGAGTGACAAAATTCTATGACTTTGGTATGCTCAGAATCTGGGACACATCTTCTAATGATTTGATCATAACAATATTTAAACAGGTATGGGTCATCCCAGAAGAAGTGTCGGGCCTCACTAAGAAATTTATTCTTATCCGGCATGGTCCAAAAACTAGGAAGGTACCCTGTGGCAAGATAATTCGCTATGTCTGCAAACCATGGTATAGAAGACATAGAGCGAATGGACATGAGTTGCTCGTCAGGAAAGGACTCACGAATAGGTAACGACCTATCTAAAGAATCATTGTCTATTCGAGAAAGGTGGTCAGCTACCACATTCTCGGCACCTTTTTTATCCCGAATCTCAATATCAAACTCCTGAAGTAATAATATCTATCAGATTAAGCGTTGTTTGGTGTCCTTCTTGGTAAGAAGGTGTTTGATAGTAGCATGATCCGTATAGACTATTACTTTAGAACATATGAGATAAGAACATAATTTTTCTAGAGCAAAGACTATCGCTAGAAGTTCTTTCTCTGTGGTTGTGTAATTGAGTTACGCATCATTAAGAGTTTTACTGGCATAATAGATGGCACGTGGAAGGTTATCAATGTGTTGTGCCAAAAATACACCAATGACATAGTCAGATGCATCACACATCAACTCAAAAGGTTCGCTACAATTTGGAGGTTGGATGATGGGTGATGATGTTAGACGTGTTCGGAGAATCTCAAAAGCTTTAAGACACGAATCATCGAATATAAAGGTGGTGTCCTTGGCGAGGAGATTGCTGAGGGGTCGAGCAATTTTGCTAAACTCAGGAACAAAACGTCGATAAAATCCTGCATGCCCCAAGAATGAATGAACATCCTTGACTGTTCGTGGGGGTGGGATACTAGATATGACATTGATCTTAGCTTTATCTACTTCGATACCTTTTGCTGATATGACATGTCCTAATACTATGCCTTTTTTCACTATGAAGTGACATTTTCCCAATTTAGAACAAGATTTTTCTGTTGACACCTAGCAAGAACAATAGATAAGTGGTGGAGACATTGGTCAAACGAATCTCCGAAGAGGGAGAAGTCATCTATGAAAACCACAAGGAAACGCTCAGCCATGTCAGAGAAAATGCTCAACATACATCGTTGAAATATTGCTGGAGCATTGCATAACCCAAATGGCATGCGGCGATAGGCAAAGGTTCTAAAAGGACAAGTAAACGTGGTTTTATCTTGGTCCTCTAGAGCGATGGGTATTTGATTATACCCAGAATACCCATCAAGAAAATAATACTATTCATGACCGGCGAGACGTTCAAGCATTTGATCCATGAATGGTAAGGGAAAATGATCTTTTCGAGTGATCGAATTGAGTTTTCTATAATCTATACACACTCGCTACCCTGTGGTCATGGGAGTGGGGACAATATCATTGTGATCATTCTTAACAACAGTGATTCCAGACTTTTTAGGAACATCATGAATTAGGCTTACCCATGGGCTGTCAGAAATAGGATTAATGATCCCAGCGTCAAGCAGTTTCAATTTTTTTTTTCTCACAACCTCAGCCATAGTCGGGTTAAGCCTTCGCTGTCCTTCTCTGGACTTCTTTACATTATCCTCCAGTTTTATCTTGTGCATGCATACAGAAGGACTAATACCCTTAATATCTGAAATGTTCTATTCAAGAGCTTTTGTGTTTCCCTTTAATACACGCATTAATTTCTCTTCATTCTCAGGTTCAAGGTCGGATGCTATGATAGCAGGAAGAGTCTTATTAGCACCTAGGTAAACATATTTGAGATTTTCAGGGAGTGGTTTAAGTTCTAACATAACGGGCACTTCTTCCGCTTCTGGAACAGGATCCTTGACTTTCAGCATTTTAACATTATCATTGTTATCCACAATAGGAACAAAATCCAACAAAGCATTGACCTTATTGATAAGGTCATCAACATCTAAATTATCTCCAAAATGTGCAAGATAAGCTTCTAATGGGTCCCTAGGATTGGAACTATGAAATGTACTATTTAGAACAGTACCAGGCATGTTACACTCATCGGGTTCATTTTCAAATGGAGTATGAGTTGCATTGAAGATATTCAGATCGATGGTCTTATTCCCATAAGTCAACTTCATAGCTCCGCTACTGAAATTAATTAATGCATTAGCAGTGGCCAAGAAAGGTCGGCCAAAGATCACAGGCATCTCACTATTTGGGTCTTCTACCGGGTTTGTGTCAAGGACCACAAAGTCGACAGGATAGAAAAAATCGTCAACCTGGACAAGTACATCCATCACAACTCCCCTAAGAATTTTAACAGATCGATCAGCTAGTTGCAAGGTTCTATGTGTCAGTTTTAGTCCTTCTAGACCTAGCTGGTCATATACCGAATAAGGGATCAAGTTGACACTGGCACCTAAATCAAGTAAGGCTTTTCCGATGTGATTTGTCCCTATGTGACAAGAAATTGTCGGCATTCCTGGATCTTTGTATTTCATGGGTGCCTTGTTCAAGATTATAGAGCAAACCTGAGCATCCAATCGAATAACATTTTCACTGTCATAGACATAAAAAGCTTTCTTGGAAACATTCATACGTTTCTTGAACGTGCAGAGGTCCTTGAGATATTTTGCATAGGAAGGAATCTGTCGTAACGCATCGAGGAAAGGAATAGTTATCTTAAGATTCTTGAACATCTCCTTAACCTCTTCATCGGGAATGTTCTTCCTATTGACTAAAACTGTTGGGGAAAAGGTGTTCTAGGAATTCTAGGCGGATCATTTTCGATAATCTTCTCACTTAGCGAGACTTGCCCAGTCTCTTCCTCAACAAAAGGAGTTTCTTCACATATAGGCTTGCCTCCTTCTACAACTTTCTCAGTACTGGGATTAGGACTTTCACGTGATTTTTCCTCAGGCATCCTAACTTTGTTGTCTACAGTCTTTCCACTTCTAAGTGTAATCATCGCATTCGTCTGATCTCGGTGTAAACTCTCGGTTTGATCCTTCGGATTGTGTTGGGTTTGACTTGAAAATGTACCTTTGTCTCTAGTACTTTACCCAGATGCCAATTGAGCAATTGATGTTTCTATTCGACTCATGGATTACTGATTCATTTGCATTAATTGTTACATCAGCTGGCTATTAGATTACAATAGGGCTTGGATGCCATCATCCGAAGATGGTTTCCTATTCTGAGGAAGAACGTAAGGAGTATTTTACTGAAAAGGTTGGTGATTGGGAGTAAAGGACACACCACCTTGATTTTGATTTGAATTACTCCCTTGGTAATACGGTCTGCCAGAATAGTTATTCGAATTATTCCTCCTTGAAGAATTCCCTTGATGATGTGACTGGTTATAAGGAAAAGAGGAAGGTTTTTGATGAAACATATTTTCCTGATCCTTCCTGGTTTCCCTAATTTCATTAATCAAAGGGCAATCCTGAGTATAATGTCCAACATCGTCACACACAGCACAAGCTTGCATTTCAGCATAAAAAATTGGTGCTTTAACAGACATTTTGTTTTTCCCTATTTCTAAGGACTCTATCTTACGCAGGATGATCGTCAGCGTTGCTTCCGAATTGGAGTTAGATCCAACTCCAAAGGCATTACCCCCCTTTTCTTGAATATCAGTTTCTCTCATGGTACCCCAGGTTTGCAATTTTTCAGCCATCTCTTCTAAGAAGTCCAAACCCTCTACATCATCCTTATCAGTGAATTTCCCTAAACAAAAGGATTTTATAGTTCTCTTGGTTTCAGCATCTAATCCATCATAAAGATTTCTAATTAGGACCCAGGAGTCGATACCGTGATGAGGGCACTGTAGGACCAGTCCCTTATATCTCTCAAGATAATCCTTTAAGCTTTCTCCATAAAGTTGGGTAATCCTAAGAATGGCCCTACGAAGGGTCTCAGTTTTCTCAAGAGAGAAAAA
Source organism: Kingdonia uniflora (assembly GCA_014058105.1). Taxonomy (NCBI): domain Eukaryota; kingdom Viridiplantae; phylum Streptophyta; class Magnoliopsida; order Ranunculales; family Circaeasteraceae; genus Kingdonia; species Kingdonia uniflora. The sequence goes on from JACGCM010001722.1 coordinate 75,737, forward strand.
CTTCTTGTAAAAGGTTTCAGTAAGCATCTCAAAACTGGTGATTGATTTTGGTCGTAGAGCTTGAAGCCAGCTCTTAGCTTTCCCTAGTAAAGAAAAGGGAAACAACACGAGTTTCATGGCCTCCATTCGTTCTCAATCCTATACTTTTAGAGGAACATTAAGTCATCAAAATCCCTAAGATGAGCGTATGGGTTCTCATCTTCTCCTCCTGAAAATTTTGGCAATGAATTGATGAGCGCATTTCTAAGTTCAAATTGCCCAGTTGTAGGAGGTAAAACAATGTACGAGGCACGATTTGTCATTTTTGGGAATATGTGATCCTTAAGAGGAATTCGCATGGGTCTCTGACCATTCTCATTATTATTGGCATCTCCCATCTCAAGTGATTGGGGTGGAACACTAAATGGAGTGAATGAGGAAATTGGACTTGGATTAAGTCTCAATGGAGAGACAGAGAAATCAAAAGTTTCTAACTCACCCTCAACAGGGAAGAGTTCCCTACGAGTAAGGATTGTACGGTCTCTCATATCAATAGAGATTGAAATCTTCAGTTGGGTTGACTCGCCTACCTCAAAGTGGATCAGAATATCTATCAAATTAGATTTTCTAAGCCTCTCAAGATAACTTTTAGGCCCTCGAAACCATTCTTTCATACACTAATAGATGTACGCACTATGATGATCGCACAACAATGAGGTGCACAAAAAATAAACACAACAACCTTTTTAGATGGGCCTTAATTAATGTCAAGTTGTGAACCCGGTCTCAGGATTCGGTTGCTCCTATTCCTGACAATGGATCAGTTCGCACGTTGAGTTGGGTATACTCTCTTTAGCAATAACTCGCGTACAGTTCTAGTCACCTAGAAGTACCTGTGCTAGAAGGTGGGGAAAATCGCTTGGAATCACCTTTCCACAGTAGTTATGCCAGGGAACGTACTTCCTCCAAACAAACGTAGCCACTATCAGGGGTCTTAATGAGCGCATTCCTAATGCTCCCGGTCCGAGCTCTATAAGTCTTTTTGTCTATCTATGTATTTTATGGCTTAATCTTGGTTTCTTTAAAAGTCAATGTCCTGTTCCGTAAAATGTTAAACCGGGTCGTGACCTCCCGGGGTCCTAGTATGCGGTGCCACACATGGGTGATGAAATCCTGCTTTTTGTTTGCCCTTTATCTAAAGTTTAGAATTTAAAAGTGCATAAACATCAGGCACATGAACAAATATTGACCGCTTCGCAGGAGGGTGCGGTGGAAGAAAGTACCTGCGGGACGGCCTATTTAGGGGATCGTTGTTTACCCCAGTGAAACTGCTGAGATGGCACACCCGGGCTCGCTGGCTCAAGTAGGCGTTGTAGAGAGGTCCTCCCCGGATGTGGGTTCCAATATTGCCCCCTATCTAGTTTTTGGTCGGTCCTTAGCTTCTTTTGGTAGTCACTGTAAAGCAAAGAAAGTACTCACCTCAAAACCAAGAAAAATTCCTCAAAGTGCAAAAGTAAAATAAAAATGTAATAAACAAAATTTATGTTCTTCTAAAAAGTGAAACCGAAAAACAAATTAAACACAATAATTTTTTTTTCTAATTACTACTCGAAACCGGCAGCGGTGCCATTTTGATAACGGTCAAAATCCGGTGTTTAGCATGGGTAAAAATTAAAGTGTCGTTTACTTTCGAACGGAACTAGAAATTAGTTTTGGTCTTGTGTTTTAGTAATCTAAGGTTGTAAAACCATAAAAATCAATGATATAGTTTTAATCAAGAATAAAGGTCTAGGGGCTTCGAATTTCACCACCATTTACATACAATATCAACATAGTATCGTATATTAAATTATCCACTTAATTGAAATAACAAACTTCGACCTTTTGTTGATGTAATCCCATGATTAATTATAACTCAAGTAGAATATATTATATGAACTAAGTATGTACTAAAAACACATTCCATGAAAGCTATGCTAACTATGAAATGTTAATTAGGATCATACCTTAGAAAAATACAATATTAATAAAATTTTACTATATCATTTGAGAATCACAAAACTCTTCCTATATCTCTACTTAAAGAGATCATAGGATGATAATGGATGTCTCCAACAATATAGTTTTGGGATTTGTGATAATATGCTCATATTGTGTTGGGGAAAAATACATTCTACTACATGTTATCATACACTTATGGCGGATCCATCCTCACCACTAGTGAGGACTTAGCCGGCCATTATAACAACTATAAAGCCTAAATGATATGAGAATGAAATGAAGATAAACATAAACTAACAATAAAAAGAGGAATTTTGTTGACTTACAAAATGAAATGCTCCAAATGTTTACAAGACTTGCACCAACTTACTCCAATAATGCTCTCTTGCACTCTACAAGAATGATTCTCTCAAATTTAGATGATCTTATGAGCTCACCACCTCTCCTTTTATAGATGAAGGAGAGGGTTCTTACATTTAATATTAGATTTATAACCTATGCCATGAATGTACATAAATTTGTAACCTCCAAGAGTTATCCTCCAAAATTGTAACCTCCCCATGTGGGACCCATGTGTTTGACAACTCTACATCCTTCTCCAACAGTTCATCCTTTGAGCTATACATCCCGGTATTTGCACATATTTGGTAAATGGGCTCCATGTGACCTGAAATATAAAAATTGGTTTTATAAGTCATGTTTAATAATAAAATTAAGAATAATAAACATAAGTTATAGGGGAATAATGGTCATTTTATGTGTCCATCAATAAGTAAAATGTTGTTGGGGTCAAACGGCGATAAAATTACAAAGCTTGATTTGATTTTTCACAACCAGTATTTTATTACACGATCATCCTACCTGATTAATAGTTTCCTGATTATCGGCATCGGTCTTTTCCGCAGTATTCAGACTACCCTCCCTTTCTTGAACGTCCTCTTCATCCATAATTTCCATCTCCTCATAATTCCCTTCACTAAATGCCGTTATCTCCACCTTCGTATACCTCAGCTGGTAGAGCTTCCCTACCCGAGTCAGTTTTTCTTCCAACTGGTTTTTCTCCCCCTCGAGCTGGAAGATTTTTTTTCCAGCTCCATCGACCTATCCTTGGAACCAAGCTAAACGTCCCTCAGAGCGCGAGCAAACTGCAAAAAGAAAAATGTCAGCTCGAGCAACAAAATAGCTCGACAAAATCAACTTTTTACTAACCATCTTAAACTCCTCATCCATAACAAAAACCATCTTCTTTCGAGCTTTAGCATGGCATTGTTCCTCTACGAGATCTGCTTCGACCTCAAAACACTGCCTCAAGTCTGCTCCCTCAGCGATCTTATCGCTTTCCTCTAGCATCTCCTGCGACTTCGTAGGAGAAATTACCTTCCTCCTCTTACCGCTATCGTCCAATGACGACACAGAACGAGGAGCAGCCCCCCTTTTTACAGCCTTCCTCTTCGCCAGGTTCTGTACAGCAGTGCTAGAGACCGTGGCCATGTCCACTGGCCCATCTGGAATTTCATTGATCCACGAGAGCTTCCAGGGGATATTAAGTTAAGAAGTTGTCAATTTCTCTTCTATTGAGCCTGAAGATTTCCCAACCAGTCTCTTCTTCGCTTGCGATCTCCTGACCTTGTCGTCCTTACTAGCTACCCTTTTGAACCTACTTATCTCTAACTCTTTGACCACAGCTTCGAGCTCAATGCCTTCCCTGGCAACGCCGTCTATAAAAGATTCCTTCCTCGACACTTTGCAATTAATTCCTGCATAAACATCGGCAACGTAAGATACAGATCAACTATAGCAGTATAGTTCAACATACAAATGATAGTTCAATTTTCAATGGTATACTTACCCTTTGTTATAGTTCAATTATTAGGTTTCAGGGGTTCCTCATCAGACCGCTGAAGACATTCACCAAACGCCCATAAAAGGTTGTCGTTCCACACTCGCCCTGCTGAAGACAGGTCGAAGAAGCATGGTCTTGCAGAACTAGAACAAAGATATGTAGCATTAGTTGCTGTGACATACTTCACAGCATAATAATCTAGAAAATCCTTTGCAGTAATCCTCTTCTCTTTACCAGATGCAGTCTATCTCCTTTTCAGGGTTTCGCATATAAAAATAACTTTCCAAAAATTGCAATTCAATTGCGCCAGACAAACCCCAATCAAATTCATCACACTCTTAGCGAAATTGCTCAAAGGAAGAGTCAACCCATAATCAAACTATGCTAAATAGCAACAAAACCCATCAGTTCGACTATCCTACACAATGCCTTGGATATATTCCAAGGATACTTCGTCCCCTAAATGCCTGCACTTAATTTCTTTGGCTAAATCAGACAACAAATACAAGTAATCCCCTCCTTGACTGGCACTGCAAGTCCTAAAGAAATTACTCCTATATGCAAAGGCGTGTCCCCAAATCCCATCTATGCTACTTTTGGCCTTATAGAACTCCCTAAACCGACTAGAGCCTGTTGGGCACTCAACACGTGAACCCTTCAGACGAGGCCATTCAATCAATTCGGCTACAGTATCCTCCTCATCCCCTACTCCAATAATTGGAGATAAATGCCCTACGAGGTCTGCTTCATCAGCCTTTGCACAACCAGAAATCAAAGCCATACTTATCTACAATAAATGGCCTACTTTAAACCGCTGGTCCAACAAAACCTACAGATAGGTCGAGGTATATATATTAATTTTTATCTCGCACTATTAAATCACTTATACAATCACAAACTGTCTCAAAACAATTTTTTTCGCCTCACAGTCTTTATTCTCATTAATATTTTTATTTTATTTTTGTGTTTGGTAGGGATTACATCCTTAGCCCGACGCAATAAATATATTTATACAAAAGCACTTATAAACCAAAATACGGACTTACCTTCAACACCCGAGTGAGAGTCTGCAGCGTTGGTCCGCACCAGTTTGCTCAATTTTTGCAACTTTTTCGAAACCTCCTCGATATCAGCCTCCTCTCGTAGTTTGCAATTGAGATTCTTAATCACCGTTTTCCTCTCATCCTTTCCTCCTTCAGCGGTAATGGAATCGTCAGTTGAGATCTCTCTCTCTCTTACCCTTTTCTTCTTTTTTTGGTTTTCTGTATTCTGAGAGGGAGGAGAGGGGGTACTTATGCACTTTTCCCTAAACCACTAGCGGTTTGGTGTTTTCCAGTAAGTAGTCTTCGATTCCTGAGTCGAGCCGTCTGTTCGTTTGATCCTGTCAGACGTGTCGTACTGCTTTAGTAAAAACACCTTCCCATCACTACACCACATATTATACTTTAGCGTATCTCTCAGCCTCTTGGTCCCACTTTTTTCACAATACCCCAAACTCATGACCCTGAACTTTCTACTTTAAAAATTCCACATACATTTGTTTGCCCTACTTATACACCTTGACTTTAACGTCAATAACAGTTAGCAGCACAAATTCAAAAATTCAGTTTCAACAAAAAATCCTAGTCATAGCCTATTTTCGTGAATAATATATTTTTTTTAAAGTAAATTCGGGAAATTATATTTCAAAATTTCAAAAATATAGCAGTCAATCACTTCAATCCCCAAGATACTTACATTTAAAGAAACTGGTGTGCCCAACAATACCACAAGCCTTCAGCAGCCCTGCGGCGACATCCATATCCTCATTAATGATCTCCTCCCTGGCCATCATCAGAACAAACTTTTTACGATCCTCCACAGGCCGCCAACAGATACGCATGGACTCGGACCAATACATGCAATTCATTTCCTTGCCCCTTTCTACGTCAGTCTTACCCTCGTTGTTCGCCCGGGTTTCGAGCAGAACCGCATCATAACCTTGCTGCCCGAAAATAGCTTCCCTTATATCATCAATCTTGAATAATAAACGCAATTTATACCACACACGCGCTTCAGCAGACCTCTGAGAATGAGTCTTCACCATTTTTAATGAATAACCTTCTTAGAGAACAAGTCACACTTTTATACTATTCAGTTAACAGGACTAATTTTTCGATTGACTATATGCAAGGTATTTTAGTTTCTGTAACCCACCCTTCCCGGGTTCGAGCTACTTACTATTATCATTTCGTGTTTAATCAAGATCTCTAAAGATTATATTTTGAGCTTTATATTTACATCTGCTAAGCCCGATTCATTTACGAGGTAAAATAAGTTATGTTATACCACCAACTATTCCCTCCCATATTATGTGCAACTCGATGATAAGTCGATCATTTCTGCCTTTCGCTAGTTAAAAGCAAACAAGATATTCTTTTATTACGCTCGATTTTTATCTAACAAGATGTTTACAGGACTATTCCTACAACGTTACTTTACAATTATAGAATCAAACGTGAGGACAAGTCTCTGCTTCATTTATCATTCCCGAGATACTCCTAATCTTCCATAGAAACCTCCACCATAGATCGCAAAGTAGAAGACTACAACAGGTCAGAAACCTCTTTCCCCTTCATTCCCGTACATGAAGAATTAAAAGAAAAGCGATGGCACCGAGAGAGGCGATACATCTTCTACCTCCACCACCGCCGTCTCTTCCTCCTTATCCACACTAACCCGGAGTTCGTAGAAGTTGAGGAGGACTCCTACCTTAGAAATTGAAACATCAGTAGGGACCAGGGATTTTGCATCGCATACACCCCAGCTACTAAAACGGACGCTACATAATACTCAGAAATATTTCAAATAACACTCCTTCAAGAAAACAACAAAGGGAGTCTCCCTACTCTGATAACCACAAAACCATATCCAGAATCCCTTCATGATAAAAGAAAACCGGGTATGATACACTTGATTCCTCATCCTGACCATGATTTTACAAAGGTACGCTTTCAAAAAAATCATTTTTTTTTCTCACTCTAAAAAACATGCATGTTTGTTTTTCTCTGCAGAAAAATGTATTGCAGGTTATTCGGCAATCAAATCCACTATTTATAGCGATACTACATTTAATGCACGTTGTTTCCCCAAATAGTCATCCGCTCAGGAAAACTAACAGTCTGCCCATGACACTCACGCGTCATAAAGGTAACCCACTCTTCAATACAGACGTTCTATTTTTCAAGCGTTGCTTACGTCATCACAAGGTCCGAGTTTTAGGATTTTTCTCAACTAAAGCCACAAGTGACTTCAGTTGTGAGGGGGCGATTATAGGGACTTATCCCTCGAGCTAAGGATACTCGATCTCATCTGTACCTCGATCTCTATAAGACTCAATCTTATCCAGTACCAGACTCACGCAGTTACAAGCACGTTAACAGTTACACATCCCCCACGAACTCAAGCAGAACGTGGATCATCCATAACTGATATAAACAGAATAGATCAACATACACCTGTCTCCCACGAGCTAATAGTTACACACTCAACTGCCCATGACTCCCACTTTCAGGAAAACTTGTTCGAGTACGATGTCAACCTGAGAGCAGGGTCTATAAAAGAGCAGAGCTCCTAGGGAAAAAGGAAGGCATATACATATAATTATCTGATATCTAGCTGTTCGATCATTAGATTAACTCTTGTAATCAGATTCTCCCACTCTCTCAAGCAATAATACTACTTTCACAAAATCCTCCACTCGAGGTCGTGATTTTTACCTATTCATAGGTTTTCCATGTTAAATCCCCTGTGTCAAGTGTTATCTCTTATTTAATTCTTGGCACAATAGTTTTTGGTGTAAGGATCGATTTCAAGCTAGTTCGAGCTTTACGAAATCTAGTCCCTACAGTTAGTGCTTTGGCATTAATTGGAGTACTCATTATAGGAGGACGCCCTAACTATCGTTTAAGATCTTGGGAAGCCAATTCACAGTTAAGGTTCCAAATGATTTCTTTGGGCTATTTTTTGGACAGTGAAGTTGGATTTCCATGAAGAAGGAGGTAAAGAAGATTATATTGATCAAATAACTTTGAGATGAACCTATGAAGAGCATTAATTTTGCCAACATATTTTTATACATCTTTTTTTGTTCGAGGAGATGGCATTTCCATGAGTGCCTTGATTTGTGTTGGATTGATTTCGATTCCCCTTTTACTAACCAGGTGTCCCAGAAATTTACCAGATGCGACATCGAATTGGCATTTTTTTGGGTTGAGTTTCATCTAGTAGGTACAAAGGATATTAAAGATGGTTTGGAGGTTATTGCAATGATTTTTATTTTTCAAGGTTTTACAGATCATATCATCGATGTATACCTCCATGATTTTGCCCAAATGATCTTTGAACATTTTAGTGATTAGCCGTTGGTAAGTGGCTCCTGTATTCTTTAATCCAAAAGGCATTACTGTGTAACAGTAGAAATCTCTTTCTGTGACAAAATTTATATTTTCCTGATCTTCTTCGACGAGAAGAACATGATTATAACCGGAGGCTGCATCCATCGTTAATAGAGGATTGTGCCCTGCTACAGAGTCGTGGAGTTGTGAAATCAACACAAACTCTGATTTTCTCATTCTTCTTTGGGATCGCCACTATGTTAGAAACCTATTTTGGATATTTTGATTCTTAAATAAATCCTGCACGAAAGAGTTTATCAATTTCTTCATTTACGGCTTCGCGAAGGTAGGGAGCTTGATTTCGACGCTTCTGTACAACTTCTTTGCTATCTGGAAGGAGATTGAGCTTGTGGCAGACGATCGAGGGATCGATGCCGAACATTTCTTGGAAAGACAATGCAAAGATGTCGATGTTTATCTTTAGGAGCTAAATTATGGTTTTTTTTTCATCGGATGACAGCTTGGAGCCAATGAAGGTATTACGCTTAGGTTCATCAAGTTCAATAAAATCTACCACCTCAGTATCATGCTGCTCGAATGTGGGGGGTACTTCCTGCTGTAGTTGCTATGCCTTTAGATGTTTTTCCATATGAGCGTTGGTGGTGTTATTCTCGCACATACGTGCAATTGCATGGTTTCCATTGATTTCATTGACTATAAATCCAGATGATATGTCAAAGGTACTACCTTAATCGAATGTAACCATCTTCAACCTAATATCCCCAAATATTTTGACTCAGCATCTATGACAATGAACTTTATGAAAGTTGTCTCTAATACTGCTGAACTGCTAAGGTGATTTTACCCATGGCCAATTCTTTAGAATCGTTGAAACCTGCGATGGTGGTTGTCAAAGCTTTCACAGAGTCTTTGAGTCCTAGAGCATCAATTGCCCTTCTGAACAAAACATCTATTGCGCTTTTAGTATCGATGAGAAATATGTGTAGGTAGTCTTATCCTACTTTGAGCATTATGACCAAAGGGTCATCATGAGGGTACTTGACGTGTCTTATGTCACAGTCCACGAATGTAATATAGTACTGGCGTTTGGATTTGTTGGAGATGGGGAGAAGTTTTGCTGACTTGTCTGATGATGCCATTTTATAATAAGACGTAATTATATCGTCTTGTTTTCTCATCTTTCCTTTTTCAATCTCGATCATGTAAAGATGGCAAACTTGTCCTTGTACTTGATCTTGATGAATGTCTTTTCTTTTAGTTTCTTCTTCGAGGAACTTTTGAATGTCGACTACATAATTATGAAGTTTCCTAGCTAGTAGAATGTGATGAAAAATCTGAATGAGAGAGTAGCAGTTGCCAGTTTCATGGCTATGCACATTGTGATACTGGCTCAAAATCCGAATGAGAGAGTAGCAGTTGTCAGTTTCATGGCTATGCACGTTATGATACTGGCACAAAGGTTTGTTGAGGATATCAGGAATTACTTGTGCTTCCCGATAGAACTCATCTCCCTTTATCGCTGGGAAAGATAGTGAATAGAGTGGTTATCATAGGAGGTAAAACTGGGATGGGTCTGTCAGGCCTTCCATCTCATCTTTTAGCATTATCGGTGATGCGTCTGTATTGCTTGGGTGCCCCGATATCGGCCAATTTTTGGGGTCGAGATGAAAATATTTCATGAGAATGGATGACAGAGGAGCTCAGCATTTTATCCTTCTTGGATTGTTTTAATTTGATGTAATTATTAATAACAACAATTATTTCTATCACCGCTTTGGGCTTGTGCAAGGTAAGTACTCCTTAAACTTTGGAGTCAATATGCAGTGCTGAGGTAAATACTGGAACGACAATCTTGGGATCTGAATTCCCAATCTTCCGTGTTTCCTATATGATTCGCTTGTAAAAACTCGTTAATGTTTCTTTCACACCCTGCTCGAAGAAGAACAAAGAATCCACAGATATTTCTTGCCCCTTGGCATGAGCAGAATTTAACTCGAAGAGACACTGTAACTGGCTGAATATAGTGATAAAGACTTCAGGGATAGTATTAAACCATATGAAAGGTTCCTCTTTCAGGCTCATGTTGAATAATTTACATAGTATATGGTCGAGTTTGGAGTACAATCCAACTACAGCTCTGAAGTGTCAGACGTGGGTGAGGGGGTTAGTGAGGCCTATATATTGATTAAATTTTGACATGTGGAAATTATCTAGAATAGGCATGATTTCGAGATGATGAGAGATGGGATTTGTTTTGATTTTATCGAGGGAAGACCTTCGACCAGGGATGTCAATGTTTATGGCTTGGATCCTATTATTTAGGTCTTTCATGGTGATGAATTGTAGTGGTGGAATTGGTAAGGCCGTAACCTGTAGATAAAAGTTTGCCTATTCATCATGTCCCAATCAGTCTTCTACAGGCTGTCTTACTGGTGGTGGTGGAGTTTGATGATTTGTACGTCAACTTCTGAGAGTTGTCGATGATGAGGATGTAAGTTCAAAATGTCAAGAAGCCCTGTTTGGATTTCTTGATATGGATTAAGAAGTTCGTACTCGTTCTTCTCTTGGCTGGCTTTCTCTTTGGGTTACCGTGGAGCGATAATCACTTCGGGCCTGAGGAGGTAACGTTTGTCGGCCAGTGAGCCAATCTTGAGTTATTCATAAATTCTCTATTTCTTTATGATGTATCCGGCTTTATTGGTCCAAGGCCTTTTTCCTTTCGTCTCTCTCAACTTGAAGAGTCTAGGTATGAATTCGTTGATCCTCATACCTCTAGACTTGGTCAGATTCTATTTTCTATTAAAGTTCGATCACTGCGCGGTCCAGATTAACTATTTATGGTATCGGGTTGATCTCATGGTTCCTCGGCATTTGACAATGACCTCTATATGGGTCTGACAAACATTTTATATTGGCGTACCCTATAATTTACCATTTACCATTTCGAGTAGAGGAGACCCTAGTCTTTCATACCGATCAGATACCTCAGAATGTGCCTGATCTCAATCCAGTACCTTTTGGAAGGAATAAAATTATGGCAAGCCAAACAGTTTACTGTGAATGAATCATCGGGTTAAGTATACCCAACTACTTATTGCAAATCACCTCTTAGCTATGGTGTCACGGCCCAAAGAGTTTCTCCCCCCATTAGGATGGTAAAAGATGTCATTGTCCACACCCAAGTGATGGACGCACAATAAATGACTTAACACCATGTGCTACATCCATACCGAAGTGTTATATAACTCTTTCGATATATATTGTTTAGTATACGAGTATGCCACTACCAAGATGTTCGATATGCAAATCGAGACACTACTAGATTTCCCAAGGTCTTTTATTTCGAATTATTTTCTAAGGTATTCGGCGGCTCTCACGATCTCCCTTAGAGTTCTAATGATATCCAAATAATTTAGTATAGTGTTATGATGACACTAAAGCTAATTTATGTGTTTTAAAGATGAACGCATCGATAGATAAAGATATTTGCAAAGTTCCCAACCTTTAAATACTCAGTCAACTTACTATGTCTCATGGGCCCTGATTGCTTCAAGTCAATAATAACTTTTCCAATTTTATTACGTACACACCTCGTGTGTCGGGCTTAATTCCTTCTAAAAGCTTATACCTCCCCAGGTGGCTTCATGTAGATATTCGTATCTAGTTTATCATATAAATACATGGTATTTAAATCAAACAAATATTTAGCTTGTGCTCAACAACTTAACAAACTGATCAGTGTTAAAACTTATAGCGTCCATAACTGGGAAATAGATCATATTGCAATCGATGCCAGATCTCTTAAAGAATTTTTGGGCAACTAGTCTTGCCTTGACCAAATTATCTCTTCGAGTTAATCATATTTTCGTACCATTCCCATTTATAACCGACATGCTCAATGGTATCACTTTACATTATGCACAAGCTGAGCTCCGCTTGGATTCTAAATGCCCACTTTAGCTAATGTACAACAACACACAGTCATTTACAATAAGTGGTTATGAATCCTCATCCTTGATGGAAAGCACAGCAACGAATATGAATTCCTTGTCGACAAATGTCTGCAGAAAGATCCTATGGAGTGCTTATTATAAACTTTTAATAGATTGAGATCACTTTATTATCATATGTATATGCCACCCTAGGCCAGTCTTGTAATGCATCAACTGGTCACGTAGCTATTATTGCCTCGTCGATGGGTAGTTCAATCCTCGATAAATCGACTACATGAATAGTCATATTTATCCCATATTCTGGAGCTCCCCGGCTCATAATACTTTCTTCCAACGGTGCTCCGTACTAATTTCTCCAGAACATTCAGCTTTGCAGGTGTATTACTTGTAGGTACATACACTTACGATACTTCAATAATGCCAATGAATGTGTTTGGCAATTTTTTATGACCTATTGGAGGTTTATATTCCGTTGTATCTTATTGCCACTTAACTTATGTTAAGGGATCTATATGAGGCAACGATGGTGTTTTCCATGACCTCTTGGAAACATCCTTAATATTTACTATCATATCTCCCCCCAATACTAAAATATCGTTTCATCAAAGTGACAATTATCTACCCTACATAAATGTGAATCATAGCCCACATAATACCAGGCCGATATTGAGGGTCATATCTTTATATATTGCTGTATGATTGGTACCTATACAGAATATCTAAATGTTCGTCGATGGGTGACACCGGGCTCTGACCCAGTTATTATTCACTTTTTAGAGAAAAAAATTAATGATTTTCTATGGGACGAACACTAATTAGTGTTATGGGAAGAAGAATGTATATATAACACACTAGCCGGAAGCTGTGACCGAAATAACAGTGGCCTAACGATTATCCTAAATCACCGGTTTAGGTTCTCCCCCAATCCCGAGTTGTGTATGGATGGAGTACTTACGATGCTCAATCATCAATCCTATTTAACGGTTAAATAATCAAAAGCCTGTGAGTTTAACTTCAAAGCCCCAGTTAAGTCATATCGATCAACTTTGATCATTTAATCCAGTAATTGAGCCTACGATCGAATAATCTAAGTAAGAAGTCATGCTAACATTGCATTCCTAGATTTTAATAATAGGCAAACGTAAAACCATCTCCTAGATGCATCTATTATGACCAAAAATACTCAAGTGGGCTACTATGTGGATGGACAGGTTCACCTGTATCTCCGTGGATGCGTTTAGAGCAAAGGCTGAAGATCCCACTCCACCTTTGTCATACTAGGATAAAATAATAGACTTTCCATGAAAGCAATCGTTACATGTGCATTCTCTGGATCTTTTCTCCTTTTAAGGAAAGTTGAGATGTAATCCCGATAATCCTTTTCACTAATAGCATGTTATAACCTTTAGACATGGAGGGAATGCACAAAACCATGCCTTCCATTTACTCTAATAGTCATTACTTGATAATCGTTATTATGTATCTCCTTAAACTTAATAAAATTTGGCTGGATTTATAAGTATATAAAGTTGACTAGATACCCAGAATTGTACTGTCAGGGAGTAATAGCGTGACAAACTTAGTGCATTCTATTATGTTGGCCGAGCCAATGATATTCACGACATCTCCGATACACAAGGTTAGAGATAAAAAATATGTTCATATCTGAAAAGGATCGAGTGCGTGGTACTAATGACTCTCAGACATACGTCGCCACTCATTCGATTATCGGTTATGCTCAATGAACAAACAGATCTATAGGTAGGTTATATATATTAGATCAACTATCATACATATAATTTAACTACTTTCCAAGCGATAAATTCATTAACAAAAAATTAAAGCTAGAATATTCTCATAGATGAGATACCGAACCAGTACATGTCACGAGCATTCTATTAAACTAAATACTGATGAGTTTATAACTCAGTCAATAATAGAGCTAATAAAGCAAAACTATTACTGTGCAACAAGTAAAGTTACTACTTGGCAATGTTTTCCATGCAACATCATTCATCTACTGAGAATTTACTACTATTTATTCTTAGAATTTGATCCAATGCTGTATTAGAATCATAGGAGGAATTTAGGGCCATAGACTCTGCCGTGGCAAGGTTTGCGTCAGCTATAATTACGTGATAAGTCTGGGACAGATCTCTTTAGATCCCTTGGGGTGCCTTACATTCCCATGCCCGACTATCTCGTATCCATTTTAAAATTCTACCTATTCCATTTTGGTTAATTGGTGAACTTCTTATTCCCCTTGCCTAAGGTTACTAATGACTAAATTTTTTATCTTGCCGTTATAACCACTTCTCGTCAATCCACGATTGCATCCATGTCCGCAACTTCAGCTATCGCTAAACCTGACATTATGCGACCCTGTTACATACTTACTCATAGTAGGCATAAGCTTGAGGTTTCTAACCAGTAGTTCATTGTTTTACTCATAAATGAGAAAAATAGAATTAGGTCTGCGTTTATAATGATCTATCAAATATTGCCTCGAAAGTATAATGTTTGAAGCATAGAAAATATAATAAAATATTCTAAATATCTCTATTTACCTCAACTATTTCTCCACGTGAGATAATTATGGAGTGACACTGCCGAATAAATTTTTTACCGCAGTCACATAATACTATAATAGTATAGGGTAGTCCATTATTAGGTATTCCTGAATATAGAGGTGAGGTTGCAAATAAAGCTCCTACTTTGTTATTTTAGAGACTCATCTCAACAATAGTCTTTTCTAGATTCTGCAATAGCAGATGGATTTCAGTATCCATACAGGTAAAGTTTATTGGTACCTAAAATAGAAATTGTATTATGGGACGTACTCAATGTTATGAGTACCACCATCATCTATTATGCATTTAGATCAATAGAAGTAGTAGTACTCGATAAATATTCTTTACATAAAGGTAATTCATAGTATTCAAGTTAGTGATTACCAATCATTAGTTGTAGGTGAACCTTGTTCATGTCCTGTTAGTCATAAAATCTTATTTAAGTACATGTTTTCCAATTATTACTTGTGGTTCATGGTATATAGCACAATCAAGTACATGATTCCCAATCATTACTTGCAAGTGAACCCTGTTTATGGCTTTATACTCATGAGATCCTATTAAGCGTTAAATCTCAATTTAACCCCACAAAATGGTAATCTTAACCTTAAAGTGTGTTTTAATAGTATCTTAGCCAAAACAACTATTTAAAACCACTAAATGTTGTATTTCTTATTCTAACAACTAGGGTATTCTAATCTCTAAAGGTCTATTAGGTTGGCATATTCTAGCTAAATGACCATATTTGCTGTGAATATAAGGGGTATTTGATGCTTAGATGATAAGTGGTTCTACCCCAAAGTCTGCTAGGTTCATAAGATATGTAGATTATATCTACCTTTAAACTAACATTCTAGGGTACTATAGGCTGTTATCAGTGCCTATATACCTCTAAATATTATCATAATTGCACCTAAATAGGAAAAATTATTTCCTAAGATGCCAAGTTTTTTGAAATAAGACTAAGTGAATTCCCAATTAAGCTTTAATATTTGTCCTTGACAATTAATTGTGATTTAGATATAACTTCTAGTCGTATTAGTCGTCGTTTCGTATTATTTATGATCCTTGATCATGATAATTAGTATCCTCGAGGCATGCAATTAATATCCTATTAGCTACCATAAGATACTTAAATAGTTACTAATCCATTTACTTATATGCCATATAAGTGAGTCAATTTTCCGATACAAGGCACCCGTTCCCAAAAAATATTTTAAAATTTTTTTAATAAAAAAATTAAAAATGTGTCTCCAATAGGGTAGGTCTAGTCAATAGGAAATTTTTTAAAAAAAATTGACTAAATTTAAGCAAAAATTTAGCTCACTAGAGCCAATTTAGTGTCTGAATCGGTCATAGACTGGTCCGACTTAGTATGGGTCAAGGCCTTTGCAGTTGCATATTTCCCAAATTTGATAAGGAGAAGCTAACAAATTTTAGTTGAAGATATTCTATCATTCGAGAAGATGTCACATCTGCGGCCACAAAACTTGACCTACTACAGTAGTCGCTACGCTTGGTCAAATTGAGCCGCTGTAGGGAGATCCGCGAAGTTTGCCCACAACCCACCGAAATAGGAAACTATTTTACTTTTTTGTAACTGCCTGTATCTACTATAAATATATGCAGAGAATATGTTATTCCGATCTGCAACTTTATTATTCTTACACATTTTTACATCCTTACCATTCAACAATTGTAATAATTAGCAACTAGTGCATTTTATACCTAAGTCCTCATTGAGGTCGTGGTTTTTTTTCTTTAGATTTTACTGAATTTCTATGTAAAATCCTGTGTGTTTAAGTTTACAATTGTAATTTCCTTATAGAAGTATTGGCGAATTTTACCTTCCGAAAAACACGCCATTACAATTTGTACCGTTTGTGGGAAAACCATACTTTTTCTTTACCAACTATGATTCTAGACAATTCGATAACAAATATGAACCTCAGAAGTGCCTGCAGTACTCAGAGGAACCATGAGATTAATCCCTTACCTACCTTTTTAGAAGCTATCGATTCGCACAATGCTGTGGTCGAAATCAAAAAGTAAATAAAATTTGACAGGGTCCAACTACTCAAAGATTAGAGTATCTATGCACAAGTTCTTCAAGTCGAGAGAGACGAAAGGAGAAAAGCCCTGGAACGACAGAGCCATACACATATAAAAGAAATGTAAAATTTACGAAGACATAAAGACTGATTCACTGGTCGTCAAATGTTGCCTCCCCAAGCTTGAAGTGATCATCGCTCTAGAGCTACCCAGAGAAAGTACTTACCAAGGGAGGAATGAATTTAAACTTCTAGATCTAGGTCGAGGAACCCCGATAGAGCTTCCCGACATTTTGGTCTTACTTTATCAGCCTCGACCAACCAAGGAAGTAGACGTACACGTTACCTCACCTCACCACCACCAATACGACGACCAGTGAGAGACAGATTTGGACGTGAAGAACAGGATGACTTTGATCCTTAAGTTGCAGCCGCACCAAATACTCTTTAGCAATTTATCACCTTGGATGATCTGAATAATAGGACTTAAGCCATACACTCAGACGATCCAAGCTGAAGATCTGTTCTCAATAGGATTGAGACAAACGCTATTTCTTCTCATCTCAAAATCATGCCAATTCCAGAGAATTTCTACATGCCAAAGTTTCATCAATATGTAGGCCTCACTGATCCTCTCACCCACATCTGTCACTTCAAAGTAGCAATCGGATTATACTCCAAGCTCGATCACATACTATGTCTATAATGGCCTAATTTCACAAGCTCGAGATGGCTCAAAATTAGCTCTTGCACCAAAGTTTCTGTGACAAAAACTAATATAAAGTAAGAAATGACACATGTGTCATTGCATGGAAAACCTCCGAATAAGTAAAAAAATTGGACCTCAGGTTAAAGATTTTAGTAACAATAACTTCTATTATTTGAGGCTGATATCTTATTACAAGTGATCTCTCGAGCTAAAAATACTTGATATTGTAAATTAGAAATTTGTTGTTTGAGAATCTAGAAAATATAGTTTTTTTTTGTGATTTCTCGTATATTTTTCTAGCCTTGTCTTTTCTGAAACTTTTTCCTTATTTAGGCTTTGTCCACAATTCATTATCGTGCTGAAGAACATTTTCTGAATAATATGGTAAGTGGCGGTTGACTGAATAACTATTGAGTTTATAAGAGACAAGTGTCTTTGACTTGTTCATGCTTTTTCTATTGTGCTCGACCCACGTTCTTCATCAGTTCATGGTGTAGGTGTCAATGCAGACTGTTTATGTCACATATAAAATATTTGGGTCTAATATAAAGGTTGTTCGAATTAAAAATAGTTTAAATTGGTTTAGATCGAGGGATAGGTCCCTACAATCGCCCCCTCGCAACTAAAGTCTCAAGTGGCTTTGGTTGAGAAAGAATATGTGAAGTTGTATTGTTGGAAGTTGAAAAGAAATGACGTATTAATGTTGATTTGACTGGCATGGAAAATGGGTATTTGTTTTATGTAGTGGGATGTATTTGCATTGAATGATGTTGGCAGTATTGATGTACGCGACGCTTGGGGTTCTGAGAGTGGCTCTGTATTAAATGATGACAACTTTGAAAACGTACATGTCTGTTAAATATGAGGGTTATATAAATAGTACCTATATCGAGGATCTTGGTAAAGTACGTTATTTGTTAAAAAAATCTCTGGAAGTCTAGATTTACAATGGTGAAGACCCAGAGAATGGTTTATAAAGAAAAAATTTCTGCGGAGATACAAAAATTTAAGTTCAGATATTTTGGTGACCAATCATTGGAGATGCCCACCCCCATTCCCCTTCCACCGACGTATTAGGTTATTTCGAATGAGGAAGCGGCTAAAGCTGAAGAAGATTTTTACTGTATGTGGAGATTTCATTATCTTGTCTGAGCAGGCAAGTAACATTGAAGATGTCTCTGCATCCTTGTGAAGGATAAGGTTGAGGAGACAGATATGGGAGCCGGTGTAACTACATGATAGCTTTACTGGTTTCTTGTGTAGGATTGGATTATAAGGTTGGACCTTCTTTATCCCCACCAACTCTCAGATAGTGGTGGTTATAGAGGAGGCAACGGTGGCAGTGGAGAAGGGAGACAAAGATTGGAAGTCAACTTCTGCACCATCATCATTTCTTGGCTCTAAAAAGACCTTCTACTTGAAGAGTTGGTTCAAGCACTGACTCTTTCTGCTTTCATGTCCAAACTTCCTTCAAACCCAGTTTCTGGTCAGAGTAACATGGTATGATGGTAGAAGGACGTCTGGTGACTTTTAATGCCTACTTTGCTTCAGAAGATTCTTGGAGTAAAACATCACTTAAGTCAGATAAACTATATAATTTTTTATCATGGAGTACCTGAAAGACTTGCTATCTATAGAGTGCTTGAAATACTTGTTATCTGTAAAGTACCTAAAAGACTTGTTATCGGTAAAGTACCTATAATTTATATTTGAGCTTAATAAAATATGGCTATTCAAACTCTGTGCTGATATGCAGAATAACTTTTTTGATTAAAATCGAGTTATGGCTATTCAAACTTCTTTATTCAAACTCTGTAAAGTACCTATAACTTTTTAGGATGTCACTTCTACGAGGAGCTATTCTGGGAAGTAATTATGGAACCTTCAGCTCGAAAAGAGGTTGTGAGATTAAATGCTAAAGATATCAAGTTGGAAGATGTGAAGATTACTGGAGGTTAATTGATTATGTGCGGCTCCCCCAAACATCTAGGATGTTTCAGGTATAATTATAGGTGAGGGAGTGAGTTGTACGAGGTCGAATAACTGCCAATGAAATATAATTAGAATGAAGTTTGAATCTATCTTATTTTGTTATAAATGCTGTTGCGACTATTTTGAATAAAGAATTTGATTTTTTTTTGAAATGTTAGAGCTTTGGAAATGACGTCAGCACTTCTATAAGTAGCATATGCTAGAATAGAAAAAAAGTAGGTTACTTTATATTTTGTCTCTTGTGTTATTCCAGGGAAAGTTTGAATGCATATAAGTGTTGAGTCATCATGAGTGTGGGGAGGTCAGAGGAAGATTTGGGTAATAGAGATGAGAATATAATAAAATATAGGGTTGTGGGGTAATAATGGAAAGGTATTTTCACTGAAAATGTGTAAAACATCTGACATTAATTATAGAAGGGACGCCTCAGTTCCAAAACTAAGGGCGGCTTGTACGAGGCCCAATAACTGCCAGCAATTAGAGAGAAAGACTATAAATAATGCTTTGTCCATTTCATTGAAACGTTTATCAACTTCTGAAAAATTAATGAATAAAGAGAAGAAAGGAAATAGAAAAAATAATGGAGATTCTTGTGAGATATTAGACTAGAGTGATCAACAATCAAAGTGAGAGAAGGTTGGAGAGCTTGAGCCACGAAGGTGGGAAAAATTTGACGCGGTGCCTGATTCATTTTCAAACGTTAAAGGTCAGTTGAATGCTTTTGTGATACTGTTGCTGTGAATTTTGTGAAATATTTTTGTGTTTTAAAATTTAGAAAAATTACTATTTATAGTTACCTACAAAAATCTATTTGATATATATGTATAAAAGTGATGTGAATGATATACGTATATGTATGATGTATGTGTAAAAGATAATGATAGAATACCTAGACCTGTATGTAGGTCGAGCAAGAGAAGTATTTGTGTAGAATCAAACATCATCTAAGATTTGTAGCTGGATGGGGACTTCCCCTGTGATGGAGGCTTCAAGCTTTGGTCGTTTGACTAAGTCTGAAAATGTAGAGTCTGATAGGGAGAACAAAGTAGGAGTGGTTTAATTTCTAGATTTCCCTAGACAATTGATATCATACCCTCCAAACTTTGATGTCTTTTGAGAGTTTTGTAAATCCAAGGCTCTTATAGGGGGAAGATGGTTTAATTTTGCAGAACATGCCGGTAGGCAATTTAGAAGATGTTTAGTAGGATCTGGGGAGGATCATTTCTTCCTGTTGGAGGATTAAGAGAAGGAAAAATAATATAGAAGAATAGATCAATCGATTTCCTTGGAGTATCATAATGGGAATGTCCAGGGTGACCTGGAAGAGGGTTTTCTATGTTACATGTCACAGTTAGTGTATGGTCTGAGTCTGCCTCTAAGAAATCATATGAAAGGGATAATGAATATCATTGGGGTATATTTTGCTCAGCTGAACGGGACACATGTGGGAGGTAATAAATGGCCGTGAGTGTTTGAATAAATTGTAGAAGGAGAATGAGGTGGAGATGAGATGATCTCCTGAAGATATCTTGTAGTTTTATGGAGTGAAGAATTATTCTGGAAGTGGAGGGGCATATTTCTTTGTGAGATCGTCTTGACCTCTTATATTTGATCTGAATTAAACAGGTCGAATGTGGAATGATAATGTCATCTGGGTAAAAGGTGATTGCCTTCAGAGAGATGATAAAGAACATATGAAACTTCTGTATAGAACTTTAAAGAAAAGTAAGTGTAATAACGTATAATATTGAATTGCTAAAATTAAATGTTGTTATGTTGTTGATAATGTGCTGTTGTTTGACAGTTCCTTCATCGAAGGTAAAGAAGAAGAAGTCCCTGTTTGATAATGTTGCTCAAGAAGGGGTTGAGCTCAGGGCAGTGCTGAAAGGCCTCGGTATAAATAGAAATAAATGTTTTAATAGCAGGTTCAAGAAAGTTTAGAAGTCTTAAGCAGTGAGACTTATGACTGGTGTTGGCGACAACAAGAAGAGGGGAGCTGACGGAGAGAGACGAGTGGCTTTACCAAAGGCCTCTGGGGTAGATTTTGTAGACGTGTCAGAGTCTACCACATCGAGCAAGCTAGCTTGGGCACTTTTGAAAAAGAAGATGTTGAAGCGTGGCTCGACCTCTGGTACCATGGGGAGTGATAAGGTTGAGGGAGAAGTGAAGAAGAGAAGGGTAGATCCTTCTTCTGAACTGATTGGGGCGAAGGTCATAGAGAATTGATTTGGTATGGAAGATGAGTGGAGAGCTATGGAGGATAGGGTAAGGCTTGCAGCTTGCAAAGGTGTGGAGGAGATGAGCAAAGTTGTAAGTTTAATGATTTGAGCTTACTCTGAATTCTCGATAGTGATGTATCTCCAAAAATGTGTTTGATTTTTTTGTTTGCTTGCAGGCTACTTGTTTGATGAAGGGGATCTGCCTCGAGATGGAGGAGGAGAATGTTGAGCTCAAAAGTGGGAAGGAAGAGGTCGAGAAGGAGGTAGCTCGATTGAAATCTAACTTGGTTCAGGAGGGGAAACGACCAATTTCTGTGAAAGTTGCGCAAGAGGTGGAAATTAGCGAGCCGACAGTAAAAGCGGGGAAGAATCTGGAAGAGGTGGTAGTCCAGCATGATAGACTTGGATGTCACTTTCTAAAAATAGGGTACTCCAAAACTGAAGTGAATGACATTATGGAGGATACCTATGTTGAAGGGGAGGAGGTTGAGGTGGATGGGCTGGCGTTATGAGAGGGTTGAATGAAGTTTCTCCCTAGACTTTGCAAAAAACTAAAGGGGATGATGATGTCAATCCAGAGAATATGAATGAGAAGGTAGAGTAGAATTGTTGACTATTTGGTTATGTGATTATGAGAGGTTTATAAACCTTGTTTGTAGGAGCGTAAGGATATGTGCCTCAAAATAAAAAAATTAGAGAATGATCTTGCTAAGGAGAAAGATTCCTCAGCGTCCCTATTGACTTTGCAAGCAGAGCTACAGGTTAAAAAAGAGCAAGAAATATTTGACTTGTATGCTTCATAACTTCAGAGCTACTAAGTAAAAATTAGGGCTTAGAGACAAACCAAAAAGCTGCTAACAAGTTTAGGGGCAATGGTACTCAACTACGTATAGATAATATCAAAGTGTTGAAAATGTTAGAATATAGAGAATGTGTACCTTGGAATTGGAAGTATATGTTATTGTTCATCGAATTGGGATCATACTTCGACCTTAAGTTTAGAAGCAGTTTCACACAGTAGAAGTCAAAAAATAAAAATTTCGTTAGAAATAAGATGTATGGATTGAGTGAGTGTCCTAAATCGAACTTAATGTATTACATCTATGATGTGTAGGTTAAATTGGAGTCAGCTCATTTGAACAAAGAAGAGACATGCCAATGTAACCAAGAGTTTACAGTGGAGTTTGATTGAATAGGAGAGGCAAATGAAGATAGGGAGGATCAATATGTAAAGGTACATTTCAAGTTCATCGAGGTAATACAAACCGTTGATGACCTTACACGGAAGATCGAGGAGGAGGATGCCAGAATTAGTAAAGGGCTCTTTTATTTTGCGAAGACGAAATAAAAGATAACGAAACTCAAAAGCCAGAATGATGCGCTGATGGTAAAGATTTAGGAGGCTAACATGGCACGATACCATATCCAGGCGTTAGAAATGTCAAAGAAGGAATTACGCCATTTTTTGGCCAGTCTGAAGGAACAAATGATCATCAAAATAAACAAACAAGAACAGACTCTAGCTGATTTAGTAAATACCAGAAGCAAACTGGAGCAATTGTAGAATAAAATGACTGAGAAAGATTGTGAGCTAAAAAGAGCTCGTGATGGCCTATCTAACTCTGATATTGTGGTTGAGCAATTGACTGTAGTTTTACCTGCTAAAGATATAAAGTTTCGTTTGGTACAAAGAAAATGTGATGAGTTGAATGAGAGGGTAACACAATTGAAGACCGATTTGGCTCAGGCCAATTCGCGTATCAGAAATGCCGAGGTTGGAGAGCGCTCAAGGAAGAATAAAGGTGATGCAGGGTTTCCATTGTTTAGGAGGATGTGGTTAGCCTAACAGCTCGAATCAAAGAGCTGGAGGGAAATGTAGCTTGAACTCAAGGTCACATGCAAAAAGGGAATGAATGGTTAAGGGAGTGCCAAAGTAAGCTGGATACTGCTAATGCCACGGAAAAGGAGTTAGAGCGGGTGATCAGAGGTAATGATATTTTAATAAGGAAAAAAATGATTTGTTAAGGAAATCTCTTGTTTGGGTAAGCATAGACGAAGAGCTTGAGGAATGTTTTTCCCAGGTAGCTGAATTGAGGACGATGAACTAGGCTGAATTGGATAAAGCATATGAGAAGGCGGGGAGCATATCAATCTTATGTCCCAGGTAGAAAGTTAAATGGAATTGCATGAAGCACAAAATTATTGGTTAAAAGAGCGCCTTTAAATGACGGGAGATAAATTTTCTAAGGTGGTCATGCCCGAGGCATCACGCTCAGAGATGTTAATGGCAGTGATTGCCTATTTTGTTGAAGAAATTTGAAGGCTCGAGTCCGAGAGGGAAACCTTGCACGACAGTTTATCGGATAAAGGATATATTAATAGAGCTGATATAGATCGAGGAAACTGTATTGGTAGAGCAAGGCAGGATCACTGTGGCTACTCGAGCTCGAGAATTTATGGCCTATCGTCCATCTGTTGCAGGGTAAAGCATAGCAGATCTCCCATCAGTAAAAAAGAATCCTTTGTAGTGGTTGTATGTGTAACCTGTAAATGTATCTGTCGCTGACATATTGAGAGATGAAAGCTAGTTTTACCTTTGCTTTATCTTATTTCTGGTAGAGTTATTTGATTGAAAACTAGTATTATCTTCATTTTTATCGCAGAGTATGTATAGAGTTTGATCAAAGCAAGTTTTACCTTTGCTTTAACCGGTATAATTGTCGCAGTTATATTAAGAGATTAAAGCTAGTTTTACCTTTGCTTTATCTTATTTCAAGTAGAGTTCTTTGATTGAAAACTAGTATTACCTTCGTTTTAATCGCAGAGTATGTATATTGTACGGTTTGAAGGCTAGTTTTACCTTTACTTTAACCAAAATAGAGGTCGATTGAAAGTTAGTATTACATTTGCTTTAATATATGCATTGTCTACATAATTAGAGAGTTGGTAGGAAAAACTTGGAAGTTTTCATTGAATAGAATATAATGTACATTGTATAGAGATGAAAATCTATCTTGTGGAATGGAAAGAACGAGAGTTTGAAATGGAGTAGTGATGGATTTAAGGATAGTACCGTTTTAGTCGCCTAGTATTCCAAGGATTTGGGATATGAACTCATTCCTCGGTCATGAGATAATATGATCCCAGGCCAGTTAGAGAAGGGATTAGGAATGGACCCCCCTAATTTTCTGCCAGTTTCCCGGCATGTGCCTCATTTTTGTATTGAGGGATTTCTTTAAGTCGAGATCGTCAATTTAGAATGTACAGCTTCAGACTCTCCTATTGTACGAACTGGCTAACATATGGTGATATCGACCTAGGGTGGCAATAGCGCGTTCCCTAGTCTTATCAATCCAATTGATATTACAGGCCAATTCAAACTCATTTTCTTTGTCAGTTAGCTCGTGATCTCTAACTGGATAGTGGTATTCTATTAGAATAACGGCTTCGGTGCCATAGGCGAGGAGAAATGGGGTACAGCCAGTTGATTGATGTGGAGTTGTGCCATATGCCCATATTACATAAGGAAGTTCTCGTATCCAGTTTCCTTTTTATTTGTGAGTGAAGCCTTTTCTTGAGTCCATCCACGATGGTTTTGTTGGTGATTTTGGCTTGACCATTGCCTTGAGGGTAGTAGGGATTGAATGGCGAGTGGATGATGTCGTATTTGTTGAGGGAAGCTATAACTTTCTCTCCAATGAATTGTGGCCCATTATCGATGCGAATTAGGTGGGGGCATCCAACCCGAGTAATAATGTGTTCCTAGATAAAAGAGATGACCTCTTCATCTCTGGTTCGACAGAGTGGAACTGCTTCTACCCATTTTGGAAAATAATTTGTAGCTATGAGTAGGTACCGTCGGTAACCTAGAGTATTTGAAAATTCCTTGACGAGATCGACCGCCCACCTCTTGAATTGCCAGAACACTTTGCTTGCATATAGTTTGAGCACAGGGGTACGAATCATTTATCCATATCGTTGACATATATTACATTTGCCTGAGTACTTTTCTGCTTGCTTACGCATGATTGGCCAGAATATTATTTGTGCAATGGCTTTGTTAGTGAGTGGTCGACCTGTAGCATGGAAGCCACAAGTCCCTTCATGTAACTGCTAGGTAAATTATTAGGTCATCATTATCTACTTGGGTGCTCATTATGGGAAACTTCCCCAAATAGGTTTTGAGATCCTAAAAAGTTGCCTCGTATTCTGATGTCCATTGGATCTCTATATTGGACTAAACTTTTCCCCGTTTGGTACAACCGCGAAGCAGTAGGGAAAGCCAATGACAGCGATCTAAAGATTTTTAAATGAAGCGGTTGATTATGGTAATCTTGTCAGCAAGTTTTTGTACGTCTTTCATCGTCTTTGGAGATGGTATGTTTAGGAGAGCTCGAATTTGATCTGGACCGGCCTCAATCTCTTTCTTACTGATGAAAATGCCAAGGAATCAGCCTGAATGCTCTTCGAATTGACACTTATCATGAAGATCAAAGAATGTAGAATCTTATGTTGAGATCTGTGATGTGGTTGATTGATCGTATGCTCTTACACAAGAGATCATCAATTTTCACTTCTACAATTTTCCCAAGATGTGTTTTGAACATAGTATTTGTATGGCCTAATTCTGTAAGCTCAAAAGGGCTCGGAATTAGCTCTTACACCAATGTTCCTGTGATAAAAACTAATGTTAAATAAGAAATAACACAGGTAATTTAGTGTGGAAAACCTTTGAATAGTTAAAAACCATGACCTCGAGTTGAGGGTTTTGGTAATGGTGACTTTTATTCCTTAAGGCTGATATCTTATTGCAAGTGATCTCTTAAACTAGAAATACTTAATCTTGTAAATAAGAAGTTTGGTGTTTTGAGAATCTATAAAATATAGTTTTGTTGGTGATTTTTCGTATCTTTTTCTGGTTCTTGTTTCTTCTGGAATTTTTTCTTTATATAAACCTTCTCCGCAGTTCTTTATCCTACTAAAGCACGTTCTCTGAATAATATGGTAAGTGGCGGTTGACTGAGCAACTGTTGAGTTCATGAGAGACAGGTGTCTTTGACATATTCATAATTTTTTGTTAAGCTCATTCCACGTTCTTCACCAGTTCGTGGCGTAGGTGTCAATGCTGACTATTTATGTCACATGTAGAATATGTGTACTTGATATGGAGGTAATTCAAACTATAAACAACTCATATTATGTTAAATCGAGGGATAGACCCCTACAATTTCCCCCTCATAACCGAAGTCACGATTGGCTTCGGTTGAGAATGAATTGACTGGTATATGGGTATATGGGTTTTGGAAGTTTGAAAATGATGGAAGTATTAAAATGAATTTAACTGTATGGAAAATATTGATATTTTTATGGGGGGATGTTTGTGCATTAAATAATGAAGGGAATATTGATGTACGCGATGTTTGGGGCTTTGAGAGTTTCGTCCATTTTGAATGATGACGTTTGGGAAACGCACCTGTATATTAAATATTAGGGTTATATAAATAGTACCTCTACAGAGGATTGTGGTAAAGTATGTTATTTTGTTATAAAATTCTCTGGAAGTCTTATTGACGATGGTGAAGATCGGAGAATGGTATACGAAAAGAGAGTTTCTGTTGAGGTACAAAAGTTGATGTTGAGATATTTTGGAGATCAGTCCCTAGAGATGCCCACTCCGGTTCCCGTTCCACCGACGTATCAGGTTATGTCAGAAGAAAAAGCGGTTGAAGTTGAGGAAGAGTTTTACTGTATGTGGAGATTTCATTACGTTGTCTTAACAGGCGAGCAATGATGGAGTTGTCTCCGCATCCTTACAGAAGGTAAAGTTGAGAAGATAGATGCGGGGTTAGTGCAATTGCGAGGCAGTTACGCCGATATCTTGTGTAGGATTGGATTCTAAGATCAGACCCTTTTCATCTCTACCAACTCTTTGGTGGTGGTGGTTATAGAGGAAGCGACGGCGGTAGTGGAGAAGGGAGCGGAAAATGGAAGTCTGATTCTGCACCATCATCTTTTTTTGGCTCTAAGAAGAGCTTCTATTTGAAGAGTTGGTTAAAGTACTGAGTCTTCTGCTTTCTTGTCCAGACTTCCTCCAAACCCTATTTCTTGTCAGAATAAGATGTGTGAAGGAAGAAGGACGTCTGATGACTTCCAATTCTAACTTTGCTTCAAAAGAGTTTTTGAGTAAAACATCACTGAAGTCAGATAAACTGAAGGATTTATTGTTTTGGAGTACTTGAAAGATTTGTTATCTTGAAAGTACCAGAAAGGAGCTTAATAAAATTTGTTATCCGAACTCTGCGTTAATATATAGAAAAACTCTTGAAATTGAGCTATGAATAATTAAAAGATTTACAAATAGAGGATGAAATCTAATGTATGAGATTGGAACTTAAAAATCTGTCATAGTAATCGAGCTGAAAAATATGTTTGTAAATATGTATAAGGATTTATTTTCGAACTGAATGACTGAGATTTATGAGGGAGAAAGATAACTGTTGAAGTTTTAGGATTTAAGAATGCGAAACTCAAGCTCAGAGAGGTCATTCTGAAATATTAGATTTGGAAAGAATAAGTTCGATATGGACTAGGACGAATTTCTTGAGGTCAATATGGATAGATAATTTTAAATAAATTTTCTCAGGATACTAGGGTTTTTTTATTATAAAAGGACAAAAAACTATATAAATAGGGAGAAATGTTCCTTTAAACAGGTGGAAGAGACTAGAAATGGTGCGGACTCGATCTGAGAGAATTTGTTATGCCGCTGAAGGGTGGTTGGCGATAAAGATAGCTGAAGTGCGGGAACGGGTTTTTGGCTTGTAAGACTATGATGGTGACCTGCCACTAACCGAGTGTTAGTTTGAAGGTTTAGACTAGATGGACAAGGAACTTGAGTACGGTCATCCCTTCTATGAGGAGATGTCCTGGGAAGTGATTGTGGATTCTTCTGCTCGAAAGGAGGTTATGAGACTAATTACTGAAGAAGAGATCGAGTTGGAAGATATAAGGATTGCTGGAGGCAAACTAATTAGATGTGGCTCTTCAGGACATTTGAGATGTTTCAAGTATAATTATATGTGAGAGAGTGAATAGTATGAGTTCGAATAATTGTCATAGAAATATAATAAAAATAAAGTTTGAATCTGTCCTTTATTATTGCGAATGCTGTTTGTGACTGTTGTAAGAATAAATTTGAATATTTTTTAAATTTAGAGAGCTTTGTAAATGATGTCAGTACTTCTATAAGTAGAAGTAGAAAAAAATATAAAAAGTATGCAGCTTTTGATTTTGTCTTTGGTGAAAAAGCATGAAAAGTTTAATTGTATGTAAGTGCTGAGCCATCATGGGTGTGGGGAGGTCAGAGAGAGATTTGGAAAAGAGATATGAAAATATATTAAAATATAGGGCTTAGGGAAATGATGGGAAGGTGTCGTCACCGAATAGGTGTAAGACATTTAATACTAATTTTGGAATGGATGCCTCAGTTCCAAAACTGATGGCAACTTGTGTGAACCCCAATAACTGCCAGCAGTTAGAGAGAGAAAATATAAATAATACTTCATCTTCCTCATTCAAACATTTATTAACTTCTAAGAACCTGAAGAGCAGTAAGAGAGGAAAGAGAAAAAATATCAAAGAATTTGGTGAGAAATTAATCAACACTGATCAACAATCAAGCGAGAGAGAATTGCAGAGACTAAGTCATGAAGGTGGTTATACAGCAACATTGTAAGGGAAGGATTTGGCACTGCATTAGATTTAGATTCTGACATAGAGGGTTAGTAGATGATTTATGATACTTTGAATGCGATTCTTTTGATAATCTTTTTTTATTGTATACAAATCTAAAAAATTGCTGTTTATAGCAATCTATAAAAATTTGCTTGATATATTTTAAAAAAATGAGATATAAAAGATATATGTATGTGGGTGATGTATATGAAAAGATAATGATGGAATACCTGGACTTGTATGTAGGTCAAATCGTGAGGAGTGTTGTGCTGGATCAAACCTCATCTGTAGAGTTGTAGTTGATATGGAGACCTCATCTGTTAATAAGGCGTTAACCTCTGGTCGATCGACAAAGTCTAAAAATATCTGATAGGGAGGATGAAGTAGGAGTGGTTAAATTTCCAAATTTCCTTGGAAAATTGGTATCCTATCCTCTGAATTATGATGTGTTTAGAGAGTTTTGTAAAGCCAAAGATTCTGTAGGGGGAAGATGGGGTAATTTTATAAAACATGTCGGTAGGCATTTTAGGAGTTGTATTGCAGGATCTGGTGATGAGCACTTCTATCTGTTGGCTGATTTGGAGAAGGAAAAACTAGATAGGGGTTTAGATAAATCGATCTCCTTAGAGTATAATGATGGAAATGTCCCGGGTGACTTAGGAGAGAGTTTTTTGTGCTACCTATCTCAGTTGGAGTATGGGTTAAGTTTTCCCCTTGGCAATCTTGCGAAAGGGATTATAAACATTATTGGGGATTGTCCTGTTCAGTTGAACGGGAACATGTGGGAGGTAATGAGTGTCTGAGAATTTTTAAATAAGTTGTGGGATGAAGATGAGGTTGAGAGGGTGATACCTCCTGAAGATGTCTTGTAGTTTTAAGGGGTAAAAAACTTTTCTGCAAGTAGAGGGGCGCACTTTTTTTCGAGTTCGACTCGACCTTTTTTCTTCAATATGAATTCAGTAGGTCGAATGTGGAATGATAATATGATATGGATGAAAGGTGATTGCCTTCGGAGAGTTGATGAAGAACCCATAGAACTTCTGTGTAGAACTGTGAGGTAAAGTAAGTATAACAATGTATAATGTATAATATTAAAACTTTGAAATTGTATGCGGATTTGTTGATGATAATGTATTATTGATTGTTAGGTCCTTAATTGAAGGTGACGAGGAAGGAATCTTTGTTAGATACTGTTGCTCATGGAGAGATTGAGCTCAAGGCTATTTTAAAAGAAATTGGCATCAGTAAAAAAAACATGTTAACAACCAGTCAGAGAAAGTTCAAAAGTCTCAAACAACGAGGCTAATGATAGGTATTGGTAGCAACAAGAAGAGGGGAGCAGATGGGGAGAGGCGAGTGGTCTTGCCAAAGGCCTCTGGAGTAGACTTTACGGATGTGCCTGAGTCTACTACGTCGAGCAAGCTAGCTCGAGCATTTCCAAAGAAGTGGATGTTAAAGCATGGTTCGGCCTCTGGAACCATAGGAGGTGGTGAGGTTGAAGGAGGGGCAAAAAAGAGAAGGGTTAACCTTCCTTCCTAACTGACTAGGGCGAAGGCCTCGGAGGATCAACTGGGTGAAGAAGATGAGTTGAAAGTGGTAGAGGATAGGTCAAAGCTTGCAGTTCGCAATGCTGTGGAGGAGATGAGTAAAATGGTAAGTTTAATGATTTGAAAATATGTTGAATTTTATATGATGATTCGAGCTAACCATGTGGTCGATAATTGTAATGTTTTTGTAAGCCACTCGCCTGATGAAGAGGATCTGCCTCGGAGTGGAGGAGGAGAAAACCGAGCTTGAGAAGGGGAAGGCCGAGCTCGAGAGGATGGTAGCTCAACTGAAAGTGGACTTGGCTAAGGAAGGGAAGTGACTGGAGGCCTTGAAGGCTTCTCATGATGCGGAGATCAACGAGCTGACAGCAGATGCGGGAAAGAATGTAGGGGAGGTGGTAATCCAACGTTATTGACTTGGGTGCCACCTCCTAAAAATAGGGTATTCCAAAACTCATATGATCGACATTATGGCGGACACCTATGTTGAGGAGGAGGAAGATGATGAGGAAGAAGATTTTGCTAGTAGAATTGTGGATGGGTTAGATAGTGTCTCTCCCTAAACGGTACGAGACAACCAAGGGGATGACAATGAGCACCCCAAGGAAGGGAACGAGAAGGTAGAGTAGAATATTGACTCT
Source organism: Kingdonia uniflora (assembly GCA_014058105.1). Lineage (NCBI taxonomy): Eukaryota > Viridiplantae > Streptophyta > Magnoliopsida > Ranunculales > Circaeasteraceae > Kingdonia > Kingdonia uniflora. The sequence continues at coordinate 107,373 of JACGCM010001722.1, forward strand.
GTGATTGTCTGATTATGAAGGTTTGAAATGCCATAATCTGATAGAATTTTGTTTGTTGGATAGACTTTTGTAGGCTAAGATATTTTTATAAACCTTGTTAATGGAACTTAAGAAAATCTTTTATTCTGTAAGGTTTGAAATGTTGTAATCTGATAGAATTTTGTTTGTTGGATAGACTTTTATAGGCTAAGATATTTTTATAAACCTTGTTAATGGAACTTAAGAAAATGTGCCTTCGAATAAAAGATTTCAAGAATGAGCTAACTAAGGAGATAGACGCCTCAACGTCCCTGTTGTCTTTGCAAGCGGAGATACAGGTTATAAAGGAGCAAGAAATATTTATCTTGTATGCTTTATTGCTTTAGAGCTACAAAGTAAATATTAGAGTGTAAAGACAGACCGAAAACTTATTAACAGTTTAGGGGCAATGACACTCAATTGTGTACATAAAATATCAAAATATTGAAAAAGTAAGAATATAAAGAATGTGTACCTTAAAATTGGGAGTATATGTTATTACTTATCAAATTGAGATCATACCTCGACCTTAAGTTTAGAAGTAGTTTCGCACAGTTGATGTCAAAAAATAGAAATTTTGTTAGAAACAAGTTGTATGTATTGAGTGAGTATTCTAAATTGAACTTGACATATTGTATCTGTGATATGTAGGTCGATTTGGTGTCAGCTCGTTTGAGCAAAGAAGAGACACGCCAATGTAACTAAGAGTTTACGGCGGAGTTTGGTAGAATGAGAGAGGCAAACGAAGATAGGGAAGATCAACATGTAAAGGTACATTTCAAGTTTGTCGAGGCAACTCAAGCCATTAATGGCCTTACTCAGAACATCGAGGAGAAGGATGCCAAAATTAGTAAAGGGCAAAAAAAGTTTGTGGAGATGAAATAAAAGATAACGAAGCTCGAAAGCCAGAATGATGCCTTGATGGTAAAGAGTAAAGAGGCCGACAAGGCTCGATACCGTATACATGTGTTAAAAACGTCAGAGAAAGAGTTATGCCATTTTGTTGCAAGCCTGGTGGACCAAATAACCAGTAAAATGAATTAACAAAAGAAGACTTGAGCTGATTTAGGGAATACCAGGTGTGAAGCGGGTTGAAGATAGCTCGAGATAATCTATCTAACTTTAAAATTTTGGTTGAGCAGTTCACTGTAGCTTTACCTGCTTAAGATAAGGAGTTTCGGTTAGTACGAAGGAAATGTGATGAGCTGAATGAGAGGGTGGTACAATTGAAGACCGATTTGGCCCATGCCAATTCAAGTGCCAAAAATACAGAGGCTGGAGAGCGCTCGGGAAAGAATAAAGGTGATGCCAGGGTCTCCATTGTTCAAGGGGATATAGTTAGCCTATCAGCTCGAACCAGAGAGCTAGAGGGAAATGTGGCTCGAACTCAAGGTCATGTACAAAAAGGAAATGAACAGTTAAGGGAGTGCCAGAGTAAGTTGGACACTAATCTTTCCAGAGAACAAAAATTAGTGCGGGTTATCAGAGGTAAGGATATCTTGATAAAGAAAAAGGAAGAATTGTTAAAGAAATCTCTTGCTAGGGAAGATTTTGATAGGGAGCTCGAGGAACTTCGTGTTCAGGTGGCGGAATTGAGGGTGATGAGTCAGGCTGAATCAGCTGAAGCAGATAAGAAGGCGAAGGAAAACATCGAATTTATGTCCCGCACTGATAATTCAATGGAATGGCAAGAAGCATGGTACAAGAGGTTGAAAGAGTGCCTTCAAACAATAAAAAAGAATTTTTTTAAGATGGTCGTGCCGGAGATATCGTGCTCAAAGATGTTAATGGCAGTGATCGCCTATTTATTGAGGAGGTGAAAAATCGTGAGTTAGTGAGAGATACCTTGCACGACTCTTTGTCAGATAGAGGATGCATTTGTGGAGCTGATATAGATGGATGAAACTGTATGTTCTCCATGGAAACAAAGTTTGGTCCTTAACCTGCTGAATTGGTAGAGTAAGGCAGGGTCACTATGGCATCTCGAGCTCAAGAATTTATAGCTGGTCGTCTTCCTGTTATAGGGGAAAGCATAGCTGACCTCCCAACTGTAGAAAAGGATCCTTTGTAGTGTCTGTATATGTAACCTGAAAATGTATCTATTGCATACATATTGAGAGATGAAAGCTAATTTTACCTTTTCCTTATCTTATATCTGGTAGAGTTATTTGATTGAAAACTTATATTACCTTCATTTTAATTACAGAGTATAATTGTCGGAGCCATATTGAGAGATAAACGCTAGTTTTACCTTTGCTTTATCTTATGTCTGGAAGAGTTCTTTGATTGAAAACTAGTATTACCCTTGTTTTAATCACATAGAATAATTGTCGTAGCCATATTGAAGGAGATGTAAGCTAGTTTTACCTTTGCTTTATCTTATGTCTGGTAGAGTTCTTTGATTGAAAACTAATATTACCTATGTTTTAATCGCAGAGTATAAATGTTGTAGCCATATTGGGAGATGAAAGCTTGTTTTACCTTTACTTTATCTTATGTTTGGTAGAGTTCCTTGATTAAAAATTAGTATTACCTTTACTTTAATCGCAGAGTATAAATATCGCAACCATATTGAAAGATGAATGCTAGTTTTACCTTTGCTTTTATCTTATGTCTGGTAGAGTTCCTTGATTAAAACCTAGTATTACCTTTGTTTTAATTATGAGGTATAATAGAGTCGATCAAAGCTAGTTTAACCTTTATTTTAATCAGAATAAAGGTCAATTGAAAACTAGTATTACCTTTGCTTTAATCTATTTATTGTCTACGTAAGTAGAGAGTCGAGTGGGAAAAAACTTGGATGTTTTCATTGAATAGAAAAGGTTGTACTTCAATATGGCTACGACAATTATTCTATGTGATTAAAACAAGGGTAATACTAGTTTTCAATCAAAGAACTCTTCCAGACATAAGATAAAGCAAAGGTAAAACTAATATTACCTATGTTTTAATCGCAGAGTATAAATGTTGTAGCCATATTGGGAGATGAAAGCTTGTTTTACCTTTACTTTATCTTATGTTTGGTAGAGTTCCTTGATTAAAAATTAGTATTACCTTTACTTTAATCGCAGAGTATAAATATCGCAACCATATTGAAAGATGAATGCTAGTTTTACCTTTGCTTTTATCTTATGTCTGGTAGAGTTCCTTGATTAAAAACTAGTATTACCTTTGTTTTAATTATGAGGTATAATAGAGTCGATCAAAGCTAGTTTAACCTTTATTTTAATCAGAATAAAGGTCAATTGAAAACTAGTATTACCTTTGCTTTAATCTATTTATTGTCTACGTAAGTAGAGAGTCGAGTGGGAAAAAACTTGGATGTTTTCATTGAATAGAAAAGGTTGTACATTGTATGGAGATGAAGATCTCACTTTTAGAATGGAAAAAGCGATAATTTAAAATGGAGTAGTGAGGGACTTAACGATAATACGATTTCAGTCGCCTAGTGTTCTAAGTATATTTGAGATATGAACTCCCTCTTCGGTCATGAGGTAATATGATCCCAGGCTATTAAGACCAGTGATAAGGAATGGACCCTCACAATTGGCTCTTTTCTGTGTTGTGGGATTTTTCAGAGGATGAGAACGTCAATTTAGAAAGTACAGCTTCTGATGTGTCTATTGTACGAACTGGCTAACATATGGTGATATCGAACTAGGTTAGCGATAGCGCGTTCCCTAGTTTCATTAATCTAATTAGGATGTTAAGCCAATTTGAACTTGATTTCTTTATCAGTTAGCTCATGATCTCTGACTGGATGATGATATTCTATTGGAATGACGCCTTCGGTCCCATAGGTGAGATGGAATTGGGTACAGCCGGTGATTAACGTGGAGTGGTACGGTATGCCCATAAGACATGAGGAAGCTCTCATACCCAATTTATTTTATTTTATGAGTGAAGCCTCTTCTTGAGTCCATCCACGATGGTTTTGTTGGTAATTTTGGCTTGGCCATTGCCTTGAGAGTAATAGGGGCTGGACGGTGAGTGGATAATATTATGTTTATTGGGGAAAGTTATGACTTTTTTTCTAATGAATTGTCCCCCATTATCGATACGAATTAGGTGGGGGCATCCAAACCGAGTAATGATGTATTCCCAGATAAAAGTAATAATATCTTCTTCTCTAGTTTGAAAGAGTGGAACTACTTCAACCCATTTTGTAAAATAATCTATAGCTATGAGTAGGTATCGGCGGTTACCTAGATAATTTGTTCGAGTACAGGGGCGCGTATCATTTGTCCATGTCGTTGACATGTATCACATTTGTGTGAGTACTCTTCTGCTTGCTTACGCATGCCTGGCCAGAATACTCCTTGTGTAATTGCTTTGTGTGTGAGTGATCGACCGGCGGCATAGGAGCCACAAGTTCCTTCATGTAAATCGTTAAGCATTTCGTCTGAAGGCATTTGAGGTAAGGCCCCGTGACTGCATGGCGATATAAAAAACTATTTTGATTTGTGTAGCGCTTTGAGTTATCGATCAGCTATTGGATCTCCTTTGGATCTGCCGGGAGGGGTCATTTACATTCGTTGTCGGTACCAAGGTAGGCAAGGAATGTCTTTTGCCAATCGTCGTCTTCCCCTTTATCGCCCCTAGTGTTGATTGTTCATACAAAAATGCAATCAATGCTTGGGGTTGAAATTACTTTAATCTGGAGATATCGAGCTTCTATTCCCAAGACCCCAACTAGATAAGCCAAGGAATCGGCGTATTTTTTTTCACCTCGAGGAAGGTAATCAAGAGTTGCTTGCGCAAACTTACTCATCCTATCTATAACGAGGGCTGCGTATTCGATAATCTTGCCATTTTTCTTGTATTGCTCAGAGTAATGGTAGATGATGAGTAGTGAATCTGTGTAGACTGAGAGTTCTGGGATGCTGAGCTCAAGTGCGAGGTTGAGTCGATAAATAAAAGCTTCATATTCAGTGACATTGTTGGAGGCTTTAAAATCCAAGCGGATGGATTTCTCAATTTTTTCATTAGAAGGGGCAATCAATACGATTCAAATTCCTTACCCTGCGAGTCCTACTGATCCATCTGTAAGAAGTCTCCACCCTTTCCTTGTAATTCATTTAGCTCGGTCATCAAATGCTTTGGTAGGCAGATCTTTTGAAATTTCTTCTGCAAGTTCTGGATCGTGTTTCACCCACTCAGGATCTTCCACTGGAAAATCCACAAGAAAATTGGTAACGGCCTGACCCTTTTTAGAATGACATTTTTCAAACTTGATACCATATTCTCCCAAACTGACTGACAATTGTTACACTCTCCTTGTTTTTTCTTTCTTGGACAAAGCCTCCCAAAGTGGGTAGTTTGTTATGACTTTGACTGAATGAGATTGGAAGTAGTACTTAAGTTTCTGTGAGGTGTAAACAAGAGTTAGAAGAAGCTTCTCGATTTTAGAATACCTCGTTTCCGCTGGAGTGAGGGTTTTGCTAATGAAGTAGACTGGCTTCTTAATTTTTCCTTTAAGTCGAATGAGAACCTAGCTGATAAAAGTATTAGTAATTGCTAGGTAGATGATCAGTTCCTCATTATCTACTGGGGTGCTCATTATAGGAGACTTCCCCAAGTAGATTTTGAGATCCTGAAAAGCTACCTTGCATTCTAATGTCCATTGGATCAATGTACTTGGCTGAACATTTCCTCGTTTGGTACAACCATGGAGTTATAGAAATAGCGAACGACAACAATCTGAAGATTTTGAAATAAATTGGTTGATAGCGGCAATCTTGCCAGCAAGATTTTGTATATCTTGTACCGTCTTTGGAGATAGCATATTGAGGAGAGCCCAAATTTGATGTGGATCGGCCTCACTCCCTTTCTGGTTGATGAGATGGTAAAGGAATGGGCCTAAATGTACTCCAAATTGAAACTTACCAAGATTGAGTCGCATCCAGTAAGATCAAATAATGTTGAAAATTATGTTGAGATTTGAAATGTGGTTGACTTACTGTATCCCCTTGCATAAGTGATCATCAATATAGACTTTCACGATTTTCTTGAGATGTGCTTTGAACATAGTAGTCATCAACCATTGATAAGCCGCGCCTGTATTTTTGAGTTTGAAGGGCATGACTTTATAGTAATAAAGTCATCTTCTGTGGAATCAATGATTTGATAGATGTTGGGAAGAGAGAAACTATCCTTCAGAGTGTGTTTGATTAGATCTGTGAAACCTACACAAACTTGGACTTTTCCATTCTTCTTAGGGACAGCGACGATATTGGTTATTCAATCTGGATACTTAGCTTCATGAATGAATCCCACTTTTATCAATTTCTCAATCTCCATGTTAACTTAATCTCAAAGGTGAGGTGATAGTCATCGTTATTTTTGTTTGACCGTTGTGGCATTGATGTTGATGGCTAATTTGCGACATGCCGTGGCCGGATCGACCCTAGGCATCTCTTCGAAAGTCCACGTAAAAACATTTTGATTTAGTCATAAGAACTAAATGAGAGCATCCTTATGATGCTGGACCATCTTGGTACCGATAAAAGTACCTCTGTTAGGTCCATCAATGTTGACAAATTCTGTAGGCTCTTCTGTTAACGACTGATCATCAAGGGGATCAGTTTTTTGTAATTGTTATGCAGCGTATCTATACGAGGTATCTAGAATTGTTGAGATGGTATTTTTGCAAGCTTGAGAAATCTTTTGACTATCTTTGATTTCATAAATTCCATCATTGTGCTTGAAGGGAAGTGCTTGATGATAGGTGGAAGCGACTGCTTCTATGTTGTGTATCCAACAACCGCCCATAATGCTGAGATAACGAGATTTGGCGTTGATGACGTAAAAGATGACGTCGATGGTGGCTGGTCTTTCTTTAGAACCATTGAATCCAATGATATCGGTATCACTCGGGATAACTTGATCGGCCAATCCCATTTGGTCGATTATACTCTGATTGAGAATCTCAATACCGCTTCCAGTATCGATCATCATTGTATGCAAGCAAATTTCTTTATCTTGAGCATTATGACTAATGCATCGTGATGTAGAAAATTTTCATGACTAATGTCATAATCTTCGAATGAGATCCCAAGCCGGTAATTGCTTGACTCAGGCAGAAGCTTGGCTTTTTTATCTTGAGATGTGAGATTACAACATTCTGACAGTCTCCTACACTTGAATCGGTAAAAGTTGGTGATCTGATGGATTTTGATCATGTTGTTGTGGTACATATGGTTGAGATTTTTCTCCTCAGCTTGATCTTCGACATGGACTACTTTGAACTGCTTCTTATAGCTGCCACCCTTGTATGATTCCAGGTTAATAATGTATTCGAACATCTGTCCTTCCTTAAAAATGAATTCCAGCAACCTCTGTAAAAAATAGCAGTTGTTAGTAGAATGATGGTTTACCTTGTGATGCATGCAGTATGGGCGGTTCTCGATTCATTCCAATAGTTGAGAGACATGGTATAGCTTATCCTTGGAGAGGATAAGAAAAATTGTAGAGATTCGAATATTCATCCACCATTGGTCTAGTATTTCGATCTGTGGATGGAGCTCTCGTTGTTAGGACGGATTAAGTAGGTTTATGCCTTTCGGACATCATCCTTTCCAGGTTGACATAACCATTGATCTTGGTGATCATATCCTCCAAGGTCGTAGGTTTATTGAGGAAGAGGTGTTCATTGGCCTTGCAGTCGAGCTGGAGTTCATTGGTGAAAGCAGTAACAACTATTTTCATAACGAGGTTGTCTACTTTACACGCGAGCTCCAAAAACTTCTTTGCAAAAACCTTGAGCTTCTCTCCGTGTGACTGTTTAAGACTAATAAGAGAATATAAATTCTTCTCTTTGTCTCTGATATAAGCATACGTCTTGATGAATAATTTTTGTAGCTGATCGAATGTGTGTATGGAATCTTCAGGTAAAGATTAAAAGTACTAGAGCGGTTCTTCTTGTAGACTTGTTGGGAACAACCAATAGAGGATGTGGTTAAGATTGGAGTACAACCCCAATGAATCACGGTATTTTGAATGTGCTCCTTTGGATCGGCACCCTTGTATTTGCGAATTTTTAAAGTATGGAAACCTTTCGGCCTTTCCATATCGAATAGTTCTTTGGCAATTTGACTCCCTTATAACTTGGTAAGGTTGTCTGTAGTGCTCAGAACTTGTACTTCGATCAACTCCTTAATACGCTGATGGATATGCTCTTATATGACATATTAATTTATCGGTTAAGTGGCTTGATGAGGAGGTTGAGGATTGTGAGTACCGGTACCTTCACTCAAACGATCACGTGCTGGAATTTGAGGTTAAGGTCGTTATTCTTCCTCTTGACATTTAGAAAATTGGTGACCTCAGATGATTTTGGATTGAACTTCACCACCCAAATGAATATAAGGTTGATGTTCGTACTGAGTATTTTTGGAAATAGCTTTGCTAGTGGCTCCTCGAGGTCCAAATCTATCACGGGCAGACACCCGGGTAGTTTTTGGCAATTGATAGGAATCCCTTATTAGAAGAGCCTATTGAGTGTCTTGTAGAGCTTGCAAGGCAGTCTGCATGGTTGTCATCTGGTTTTCATGTCATTTAAATACTTTCAAACGAGCTTGTTGCTCGGCTTTGAGCTCCTTCTCATGGAGCTCTCTATTAAGAGTTAACTGACATTTGAGTTGATTGCGCTTCCCTATTTCAGTGTGGACAGTAGCCTACAGCTCTGTAAGTTATTCTGGCTCAACTCAAAGATCGAGCAGGATTCTGGTTGTTGGTCATCTGAAAGTGACCATGATTGAAATTTGCAGTAGTGTAAATGTATGCCTTAAGATATCGTAGAAATGACTTTTTACCACAAACGGTGCCAAATGTAATGGCCTAATTCCATAAGCTCGAAATGGCTCGGAACTCCTCCAGTACGATCATCATTGTTTCCATGACAAACTTCTTCATCTTGAGCATTATGGCTAATGTATCATGATGTGGAAATTTTATATGACTAATGTCACAATATTCGAATGAGATCCCAAGCCGGTGATTGGTCGACTCAGGTAGAAGCTTGGCTTTTTAATCTTGAGGTGTGAGATCGTAGCATTCTAACAGTCTCCTGCGCTTGAATCGGCAAGAGTTTTTGATCTGATGAATTTTGATCATGTTATTATGGTACATATGGTAAATATGTTTCTCCTTACCTTGATCTTCAACCGGGATGACTTTGAGTTGTTTCTTATAGCTGCCATCCTTGTATAATTCCAGGTTGATAATGTATTCGTACATCCATCCCTCCTTAAAAATGAATTCCTGCAACCTAGCAGTTGTCAGTAGAATGATGGTTTACCTTGTGATGCATGCAATACGGGCGGCTCTCGATTGGTTCTAATGGTTGAGAGGGACGGTATAGCTTATCCTTGGAGAGGATTGAAAAATTGCAGAGATTTAAATATTCATCTTCGGGAGGACCAGTTTAGGTAATGTTCCGCCCTTTCAAGGATTGTCGGTGTTACCCTTGGAATGCTTTTGATCACCCTAATCCTCCTTCGGCTCATTGTCTCAATTTAAAGTTGGACCTTTCGTGGTTAGGACATGTTTAGTTGATATATGCCTTTTGGACATCATCCTTTCCAGGTTGACATATCCATTGACCTTGGTGATCATATCCTTCAAGGTCGCAGGTTTGTTGATGAAGAGGTACCCTTTGGCTTTGCAATCGTACTGGAGCCCGTTGGTAAAAGCAGTAACAGTTGTCTTCTGATCGAGGTTGTCTACTTTATGCGCGAGCTCCAAATACTTTATTACAAAAGCCTCGAGCTTCTCTTTGTATAATTGTTTAGGACTAATAAGAGAATATAAATTCTCCTCTTTGTCTCTGTTGTGAGTATACGTCTTCATGAATTACTTCTGCAGTTGATCAAATATGAGTATAGAATCTTCAGGTAAAGAGTGGAACCACCAGAGTGGTTCATCCTGTAGACTTGTTACAAACAAACGGCAGAGGATGTGGTTGAGATTGGAATACAACTCCAATGAATCAAGGCATTATTGAATGTACTCTTATGTATCGGTGCACTTGTATTTACAAATTTTTGGAGTATGGAAACCTTTTGGTATTTCCATATCGAATAGTTCTTTGGCAATCAAACTTCCTTGTAACTTTGTAAGGTTGTCTGCAGTACTTAGAATTTGTGCTTTAATTAACTCCTTGATGTGCTGATCCATATGCTCTTGTGTGACATATTAATATGTTGGTTGAGTAGCTTGACGAGGAGGTTGAGGATTATGAGTATTGGTACCCTCACTCAAACGATCACATGCCAGAATTTGGGGTTATGGTCGCTATTCTTCCTCCTTACATTTGGAAAATCGGTGACCTCGGCTGATTTCGAACAAAACTTCACCGCCCAAATGAATAGAAGGTTGACGTTTGTGCATAATATTTATGGAAATAGCTTTGTTGGTGGCTCCTCGAGGTCCTAATCTATTCAATACTGAAGCCCAAGAGTTCTCTGACACTTGATCGCGATCTCTAGTTTGAGGAGCCTGTTGAGCATCCCGCAGAGCTTGTAATGAAGTCTGCATGGTTGTTATCTGGTCTTCATGTCATTTGAAAACTGTCAAACGAACTTGTTGCTCTACTTTGAGCTCATTCTCAGAAAGCTCTCTATTAAGAGTTAACTGACGTTCGAGCTCATTACGTTTCTCTGTTTCGGCATAGAAATTTACCCGTAGTTCTATAAGCTGCTCCAACTCAACTGAAAGATAGAGCTAGATTCTGGTTGCTGGTCGCCTGGAAGTGCCCATGATTGAAATTGATAGTAGAATGAATGTATGCCTTAGGATATCGTAGAAATGTCTTCTTTTTCATAGATGGTGCCAAATGTAATGGCCTAATTCCATAAGCTCGAGATGGCTCATAATTAACTCTTATACCAATGTTCATGTGACAAAAACTAATGTAAAGTACGAAATGATACAGGTAATTTAGCATGGAAAGCCTCTAAATAGGTAAAAAAACCATGACCTCGGGTTGAGGATTTTTGGAACAGTGACTTTTATTGCTTGAGGCTGATATTTTATTACAAGTGATCTCTCGAACTAGAAATACTTGATCTTGTAAATAAGAAATTTAGTGTTTGAGAATCTAAAAAATATAGTTTTCTTGGTGATTTCTCGTATATTTTTCTCGTCCTTGTCTCTTTTGGAACTTTTTCCTTATATAGGCCTTGTCTGCAGTTTGTTATCATGCTGAAGCACATTCTTCAAATAATGTGGTAAGTGGCAGTTGACTGAATAAATGTTGAGTTTGTGAGAAACAGGTATCTTTGACTTGTTCATGCTTTTTTGTTTGGGCCCGATCCATGTTTTTCATCAGTTCGTGAGCTAGGAGACACTGTTAACTGTTCATGTCACGTGTTAAATGTGTGAGTCTAATATGGAGGTAGTTAAAATTGGAAATAGTTCAAATTGGGTTAGATCGAGGGATAGGTCCCTACACCCTATATTCTTCAATGTTCGAAATAGGTAGGTTGGCAAAAGAATTTAATTCATGTACTCCCATGCATTACTATACTAGTATTTGTTTAAAGTAGATGTTCGGTCCTCACGCCCGAGCGAGTTGCCTTATCGTACGTCAGCACTCGGAATGGTGACGTCGCAAACCTATATCCAGTATTTTGTGGTGTTAGGCTGGGGCCATATCCCATCCGTTTGGTGATGAAATCTCGTGGGAATCTTTATGCTCTTTTTATTAATAGTTATTTTGAGGTCCAGGACATTTAATTTTCATATGATACGAATTTCTTCGTATCCCAAATAAGTGAACGTCCCACTTGTTAGAAAGCTTTTTAAGTGATAAAATCTCGCAAGTCTCTAACAGTTATTTTACTTTTACTAATGTTGGAATGAAAATGAATTTTAAACACGTCAATAAGTTAATCCAACCACAGTAAATATTTTATTAGAGCAACGTGTATTTGTACAGTCCACACGACTTTATGTTTCTAGTGCCAGGGCAGAACGGGTATGAGCCCCTTCTAGATGTCAAGTTTAGAGAAATACTAACCTATAGGAAGTATTTCCCAGTGAAGCTATGGCCATCCCTTCACTTAGAGGGCGAAGGAAGGAAGTGCCCCTTCACTTAGAGTGCACAAGAAGAATAGATTTGATGATATTTTTAGCTTTGCATATTTTCTGTCCTCGCTCTTTTTCTCTCTTTAACACCTTTTTACTATGTCCCAAAACAAACCTAGAAGGAGAAGACAATAAATTTTGGCACAGTAGGTCGCGATAGTTCCAATTATATACTTCAAAATAATGTGATCAATTAATGTGACTGTGATGATGTGGTTAAACGAGACAACAAAAGGATGCTCTCGGCGGGCATTATTAAGTTGCTTCTTCCAAAATAACTCAATAAATTTTTATGACTTTAAAGCTCCACGTGCCGTAACATATATATTCAAAGAGTTGTGGCCTACCACTTAAAAACAAGTCACAAGATATTCTTCACTTGTATGTTACTGCACTTAAAAGAACCAAGACAAATGGCTAAGTATTAGTCACACGCTGATAAAAATATTTGCACTATAGCACAGAATAGCTACAAATAACCTCAAGAATCGAGTAACAAAGAGTTACTTTTAAGTACTTCACCAATTCACAGCAGTTTGAAAATGTATACCCTTAAAAGCAATAACAATTTAAATTTTAAAACTTGGCACTTACAATGTTACCAAAAACCTGCTGCTGAACCTCAAACACTTTTTTTTTTAATATTTATTATGAAAGAAAATATAAAAATGCAAACTATAAATATACAAAAAAATATTCGGTACTAGATAAAGTTTGCTTTCAGCGTTGCCTCCTCGGCAACGACTCCATGTTATATGAGGTTTATCGGTCCTCGAACAAAATACCTACTCAAGTACAGTTGTAAAGTTATAGTATGGATGAGTGGGATCGAACCACAGGGAGATTGGGAAAACAAACACTTCTAGGGCGAATTAAGGTTTTCTAGATTAATGCAAGGGAAAATTAAAATATGAAAACTAAAAATAAGAGAGAGCTAAGCTTCGGACTTGGCCAAACATATACAATATTGTAAAATAAACCACTAAATCTATGGTCAAGCATTTAGTAGTTATTCTTTTAAGTGATGGTGAAAAGTGTTTTAGTGAATTATCAACTCCACCATGGCTAGACTTGAGCGAGTTCTCTAGTATTTTCTCTTTTTAGATCTCCAAATTAAGTGTATGGTTAGTAGCACTTGTTTGCATCCAAAGTTGTCATACACTAAACCGAAGTTATGGTCAAGTCTTCGATATGATGCACTAACTTATTAATCATAAAACACTAAGATAAAACTAATTAAAGCCTTATTAATAGGAACTATTGCTCATCCAAGAAGGGGTCTCATCCTAGCCTTTGCTAGGAGATTAGCCGCTAGTGATAACTCACCGTATAAATGTATCGAAATCAGGAAATAAATTAACACGATCGGTGATTCTGATTTGGGAAATGCCTCTGATTAAAAATCAACTTAAATTTTAACTATAAAATGTACATATAGCTTTTAGTTCGAGATCCCTTTCATATTACTTGTAACATTACCCAATCAAGAAAATGTTGACTTTTAAGTCTTCAAGGGTTAAAACTAAAAACAAAAGTTTTTGGCAGTGAAATTATTGCATTTTCAATAGCAAGGGTCATTACAGGTGTGAAGAATGTTACACTAAATATACATAAAATAACTCCAAGACTCCCCCTCAAGATGAAGCATAGAGATCAAACATGCTCAGCTTGACACATATAGTAGCAAATAATTGGCGAGCCAATGGTTAGTAAAAATATCTGCAAGCTGATAAGAAGAAGGAACATGAGTTAATATATGTTTCTCCATCACCAAATCAGGAATAAAATGGCAGTCCATCTCAATATGTTTCATACGTTCGTGAAATACTGGATTACTAGCAATATAAATTGCAGCTTTATTTCCACAGAACATCATCATTGATGAAGATACAATAACTCCTATCGTGTGTAAGAGATAATAAACCCAAGGCATCTTGGAAGCTATATGTCCCAGAGCATGATACTCAGCTTTAGCAGTAGACCGAGTAACCACATGTTGCTTCTTAGTTCTCCATGTTACTAAATTACCCCCAACCATCGTCTAATAACCAGAAGTTGAATGACAATAAGAGTGATCACCAGCTCAATCAGAATCAAAATATCTACATATATCAATGGTAGTAGAAGTTTTGTGCAATAAACATTTTCCTCGATATCCTTTTTGGTAATGAAGAATATGGATCACAACATCACAGTAAAGCGTCATTGGCGCATGCATAAATCTACTAATAACCCCAACTGTGTAAGTAATATTTGGTCATGTAACAGTGAGATAAATTAGCTTCCCCACCAATCTCTGATAATGACAGACATCGGAAAAACATTCCCCCTGATTTGCTTTAAGTGTAGTCGTTGGATCCATTAGAGTATCAGCAGGACGAGAACCAATAAACCTGCCTTAGAGAGGATATCCAAAATATATTTTAGTTTTGAAAAATTCAAACCTTCCTTTGAATATGCAACTTCAATGCCAAGAAAGTAATGGAGAAGTCCCAAGTCTTTGGTATGAAAATTTTGACTTAAATGTTTTTTAAAATTATCAAGATCTGAAGTGTCACTGCCGGTAATTATTATATCATTAAAATAAATAATCAAAATAGCAATCCCCTTGGAAGACGAATGAAAAAAAATATAATGATCAAAATAACATCGCCAAAAACCTTGGCGAATCAAAACCTTGCTAAGTATATCAAACCATGCCTTTAGGGATTGCTTCAACCTATATATAGTCTTTTTTAGATGATAAATAATCTACAATCGAATTGAGATTAACCTAATCGAAGAATTAATGCGAAGAACACAAAATTGGTTGGTAAAATTTCCCAAAAAGAGCTTCAATTGCCCAAAATTTGATTATAATAAATTCATCTCTTGATCTCTCTTTGAATCTCTGGATCTCTTTTACATTGCCTAGCCTTGCCCTCTTAAAGGTTACAAGTTTTCTAGTTTCAACATAGAATAAAAATTCCCTTAAAACGACCTAAAACTTTGATAAGTCGTATCTCTATTCAAACAGAACACTAATAATTGAGTGTATTCGAATAAACTACTCAGAACAGTATTTATTCAAATAGATCTAAAAGTTTATTCGAATAGACTACTCAGAACTTGTTCTGTTCGAATATAACAAATGTCTATTCGAAAAGACTTCACCTTTTGTCTATTTCCAAGGGGTTAATGTCTTGATCCAAATGGATCATGGCTCCCCCCTTTAGGAGCCTTAAGCTCCTACTCAGGCTAAAACTGGAGATGAGGGAAAGTGGCCGTGCTCATTTCCTTGTTATACCACTTCAACATGCTGGGTAGTTTACCTTTCTTCCCAACTCTGAACGACTTAATACTTCCCCTTCTTGTAGCATGAACCTTCCACTATATAATACCATCATCTTACAATGAATCTTCTATTTACATCCATAAGTCAGCAACTGATGGTAGGCAAGTATTGATTGTAGAGTCTTCATCTAAAAGAGACGACTCAAATAACTTTAAATGATCGACATTAATCATCGAATACATCTTCATAAATTGTGGCAAATCTAATTGAAATACGTTATCATTAATTTTCTTGAGTATCGTAAAAAAACCAAAATGGATATGCCTAAGTTTCTTTCCTTTTCCTTTTAGTTGTTCCTTAACCAAATGCAACAAAAATAGTTTTCCCTCATAAAAATTATACTCAACACAATGTTTATCGTATCGAGCTTTATACTTTGCTTGAGTTTTCTTTAACTGTAATTCAACTACTTCATGAACTTTGCTTATCTTCTCAATAAAATGTTGAGCTTTAACTTTTACCGCTTCCTCCTTCCCTAATACTGTCTTGTCGCCAAGACTAAAATCCATATCAAAGGGGATTTGAGGCAAGTACCCAAGAAAAACATCAAATAAAGACTTCAAAGTGGAATCATGAATCGCTCGATAAAAAGCAAACTAAAGATACGGTACACTCTCACCCGAAGTCTTAGGATGCTTAGAATGGAATCCCCGTAGTAAATTAACCAACGTGCGATTAACTAGTTCTATTTGCTCGTCAGTTTGCAGATGAAAGGCAGTACATCTCTTCAACTTTGTATCCATTATCCCCCATGATCTCCAATAATGCCCCAAAAATTGGCTATCTCTATTATAAATAATAGAAGAAGGGAGCCCAAAATACCTCCAGACATCTCTAAAAAATAATCGCGATACTCTTTCCCCGGTGACCGTCTTCTGGCATAGAATAAGAACATTCATTTTACAGAATCATTCTTACACTTGGTCATGAGCAAACCACCCATAAAATCTATTGAAATGCTCTCCTAAGGTTGGCTAGGAACTGGTAATGGTAAGTACAATCCTAACTTACAATTGGAAGGCTTCGATGTATTTCATAAAACGTAACCACGAACCACATGAGCAACATCTACTTGCATCTTTGGCAAATAGACATAACGCCACAAATTCAAAAGTGTCTTCTTAACCTCGAAGTGACCTGCCACCCAGGAATAATGTGCCTCCCTAATCTAATACAAACGGTCTCCACCCTTATGACTATATAGTAGACTTCCCTTGAAAATTAAGCCATCCTTCAATACATACTTACATGTCTTGCCTTGTAGCAACTTCTGCTGAATCACACTGAGCTCCTTGTCATCATCATAACCTTTAGTAATGGGGGTCGAGATAACATTCCAGCCATTTTGTTGTCAACTACCTTCTTATACTTGATAATCAAGGTAAATTATTGTAGATACGATATCCACTTCATATGGCAAGCTTAATGTAACTTGGACTGTGTAGATGAAAACTGCAACGGTTTGTG
Organism: Kingdonia uniflora; assembly: GCA_014058105.1. NCBI lineage: Eukaryota > Viridiplantae > Streptophyta > Magnoliopsida > Ranunculales > Circaeasteraceae > Kingdonia > Kingdonia uniflora. Next base: position 124,279 of record JACGCM010001722.1, read on the forward strand.
ATTGGAATGTACCACAACCTCCTTTCCCAATAAGTAACTTTGCCAATGCTTTACCGATTGATGTAACGCAAAATACTCCTTATCATATGTAGGATAGTTGCGTACTGCTTCTGTAAACATCTCAGAAGGGTAGGCAACCGACTTCTCATCATGCAACAAAACTGTACCTAATGCAAAGTCTGATGCATCTGCTTCTACCTAATGCTAACACTGGTTCTTCTAAAATCTTCTACTTCAGTAATGGAAAGGTTTTCTCATGGTGATTTCCCCATACAAATTTCATACCTACCTTTGTCAAAGAATGCAAAGGTGCAAAAATCTGTGAAAAATGTTGAATAAACTTCTATGAATATTGACAAGAATCCATAAAACTTCACACTTCCGTCACCGAACGGGATCTAGGCCAATTAGTAATGACCAAGACCTTCTGTAGATCTACCATAAGTTTACCTCCACCAACAATAAACCCCAAGTACACTAGGTCCTTCTTCCCAAACTGGCACTTCTTCCCATTAAGAAAAACTTGTTATAATTACAATCCTTCCAACACTTTATGTATATGTACGAGGTGCTCCGATCCAATGTCTGACTATATATTAATATATCATCTAAATAGACAATCACAAAATCATCTATAATAGCATGATGTACCTCATTCATCAACTGCATAAATGTCGATAGAGAATTGTATAACCTTAAAGGCATCACCAACCACTCAAAGAGTCCCTGTTTAAACCTAAAAGTTTTCTTCAATGTATCTTCTTCCCGAATTCTAAGTTGGCGGTAACCCAACTTAAGATCCATCCTGGTAAATTACTGGGCCCCCTGTACCGCATCCAAAAGATCGTCAATCTATGGAAGCAGATAGCAATTCTTTACAGTAATCTTGTTCATCGCCTGATAATTCATACATATTCTCCAATCCCCATTCTTTTTTGGCACCAATAACACCAAGGTGAGCAAATTGAATTAATAACTCCTTGCTTCAGGATCTCTTGTACATATTTTTTTATTTCCTTAGACTCGGTCACAAAAATTCGATACAACCCAATATTGGGTAGTGGCTCACCACTTACCAAGGTGATATCATACTCTATATCCCTCTTACACGGTATCCCTTCGACTCCAAAAAAGCAAGTCTCAATACTTCTCTTACAACTTCTACATTTTAGTATGTTGTTAAGGATGTATTGTCATAGTAGACAATACTTTAGCCGATATACCATCTTAAACCGATTGAACTAACAACAACATAAAGTTGCCGCTTGTATTAACCAACCATTTTACCTGAGTCACCATTGCTAAATTCTTTGCTGTGACAAGCTCTATAAAAGGATTGATAATGAACTCATTTACCTCCTTTACAAGATGATACTTGGAGCTCAACGGTAATGAATCGCATCTCAATAGCAAAGATAAGGGCTACCCAAAATGACCTGATACACATCTAAATAAACCACCTCATACGCCACCTTGTCAATAGATAATTTAGTAATTACAAACTTAAATGCATACTGCTTCATGATCTTCAACTCTGCGTCTTTTTAAATCCACCCCAAACCATATGACTTAGGATGAACAGTAGTTTCCAAACCCATCTTCTTTACCAATGCTATAGAAATCAAGTTCTTCTAACTACCTAGATCAATTATGACCTCTACTAAGTGATGAACGCGTAATTATGATATTTTTAATATACCCGAACATGTATTTTAGTCGCTCATTATATTTAATTTTGGGTACTTATGCGCGTTTGTTTGATTATAGCTATTGAAGATGGATATTTAAAACCAAGCACTTAAAGTCAAGTAAAAGTGTCTCTAGCAGTTCATAGCACAAAAATTCAAAGACAATATATTTGGTCTCAAGGTTAAAGAAATATATACACAAATATTCTTGGAGAATAAGATCAAAGGAGATAGTGTATCCAAGATCCTTGAAAATATTTTCTATTAAAGATATATGTAAGAGTTTCCAAGAAGAAAAATCTATACATCACTTAAGGTAATTATATGCAAGAATCTTAGGTGACTAGTTGTAATATTAAAAGAAATTATTGTAAAAATATTATCTAGAATTTAATGTATAGTTTCTAAATTTGGGTTCATTTTCCTATAAATGGAACCCTCCCCCCATTGTAATTGGGCATCTCATATTGAGGCAAGTTTAGAAGAAATAAAGTCTTAATTTTATTTTATTTTATTGTCTCCTCTATCTTTAATTTTCTTTTGTAAATAGTTAGCTAGTTCATGCAATGATCTTGGGAATGATAGAAGGCTAATCCCTTCAAGCTATGACTATAAGGAAGCCCTTACCCAAGTTGCAATAGTTATATTATAGTTCTAGGATTAGTTCTCTTTTACAATCTTCTAAAATAGATGTAATCGACTTCTAGGCTTAACTATAGCTAGTAAGTACATTTAGACTATTTAGCCAAAATTCGGTATTAGAACAATTAAACCGAATTTTAGGGCAAAAACGAAGAGGACTAGTTAGGAGAGATTCATCCAAGTTTAGCCATAGTTAGATGAATTTTTCCTACATATCAGATTTAGGTAAACATATTATAACCCAATCCAAGATGCGTAACCATGGATCTAGGGTTGTCATTTATATCGAAAATGCCTTACCAATGATTTTTTATATGAATAATCCACCTAGTAAAACTACATGATAACTATATTGCTTTGGTTGGGCCAAATTCTAGTTGTAGTTATTCTTTTTTTAATTATTTGTTTTATTTCTTTCTTTTTAATCGATCTCCTATATAACCTTATTCGGCCTATAAATTATTGGTTTCCCCAAACCTCCCTGTAGATTCAATCCCACTCATCCGTGCTACAATTCAATAACCATACTTTGAGCGGGTATTTTGCTAGATGGCCCCTAAAAACCTCTTATAAAATGGCGTCGTTGCTGGGGAGGTAACGGTAAAAATGATATCTTTTTAATACCGGGTTTACTTTTTTATTTTTTTTAAATCGTTCATCTATGAAAAAAATACTTCCATCTGCTTTGCTTTGCTCGCTTGATTCACCTTTAATGAGTTTCTGTTTACGTTACAAAGTTGCACAAAACTATAAAGTAACTGGATGTTCGGGTAGAAGGAATAGTGGCTCATTTTTACTGTGATCTCTTTCCAAATAAATTAGTCTCAACATTTTCTGATGAGCGGTTTCAAAGATATTAATTTTGGAAAAAACATACTCAGTTTTCAAGGAAAAGTGTGTTCCTGAATGTTTTATAATTTTTGACCATCTATACTTCACAATTGGGAAATATGTTTGTTATGAAAGTTTCCGATAGTTCAAAATCTTTTCCGAATTGCTATAGATCATATTTTTTCTATTTAGTCACCTAAGAGTTACAGCTTTTTGAAACAACAGTAAAAATAGTCTCAGTAAAGGATGTCATTGTTCATTAATAACTTATTTTCAGCAGTAGGGAAACTAAGTTCTAGAAAACTTCCTTTTTGAATTATTTTTACAAATTGATATTATTTAATGCTCTCTCTCAATGGAGCTGAACGAAATACGCATTTGAAAATCAGGACATCATAGACTATAATAAACTTGGAAATTGGATTAATATATATATATATTTGAAATTAATCCTTTTTCGCTTGTTTTGCAAGATACACACAAAGTTGGAACTCAAAATTTGTGAGGAATTTACAATGTACATTGGCAAGCTTCTATCTAATCCTTCTTGTACCCCCCTAAGTGAAGGGGCCTTTCCTTCTTTCGCCCCCTAAGTAAAGGGGTGGCCACAGCTTCACCAGGAAATACTTCCCGTAGGTTGGTACCTCAATAAAATTAATATCTAGAAGGGGTTCATATCTGCTCCGCCCCGGCACTAGGAACATAAAGTCATATGGACTATGCAAATACACACTGCTCTAATAAAATATATGATGTGGATGGATTGACCTATTGACGTGTTTAAATTTCTTTTCATTCCATCATTAGTAAAGGTAAAAACTGCTAGAGACTTGCAGGATTTCATCACCTAAAAAGCTTTCTAACAAATGGGACTACCTATTAGGGATACGAAGAAATTTGTAACATACAAAAATTGAACGTCCCGGACCTTAAAATAAATAATAATAAAAAAAGTAGCAAGATTCCTATGGGTTTTCATCGCCTAACGGATAGGTGTGCCGAACAGGGGTACCAACACGGGTACCTAGGATAGGACCCCAGCCTAGGTCCAAGCCCATGGTCCAAACAAAGTTACAAACCCGTTTTTTTGGCCCAGGACCATGTCCTTGTCCCGAGCCCATGAGCAAAACAAAGTTTTAAACCAATTTATTCGGCCCGCCCCCACCTTGGCCCAAGCCCATGAGCCAAACAAAGTTTTAAACCCACTTATTCGGAAGTGAAACGTTTAAGAATTAAATATGAATCAGTTACGTTTGAGGAATTTCAAAGCAAAAAAGTTCATTTCGAATAGAATCGGTTTGAATTTGGTCTCCTGAAAACTCCAGGTCGAAATTCAACACAGTTCGGATTAGCTCTGCTAGGAACTCCAGGTCGAAAAAACTTGGTTAGAAATGATCCAGGTGGAGATCGAATAGACTCGGTTTGAATTGGTCTGGATCGAATAGAATTTATTTTGGCAAAATCAATTATTTCATAGAGGACCAAGACCGGGGCCCAAGCCCATGAGCAAAACGAAGTTTTAAACCCATTTATTGGACCGAGGACCATGTCCTTATCCCAAGCCCATGAGCCAAACAAAATTTTAATCCCATTTATTCGGCCCGCCCCCACCCTTGGACCAGGCCCATGTGCCAAACAAAGTTTAAAACCCACTTATTCTGAAGTGAAACGCTTAAGATTTAAGTACGAAATAGTTACGTTTGAGGAATTTCAAAGCAGAAAAGTTCAGTTCGAATTGACTCGGTTCGAATTTGGTCTTCTGTGAACTCCAGGTCGAAAAAAGACTCAGTCTGAATTTGTTCCCCTAGGAACTCCTGGTCGAAAAGGCTTGGTTAGAAATTATCCCGGTCGAGATCGAATGTATTCAGTTCGAATTGGTCCAGGTCGCATAGAATTGATTTTTGGAAAAATCTATTCTTTCAAAAATGACAAAGTCCGAGGCCTCATCCCATGAGCCAAACAAAGCATTAAAACCATTTATTAGGCCCAGGACCATATCCTTGTCCCAATCCCATGAGCCAAACAAAGTTTTAAACCCACTTAATCGGAAGTGAATCGTTTAAGACTTAAATATGAAACAGTTACGTTTGAGGAATTCCAAAACTAAAAAGTTCAGATCGAATATACTCGGTTCGAATTTGGTCACCTGAGAACTCCAGGTCGAAAATTAACACAGTTCGAATTTGGTCTCCTAGGAACTCCAGGTCGAAAAGACTTGATTAGAAATGATCCAGGCTGAAATCGAATGGATTCAGTTCTAATTGGTCTAGGTCGAATAGAATTGATATTTGGCAAAATTAATTCTTTCATAGAGGACCAAGTCCGAGGCCCAACTCCATGTGCCAAACAAAATTTTAAACCCATTTAATGGACCCAGGACAATGTCCTTGTACCAAGCCCAAGAGCCCAACAATGCTATAAACCCATTTATTCGGCTCGCCCCCACCCTAGGCCCAAGCCCATGAGCCGAACAAGGGTTTAAACCCAATTATTCGGAAATGAAACGTTTAAGATTTAAATATGAAACAGCTACGTTTGAGAAGTTCCAAAACAAAAACGTTCAGTTCGAATAGACTCAGTTTGAATTTGGTCTCCTGAGAACTCCAGGTCGAAAATAGACTCAAGTTCGAATTTGGCCTCCTAAGAACTCTAGGTCGAAAAGGCTTGGTTAGAAACAATCCAGGTCTTGATGGAATGAATTCAGTTCGGATTGGTCGAGGTCGAATAAAATTGATTTTTGGCAAAATCAATTCTTTCATAGAGGACCAAGTCCGAGGTCAAAGCCCATGATCCAAACAAAGTTATAAACCCATTTTTTTGGCCCAGAACCATGATCTTGTCCCAAGCCCATGAGCGAAGCAAAGTTTAAAACCCATTTATTCGGCCCGCCCCCACCCTTGGCCCAAGCCTATGGGCCAAACAAAGTATAAACCCACTTATTCGGAAGTGAAACGTTTAAGACTTAAATACGAAACAGTTACGCTTGAGGAATTTCAAAGCAAAAAAGTTCAGTTCGAATAGAATCGGTTCGAATTTGGTCACCTGAAAACTCCAGGTCGAAATTCAACACAGTTCGGATTAGCTCTGCTAGGAACTCCAGGTTGAAAAAACTTGGTTAGAAATGATCCAGGTGGAGATCGAATAGACTCGGTTTGAATTGGCCTGGATCGAATAGAATTTATTTTTGCAAAATCAATTATTTCATAGAGGACCAAGACCGGGGCCCAAGCAAATGAGCAAAACGATGTTTTAAACCCATTTATTTGACCGAGGACCATGTCCTTGTCCCAAGCCCATGAGCCAAACAAAATTTTAATCCCATTTATTCGGCCCGCCCCCACCCTTGGCCCAGGCCCATGTGCCAAACAAAGTTTAAAACCCACTTATTCTGAAGTGAAACGTTTAAGACTTAAATACGAAATAGTTGCGTTTGAGATTTTCAAAGCAAAATAGTTCAGTTCGAATTGACTCGGTTCGAATTTGGTCTTCTGAGAACTCCAGGTCGAAAATAGACTCAGTCTGAATTTGTTCCCCTAGGAACTCCCGGTCGAAAAGGCTTGGTTAAAAATGATCCAGGTCGAGATCGAATGTATTCAGTTCAAATTGATCTAGGTCGCATAGAATTGATTTTCGGCAAAATAAATTCTTTCATAGAGGACAAAGTCCGAGGCCTCAGTCCATGAGCCAAATAAAGCATTAAAACCATTTATTAGGCCCAGGACCATATCCTTGTCCCAATCCCATAAGCCAAACAACGATTTAAACCTATTTATTCGGCCCGCCCTCACCCTTGTCCCAAGCCCATGAGCCAAACAAAGTTTTCAACCCACTTAATCGGAAGTGAAACGTTTAAAACTTAAATATGAAACAGTTACGTTTGAGGAATTCCAAAACTAAAAAGTTCAGTTCGAATAAACTCGGTTTGAATTTTGTCTCCTGAGAACTCCATGCCGAAAATTAACTCAGTTCGAATTTGGTCTCCTAGGAACTCCATGTCGAAATAACTTGATTAGAAATGATCCAGGTTGAAATCGAATGGATTTAGTTCTAATTGGTCTAGGTCAAATAGAATTTATTTTTGGCAAAATCAATTCTTTCATAAAGGACCAAGTCCGAGGCCCAACTCCATGTACTAAATTAAATTTTAAACCAATTTAATGGGCCCATGACTAGGTTCTTGTACCAAGCCCAGGAGCCAAACAAAGATTTAAACCCATTTATTCGGCTCGCCCACACCCTAGGCCCAATCCCATGAGCCAAACAAGGGTTTAAACCCAATTATTCAGAAATAAAACGTTAAAGACTTAAATGCGAAACAGTTACGTTTGAGAAATTCCAACACAAAAAATTTCAGTTCGAATAGACCCGGTTCGAATTCGGTCTCCTGAGAACTCCAGGTCGAAAATAGACTCAAGTTCGAATTTGGCCTCCTAGGAACTCTAGGTCGAAAAGGCTTGTTTAGAAACAATCCAGGTCGAGATCGAATGGATTCAGTTCGGATTGGTCGAGGCCGAATAGAATTGATTTTTGGCAAAATAATTTCTTTCATAGAGGACCAAGTCCGAGGTCCAAGAACATGATCCAAAATATGTTTTAAGCCCATTTATTGGGCCCAGGACCATGTCCTTGTCCCAGGCCAATGTGCCAAACAAAGTTTTAAACCCATTTATTCGGCCCCACCCCAACCCCCACCCTTGGCCCAAGCCCATGAGCGAAACAAAGTTTTAAACCCACTTATTCGGAAGTGAAACGTTCAAGACTTAAATACGAAACAGTTACGTTTGAGGAATTCCAAAACAAAAAAGATCAGTTTGAATAGACTCGGTTCGAATTTGGTCTCCTGAGAACTCCCTGTCAAAAATTGACTTGGTTTGAATTTAGTCTCCTAGAAACTCCAGGTCGAAAAGACTTGGTTAGAACTAATCTAGGTCGAGATCGAATGTATTCAGTTCGAATTGGTCCAGGTCGATTAGAACTGATTTTTGGCAAAATAAATTCTCTCATAGAGGCCCAAGCCCGAGGCCCAAGCCTATGAGCCAAACAAAATTTTAAACCCATTTATTGGTCCCAAAACCATGTCCTCGGCCCAAGCCCCTGAGCCAAACAAAGTTTTAGACCCATTTATTGGGCCCAAGACCATTACCTTGTCCCAAGCCCATGAGCCAAACAAAGTTTTAAACCCACTTATTCGGAAGCAAAACGTTTAAGACTTAAATACAAAACAGTTACGTTTGAGGAATTCCAAAAAAAAAAAGTTCAGATCTAATAAACTCGGTTTGAATTTGGTCTCCTGAGAACTCGAGGTGGAAAATAGACTCAGTTCGAATTAGGTCTCCTAGGAACTCCAGGTCGAAAAGGCTTGGTTAGAAATGATCCCGGTTGAGATCGAATGGATTCTGTTCGAATTGGTCCTGGTGGAATAGAATTAATTTTTTGAAAAATTAATTCATTCATAGAGGACCAAGTCCGATGCCCAAACCCATGAGCCAAAAAATGTTTTAAACCCATTTATTGGGCCCAGGACCATGTCCTTGTCCCAAGCCCATGAGCAAAGCAAAATTTAAAACCCATTTATTCGGCCCACGCCCAGCCTTGGCCCAAGCCAATGAGCCAAACAAAGTTTAAACCTACTTATTCGGAAGTGAAATGCTTAAGTCTTAAATACGAAATAGTTACGTTTGAGGAATTTCAAAGCAAAAAATTTAGTTCGAATAGACTCGGTTCGAATTTGGTCTCCTTTGAACTCCAGGCCGAAAATTGACTCTGTCCGAATTTGATCTCCTAGGAACTCCCGGTCGAAAAGGCCCGGTTAGAAATGATCCAGGTCGAGATCGAATGTTTTCAGTTCGAATTGGTCCAGGTCGAATTGAATTGATTTTTGGCAAAATCAATTTTTTATTATAGGACCAAGTTCGAGGCCCAAGCCCATGAGCCAAACAAAGCTTTAAAACAATTTATTAGGCCCAGGACCATGGCCTTGTCCCAAGCCCATGAGCCCAACAAAGTTATCATCCCACTTATTCAGAAGTTAGACGTTTAAGACTTAAATATGAAACAGTTACGTTTGAGCAATTACAAAACTAAAAAGTTCAGCTTGAATAGACTCGGTTCGAATTTTGTCTCCTGAGAACTCTAGGTCGAAAATAAACTCAGTTCTAATTTGGTCTCCTAGGAACTCCAGGTCGAAAAGGCTTGGTTATAAATGATCCAGGTTGAGATCGAATTGATTCAGTTCTAATTGGTCCAGTAAGAATAGAATTGATTTTTGGCAAAATCAATTCTTTCATAGAGGACCAAGTTCGAGTCCCAAGCCCATAAGCCCAACAAAATTTTAATCCCATTTATTCGGCCCGCCCCCACCCTTGGCCCAAGCCCATGTGCCAAACAAAGTTTTAAACCCACTTATTCTGAAGTGAAACGTTTTAGACTTAAATACGAAACAGTTACGTTTGAGGAATTTCAAAGCAAAAAAGTTCAGTTCGAATAGAATCGGTTCGAATTTTGTCTCCTGAAAACTCCAGGTCGTAATTTAACTCAGTTTGGACTAGGTCTGCTAGGAACTCTAGGTCGAAAAAACTTGGTTAGAAATGATCCCGGTCTAGATCGAATAGATTCAGTTCGAATTTGTCTGTATCGAATAGAATTTATTTCTGCAAAATAAATTCTTTCATAGAGGATAAAGACCGGGGCCCAAGCCAATGAGCAAAACGAAGTTTTAAACCCATTTATTGGACCGAGGACCATGTCCTTGTCCCAAGCCCATGAGCCAAACAAAATTTTAATCCCATTTATTCGGCCCGCCTCCATCCTTGGCCCAAGCCCATGTACCAAAGAAAGTTTTAAACCAACTTATTCTGAAGTGAAACGGTTAAGACTTAGATACGAAACAGTTACGTTTGAATAATTTCAAAGCAGAAAAGTTGAGTTCGAATTGACACGGTTCGAATTTGGTCTTCTGAGAACTCCAGGTCGAAATAGACACAGTCTGAATTTGTTCCCCAAGGAACTCCCGGTCGAAAAGGCTTGGTTAGAAATGATCCAGGTCGAGATCGAATGTATTCAGTTCGAATTGGTCCAGGTCGCATAGAATTAATTTTTTGCAAAATCAATTCTATCATAAAGGACAAAGTCCGAGGCCTCAGCCCATGAGCCAAACAAAGCATAAAAACCATTTATTAAGCCCAGGACTATATCTTTTTCCCAATCCCATGAGCCAAACAAAGTTTTAAACCCATTTATTCGGCCCGCTCCCACCCTTGTCCCAAGCCCATGAGCCAAACAAAGTATTCAACCCACTTAATCAGAAGTGAAACGTTTAAGACTTAAATTTGAAACAGTTACGTTTGAGGAATTCCAAAACTAAAATGTTCAGTTCCAATAGACTCGGTTCGAATTTGGTCTCCTGAGAACTCCAGGCCGAAAATTTACTCAGTTCGAATTTGTTCTCCTAGAAACTCCAGGTCGAAAAGACTTGATTATAAATAATCCAGGTTGAAATCAAATGGATTCAGTCCGAGGCCCAACACCATGTGCCAAACAAAATTCTAAATCCCTTTAATGGGCCCAGGACCATGTCCTTGTACCAAGCCCTGGAGCCAAACAAAGTTTTAAACCCAATTATTCTGCTCTCCCCCACCCTAGGCCCAAGCCCATGGGCCAAACAAGTTTTAAACACAATTATTCGGAAATGAAACGTTTAGGACTTAAATACGAAACAGTTACGTTTGCGAAATTTCAAAATAAAAAAGTTTAGATCGAATAGACTCGTTTCAAATTTGGTCTCCTGAGAACTACAGGTCGAAAATAGACTCAAGTTCGAATTTGGCCTCCTAGGAACTCTAGGTCGAAAAGGCTTGGTTAGAAGCATTCCAGGTCGAGATCGAATGGATTCAGTTCGGATTGGTCGAGGTCGAATTGAATTGATTTTTGGTAAAATCAATTCTTTCATAGAGGACCAAGTCCGAGGTCCAAGCCCATGATCCAAAAAAAGTTTTAAACCCATTCATTGGGCCTAGGACCATGTCCTTGTCCCAAGCCCATGAGCCAAACAAAGTTTTAAACCCATTTATTCGGCCCGCCCCAACCCTTGACCCAAGCCCATCAGCGAAACATAGTTCTAAACCTGCTAATTCGGAACTGAAACGCTTAAGACTTAAATACGAAGCAGTTACGTTTGAGGAATTTTTAAACAAAAAAGTTCAGCTCGAATAGACTCGGCTCGAATTTGGTCCCCTAAGAACTCCAGGTCGAAAAGACTTGGTTAGAAATGATCTAGGTCGAGATCGAATGGATTCAGTTCAAATTAATCAAGGTCGAGATCGAATTGATTAAGGAAAAATCAATTCTATCATAGAGGCCCAAGCCCAAGGCCCAAGTCTATGAGCCAAACAAAATTTTAAACCCATTTATTGGGCCCAGGACCATGTCCTCGGCCCAAGCCCCAGAGCCAAACAAAGTTCTAAACCCATTTATTGGTCCCAGGATCATTACCTTGTCCCAAGCCCATGAGCCAAACAAAGTTTAAACCCACAAATTCAGAAGTGAAACGATTAAGACTTAAATACGAAATAGTTACGTTTGAGGAATTTCAAATAAAAAAAGTTCAGATCGAATAGACTCGGTTTGAATTTGCTCTCCTGAGAACTCCAGGTCGAAAATAGGCCCATTTCGAATTTGGCCTCCAAGAAACTCCAGGTCGAAGAGGCTGGGTTATAAATGATCCAGGTCGAGATCGAATGGATTCAATTCAAATTGTTCTAGGCCGAATAGAATTGATTTTTGGAAAATTCAATTCTTTCATAGAGGACCAAGTCTGATGCCCAAGCCCATGAGCCAAAAAAAGTATTAAACCCATTTATTAGGCCAAGCCCATGAGCGAAACAAAGTTTTAAACCCATTTATTCGGCCCGCCCCCACCCTAGGCCCAAGCCCATGAGCCAAACAAAGTTTTAAACCCACTTATTCGGAAGTGAAACGTATAAGACTTAAATACGAAGCAGTTACGTTTGAGTAATTCCAAAATAAAAAAGTTCAGTTCTAATAGACTCGGTTCGAATTTGCTCCCCTGAGAACTCCAGGTCGTAAATTTACTCAGTTCGAATTAGGTCTCCTAGGAACACCAGGTCGAAATGACTTGGTTAGAAATAATCCAGGTCAAGATCCAATGGATTCAGTTCGAATTAGTCTGGGTCGAATAGAATTGATTTTTGGAAAAATAAATTCTTTCATATAGGACCATGCCCGAGGCCCAAGCCCATGAGCCAAACAAAGTTTTAAACCCATTTATTGGTCCCTGGACCATGTCCTTGTCCCAATCCCATGAGCCAAACAAAGTTTTAAACCAATTTATTTGACCCGCCACCACCATTGGCCCAAGCCCATGTGCCAAACAAAGTTTTAAACCCACTTATTCGGAAGTAAAACGTTTAAGACTTAAATACGAAGCAGTTACGTTTAAAGAAATTCAAAGCATAAAAGTTCAGTTCGATTAGACTCGGTCGAATTTGGTCTCCTTAGAACTCCAGGTGTAAAATAGACTCAGTCCGAATTTGTTCCCCTAGGAACACCCGGTCGGAAAGGCTTGGTTAGAAATGATCCAGGTCGAGATCGAATGTATTCAGTTCGAATTGGTCTAGGTCAAATGGAATTGATTTTTGGCAAAATCAATTCTTTCATAGAGGACAAAGTCCGAGGCCCAAGCCCATGAGCCAAACAAAGCTTTAAAACCATTTATTAGGCCCAGGACCATGTCCTTGTCCCAAGCTCATGAGCGAAACAAAGTTTTAAACCCATTTATTCGGCCCGCCCCCAGCCTTGGCCCAAGCCCATGAGCCAAACAAAGTTTTCAGCCCACTTATACAGAAGTGAAACGTTTAAGACTTAAATATGAAACAGTTACGTTTGAGGAATTTCAAAATTAAAAAGCTCAGTTCGAATAGATTCGGTTCGAATTTGGTCTCCTTAGAACTCCAGGTCGAAAATAAACTTAGCTCTAATTTGGTCTTCTAGGAACTCCTGGACGAAAAGACTTGGTTAGAAATGATCCAGGTCGAGATCGAATGGACTCAGTTCAAATTTGTCGTGGTTGAATAGAATTGATTTTTGGCAAAATCAATTCTTTCATATAGGACCAAATCTGATGCCTAAGCCCATGAGCCAAAAAAAGTTCTAAGCCCATTTATTGAGCCTCGGACCATGTCCTTGCCCCAAGCCCATGAGCCAAGCGAAGTTTTAAACCCATTTCTTCGGCCCGTCCCCACCATTGGCCCAAGCCCATGTGCCAAACATAGTTTTAAGCCCATTTATTCGGAAGTGAAACGTTTAAGACTTAAATACGAAATAGTTGCGTTTCAGGATTTTCAAAACAAAATAGTTCAGTTCGAATTGACCCGGTTCGAATTTGGTCTAATGAGAACTCCAGGTCGAAAATAGACTCATTCCGAATTTTTTCCCCCACTAACTCCAGGTCGAAAAGGCTTGGTTAGAAATGATCCAGGTCGAGATCGAATGTATTCAGTTCGAATTGGTCTAGGTCGAATAAAATTTATTTTTGGCAAAATCAATTCTTTCATAGAGGACAAAGTCCGAGGCCCAAGCCCATGAGCAAAACAAAGATTTAAAACCTTTTACTAGGCCCAGGACCATGTCCTTGTCCCAAGCCCATAAGCCAAGCAAAGTTTTAAACCCATTTATTCGGCCCGCCCCCACTCTTGGCCCAAACCCATGTGCCAAACAAAGTTTTCAACCCACTTGTTCGGAAGTGAAACGTCTAAGACTTAAATATGAAACAGTTACGTTTGAGGAACTCAAAAACTAAAAATTTCAGTTCAAATAGACTCGGTTCGAATTTTGTCTTCTGAGACCTCTAGGCCAAAAATGAACTCAGTTCGAATCTGGTCTCCTAGGAACTTCAGGTCGAAAATGCTTGATTAGAAATGATCCAGGTTGAGATCGAATGGATTCAATTCCAATTGGTCAAGGTCGAATAGAATTGATTTTTGGCAAAAAAGTTCAGGTCGAATAGACTCAGTTCGAATTTGGTCTCCTAGAAACTCCAGGTCGAAAAGGCTTGGTTAGAAATGATCCAGGACGAGATCGAATGGATTCAGTTTAAATTGGTCCAGGTCGAATAGAATTGATTTTTGGAAATTCAACTCTTTCATAGAAGACCAAGTTTGATGCCCAAGCCCATGAGCCAAAAAAATTTTTAAACCCATTTATTGGTCCCAGGACCATGTCCGTGTCCCAAGACCATGAACAAAACCAAGTTTTAAGCCCATTTATTCGGCCCGCGCCCACCCTTGGCCCAAGCCAATGAGCCAAACAAAGTTTAAACCTACTTTTTCCGAAGTGAAGCGTTTAAGTCATAAATACGAAATAGTTACGTTTGAGAAATTTCAAAGCAAAAAATTTAGTTCGAATAGACTCGATTCGAATTTGGTCTCCAGAGAACTCTAGGCCGAAAATTGACTCAGTCCGAATATGTTCTCCTAGGAACTCCCAGTCGAAAAGGCCTGGTTAGAAATGATCCAGGTCAAGATCGAATGTTTTCAGTTCGAATTGGTCCAGGGCGAATTGAATTGATTATTGGCAAAATCAATTCTTTATTATAGGACCAAGTTCGAGGCCCAAGCCCATGAGCCAAACAAAGCTTTAAAGCCATTTATTAGGCCCAGGACCATGGCCTTGTCCCAAGCCCATGAGCCCAAAAAAGTTTTCATCCCACTTATTCGGAAGTGAAACTCTTAAGACTGAAATATGAAACAATTACGTTTGAGCAATTACAAAACTAAAAAGTTCAGTTTGAATAGACTCGGTTCGAATTTTGTCTCCTGAGAACTCTAGGTCGAAAATAAATTCAGTTCGAATTTGGTCTCCTAGGAACTCCAGGTCAAAAAGGCTTAGTTAGAAATGATCCAGGTTGAGATCGAATTGATTCAGTTCTAATTGGTCCAGGTAGAATAGAATTGATTTTTGGCAAAATCAATTCTTTCATAGAGGACCAAGTCCGAGTGCCAAGCCCATGAGCCAAATAAAATTTTAAACCCATTTATTGGGCCCAGGACCATGTTCTTGTCCCAAATCCATGAGCCAAACAAAGTTTTAAACCCATTTATTCGGCCCGCCCCCACTCAAGGCCCAAGCCCATGGGCCAAACAAAGGCTTAATCCCGCTTATTAGGAAGTGAAACATTTAAGACTTAAATACGAAACAGTTACGCTTGTGAAATTCCAAAATAAAAAAGTTTAGCTCGAATAGACTCGGTTCGAATTTGGTCTCCTGAGAACTTCAGGTCGAAAATAGACTAAAGTTTGAATTTGGTCTCCTAGGAACTCCAGGTCGAAAACTCTTGGTTAGAAGCGGTCCAGGTCGATATCGAATGGATTCAGTTCAAATTGGTCGTGGTTGAATAGAATTGATTTTTGGCAAAATCAATTCTTTCATTGAGGACCAAGTCCGAGGCCCAAGCCCATGATCCAAACAAAGTTTTAAACCCATTTATTGGGCCAAGGACCATGTCCTTGTCCCAAGCCCATGATCCAAACAAAGTTTTAAACCCATTTATTTGGTCCACACCCACCCTTGGCCCATGCCCATGAGCGAAACAAAGTTTTAAACCTACTTATTTGGTAGTGCAACGTATTAGACTTATATACGAAGCAGTTACGTTTGAGGAATTCCAAAACAAAAAAGTTTAGTTCGAGTAGAATCGGTTCGAATTTGGTGTCCTGAGAACTCCAGGTCGAAAATTAACTCAGTTAGAATTTAGTCTCCTAGGAACTCCAGGACGAAAAGTCTTTGTTAGAAATTATCTATGTCCAGATCGAATGGATTCAGTTCGAATTGGCCGATGCCGAATAGAATTGATTTTTGGCAAAATAATTTTTTTCAAAGAGGCCCAAGACCGAGGCCCAAGCCCATGAGCCAAACAACGTTTTAAACCCATTTATGGGGCCCAGGACCATGTCCATGTTCAAGCCCCTGTGCCAAACAAAGTCTTAAACCCATTTATTAGGCCCAGTTCCATGACCATGGCCCTAGCCCATGAGCCAAACAAAGTTTTAAACCCACTTCTTCGGAATTGAAACGTTATAGACTTAAATGCGAAACAGTTACGTTAGAGGAATTCCAAAACAAAAAAGTTTAGTTCTAATAGACTCGGTTCGAATTTTGTCTCCTGTGAACTCCAGGTCGAAAATAGACTCAGTTCGAATTTGGTCTCCTTGGAACTCCAGGTCGAAAAGGCTTTGTTAGAAATGATCCAGATCGAGATCGAATGGATTCAGTTCGAATTGGTCCAGGTCAAATAGAATTGAATTTTGGAAAATTTAATTTTTTCAAAGAGGACCAAGTCCGATTCCCAAGCCAATGGGCCAAAAAATGTTTTAAACCCATTTATTGGGCCCAGGACCATGTCCTTGTCCCAAGCCCATGAGCAAAAAATTGTTTTAAACCCATCTATTCGGTGGGCCCCCACCCATGGCCAAGCCCATGAGCGAAGAAAAGATTTTAACCCACTTATTCAGAAGTGAAACGTTTAAGACTTAAATACGAAACAGTTACGTTTGAGGAAATCCAAAACCAAGAAGTTCAGTTCGAATAGACTCGGTTTGAATTTGGTCTCCAGAGAACTCCAGGTCGAAGATTGATTCAGTTTGAATTTAGTCTCCTAGGAACTCCAGGTCGAAAAGACTTGGTTAGAAATGATCTAGGTCGAGATCGAATGGATTAAGTTCGAATTGGTCTAGGTCGAATAGAATTGATTTTTGGCAAAATCAATTCTCTAAAAGAGGCCCAAGAATGAGGCCCAAGCCCATGAGCCAAACAAGATTTAAACCCATATATTGGACAGAGGACCATGTCCTTGTCCCAAGCCAATGAGCCAAACAAAGTTTTAAATCCATTTATTCGGCCCGCCCCCACCATTGGCCCAAGCCCATGTGCCAAACAAAGTTTTAAACCCACTTATTCGGAAGTGAAACGTTTAAGACTTAAATACAAAACAGTTACGTTTAAGGAATTTCAAAGCATAAAAGTTCAGTTCTATTAGACTGGGTTCGAATTTGGTCTCCTGGGAACTCCTGGTCGAAAATAAACTCAGCTCTAATTTGGTCCCCTAGAAACTCGAGGTCGAAAATGCTAGGTAAGAAATAATCCAGGTCGAGATCGAATGGATACAGTTCGAATTGGTCCAGGCCGAATAGAATTGATTTTTGGAAAATTCAATTCTTTCATAGAGGACCAAGTCTGATGCCCAAGCCCATGAGCTAAAAAAAGTTTTAAACCCATTTATTTGGCCTAGGACCATGTCCTTGTCCCAGGCCCATGTGCGAAACAAAGTTTTAAACCCCTTTATTCGGCCCACCCCCACCCTTGGCCCAAGCCTATGAGCCAAACAAAATTTTAAACCCACTTATTCGGAAGTGAAACGCTTAAGACTTAAATACGAAACAGTAACGTTTGAGGAATTTTAAAGCAAAAAAGTTCAATTTGAATAGACTCGGTTCGAATTTGCTCTCCTGAGAACTCTTGGTCGAAAATTTACTCAGTTCGAATTAGGTCTCATAGGAACTCCTGGTCGAAATGACTTGGTTAGAAATAATCCAGATCAAGATCGAGTGGATTAAGTTCGAATTGGTCTAGGTCAAATAGAATTGATATTTGGCAAAACCTATTCTTTCATAGAGGACCAAGTCCGAGGCCCTAGCCTACGACCCAAACAAAGTTTTAAGCCCATTTAATGGGCCCAGGACCATGTCCTTGTCCAAACCCCTGAGCCAAACATTATTTTAAATCCCTTAATTCGGCAGACCCACACCCTTGTCCCAAGCCCATGAGTGAAACAAAGTATTAAACCCACTTATTCAGAAGTCAAACGTATAAGACTTAAATGCGAAATAGTTAGGATTGAGGAATTTCAAAGCAAAAAAGTTCAATTCGAATAGACTCGGTTTGAATTTGCTCTCCTTAGAACTCCAGGTCAAAAATTTACTCAGTTCGAATTAGGTCCCTAGGTACTCCAGGTCGAAATGACTTGGTTAGAAATGATCCAGGTCAAGATCGAATGGATTCAGTTCGAATTGGTCTGGGTCGAATAGAATTGATTTTTAGCAAAATCAATTCTTTCATAGAGGACCAAGCCCGAGGCCCAAGCCCATGAGCCAAACTAAGTTTTAAACCCATTTATTGAGCTCAGGACCATGTCCTTGTCCCAAGCCCATGAGCCAAACAAAGTTTTAAAACCATTTATTCAGCCCGCCCCCACCATTTGCCCAAGCCCATGAGCCGAACAAAGTTTTAAACCCACTTATTTGGAAGTGAGACGTTTAAGACTTAAATACGAAACAGTTACGTTTAAGGAATTTCAAAGCCTAAAAGTTTAGTTCGATTAGACTGGGTTCGAATTTGGTTTCCTGAGAACTCCAGGACGAAATAGACTTAGTCCGAATTTGTTCCCCTAGGAACTTCCGTTCGAAAAGGCTTGGTTAGAAATGATCCAGGTCGAGAACGAATATATTCAGTTCGAATTGGTCCAGTCAAATAGAATTTATTTTATGCAAAATCAATTCTTTCATAGAGGACCAAGTCCGAGGCCCAAGCCCATGAGCCAAACAAAGCTTTAAAACTATTTATTAGGCCCAGGACCATGTCCTTGACCCAAGCCCATGTGCCAAACAAAGTTTTAAGCCAATTAATTCGGCCCGCCCCCACCCTTGGCCCAAGTCCATGAGCCAAACAAAGTTTTCAACCCACTTATTCGGAAGTGAAACGTTTAAGTCTTAAATATGAAACAGTTACATTTGAGGAATTCTAAAATTAAAAACTTGAGCACAAATAGACTCGGTTCGAATTTGGTCTCCTGAGAACTCGTGGTCGAAAATTAACTCAGCTCTAATTTGGTCTCCTAGAAACTCCAGTTCGAAAAGGCTAGGTCAGAAATAATCCAGGTCGAGATCGAATGGATTCAGTTCGAATTGGTCCAGGCCGAATAGAATTGATTTTTGGAAAATTCAATTCTTTCATAGAGGACCAAGTCTGATGCCCAAGCCCATGTGCTAAAAAATGTTTTAAACCCATTTATTGGGCCTAGGACCATGTCATTGTCCCAAGCCCATGAGCGAAACAAAGTTTAAAACCCATTTATTCGGCCCGCCCCCACCCTTGGCCCAAGCCCATGAGCTAAACAAAGTTTTGAACCCATTTATTCGGAAGTGAAACGTTTAAGACTTAAATACGAGACAGTTATGGAATTTCAAAGCAAAAAAGTTCAATTCGAATAGACTCGGTTTGAATTTACTCTCCTGAGAACTCCAGGTTGAAAATTTACTCAGTACGAATTAGGTCTCATAGGAACTCGAGGTCGAAATGACTTGGTTAGAAATAATCCAGGTCAGGATCGAATGGATTAAGTTCGAATTGGTCTGGGTCGAATAGAATTGATATTTGGAAAAATCTATTTTTTCATAGAGGACAAAGTCCGTGGCCCAAGCCTACGACCCAAACAAAGTTTTAAACCCATTTATTGAACCCAGGACCATGTACTTGTCCCAAAACCCTGAGCCTAACAATATTTTGAACCAATTTAGTCAGCCCACCCGGACCCTTGTCCCAAGCCCATGAGTAAAACAAAGTATAAAACTCACATATTCGGAAGTCAAACGTATAAGGCTTAAATACGAAACAGTTAGGTTTGAGGATTTTCAAAGCAATAAAGTTCAATTCGAATAGACTCGGTTCGAATTTGCTCTCCCGTGAACTCCAGGTCGAAAATTTACTCAGTTCGAATTAGGTCTCCTAGGAACTCCAGGTCGAAATGACTTGGTTAGAAATAATCTGGGTCAAGATCGAATGGATTCAGTACGAATTGGTCTTGGTCGAATAGAATTGATTTTTGGCAAAATCAATTCTTTCATAGAGGACCAAGCCCGAGGCACAAGCCCATGTGCCAAACCAAGTTTTAAACCCATTTATTGGGCCCGGGACCATGTCCTTGCACCAAGCCCATGAGCCAAACAAAGTTTTAAACCCACTTATTCGGCCCACCCCCACCATTGGCCCAAGCCCATGTGCCAAACAAAGTTTTAAACCCACTTATTCGGAAGTGAAACGTTTAAGACTTAAATACGAAACAGTTACGTTTAAGGAATTTCAAAGCATAAAAGTTCAGTTCGATTAGACTGGGTTCGAATTTGGTTTCCTGAGAACTCCAGGTCTAAAATTAACTCAGTTCGAATTAGGTCTCCTAGGAACTCCAGGTCAAAATGACTTGGTTAAAAATGATCCAGGTCAAGATCGAATGGAATCAGTTCTAATTGGTCTGGGTCGAATTGAATTGATTTTTGGCAAAATCAATTCTTTCATAGAGGGCCAAGCCCGAGGCCCAAGCCCTTGGGCAAAAACAAGTTTTATACCCATTTATTGGGCCCAGGACCATGTCCTTGTCCCATGCCCATGAGCCAAACAAAGTTTTAAAACCATTTATCCAGCCCGCCCCCACCATTGGCTCAAGCCCATGTGCCAAACAAAATTTTAAACCCACTTATTTGGAAGTGAAACGGTTAAGACTTAAATATGAAACAGTTACGTTTGAGGAATTCCAAAATTAAAAAGTTCAGTTCGAATAGACTCGGTTCGAATTTGGTCTCCTGAGAACTCCAGGTCGAAAATAAACTATGCTCTAATTTTGTGTCCAGGAAACTCCAGGTCGAAAAGGCTAGGTTAGAAATAATCCAGGTCGAGATCGAATGGATTCAGTTCGAATTGGTCCAGGCCGAATAGAATTGATTTTTGGAAAATTCAATTCTTTCATAGAGGACCAAGTCTGATGCCCAAGCCCATGAGTCAAAAAAAGTTTTAAACCCATTTATTGGGCCTAGGACCATGTCTTTGCCCCTAGCCCATGAGCGAAACAAAGTTTCAAACCCATTTATTCGTCCCGCCCCCACCCTTGGCCCAAGCCCATGAGCCAAACAAAGGTTTGAACCCATTTATTCGGAAGTGAAACGTTTAAGACTTAAATACGAAACAGTTATGGAATTTCAATGCAAAAAATTTCAATTTGAATAGACTAGGTTTGAATTCGCTCTCCTGAGAACTCCAGGTCAAAAATATACTCAGTTCTAATTAGGTTTCCTAGGAACTCCAGGTCGAAATAACTTGGGTAGAAATAATCCAGGTCAAGATCGAATGGATTAAGTTCGAATTGGTCTGGGTCGAATAGAATTGATATTTGGCAAAATCAATTTTTTCATAGAAGTCAAAGTCCGTGGCCCAAGCCTTCGACCCAAACAAAGTTTTAAACCCATTTATTGGGCCCAGGACCATGTCCTTGTCCCAAACCCCTGAGCCAAAAAATATTTTAAACCAATTTAGTCGGCCCACCCACAACCATGTCCCAGGCCCATGAGTAAAACAAAGTATTAAACCCACTTATTCGGAAGTCAAACGTATAAGACTTAAATGCGAAACAGTTAGGTTTGAGAAATTTCAAAGCAATAAAGTTCAATTCGAATAGACTCGGTTCGAATTTGCTCTCCCGTGAACTCCTGGTCGAAAATTTACTCAGTTCGAATTAGGTATCCTAGGAACTCCAGGTCGAAATGACTTGGTTAGAAATAATCTGGGTCAAGATCGAATGGATTCAGTTCGAATTGGTATGGATCGAATAGAATTGATTTTTGGCAAAATCAATTCTTTCATAGAGGACCAAGCCCGAGGCACAAGCCCATGAGCCAAACAAAGTTTTAAACCCATTTATTGGGTCCAGGACCATGTCCTTGCACCAAGCCCATGAGCCAAAAAGAGTTTTAAACCCATTTATTCGGCCCACCCCCACCATTGGCCCAAGCCCATGTGCCAAACAAAGTTTTAAACCCACTTATTCGGAAGTGAAACGTTTAATACTTAAATACGAAACAGTTACGTTTAAGGAATTTCAAAGCATAAAAGTTCAGTTCGATTAGACTGGGTTCGAATTTGGTTTCCTGAGAACTCCAGGTCTAAAATTAACTCAGTTCGAATTAGGTCTCCTAGGAACTCCAGGTCAAAATGACTTGGTTAGAAATGATCCAGGTCAAGATCGAATGGATTCAGTTCGAATTGGTCTGGGTCGAATAGAATTGATTTTTGGCAAAATCAATTCTTTCATAGAGGACCAAGCCTGAGGCCCAAGCCCATGAGCCAAACCAAGTTTTAAGCCCATTTATTGGGGCCAGGACCATGTCCTTGCCCCAAGCACATGAGCCAAACCATGTTTTAAACAAATTTATTCGTCCTGCCCCCACAATTGGCCCAAGCCCATGTGCCAAACAAAGTTATAAGCCCACTTATTCGGAAGTGAAGCGTTTAAGAGTTAAATACGAAACAGTTAAGTTTGGGGAATTTCAATGCATAAAAGTTCAATTCGATTAGACTGCGTTCGAATTTGGTCTCTGAAGAACTCCAGGTCGAAATTGACTCAGTCAAAATTAGTTTCCCTAGGAGATCCCGTTCGAAAAGGCATGATTGGAAATGATCCATGTCGAGAACGAATGTATTCAGTTCGAATTGCTCCAGTCAAAAAATAAAATTGATTTTATGCAAAATCAATTCTTTCATAGAGGACCAAGTCCGAGGCCCAATCCCGTGAGCCAAACAAAGCTTTAAAACCATTAATTAGGCCCAGGACCATGTCCTTGTCCCAAGCCCATGAGCCAAACAAAGTTTTAAACAAATTAATTCAGCCCGCCCCCACTCTTGGCCCAAGCCCATGAGCCAAACAAATTTTCAACCCACTGATTCGGAAGTGAAACGTTTAAGACTTAAATATGAAACAGTTACGTTTGAGGAATTCCAAAATTAAAAAGTTCATTTCGAATAGACTCGGTTCGAATTTTATCTCCTGAGAACTCCAGGTCAAAAATAAACTAAGCTCTAATTTTGTGTCCAAGAAACTCCAGGTCGAAAAGGCTAGGTTAGAAATAATCCAGGTCGAGATCGAATGGATTCAGCTCGAATTGGTCTAAACCGAATACAATTGATTTTTGGAAAATTCAATTCTTTCATAGAGGACCAAGTCTGATGCCCAAGCCCCTGAGCCAAAATAAGTTTTAAACACATTTATTGGGCCTAGGACCATGTCCTTGTCCCAAGCTCATGAGCGAAACAAAGTTTTAAACCCATTTATTCAGCCCGCCCCCACCCTTGGCCCAAGCCCATGAGCCAAACAAAGTTTTAAACCCATTTATTCGGAAGTGAAACGTTTAAGACTTAAATACGAAGTAGTTATGGAATTTCAAAGCAAAAAAGTTCAATTCGAATAGACTCGGTTCGAATTTCCTCTCTTGAGAACTCCAGGACGAAAATTTACTCTGTTTGAATTAGGTCTCATAGGAACTCCAGGTCGAAATGACTTGGTTAGAAATGACCCAGGTCAAGATCGAATGGATTAAGATCGAATTGGTCTGGGTCGAATAGAATTGATATTTGGCAAAATCAATTCTTTCATAGTGGGCAAAGTCCGTGGCCCAAGCCTACGACCCAAACAAAGTTTTAAACCCATTTATTGGGCCCAGATCCATGTCCTTGGCCCAAACCCCTGTGCCAAACAATATTTTAAACCAATTTAGTCGGCCCACCCACTCCCTTGTCCCAAGCCCATGAGTAAAACAAATTATTAAACCCTCATATTCGGAAGTCAACCGTAAAAGACTTAAATGCGAAACAGTTAGGTTTGAGGAATTTCAAAGAAAAAAAGTTCAATTCGAATAGACTCGGTTCGAATTTGCTCTCCCGAGAACTCCAGTTCGAAAATTAACTCAGTTTGAATTAGGTCTCCTTGGAACTCCAGCACGAAATGACTTGGTTAGAAATAATCCGTGTCGAGAACGAATGTATTCAGTTCGAATTGGTCTGGGTCGAATAGAATTGATTTTTGGCAAAATCAATTCTTTTATAGAGGACCAAGCCCGAGGCCCAAGCCCAGGAGCCAAACAAAGCTTTAAAACCATTTATTAGGCCCAGGACCATGTCCTTGTCCCAAGCCCATGAGGCAAACAATGTTTTAACCCAATTAATTCAGCCCGCCCCCACCCTTGGCCCAAGCCCATGAGCCAAACAAAGTTTTCAACCCACTTATTCGGAAGTGAAACCTTTAAGACTTAAATATGAAACAGTTACGTTTGAGGAATTCCAAAATTAAAAAGTTCAGTTCGAATAGTCTCGGTTCGAATTTTGTCTCCTGAGAACTCTAGGTCGAAAATAAACTAAGCTCTAATTTTGTGTCCAAGAAACTCCAGGTCGAAAAGGCTAGGCTAGAAATAATCCAGGTCGAGATCGAATGGATTCAGTTCGAATTGGTCCAGGCCGAATAGAATTGATTTTTGGAAAATTCAATTCTTTCATAGAGGGCCAAGTCTGATGCCCAATCCCATGAGCCAAAAAAAGTTTTAAACCCATTTATTGGGCCTAGGACCATGTCTTTGTCCCAAGCCCATGAGCGAAACAAAGTTTCAAACCCATTTATTCGGCCCGCCCCCACCTTTGGCCCATGCCCATGAGCCAAACAAAGTTTTGGACCCATTTATTCGGAAGTGAAACGTTTAAGACTTAAATTCGAAACAGTTATGGAATTTCAAAGAAAAAAATTTCAATTCGAATAGACTCGGTTCGAATTTGGTCTCCTGAGAACTCCAAGTCTAAAATATACTCAGCTCTAATTTAGTCTCCTTGAAACTCCAGGTCGAAAAGGCTAGGTTAGGTATAATCCAGGTCGAGATCGAATGGATTCAGTTCGAATTGGTCCAGGCCGAATAGAATTGATTTATGGAAAATTCAATTCTTTCATAGAGGACCAAGTCTGATGCCCAAGCCCCTGAGCCAAAAAAAGTTTTAAACACATTTATTTGGCCTAGGACCATGTCCTTGTCCCAAGCCCATGAGCGAAACAAAGTTTTAAACCCATTTATTCAGCCCGCCCCCACCCTTGGCCCAAGCCCATGAGCCAAACAAAGTTTTGAACCCATTTATTCGGAAGTGAAACCTTTAAGACTTAAATACGAAGCTGTTATGGAATTTCAAAGCAAAAAAGTTCAATTCGAATAGACTCGGTTCGAATTTCTCTTCTGAGAACTCCAGGACGAAAATTTACTCAGTTTGAATTAGGTCTCATAGGAACTCCAGGTCGAAATGACTTGGTTAGATATAACCCAGGTCAAGATCGACTGGATTAAGTTCGAATTGGTCTGGGTCGAATAAAATTGATATTTGGCAAAATCAATTCTTTCTTAGAGGGCAAAGTCCGTGGCCCAAGCCTACGACCCAAACAAAGTTTTAAACCCATTTATTCGACCCGGGACCATGTCCTTGGCCCAAACCCTTGGGCCAAACAATATTTTAAACAAATTTAGTCGGCCCACCCACACCCTTGTCCCTTGCCCATGAGTAAAACAAATTATTAAACCCCCTTATTCGGAAGTCAAACGTAGAAGACTTAAATGCGAAACAGTTAGGTTTCAGGAATTTCAAAGCAAAAAAGATCAATTCGAATAGACTCGGTTCGAATTTGCTCTCCCGAGAACTCTAGTTCGAAAATTTACACAGTTCGAATTAGGTCTCCTTGGAACTCCAGGTCGAAATGACTTGGTTAGAAATAATCCATGTCGAGAATGAATGTATTCAGTTCGAATTGGTCTGGGTCGAATAGAATTGATTTTTTGCAAAATCAATTCTTTCGTAGAGGACCAAGCCCGAGGCCCAAGCCCAGGAGCCAAACAAAGCTTTAAAACCATTTATTATTTCTAGGACCATGTCCTTGTCCCAAGCCCATGAGGCAAACAATGTTTTAAAGCAATTATTTTGGCCCGCCCCCACCCTTGGCCCAAGCCCATGAGCAAAACAAAGTTTACAACCCACTTAATCGGAAGTGAAACGTTTAAGACTTAAATATGAAACAGTTACGTTTGAGGAATTCCAAAATTAAAAAGTTCTGTTCGAATAGACTCGGCTCGAATTTCGTCTCCAGAGAACTCCAGGTCGAATATAAACTAAGCTCTAATTTTTTGTCCAAGAAACTCCAGGTCGAAAAGGCTAGGTTAGAAATAATCCATGTCGAGATCGAATTGGTCCAGGCCGAATAGAATTAATTTTTGGAAAATTCAATTCTTTCATAGAGGACCAAGTCAGATGCCCTTGCCCATGAGCCAAAAAAAGTTTTAAACCCATTTATTGGGCCTTGGAAAATGTCCTTGTCCCGAGCCCATGAGCGAAACATAGTTTCGAACCCATTTATTCGGCTCTCCCCCACCCTTGGCCCAAGCCCATGAGCCAAACAAAGTTTTGAACCCATTTATTCGGAAGTGAAACGTTTAAGACTTAAATACGAAACAGTTATGGAATTTCAAAGCAAAAAATTTCAATTCGAATAGACTCTGTTCGAATTTGGTCCCCTGAGAACTCCAGGTCTTAAATATACTCAGCTCTAATTTGGTCTCCTAGAAACTCCAGGTCGAAAAGGCTAGGTTAGAAATAATCCAGGTCGAAATCGAATGGATTCAGTTCGAATTGGTCAAGGCCGAATAGAATTGATTATTGGAAAATTCAATTCTTTCATAGAGGACCAAGCCTGATGCCCAAGCCCCTGAGCCAAAAACAAAGTTTTAAACACATTTATTGGGCCTAGGACCATGTCCTTGTCCCAAGCCCATGAGCGAAACAAAATTTTAAACCCATTTATTCAGTCCGCCCCCACCCTTGGCCCAAGCCCATGAGCCAAACAAAGTTTTGAACCCATTTATTCGGAAATGAAACGTTTAAGACTTAAATACGAAGCAGTTATGTAATTTCAAAGCAAAAAAGTTCAATTCGAATAGACTCGGTTCGAATTTCCTCTCCTGAGAACTCCAGGACGAAAATTTACTCAGTTTGAATTAGGTCTCATAGGAACTCCAGGTCGAAATGACTTGGTTGGAAATAACCCAGGTCAAGATCGAATGGACTAAGTTCGAATTGGTCTGGGTCGAATAGAATTGATATTTGGCAAAATCAATTCTTTCATAGAGGGCAAAGTCCGTGGCCCAAGCCTACGACCCAAACAAAGTTTTAAACCCATTTATTGGGCCCAGGACCATGTCCTTGGCCCAAACCCCTGAGCCAAACAATATTTTAAACCAATTTAGTCGGCGCACCCACACCCTTGTCCCAAGCCCATGAGTAAAACAAATTATTAGACCCACTTATTCGGAAGTCAACCGTAAAAGACTTAAATGAGAAACAGTTTGGTTTGAGGAATTTCAAGGCAAAAAAGTTCAATTCGAATAGACTCGGTTCAAATTTGCTCTCCCGCGAACTCCAGCTCGAAAATTTACTCAGTTCGAATTAGGTCTCCTTGGAACTCCAGGTCAAAATGACTTGGTTAGAAATAATCCATGTCGAGAACGAATGTATTAAGTTCGAATTGGTCTGGGTCGAATAGAATTGATTTTTGGCAAAATCAATTCTTTTATAGAGGACCAAGCCCGAGGCCCAAGCCTAGGAGCCAAACAAAGCTTTAAAACAATTTATTAGGCCAAGGACCATGTCCTTGTTCCAAGCCCATGAGGCAAACAATGTTTTAAACCAATTAATTCGGCCCGCCCCCAACCTTGGCCCAAGACCATGAGCCAAACAAAATTTTCAACCCACTTATTCTGAAGTGAAACGTTTAAGACTTAAATATGAAACAGTTACGTTTGAGGAATTCTAAAATTAAAAAGTTCAGTTCGAATAGACTCGGTTTGAATTTTGTCTCCTGAGAACTCCAGGTCGAAAATAAACTAAGCTCTAAATTTGTGTCCAAGAAACTCCAGGTCGAAAAGGCTAGGTTAGAAATAATCCAGGTCGAGATCGAATGGATTCAGTTCGAATTGGTCCAGGCCGAATAGAATTGATTTTTGGAAAATTCAATTCTTTCATAGAGGACCATGTCTGATGCCCAAACCCATGAGCCAAAAAAAGTTTTAAACCCATTTATTGGGCCTAGGACCATGTCCTTGTCCCGAGCCCATGAGCGAAACAAAGTTTCAAACCCATTTATTCGGCCCGCCTCCACCCTTGGCCCAAGCCCATGAGCCAAACAAAGTTTTGAACCCATTTATTCAGAAGTGAAACGTTTAAGACTTAAATACGAAACAGTTATGGATTTTCAAAGCAAAAAATTTCAATTCGAATAGACTCGGTTCGAATTTGGTTTACTGAGAACTCCAGGTCTAAAATATACTCAGCTCTAATTTGGTCTCCTAGAAACTCCAGGTCGAAAAGGCTAGGTTAGATATAATCTAGGTCGAGATCGAATGGATTCAGATCGAATTGGTTCAGGCCGAATAGAATTGATTTTTGGACAATTCAATTCTTTCTTAGAGGACCAAGTCTGATGCCCAAGCCCCTGAGCCAAAAAAAGTTTTAAACACATTTATTGGGCCTAGGACCATGTACTTGTCCCAAGCCCATGAGCGAAACAAAGTTTTAAACCCATTTATTCAGCCCGCCCCCACCCTTGGCCCAAGCCCATGAGCCAAACAAAGTTTTGAACCCATTTATTCAGAAGTGATACTGTTAAGACTTAAATACGAAACAGTTATGGAATTTCAAAGCAAAAAAGTTCAATTCGTATAGACTCGGTTCGAATTTGCTCTCCCGTGAACTCCAGCTCGAAAATTTACTCAGTTTGAATTAGGTCTCATAGGAACTCCAGGTCGAAATGACATGGTTAGAAATAACCCAGGTCAAGATCGAATGGATTAAGTACGAATTGGTCTGGGTCGAATAGAATTGATATTTGGCAAAATCAATTCTTTCATAGAGGGCAAAGTCCGTGGCCCAAGCCTACGACCCAAACAAAGTTTTAAACCCTTTTATTAGGCCCGGGACCATGTCCTTGGCCCAAACCCCTGAGCCAAACAATATTTTAAACCAATTTACGCGGCCCACCCACACCCTTGTCCCAAGCCCATGAGTAAAACAAATTATTAAACCCTCTTATTCGGAAGTCAAACGTAAAAGACTTAAATGCGAAACAGTTAGGTTTCAGGAATTTCAAAGCAAAAAAGTTCAATTCGAATAGACTCGGTTCGAATTTGCTCTCCCGAAAACTCCAGTTCGAAAATTTACTCAATTTGAATTAGGTCTCCTTAGAACTCCAGGTCGAAATAATTTGGTTAGAAATAATCCATGTCGAGAACGAATGTATTCAGTTCGAATTAGTCTGGGTCGAATAGAATTGATTTTTGGCAAAATCAATTATTTCATAGAGGACCAAGCCCGAGGCCCAAGCCCAGGAGCCAAACAAAGCTTTAAAACAATTTATTAGTCCCAGGACCATTTCCTTGTCCCAAGCCCATGAGGCAAACAATGTTTTAAACAAATTAATTCGGCCCGCCCCCACCCTTGGCCCAAGCCCATGAGCAAAACAAAGTTTTCTACCCACTTATTCGGAAGTGAAACGTTTAAGACTTAAATATGAAACTGTTACGTTTGTTGAATTCCAAAATTAAAAAGTTCAGTTCGAATAGACTCGGTTCGAATTTTGTCTCCTGAGAACTCCAGGTCGAAAATAAACTAAGCACTAATTTTGTGTCCAAGAAACTCCAGGCCGAAAAGGCTAGGTTAGAAATAATCCAGGTCGAGATTGAATTGATTCAGTTCGAATTGGTCCGGGGCGAATAGAATTGATTTTTGGAAAATTCAATTCTTTCATAGACGACCAAGTCTGATGCCCAAGCCCATGACCCAAAAAAATTTTTAAACCCATTTATAGGGCCTAGGACCATGTCCTTGTCCCGAGCCCATAAGCGAAACAAAGTTTTAAACCCATTTATTCGGCCCGCCCCCAACCTTGGCCCATGCCCATGAGCCAAACAAAGTTTTGAACCCATTTATTCGGAAGTGAAACGTTTAAGACTTAAATACGAAACAGTTATGGAATTTCAAAGCCAAAAATTTCAATTCGAATAGACTCGGTTTGAATTTGCTCTCCTGAGAACTCCAGGTCAAAAGTTTACAAAGTTCGAATTAGGTCTCTTAGGAACTCCAGGTCGAAATGACTTGGTTAAAAATAATCCAGGTCAAGATCGAATGGATTTAGTTCGAATTGGTCTGGGTCGAATTGAATTGATATTTGGCCAAATCAATTCTTTCATAGAAGACAAAGTCCGTGGCCCAAGGCTACGACCCAAATAAAGTTTTAAACCCATTTATTGGGCCCAGGACCATGTCCTTGTCCCAAACCCCTGAGCCAAAAGACATTTTAAACCAATTTAGTCGGCCCACCCACACCCATGTCCCAGGCCCATGAGCTAAACGAAGTATTAAACCCACTTATTCGGAAGTCAAACGTATACGACTTAAATGCAAAACAGTTAGGTTTGAGGAATTTCAAAGCAATAAAGTTCAATTCGAATAGACTCGGTTCGAATTTTCTCTCCCGAGAACTCCCGGTCAAAAATTTACTCAGTTCGAATTAGGTCTCCTAGAACACCAGGTCGAAATGACTTGGTTAGAAATAATCCAGGTCAAGATCGAATGGATTCAGTTCGAATTGGTCTGGGTCGAATAGAATTGATTTTTGGCAAAATTAATTTTTTCATAGAGGACAAAGCCCGAGGCCCAAGCCCATGAGCCAAACCAAGTTTTAAGCCCATTTATTGGGGCCAGGACCATGTCCTTGTCCCAAGCCCATGAGCCAAACCAAGTTTTAAACCCATTTATTCGGCCTGCCCCCACCATTGGCCCAAGCCCATGTGCAAAGCAAAGTTTTAAACCCACTTATTCGGAAGTGAAGCGTTTAAGAGTTAAATACGAAACAGTTACGTTTAAGGAATTTCAATGCATAAAAGTTCAGTTCGATTAGAGTGGGATCGAATTTGGTCTCCTTAGAACTCAAGGTCAAAATAGACTCAGTCCAAATTAGTTTCCCTAGGAACTCCCGTTCGAAAAGGCTTGATTGGAAATGATCCATGTCGAGAACGAATGTATTCAGTTCGAATTGGTCCAGTCAAATGGAATTGATTTTATGCGAAATCAATTCTTTCATAGTGGACCAAGTCTGAGGCCCAAACCCATGAGCCAAACAAAGCTTTATAACCATTTATTAGGCCTAGGACCATGTCCTTGTCCCAAGCCTATGAGCGAAACAAAGTTTTAATCCAATTAATTCGGCCCGCCCCCACCCTTAGCCCAAGCCCATGAGCCAAGCAAAGTTCTCAACCCACTTATTCGGAAGTAAAACGTTTAAGTCATTAATA
This sequence comes from Kingdonia uniflora, assembly GCA_014058105.1. NCBI lineage: Eukaryota > Viridiplantae > Streptophyta > Magnoliopsida > Ranunculales > Circaeasteraceae > Kingdonia > Kingdonia uniflora. Next base: position 155,693 of record JACGCM010001722.1, read on the forward strand.
TGAAACAGATACGTTTGAGGAATTCCAAAATTGAATTATTCAGTTAGAATAGACTCGGTTCGAATTTGGTCTCCTGAGAACTCCAGGTCTAAAATATACTCAGCACTAATTTGGTCTCCTAGAAACTCCAGATCGAAAAGGCAAGGTTAGAAATAATCCAGGTCGAGATCGAATGGATTCAGTTCGAATTGGTCCAGGCCGAATAGAATTGATTTTTGGAAAATTCAATTCTTTCATAGAGGACCAAGTCTGATGCCCAAGCCCCTGAGCCAAAAAAACCTTTAAACACATTTATTGGGCCTAGGACCATGTCCTTGTCCCAAGCCCATGAGCGAAACAAAGTTTTAAACCCATTTATTCAGCCCGCCCCCACCCTTGGCCCAAGCCCATGAGCCGAACAAAGTTTTGAACCCATTTATTCGGAAGTGAAACGTTTAAGACTTAAATACGAAACTGTTATGGAATTTCAAAGCAAAAAAGTTCAATTCGAATAGACTCGGTTCGAATTTCCTCTCCTGAGAACTCTAGGACGAAAATTTACTCAGTTTGAATTAGGTCTCATAGGAACTCCAGGTCGAAATGACTTGGTTTGAAATAACCCAGGTCAAGATCGAATGGATTAAGTTCGAATTGGTCTGGGTCGAATTGAATTGATATTTGGCAAAATCAATTCTTTCATAGAGGGCAAAGTCCGTGGCCCAAGCCTACGACCCAAACAAAGTTTTAAACCCATTTCTCGAGCCCAGGACCATGTCCTTGGCCCAAACCCTTGAGCCAAACAATATTTTAAACCAATTTAGTCGGCCCACCCACACCCTTGACCCAAGCCCATGAGTAAAACAAATTATTAAACCCTCATATTCGAAAGTCAAACGTAAAAGACTTAAATGCGAAACAGTTAGGTTTGAGGAATTTCAAAGCAAAAAATTTCAATTCGAATAGACTCGGTTCGAATTTGCTCTCCCGAGAACTTCAGTTCGAAAATTTACTCAGTTCGAATTAGGTCTCCTTGGACTTCCAGGTCGAAATGACTTGGTTAGAAATAATCCATGTCGAGAACGAATGTATTCAGTTCGAATTAGTCTGGGTCGAATAGAATTGATTTTTGGCAAAATCAATTCTTTCATAGAGGACCAAGCCCGAGGCCCAAGCCCAGGAGCCAAACAAAGCTTTAAAACCATTTATTAGTCCCAGGACCATGTCCTTGTCCCAAGCCCATGAGGTAAACAATGTTTTAAACCAATTAATTCGGCCCTCCCCCACCCTTGGCCCAAGCCCATGAGCCAAACAATGTATTCAACTCACTTATTCGGAAGTGAAACGTTTAAGACTTAAATATGAAACAGTTACGTTTGAGGAATTCCGAAATTAAAAAGTTCAGTTCGAATAGACTCGGTTCGAATTTGGTCTCCTGAGAACTCCAGGTCGAAAATAAACTAAGCTCTAATTTTGTGTCCAAGAAACTCCAGGTCGAAAAGGCTTGGTTAGAATTAATCTAGGTCGAGATCGAATGGATTCATTAAGAATTGGCACAGGCCGAATAGAATTGATTTTAGGAAAATTCAATTTTTTGTTTAGTGGACCAAGTCTGATGCCCAAGCCCATGAGCCAAAAAAAGTTTTAAACCCATTAATTGGACCTAGGACCATGTCCTTGTCCCAAGCCCAAAGGCGAAACAAAGTTTCAAACCCATTTATTCGGCTCGCCCCCACCCTTGGCCCAAGCTCATGAGCCAAACATAGTTTTAAACCCATTTATTCGAAAGTAAAACGTTTAAGACTTAAATAGGAAACAATTGCGTTTGTGGAATTTCAAAGCATAAAAGTTCAATTCGAATAGACTTGGTTCGAATTTGTTCTCCTGAGAACTCCAGGTAATAAATTTATTCAGTTCGAATTAAGTCTCATAGGAACTCCAGGTCGAAATGGCTTGGTTGGAAATAATCAAGGTCAAGATCGAATGGATTAAGTTCGAATTGGTCTGGGTCGAATCGAATGGACAAAGTCCGTCGCCCAAGCCTACGACCCAAAAAAAGTTTAAAACCCATTCATTGGGCCCAGGACCATGTCCTTGTCCCAAACCCCTGAGCCAAACAATATTTTTAACCAATTTATTCGGCCCACCTACACCCATGTCCCAGGCCCATGTGTGAAACAAAGTATTCAGCAAACTTATACGGAAGTTAAACGTATAAGACTTAAATACAAAATAGTTACGTTTGAGGAATTTCAAAGCAAAAAAGTTCAATTCGAATAGACTCGGTTTGAATTTGCTCTCCGGAGAACTCCAGGTCAAAAATTTACTAAGTTTGAATTAGGTCTCCTAGGAACTCCAGATCGAAATGACTTGGTCAGAAATAATCCAGGTCAAGATCGAATGGATTCAGTTCGAATTGGTCTGGGTTGAATAGAATTGATTTTTGGCAAAATCAATTCTTTCATAGAGGACCAAGCCCGAGACCCAAGCCCATGAGCCAAGCAAAGTTATAAACCCATTTATTGGGCCCAGGACCATGTCCTTGTCCCAAGCCCATGAGCCAAACAAAGTTTTAAACCCATTTATCCGGCCCTCCCCCACCATTGGCCCAAGCCCATGTGCCAAACAAAGTTTTAAACCCACATACTCGCAGGCGAAACGTTTAAGACTTAAATAAGAAACAGTTAGGTTTAAGGAATTTCAAAGCATTAAAGATCAGTTCGATTAGACTGGGTTCGAATTTGGTCTCTTGAGAACTCCAGGTCGAAATAGACTCAGTCCGAATTTGTTCCCCTAGGAGCTCCCGTTCGAAAAGTCTAGGTTAGAAATTATCCAGGTCGAGAACGAATGTATTCAGTTTGAATTGGTCCAGTCAAATAGAATTGATTTTACGCAAAATCAATTCTTTAATAAAGGACCAAGTCCGAGGCCCAAGCCCATGAGCCAAATAAAGCTTTTAAACCATTTATTGGGCCCAGGACCATGTCATTGTCCAAAGCCCATGAGCAAAACATAGTTATAAACCCATTTATTCGGTCCGCCCCCACCCTTGGCTCAAGCACATGAGCCAAACAAAGTTTTAAACCCACTTATTCATAAGTGAAACGTTTAAGACTTAAATACGAAATAGTTACGTTTGAGGAGTTTCAAAGCAAAAAAGTTTAGTTCGAATAGACTCGGTTCAAATTTGGTCTCTTGAGAACTCCAGGTCGAAAATAGACTAAGTTCGAATTTGGTCTCCTAGAAAATCCAGGTCGAAAAGGGTAGGTTAGAATTAATCCAGGTCGAGATCGAATGGATTCAGTTCGAATTGATCCAGGCCGAATAAAATTGATTTTAGGAAAATTCACTTCGTTCATAGAGGACCAAGTCTGATGCCCAAGCCCATGAGCCAAAAAAAGTTTTAAACCCATTTATTGGGCCTAAAACCATGTCCTTGTCCCAAGCCCATGAGCGAAACAAAGTTTTAAACCCATTTATTCGGCCCGCCCCCACCCTTGGCCCAAGCCCATGAGCCAAACAAAGTTTTAAACCCACTTATTCAGAAGTGAAACGTTTAAGACTTAAATACGAAGCAGTTACGTTTGAGGAATTTCAAAGCAAAAAAGTTCAATTCGAATAGACTCGGTTTGAATTTGGTCTCCTAGGAACTCCAGGTCGAAATGACTTGGTTTGAAATAATCGTGGTCAAGATCGAATGGATTCAGTTCGAATTGGTCTGGGTCGAATAGAATTGATTGTTGGCGAAATAAATTCTTTCATAGAGGACCAAGCCCGAGGCCCAAGCCCATGGGACAAACAAAGATTTAAACCCATTTCTTGGGCCCAGGACCATGTCCTTGACCCAAGCCCATGTGCCAAACAATGTCTTAAACCCATTTATTTGGCCCGCCCCCACCATTGGCCCATGCCCATGTGCCAAACAAAGTTTTAAACCCACTTATTTGGAAGTTAAACGTTTAAGACTTAAATCCGAAACAGTAACGTTTAAGGAAATTCAAAGCATAAAAGTTCAGTTCGATTAGACTCGGTTCGAATTTGGTCTCCTTAGAACTCCAAGTGTAAAATAGACTCAGTACGAATTTGATCCCCTAAGAACACCCGGTCGGATAGGCTTGGTTAAAAATGATCCAGGTCGAGATCGAATTGGTCCAGGTCGAATAGAATTGATTTTTGGAAAATTCAATTCATTCATAGAGGACCAAGTCTGATGCCCAAGACCATGAGCTAAAAAAAGTTTTAAACCCATTTATTGGTCCCAGGACCATGTCCTTGTCCCATGCCCATGAGCGAAATAAAGTTTTAAACCCATTTATTCGGCTCTCCCCCACCCTTGGCCCAAGCCCATGAGCCAAACAAAGTTTTAAACCCACTTATTCGAAAGTGAAATGTTTAAGACTTAAATACGAAACTGTTACGTTTGAGGAATTTTAAAGCAAAAAAGTTCAATTCGAATAGACTCGGTTCGAATTTCCTCTCCTGAGAAATCCAAGTCAGAAATTTACTTTGTTCGAATTAGGTCTCCTAGGAACCCCAGGTCGAAATGACTTGGCTAGAAATAATCCAGGTCAAGATCGAATGGATTCTGTTCGAATTGGTCTAGGTCGAATAGAATTGATTTTTGGCAAAATCAATTCTTTCATAGAGGACCAAGCCCGAGGCCCAAGCCCATGAGCCAAACAAAGTTTTAAATCCATTTATTGGGCCCTGGACCATGTCCTTGTCCCATGCCCATGAGCCAAACAAAGTTTTAAACCCATTTATTCAGAAGTTAATCGTTTAAGACTTAAATACAAAATAGTTACATTTGTGGAATTTCAAAGAAAAAAAGTTCAGTTCGAATAGACTAGGTTCGATTAGACTCATTTCAAATTTTGTCTCCTAGAAACTCTAGGTCGAAAAGGCTTGGTTAGAAATGTTCCAGGTCGAGATCGAATGTATTCAATTCGAATTGGTCCAGGTCGAATAGAATTTATTTTTGGCAAAATCAAATCTTTTATAAAGGACCAAGTCCGAGTCCCAAGCCCAGGAGCCAAACAAATTTTAAACCCATTTATTCGGCTCGCCCCCACCCTAGGCCCAAGCCCATGAGCCAAATAAAGGTTTAAACCCAGTTATTCGGAAATGAAGCGTTTAAGACTTAAATACGAAACAGTTACATTTGAGAAAATCCAAAAGAAAAAAGTTCAGTTCGAATAGACTCGGTTCGAATTTGGTCTCCTGAGAACTCCAGGTCGAAAATAGAGTCAAGTTCGAATTTTGTCTCCTAGGAACTCCAGGCCGAAAACTCTTGGTTTGAAACGATCCAGGTCGAGATCGAATGGTTTCTGGTCGAATTGGTCGAGGTCGAATCGAATTGATTTTTGGCAAAATCAATGCTTTCATAGAGGATCAAGTCCGAGGCCCAAGCCCATGATCCAAGCAATGTTTTAAACCCATTTATTCAGCCCAAGACCCTGTCTTTGTCCCAAGCCCATGAGCCTAACAAAGTTTTAAACCAATTATTTTGGCCCGCCCCCACACTTGGCCCAAGCCCATGTGCGAAAGAAAGTTTTAAACCTACTTATTCGGAAGTGAAACGTTTAAGAATTAAATACGAAATAGTTACGTTCGAGGAATTCCAAAACAAAAATGTTCAGCTCGAATAGAACCGATTCGAATTTGGTCTCCTGAGAACTCCTGGTCAAAAATTTACTCTGTCCGAATTTGTTCTCCTAGGAACTACCGTTCGAAAAGGCTTGGTTTGAAATGATCCAGGTCGAGATCGAATGTATTAAATTCGAATTGGTCCAGGTCGAATAGAATTGATTTTTGGCAAAATTAATTCTTTCATAGAGGACAAAGTCCGAGGCCCATGCCCATGAGCTAAGCAAATCTTTAAACCCATTTATTGGGCCCAGGACCATGTCCATGTCCCAAGCACATGAGCCAAACAAAGTTATAAACCCATTTATTCGGCCCGTCACCACCCTTGGCCCAAACCCATGTGCCAAACATAGTTTTAAACCAACTTATTCGGAAGTGAAACGTTTAAGACATAAATACGAAACAGTTACGTTTGAGGAATTTCAAAGAAAAAACGTTCAGCTCGATTAAACTCGGTCCGAATTTGTTCTCCTAGGAACTACCGCTCGAAAAGGCTTGGATAGAAATGATCCAGGTCGAGATCGAATGTATTAAGTTCGAATTGGTCCAGGTCGAATAGAATTGATTTTTGGAAAAATCAATTTTTTCATAGAGGACCAAGTCCGCGGCCCAAGCCCATGAGCCAAATAAGGGTTTAAAACAATTTATTAGTCTCCGAACCATGTCCTTGTCCCAAGCCCATGAGCCAAAAAAAGTTTTAAACCCATTTATTCGGCCTGCCCCACCCTTGGCCCAAGCCCATGAGCCAAACAAAGTTTTCAACCCTGCTATTCAGAAGTGAAACGTTTAAGACTTAAATATGAAACAGCTACGTTTAAGAAATTCCAAAACCAAAAAGATTAGTTCGAATAGACTCGGTTCAAATTTTGTCTCTAGAGAACTCCAGGTCGAAAGGGCTTGGTAAGAAATGATCCAGGTCGATATCGAATCGATTCAGTTCGAATTGGTCCAGGTCGAATAGAATTGATTTTTGGAAAAATAAATTCTTTCATAGAGGACCAAGTTCGAGGCCCAAGCCCATGAGCCAAACAAAGCTTTAAAACACTTTATTAGGCCTAAGACCATGTCCTTGTCCCAAGCCCATGAGCGAAATAAAGTTTTAAGACTTAAATATGAAATAGCTACGTTTGAGGAATTCTAAAACTAAAAAGTTCAGTTCGAATAGACTCAGTTCGAATTTGGTCTCCAGAGAACTCGAGGTCAAAAATAAACTCAGTTCGAATTTGGTCTCCTAGGAACTCCATGTCGAAAATAGAGTCAAGTTCGAATTTGGCCTCCTAGGAACTCCAGGTCGGAAATAGAGTCAAGTTCGAATTTTGTCTCCTTGGAACTCCTGGTCGAAAACTCTAGGTTTGAAACGATCCAGGTCGAGATCGAATGGATTCAGGTCGAATTGGTCGAGGTCACATAGAATTGATTTTTGGCAAACTCAATGCTTTCATAGAGGACCAAGTCCGAAGCCCAAGCCCTTGATCCAAACAAAGTTTTAAACCCATTTATTGGGCCCAGGACCATGTCATTGTCCCATGCCCATGAGCCATACAAAGTTTTAAACCCATTTTATCGGCCCTCCCCCACACTTGGCCCAAGACCATTAGCGAAACAAAGTTTTAAACCTACTTATTTGGAAGTGAAACGTTTAAGGCTTAAATACGAAATAGTTACGTTTGTGGAATTCCAAAACAAGAACGTTAAGTACGAATAGAATCGGTTCGAATTTGGTCTCCTGATATCTCCTGGTCGAAAAGTGACTCAGTTAGAATTTAGTCTCTTAGGAACTCCAGGTCGAAAAGACTTGGTTAGAAATGATCTAGGTCGAGATCGAATGGATTCAGTTCGAATTGGTCCAAGTCGAATAGAATTAATGTTTGGCGAAATCAATTCTTTCATTGGGGCCCATGGACGAGGCCCAATCCCAAGGGCCAAACAAAGTTTTAACCCCATTTATTGAGCCCAGGACCATGCCCTTGGCACAAGCCCCTGAGCCAAACCAAGTTTTAAACCCATTTATTCGGCCCGCCCCACCCTTGGCCCAAGCCCATGAGCCAAACAAAGTTTTCAACCCTGCTATTCAGAAGTGAAACGTTTAAGACTTAAATATGAGACAGCTACGTTTAAGAAATTCCAAAACCAAAAAGATTAGTTCGAATAGACTCGGTTCAAATTTTGTCTCTAGAGAACTCCAGGTCGAAAGGGCTTGGTAAGAAATGATCCAGGTCGATATCGAATCGATTCAGTTCGAATTGGTCCAGGTCGAATAGAATTGATTTTTGGAAAAATAAATTCTTTCATAGAGGACCAAGTTCGAGGCCCAAGCCCATGAGCCAAACAAAGCTTTAAAACACTTTATTAGGCCTAGGACCATGTCCTTGTCCCAAGCCCATGAGCGAAATAAAGTTTTAAGACTTAAATATGAAATAGCTACGTTTGAGGAATTCTAAAACTAAAAAGTTCAGTTCGAATAGACTCAGTTCGAATTTGGTCTCCAGAGAACTCGAGGTCAAAAATAAACTCAGTTCGAATTTGGTCTCCTAGGAACTCCAGGTCGAAAATAGAGTCAAGTTCGAATTTGGCCTCCTAGGAACTCCAGGTCGGAAATAGAGTCAAGTTCGAATTTTGTCTCCTTGGAACTCCTGGTCGAAAACTCTAGGTTTGAAACGATCCAGGTCGAGATCGAATGGATTCAGGTCGAATTGGTCGAGGTCACATAGAATTGATTTTTGGCAAACTCAATGCTTTCATAGAGGACCAAGTCCGAAGCCCAAGCCCTTGATCCAAACAAAGTTTTAAACCCATTTATTGGGCCCAGGACCATGTCCTTGTCCCATGCCCATGAGCCATACAAAGTTTTAAACCTATTTTATCGGCCCTCCCCCACACTTGGCCCAAGACCATTAGCGAAACAAAGTTTTAAACCTACTTATTTGGAAGTGAAACGTTTAAGGCTTAAATACGAAATAGTTACGTTTGAGGAATTCCAAAACAAAAATGTTCAGTTCGAATAGAATCGGTTCGAATTTGGTCTCCTGATAACTCCTGGTCGAAAAGTGACTCAGTTAGGATTTAGTCACTTAGGAACTCCAGGTCGAAAAGACTTGGTTAGAAATGATCTAGGTCGAGATCGAATGGATTCAGTTCGAATTGGTCCAGGTCGAATAGAATAAATGTTTGGCAAAATCAATTCTTTCATTGGGGCCCATGGACGAGGCCCAATCCCAAGGGCCAAACAAAGTTTTAACCCCATTTATTGAGCCCAGGACCATGCCCTTGGCACAAGCCCTGAGCCAAACCAAGTTTTAAACCCATATATTATGCCCAGGTCCATGACCTTGTTCCAAGCCCATTAACCAAGCAAAGTTTTAAACCCACTTATTCAGAAGTGAAACGTTTAAGACTTAAATTCGAAACAGTTACGTTTGAGAAATTTCAAGGCAAAAAAGTTCAGTTCGAATGGACACGGTTCGAATTTGGTCTCCTCAGAACTCCAGGTCGAAAATAGACTCAGTTCGAATTTGGTCACCTAGAAACTCCAGGTCGAAAAGGCAAGGTTTGAAATGATCCTGGTCGAGATCCAATGGATTCAGTTCGAATTGGTCCAGCTCGAATAAAATTGATTTTTGAAAAATTCAATTCTTTCATAGAGGACAAAGTCTGATGCCCAAGCCCATGAGCCAAAAAAAGGTTTAAACCCAATTAATGGGCCTAGGACCATGTCCTTGCCCAAGCCCATGAGCGAAACAAAGTTTAAAACCCATTTATTCGGCCCGCCCCCACCCTTGGCCAAAGCCCATGAGCCAAACAAAGTTTTGAACCCATTTATTCGGAAGTGAAACGTTTAAGACTTAAATACGAAACAGTTATGGAATTTCAAAGCAAAAAAGTTCAATTCGAATAGACTCGGTTTGAATTTGCTCTCCTGAGATCTCCAGGCCGAAAATTTACTCAGTTCGAATTAGGTCTCATAGAAACTCCAGGTCGAAATGACTTGGTTAGAAATAATCCAGGTCAAGATCGAATGGATTAAGTTCGAATTGGTCTGGGTCGAATAGAATTGATATTTGGCAAAATCAATTCTTTCATAGAGGGCAAAGTCCGCGGCCCAAGCCTACGACCCAAACAAAGTTTTAAACCCATTTATTAGGCCCAGGACCATGTCCTTGGCCCAAACCCCTGAGCCAAACAATATTTTAAACCAATTTAGTCGGCCCACCCACACCCTTGTCCCAAGCCCATGAGTAAAACAAATTATTAAACCCTCTTATTCGGAAGTCAAACGTATAAGACTTAAATGCGAAACAGTTAGGTTTAAGGAATTTCAAAGCAATAAAGTTCAATTCGAAAAGACACGGTTCGAATTTGCTCTCCTGAGAACTCCAGGTCAAAAATTTACTCAGTTCAAAATGGTCTCCTAGGAACTCCAGGTCGAAATGACTTGGATAGAAATAATCCAGGTCAAGATCGAATGGATTCAGTTCGAATTGGTCTGGGTCGAATTGAATTGATTTTTGGCAAAATCAATTCTTTCATAGAGGACCAAGCCCGAGTCCCAAGCCCATGAGCCAAACCAAGTGTTAAAGCCATTTATTGGGCCCAGGACCATGTCCTTGTCCCAAGCCCATGAGCCAAACCAAGTTTTAAACCCATTTATTCGGCCTGCCCCCACTATTGGCCCAAGCCCATGTGCCAAACATAGTTTTAAACCCACTTATTCGGAAGTGAAGCGTTTAAGACTTAAATACGAAATAGTTACGTTTAAGGAATTTCAATGCATAAAAGTTCAGTTCGATTAGACTGGGTTCGAATTTGGTCTCCTAAGAACTCCAGGTCGAAATAGACTCAGTCCATATTAGTTTCCCTCGGAACTCCCGTTCGAAAAGGCTTGATTGGAAATGATCCATGTCGAGAACGAATGTATTAAGTTCGAATTGGTCCAGTCAAATAGAATTGATTTTATGCAAAATCAATTCTTTCATAGAGGACCAAGTTCGAGGCCCAAACCCATGAGCCAAACAAAGCATTAAAACCATTTATTAGGCCCAGGACCATGTCCTTGTCCCAAGCGCATGAGCCAAGCAACGTTTTAAACCAATTAATTCGGCCCGCCCCCACCCTTGGCCCAAGCCCATGAGCCAAACAAAGTTTTCAACCCACATATTCGGAAGCGAAACGTTTAAGACTTTAATATGAAACAGTTACGTTTGAGGAATTCCGAAATTGAAATGTTCAGTTCGAATAGACTCGGTTCGAATTTGGTCTCCTGAGAACTCCAGGTCTAAAATATACTCAGCTCTAATTTGGTCTCCTTGAAACTCCAGGTCGAAAAGGCTAGGTTAGAAATAATCCAGGTCGAGATCGAATGGATTCAGTTCGAATTGGTCCAGGCCGAATAGAATTGATTTTTGGAAAATTCAATTCTTTCATAGAGGACCAAGTCTGATGCCCAATCCCATGAGCCAAAAAAAGTTTTAAACCCATTTATTGGGCCTAGGACCATGTCCTTGTCCCAAGCCCATGAGCGAAACAAAGTTTTAAACCCATTTATTCGGCCCGCCCCCACCCTTGTCACAAGCTCATGAGTGAAACAAAGTATAAAACCCAGTTATTCGGAAGTTAAACGTATAAGACTTAAATACAAAATAGAGACGTTTGTGGAATTTCAAAGCAAAAAAGTTCAATTCGAATAGACTCAGTTTGAATTTGCTCTCCTGAGAACTCCAGGTCAAAAATTTACTCAGTTCGAATTAGGTCTCCTAGGAACTCAAGATCGAAATGACTTGGCTAGAAATATTCCAGGTCAAGATCGAATGGATTCAGTTCGAATTGGTGTAGGTTGAATAGAATTGATTTTTGGCAAAATAAATTCTTTCATAGAGGACCAAGCCCGGGACCCAATCCCATGAGCCAAACAAAGTTTTAAACCCGTTTATTGGGCCCAGGACCATGTCCTTGTCCCAAGCTCATGAGCCAAACAAAGTTTTAAACCCATTTATTCGGCCCGCCCCCACCATTGGCCCCAGCCCATGTGCAAAACAAAGTTTAAATCCCACTTACTCGCAGGCAAAATGTTTAAGACTTAAATACGAAACAGTTACGTTTAAGGAATTTCAAAGCATAAATGTTCAGTTTAATTAGACTGGGTTCGAATTTGGTCACCTGAGAACTCCAGGACGAAATAGACTCAGTCCGAATTTGTTCCCCTACGAGCTCCCGTTCGAAAAGTCTTGGTTAGAAATGATCCAGGTCGTGAACGAATATATTCAGTTCGAATTGGTCCAGTCAAATGGAATAGATTTTATGCAAAATCAATTCTTTCATAGAGGACCAAGTCCGAGGCCCAAGCCCATGAGCCAAATAAAGCTTTAAAACCATTTATTGGGCCAAGGACCATGTCCTTGTCCCAAGCCCATGAGCAAAACAAAGTTTTAAACCCATTTATTCGGTCCGCCCCCACCCTTGGCCCAAGCACATGAGCCAAACAAAGTTTTAAACCCACTTATTCATAAGTGAAACGTTTAAGACTTAAATACCAAATAGTTACGTTTGTGGAATTTCAATGCAAAAAAGTTTAGTTCGAATAGACTCGGTTAAAATTTGGTCCCTTGAGAACTCCAGGTCGAAAATAGACTCAGTTCGAATTTGATCTCCTAGAAACTCCAGGTCGAAAAGGGTAGGTTAGAAATAATCCAGGTCGAGATCGAATGGATTCAGTTCGAATTGGTCCAGGGCGAATAAAATTGATTTTAGGAAAATTCATTTCGTTCATAGAGGACCAAGTTTGATGCCCAAGCCCATGAGCCAAAAAAAGCTTTAAACCCATTTATTGGGCCTAGAACCATGTCCTTTTCCCAAGCCCATGAGCGAAACAAAGTTTTAAACCCATTTATTCCGCCCGCCCCCACCCTTGGCCCAAGCCCATGAGCCAAACAAAGTTTAAAACCCACTTATTCGGAAGTGAAATGTTTAAGACTTAAATACGAAGCAGTTACGTTTGAGGAATTTCAAAGCAAAAAAGTTCAATTTGAATAGACTCGGTTTGAATTTGGTCTCCAGAGAACTCCAGGTAAAAAATAAACTCAGTTCGAATTAGGTCTCCTAGGAACTCCAGGTCGAAATGACTTGGTTTGAAATAATCATGGTCAAGATCGAAGGGATTCAGTTCGAATTGGTCTGGGTCAAATAGAATTGATTTTTGGCAAAATAAATTATTTCATAGAGGACCAAGCCCGAGGCCCAGGCCCATGGGACAAAAATAGTTTTAAACCCCTTTATTGGGACCAGGACCATGTCCTTGACCCAAGCCCATGTGCCAAACAATGTCTTAAACCCATTTATTTGGCCTGCCCCCAACATTGGCCCAGGCCCATGTGCCAAACAAAGTTTTAAATCCACTTATTTGGAAGTGAAACGTTTAAGACTTAAATACGAAACTGTAACGTTTAAGGAAATTCAATGCATAAAAGTTCAGTTCGATTAGACTCGGTTCGAATTTGGTCTCCTTAGAACTCCAGGTGTAAAATAGACTCAGTCCGAATTTGATCCCCTAAGAACTCCCGGTCGGAAAGGCTTGGTTAAAAATGATCCAGGTCGAGATCGAATGTATTCAGTTCGAATTGGTCAGGGTCGAATAGAATTGATTTTTAGAAAATTCAATTCATTCATAGAGGACCTAGTCTGATGCCCAAGACCATGAGCCAAAAAAAGGTTTAAACCCATTTATTGGTCCCAGGACCATGTCCTTGTCCCATGCCCATGAGCGAAACAAAGTTTTAAACCTATTTATTCGGCCCACCCCCACCCTTGGCCCAAGCCCATGAGCCAAACAAAGTTTTAAACCCACTTATTCGAAAGTGAAACGTTTAAGACTTAAATGCGAAACTGTTACGTTAGAGGAATTTTAAAGCAAAAAAGTTCAATTCGAATAGACTCGGTTCGAATATGCTCTCCAGAGAACTCGAGGTCGAAAATTTACTTTGTTCGAATTAGGTCTCCTAGGAACCCCAGGTCGAAATGACTTGGCTAGAAATAATCCAGGTCAAGATCGAATGGATTCAGTTCGAATTGGTCTGGGTCGAATAGAATTGATTTTTGGAAAATTCAATTCTTTCATAGAGGACCAAGTCTGATGCCCAAGCCCATGAGCCAAAAAAAGTTTTAAACCCATTTATTGGGCCTAGGACCATGTCATTGTCCCAAGCCCATGAGCGTAGCAAAGTTTAAAACCCATTTATTCGGCCCGCCCCCACCCTTGGCCCAAGCCCATGAGCCCAATAAAGTTTTAAGCCCACTAATTCGGAAGTGAATCGTTTAAGACTTAAATACGAAGCAGTTACGTTTGAGGAATTACAAAGTAAAAAAGTTCAATTCGGATAGAGTCGGTTTGAATTTAGTCTCCTAGGAACTCCAGGTCGAAAATAGACTCAGTTCGAATTTGGTCTCCTAGAAACTCCAGGTCGAAAAGTCTTGGTAAGAAATGATCCAGGTCGATATCGAATGGATTCAGTTCGAATTGGCCCAGGTCACATAGAATTGATTTTTGGCAAACTCAATGCTTTCATAGAGGACCAAGTCCGAGGCCCAGGCCCTTGATCCAAACAAAGTTTTAAACCCATTTATTGGGCCCAGGACCATGTCATTGTCCCATGCCCATGAGCCATACAAAGTTTTAAACCCATTTTATCGGCCCTCCCCCACACTTGGCCCAAGACCATTAGCGAAACAAAGTTTTAAACCTACTTATTTGGAAGTGAAACGTTTAAGGCTTAAATACGAAATAGTTACGTTTGTGGAATTCCAAAATAAGAACGTTAAGTACGAATAGAATCGGTTCGAATTTGGTCTCCTGATATCTCCTGGTCGAAAAGTGACTCAGTTAGAATTTAGTCTCTTAGGAACTCCAGGTCGAAAAGACTTGGTTAGAAATGATCTAGGTCGAGATCGAATGGATTCAGTTCGAATTGGTCCAAGTCGAATAGAATTAATGTTTGGCGAAATCAATTCTTTCATTGGGGCCCAAGGCCGAGGCCCAATCCCATGGGCCAAACAAAGTTTTATCCCCATTTATTGGGCCCAGGACCATGTCCTTGGCACCAAGTCCGAGGACCAAGCCGAGTCCGAGGACAAAGCCCGAGGACCAGGCCCATGTGCCAAACAAATCTTTTAACCCATTAATTAGGCCGAGGACCATATACTTGTCCCAAGCCCGTGAGCTAAATAAAGTTTTAAAACCATTTACTCGGCCTGCCCCCACCCTTGGCCAAAGCCCATGAGCCAAACAATGCTTAAAACCTACTTATTCGGAAGTGAAACGCTTAAGACTTAAATACGATACAGTTACGCTTGAAGAATTCAAAAACAAAAAAGTTCACCTCGAATTGACTCGGTTTGAATTTAGTCTTCTGTGTACTCTAGGTCCAAAATAGACTCTGTTTGAATTTGGTCTCCTAGGAACTCTAGGTCGAAATGACTTGGTTAGAAATTATCAAGGTCGAGATCGAATGGATTCAGTTCGATTTGGTCCAGGTCGAAGAGAATTAATTTTTGGCAAAATCAATTATATCATATTGGACAAAGTCAAAGGCCCATGCCTATGAGCCAAACAATGTTCTAAGCCCCTTTATTGGGCCATGGACCGTGTCCTTGTTCTAATCCCATGAGAAAAATAAAATTTTAAACCCGTTTATTCGGCCAGCCCCCGCCTTTGGCCCAAGCCCATGAGCCAAACAAAGTTTTAAACCCACTTATTCGGAAGTGAAACGTTTAAGACTTAAATACGAAATAGTTACGTTTGAGGAATTTCATAGCAAAAAAGTTCAGTTCGAATAGACTCCGTTCGAATTTGTTCTCCTGAGGACTCTAGGTCGAAAATAGACTCAGTTCGAATTTGGTCTCCTAGGAACTCCAGTTCGAAAAGGCTTGGTTAGAAATGCTTCACGTCAAGATCGAATTGATTCAGTTCGAATTGGTCGAGGTCGAATAGAATAGATTCTTGGCAAAATAAATTCTTTCATAGAGGACAAAGTCCGAGGCCCAAGCCTATGAGCCAAACAAAGTTTTAAAACCATTTCTTGGGCCAGGACCATGTCCTTGTCCCAAACCCATAAGCAAAATAAAGTTTTAAAACCATTTATTCGGCCCGCCCCCACCCTTTGCCAAACCCCATGAGCCAAACAATATTTTAAACCCACTTATTCGTAAGTGAAACGTTTAAGACTTAAATACGAAACAGTTACGTTTGAGGAATTTCAAAGTAAAAAAAATCAGTTCGAATATACTCGGTTCGAACTTGGTCTCCTGAGAACTCCAGGTCGAAAATAGACTCAATTCGAATTTGGTCACCTTACTACTCTAGGTCGAAAAGGCTTGGTTATAAAAGATCCAGGTCGGGAAGGAATGGATTCAGTTCGAATTGGTCCAGGTCGAATAGAATTTATTTTTGGCAAAATCAATACTTTCATAAAGGGCCAAGTCCGAGGCCCAAGCCTATGAGACAAACAAAGTTTTAAACCCATTTATTGGGCCCAGAACCATGCCCTTGTCCGAAACCCCTAAGCCAAGCAATATTTTAAATAAATTTATTCGGCCCACCCACACCCTTGTCCCAAGCCCATGAGTGAAACAAAGTATTAAACCCACTTATTCAGTAGTCGAACGTATAAGACTTAAATGCGAAACAGTTACGTTTGAGGAATTCCAAAACATAAAAGTACATTTCGAATAGACTTGGTTCGAATTTGGTCTCCTGAGAACTCCAGGTCAAAAATAGACTCAGTTCGAATTTGGTCTCCATGCAACTCCAAGTCGAAAGGGCCTGGTTAGAAATGATCCAGGTGGAGAGCGAATGGATTCAGTTCGAATTAGTCCAGGTCGAATAGAATTTATTTTTGGCAAAAACAATTCTTTCAAAGAGGACCAAGTCCGGGGACTAAGCCTATGAGCAAAACCAAGTTTTAAACCCATTTCTTCGGCCCATGACCATGTCCTTGTCCCAAGCCCATGAGAAAAATAAAGTTTTAAAACCATTTATTCGGCCCGCCCCCACCGTTGGCCAAAGCCAATGAGCCAAACAATGTTTCAAACCCACTTATTCGTAAGTGAAGCGTTTAAGACTTAAATACGAAACTGTTACGTTCGAGGAATTTCAAAGCAAAAAAATCATTTCGAATATACTCGGTTCGAATTTGGTCTCCTGAGAATTCCAGGTCGAAAATTAACTCAGTTCGAATTTGGTCTCCTTGCAACTCCAGGTCGAAAAGGCATGGTTCGAAATGATCCAGGTCGAGAACGAATGGATTTAGTTCGAATTGGTCCAGGTCGAATAGAATTTATTTTTTGCAAAATCAATTCTTTCATAGAGGACCAAGTCCGAGACCCAAGCCTATGAGCCAAACAAAGTTTTAAACCCATTTATTCGGCCCAGGACCATGTCCTTGCCCCAAGCCCTGAGCCAAAAAAAGTTTTAATCCCATTTGTTCGGCCTGCCCACACCCTTGTCCCAAGCCCATGAGTGAAACAAAGTATTAAACCCACTTATTCGGAGGTCAAACGTATAAGACTTAAATGCGATGCAGTTACGTTTGTGGAATTCCAAAACAAAAAAGTTATGTTCGAATAGACTTGGTTCGAATTTGGTCACCTAAGAACTCCTGGTCGAAAATAGACTCAGTACGAATTTGGTATCCTTGAAACTCCAGGTCGAAAAGGCTTGGTTAGAAATGATCCAGGTCGAGAACGAATGGATTTAGTTCGAATTGGTCCAGGTCGAATAAAATTTATTTTTTACAAAATCAATTGTTTCCTAGAGGACCAAGACCGAGGCCCAAGCCCATGAGCCAAACATAGCTTTAAGCCCATTTATTGGGACCAGGACCATGTCCTTGTCCCTAGCCCCTAAGCCAAATAAAGTTTTAAACCTATTTATTTGGCCCGCCCACACCCTTGTCCCAAGCCCATGAGTGAAACAAAGTATTAAACCCCCTTATTTGGAAGTCAAACGTATAAGACTTTAACGAAAAAGTTACGTTTGAGGAATTCCAAAATGAAAAATTTCTGTTCGAATAGACTTGGTTCGAATTTGGTTTCCTGAGAACTCCAGGTCGAAAATAGACTCAGTTCGAATTTGGTCTCCTTGCAACTCCAGGTCGAAAGGGCTTGGTTAGAAATGATCCTGGTGGAGAACGAATGGATTCAGTTCGAATTGGTCCAGGTTGAATAGAATTTAATTTTGGCAAAAGCAATTCTTTCATAGAGGACCAAGTCCGGGGCCTAAGCCTATGAGCGAAACAAAGTTTTAAGCCCATTTCTTGGGCCCAGGACCATGTCCTTGTCCCAAACCCATGAGCAAAATAAAGTTTTAAAACCATTTATTCGGCCCGCCCCCACCGTTGGCCAAAGTCAATGAGCCAAACAATGTTTTAAACCCACTTATTCGTAAGTGAAACGCTTAAGACTTAAATATGAAAATGTTACGTTCGAGGAATTTCAAAGCAAAGAAAATCAGTTCGAATATACTCAGTTTGCATTTTGTCTCCTGAGAATTCTCGGTCGAAAATAGACTCAGTTTGAATTTGGTCTCCTTGCAACTCCAGGTCGAAAAGGCATGGTTCGAAATGATCCAGGTCGAGAACGAATGGATTCAGTTCGAATTGGTCCAGGTCGAATAGAATTTATTTTTTGCAAAATAAATTCTTTCATAGAGGACCAAGTCCGAAGCCCAAGCCTATGTGCCAAACAAAGTTTTAAACCCATTTATTGGGCCCAGGACCATGTCCTTGTCCCAAGCCCCTGAGCCAAACAAAGTTTTAATCCCATTTATTTGGCCCGCCCACGCCCTTGTCCCAAGCCTATGAGAGAAACAAAGTATTAAACCCACTTATTCGGAAGTCAAGCGTATAAGACTGAAATGCGAAACAGTTACGTTTGTGGAATTCCAAAACAAAAAAGTTCTGTTCGAATAGACTTGGTTCGAATTTGGTTACCTAAGAACTCCAGGTCGAAAATAGACTCAGTTCGAATTTGGAATCCGTGCAACTCCAGGTCGAAAAGGCTTGGTTAGAAATGATCCAGGTCGAGAACGAATGGAATCAGTTCGAATTGGTCCTGGTCGAATAGAATTTATTTTTTGCAAAATCAATTCTTTCATAGAGGACCAAGTCCGAGGCCCAAGCCCATGAGCCAAACAAAGTTTTAAGCCCATTTATTGGGCCAAGGACCATGTCCCTGTCCCAATCCCCTAAGCCAAATAAAGTTTTAAACCCAATTATTCGGCCCGCCCACACCCTTGTCCAAAGCCTATGAGTTAAACAAAGTATTAAACCCACGTATTCGGAAGTCAATCGTATAAGACTTAAATGCGAAAAAGTTACGTTTGAGGAATTCCGAAACAAAAAAGTTCAGTTCGAATAGACTTGGATCGAATTTGGCTTCCTGAGAACTCCAGGTCGAAAATAGACTCAGTTCGAATTTGGTCTCCTTGCAACTCCAGGTCGAAAGGGCTTGGTTAGAAATGATCCAGGTGAAGAGCGAATGGATTCAGTTCGAATTGGTCCAGGTTGAATAGAATTTATTTTTGGCAAAAACAATTCTTTCATAGAGGACCAAGTCCAGGGCCTAAGCCTATGTGCGAAACAAAGTTTTGAACCCATTTCTTGGGCCCAGGGACTATGTCCTTGACCCAAACCCATGAGCAAAATAAAGTTTTAAAGCCATTTATTCGGCCTGCCCCCACCGTTGGCCAAAGCCAATGAGCCAAACAATGTTTTAAACCCACTTATTCGTAAGTGAAGCGTTTACGAATTAAATAAGAAACTGTTACGTTCGAGGAATTTCAAAGCAAAAAAAATTAGTTCGAATATACTCGGTTCGCATTTGGCCTCCTGAGAATTCTAGGTCGAAAATAGGCTCAGTTTGAATTTGGTCTCCTTGCAACTCCAGGTCGAAAAGGCATGGTTCGAAATGATCCAGGTCGGGAACGAATAGATTCTGTTCGAATTGGTCCAGGTCGAATAAAATTTATTTTTTGCAAAATCAATTCTTTCATAGAGGACCAAGTCCGAAGCCCAAGCCTAAACAAAGTTTTAAACCCATTTATTGGGCCAAGGACCATGTCCTTGCACCAAGCCCAGAGCCAAACCAAGTTTTAATCCCATTTATTCGGCCCGCCCACACCCTTGTCCCAAACCCATGAGTGAAACAAAGTATTAAACCCACTTATTCGGAAGTCAAACGTATAAGACTGAAATGCGAAACAATTACGTTTGTGGAATTCCATAACAAAAAAGTTCTGTTCGAATAGACTTGGTTCGAATTTGGTCACCTAAGAACTCCAGGTCAAAAATAGACTCAGTTCGAATTTGGTATCCTTGCAACTCCAGGTCGAAAAGGCTTGGTTAGAAATGATCCAGGTCGAGAACGAATGGATTTAGTTCGAATTGATCTAGGTCGAATAGAATTTATTTTTTGCAAAATGAATTCTTTCATAGAGGACCAAGTCTGAGGCCCAAGCCCATGAGCCAAACAAAGTTTTAAGCCCATTTATTGGGCCAAGGACCATGTCCCTATCCCAAGCCCCTAAGCCAAATTTAGTTTTAAACCCATTTATTCGGCCCGCCCACACCCTTGTCCCAAGCCTATGAGTGAAACAAATTATTAAACCCACGTATTCGGAAGTCAAACGTATAAGGCTTAAATGCAAAAAAGTTACGTTTGCGGAATTCCAAAACAAAATAGTTCAGTTCTAATAGACTTGGTTCAAATTTTGTTTCCAGAGAACTCCAGGTCGAAAATTGACTCAGTTCGAATTTGGTCTCCTTACAACTCCAGGTCGAAAGGGCTTTGAAAGAAATGATCCAGGTCGAGAACGAATGGATTCAGTTCGAATTTGACCAGGTCGAATAAAATTTATTTTTTGCAAAATCAATTCTTTAATAGAGGACCAAGTCCGAGGCCTAAGCCTATGAGCCAAACAAAGTTTTAAACTTATTTCTTGGTCCCAGGACCATGTCCTTGTCCCAAACACATGAGCCAAATAAAGTTTTAAAACCAATTATTCGGCCCGCCGCCACCCTTGGCCAAAGCCCATGAGGCAAACAATGTTTTAAACCCACTTATTCGCAACTGAAACGTTTAAGACTTAAATACAAAACAGTTACGTTAGGGAAATTTCAAAGAAAAAAAAATCAGTTCGAATATACTCGTTTCGAATTTGGTTTCCTGAGAATGGATTCAGTTCGAATATACTCATTTCGAATTTGGTCTCATTGCAACTCCAGGTCGAAAAGGCATGGTTCAAAATGATCCAGGTCGGGAACAAATGGATTCAGTTCGAATTGGTCCTGGACAAATAGAACTTATTTTTTGCAAAATCAATTCTTTTATAGAGGACCAAGCCCGAGGCCCAAGCCTATGAGCCAAACATAGTTTTAAACCCATTTATTGGGCCCAGGACCATGTCCTTGTCCCAAGCCCCTGAGCCAAACAAAGTTTTAATCCCATTTATTTGGCCCGCCCACGCCCTTGTCCCAAGCCTATGAGAGAAACAAAGTATTAAACCCACTTATTCGGAAGTCAAACGTATAAGACTGAAATGCGAAACAGTTACGTTTGTGTAATTCAAAAACAATAAAGTTCAGTTCGAATAGACTTGGTTCGAATTTGGTCTCCTGAGAACTCCAGGTCGAAAATAGACTCAGTTCGAATTTTGTATCCTTGCAACTCCAGGTCGAAAAGGCTTGGTTAAAAATGATCCAAGTCGAGAACGAATGGATTCAATTCGAATTGGTCCAGGTCGAATATAATTTATTTTCGGCAAAAGCAATTCTTTCATAGAGGACCAAGTCCGGGGACTAAGCCTATGAGCGAACCATAGTTTTAAACCTATTTCTTGGGCCCAGGACAATATCCTTGTCCCAAACCCATGAGCAAAATAAAGTTTTAAAACCATTTATTCGGCCCGCCCCCGCCGTTGGCCAAAGCCAATGAGCCAAACAATGTTTTAAACCCACTTATCCGTAAGTGAAACATTTAAGACTTAAATACGAAACTGTTACGTTCGAGGAATTTCAAAGCAAAAAAAATCAGTTCGAATATACTCGGTTCGAATTAGGTCTCCTGATAATTCTAGGCCAAAAAAAGTTTTAAACACATTTATTGGGCTATGGACCTCGTCCTTATCCCAAGCCCATGAACCAAATAATGTTTTAAACCCATTTATTCGGCCCGCCCACACCCTTGTCCCAAGCCCATGAGTGAAACAAAGTATAAAACCCAATTATTCAGAAGTCAAACGTATAAGACTTAAATGCGAAACAATTACGTTTGAGGAATTCCATAACAAAATAGTTCAGTTCGAATAGACTTGGTTCGAATTTGGTCTCCTGAGAACTCCAGGTTGAAAATAGACTCAGATCGAATTTGTTCTCCTAGGAACTCCAATTCGGAACGGCTTGGTTTGAAATGATCCAGGTCTAGATCGATTGGATTCAGCTCGAATTGGCCCAGGTCGAATAGAATTAATTTTTGGAAAAATAATTTCTTTCATAGAGGACCAAGTCCGAGGCCCAAGCCCATGAGCCAAACAAATCTTTAAACCCAATAATTAGGCCCAGGACCATATACTTGTCCCAAGCCCATGAGATAAATAAAGTTTTAAAGCCATTTACTCGGCCTGCCCCCACCCTTGGCCAAAGCCCATGTGCCAAACAATGCTTAAAACCCACTTATTCAGAAGTGAAACTTTTAAGACTTAAATACGAAACAGTTACACTTGAAGAATTCTAAAAGAAAAAAGTTCACTTCGAATAGTCTCGGTTTAAATTTAGTCTTCTGAGTACTCTCGGTCCAAAATTGACTCTCTTTAAATTTGGTCTCCTAGGAATTCCAGGTCGAAATGACTTGGTTAAAAATTATCAAGGTCGAGATCGAATGGATTCAATTCGATTTTGTCCAGGTCGAAGAGAATTGATTTTTGGCAAAATCAATTATTTCATATTGGATAAAGTCAAAGGCCCATGCCTATGAGCCAAATAATGTTCTAAACCCATTTATTGGGCCAAGGACCATGTCCTTGTCCCAAGCCCATGAGCAAAACAAAATTTTAAACCCATTTATTCGGCCCGCCCCCGCCCCCGCCTTTAGCCCAAGCCCATGAGCCAAACAAAGTCTTAAACCCACTTATTCGGAAGTGAATCGTTTAAGACTTAAATACGAAATAGTTAAGTTTGTGGAATTTCAAAACAAAAAAGTTCAGTTCGAATAGACTCCGCTCGAATTTTGTCTCCTAAGGACTCTAGGTCGAAAATAGACACAGTTCGAATATGGTCTTCTAGGAACTCCAGTTCGAAAAGGCTTGGTTAGAAATGCTTCAGGTCCAGATCGAATGGATTCAGTACGAATTGGTCGAGGTCGAATAGAATTGATTTTTGGCAAAATAAATTCTTTCGCAAAGGACCAAATCCCAGGCCAAAGCCCATGAGCCAAACAAAGCTTTAAACCCATTTAATAGGCCCCGGACCATATCCTAATCCCAAGCACATGTGGCAATTAAAATTTCAAGCCCATTTATTCGGCCCGCCGCCACCCGTGGCCCAAGCTCATGGGCCAAACAAAGTTTTAAACCCACATATTCGGAAATGAAATGTTTAAGACTTAAATACGAGACAGTTACGTTTGTGGAATTTAAAATCAAAAAAGTTTAGTTCGAATAGACTTGGTTTGAATTTGGTCTCCTGAGAACTCCAGGTCGAAAATAGACTCAGTTCAAATTTGGTCACCAAGGAACTCCAGGTCGATAAGGCTTGGTTAGAAATTATCCAGGTCGTGATCCAATGGATTAAGTTCAAATTGGTACAGGTCGAATAAAATTAATTTATTACAAAATCAATTCTTTCATAGAAGACCAAGTCCGATACCCAAGCCCATCAGCCTAAAAATGTTTTAAACCAATTTATCGGGCCCAGGACCATGTTCTTGTTCCAAGCCCATGAGCAAAACATAGTTTTTAACCAATTTATTCGGCCCGCCCCCACCCTTGACACAAGCCCAGAGCCAAACAAAGTTTTAAACCCACTTATTCGGAAGTAAAACGTTTAAAACTTAAATACGAAACAGTTACGTTTAAGGAATTTCAAAGTAAAATACTTCTGTTCGAATATACACGGTTCAAATTTGGTCACCTGGGAACTCCAAGTTGAAAATAGACTCAGTTCGAATTTTGTCTCCTTGGAACTCCAGGTCGAAAAGGCTTGGTTAGAAATGATCCAGGTCGAGAACGAATGGATTCAGTTCAAATTGGTACAGGTCGAATAATATTTATTTTGGGCAAAATCAATTCTTTCATAGAGGACCAAGTCCGAGGCTCAAGCCTATGAGCCAAACAAAGTTTTAAACTCATTTATTGGGCCCAGGACCATGTCCTTGTCCCAAACCCATGAGCCAAACAATGTTTTAAACCAATTTATTCAGCCCACCCACACACTTGTCCCAAGCCCATGAGTGAAACAAAGTATTAAACCCACTTATTCGGAAGTCAAACGTATAAGACTTAAATGCGAAACAGTTACGCTTGAGGAATTCCTAAACAAAAAAGTTCAGTTCGAATATACTTGGTTCAGATTTGGTCTCCTGAGAACTCCAGGTCTAAAATAGACTCAGTTCGAATTTGGTCACCTTGCAACTCCAGGTTGAAAATGCTTGGTTAGAAATGATCCAGGTCGTGAACGAATGGATTCAGTTCGAATTGGTCCAGGTCGAATAGAATTTATTTTTGTCAAAATCAATTCTTTTATAAAGGACCAAGTCCGAGGCCCATGCCTATGAGCCAAACTAAGTTTTAAACCCATTTCTTGGGCCAGGACCATGTCCTTGTCCTAAAGCCATAAGCCAAATAAAGTTTTAAAACCATTTATTCGGCCCGCCCCCTCCCTTGGCCAAAGCCCATGAGCCAAACAATGTTTTAAACCCACTTATTCGCAAGTGAAACGTTAAAGACTTAAATAAGAAACAGTTACGTTTGAGGAATTTCAAAGCAAAAAAAATTAGTTCGAATATACTCAGTTCGAACTTTGTCTCCTGTGAACTTTAGGTCGAAAATAGACTCAATTCGAATTTGGTCTCCTTACAACTCCAGGTCGAAAAGGCTTGGTTAGAAATGATCCAGGTCGAGAACGAATGGATTCAGTTCGAATTGGTCCAGGTCGAATAAAAATTATTTTTGGCAAAATCAATTCATTCATAGAGGACCAAGTCCGAGGCCCAAGCCTATGAGAAAAGCAAAGTTTTAAACCTATATATTGGGCCCAGGGCCATGTCCTTGTCCCAAACCCCTGAGCCAAGCAATATTTTAAACCAATTTATTCGTCCCACCCGCATCCTTGTCCCAAGCCCATGACTGAAACAAAGTATTAAACCCACTTATTCGGAAGTCGAACGTATAAGACTTAAATGCGAAACAGTTACGTTTGAGGAATTCCAAAACATAAAAGTACAGTTCGAATAGATTTGGTTCGAATTTAGTCTCCTGGGAACTCCAGGTCGAAAATAGACTCAGTTCGAATTTGGTCTCCTTGCTACTCCAGGTCGAAAGAGCTTGGTTAGAAATGATCCAGGTGGAGAACGAATGGATTCTGTTGGAATTGGTCCTGGTCGAATAGAATTTATTTTTTTCAAAAAACATTTCTTTCATAGAGGACCAAGTCCGGGGCTTAAGCCTATGAGTGAAACAACGCTTTAAACCCATTTCTTGGTCCCAGGACCATGTCCTTGTCACAAACCCATGAGCAAAATAAAGTTTTAAAACCATTTATTCGACCCGCCCCCACCGTTGGCCAAAGCCAATGAGCCAAACAATGTTTTAAACCCACTTATTCGTAAGTGAAACGTTTAAGACTTAAATACGAAACTGTTATGTTTGAGGAATTTTAAAGCAAAAAAAATCAGTTCGAATATACTCGGCTCGAATTTGGTCTCCTGGGAATTCCTAGTAAAAAATAGACTCAGTTCGAATTTGGTCTCCTTGCAACTCCAGGTCGAAAAGGCATGGTTTGAAATGATCTAGGTCGAGGACGAATGGATTCAGTTCGAATCGGTCCAGGTCGAATAGAATTTATTTTTTGCAAAATCAATTCTTTCATAGAGGACCAAGTCCGAGGCCCAAGCCTATGAGCCAAACATAGCTTTAGACCCATTTATTTGGCCCAGGACCATGTCCTTGCCCCAAACCCCTGAGTCAAAAAAAGTTTTAAACCCATTTATTCGGTCCGCCCACACCCTTGTCCCAAGCCCATGAGTGAAACAAAGTATTAAACCCACTTATTCGGAAGTCAAACGTATAAGGCTTAAATGCGAAACAGTTACGTTTGAGTAATTCCAAAACAAAAAAGTTCAGTTCGAATAGACTTGGTTCGAATTTGGTTTCCTGAGAACTCCAGGTTGAAAATAGACTCAGTTCGAATTTGGTCTCCTTGCAACTCTAGGTCGAAAAGGCTTGGTTTGAAATGATCCTGGTCGGGAATGAATGGATTCAGTTCGAATTGGTCCACGTCGAATAGAATTTATTTTTGGAAAAATCAATTCTTTCATTGAGGACCTAGACGAGGCCCATCCCCATGAGCCAAAAAAAGTTTTAAACACATTTATTGGGCTGAGGACCACGTCCTTATCCCAAGCCCCTGTGCCAAATAAAGTTTTAAACCCATTTATTCGGCCCGCCCAAACCCTTGCCCCAAGTCCATGAGTGAAACAAAGTATTAAACCCACTTATTCAGAAGTCAAACGTATAAGGCTTAAATGCGAAGCAGTTACGTTTGAGGAATTCCAAAATTAAATAGTTCAGTTCGAATAGACTTAGCTCGAATTTGGTCTGCTGAGAACTCCAGGTCGAAAATAGACTCAGATCGAATTTGTTCTCCTAGGAACTCCAAGTCGGAACGGCTTGGTTAGAAATGATCCAGGTCTAGATAGAATCGATTCAGTTCGAATTGGCCCAGGTCGAATAGAATAAATTTTAAGAAAAATAAATTCTTTCATAGAGGACCAATTCCGAGGCCCAAACCCCTGTGCCAAACAAAATTTTAAACCCATTTATTGGGCCCAGGACCATGTCCTCGTCCCAAACCCATGAGCCAAACAATGCTTTAAACCAATTTATTCGGCCCACCCACACCCTTGTCCCAAGCCCATGAGTGAAACAAAGTATTAAACCCACTTATTCGGAAGTCAAACGTATAAGACTCAAATGCGAAGCAGTTACGTTTGAGGATTTTAAAAGCAAAAAAAATTAGTTCGAATATACTCGGTTCGAACTAGGTCTCTTAAGAACTCTAGGTCGAAAATAGACTCAATTCGAATTTGGTCACCTTACTACTCCAGGTCGAAAAGGCGTGGTTAGAAATGATCCAGGTCGAGATCGAATGGATTCTGCCCGAATTGGTCCAGGTCGAATATAATTGATTTTGGGCAAAATTAATTCTTTCATAGAGAACCAAGTCTGAAGCCCAAGCCTATGAGCCAAACAAAGCATAAAACCTATTTATTAGGCCGAGGACCATATCCTTGGCCCAAGCCCATGTGCCAAATAAAGTTTTAAACCCATTTATTCGGCCCGCCACTACCCTTAGCCCTAGCCCATGAGCCAAACAATGTTTTAAACTCACTTATTCGGATCTGAAACGTATAAGACTTAAATACGAAGCAGTTATGTTTGAGGAATTCCAAAGCAAAAATGTTCAGTTAGAATATATTTGGTTCGAATTTGGTCTCCTGAGAACTCCAGGTCGAAAATTGACTCAGTTCGAATTTTATCTCCTAGGATCTCTAGGTCGAAAAGGCTTAGATAGAAATGATCCAGGATGAGATCGAATGGATTCAGCTCAAATTGGTCCAGTTCGAATAGTATTGATTTTTTGGAAAATCAATTCTTTCATAGAGGACCAAGTCCGATGCCCAAGCCCAGAAGCAAAAAAAAGTTTTAAACCAATTTATTGGGTTCAGGAACATGTCTTTGTCCCAACCCATGAGCAAAAAAAAGTTTTAAACCCATTTATTCGGCCCCCCCCACCCTTGGCCCAAGCCCACGAGCCAAACATAGTTTTAAACCCACTTATTCGGAAGTGAAATATTTTAGACTTAAATACGAAACAGTTACGTTTGAGGAATTTCAAAGCAAAAAAGTTCAGTTCGAATATACTCGGTTCGAATTTGGTTTCCTGAGAACTCCAGGTCGAAAAAAGACTTAGCTCGAATTTGGTCTCCTAGGAACTCCAGATCGAAAAGGCTTGGTTAGAAATGATCCAGGTCGAGATCGAATGGATTCTGTTCGAATTGGTCCTGGTCGAATTGAATTGATTTTTCGCAAAATCAATTCTTTCATTGAGGACCAAGTCCGAGGCAAAAGCCCATGTGCCAAACATAGCTTTAAACCCATTTATTAGGCCCCGGACCATATCCTAATCCAAAGCACATGTGGCAAATAAAGTTTTAAACCCATTTATACGGCCCGCCGCCACGCATGAGCCAAACAAAGCTCTAAATCCACATATTCGGAAATGAAACGTTTAAGACTTAAATACGAAACAGTAACGTTTGAGAAATTTAAAATCAAAAAGGTTCAGTTCGAATAGACTTGGTTCGAATTTGGTCTCCTGAGAACTCCAGGTCGAAAATAGACTCAGTTCGAATTTGGTCTCCTAGGAACTCCAGGTCGATAAGGCTTGGTTAGAAATTATCCAGGTCGAGATCGAATGGATTCAGTTCCATTTGGTCCAGGTCGAATAGAATTGATTTTTTGCAAAATTAATTCTTTCATAGATGACCAAGTCCGAGGCCTAAGCCTATGAGCCAAACAAAGTTTTAAACATATTTCTTGGGCCCAGGACCATGTCCTTGTCCCTAACACATGAGCCAAAAAAAGTTTTAAGACCAATTATTCGGCCCGCCCCCACCCTTGGCCAAAGCCCATGAGCCAAACAATCTTTTAATCCCACTTATTCGTAACTGAAACGTTTAAGACTTAAATACGTAACAGTTACGTTAGGGGAATTTCAAAGCCAAAAAAATCAGTTCGAATATACTCGGTTCGAATTTGGTCTCCTGAGAATTCCTGGTCGAAAATAGACTCAGTTCGAATTTGGTCTCATTGCAACTCCAGGTCGAAAAGGCATGGTTCGAAATGATTCAGGTCGTGAACGAATGGATTCAGTTCGAAATGGTCCAGGTCGAATAGAATTTATTTTTTGCAAAATCAATTCTTTTATAGAGGACCAAGTCCGAGGCCCAATCCTATAAGCCAAACGAAGTTTTAAACCCATTTATTGGGCCCAGGACCATGTCCTTGCCCCAAGCCCCTGAGCCAAACCATGTTTTAAACCTATTTATTCGGCCAGCCCACGCCCTTGTCCCAAGCCCATGAGTGAAACAAAGTATTAAACCCACTTATTCGGAAGTCAAACGTATAAGACTGAAATGCGAGACAGTTTCGTTTGTGGAATTCTAAAACCAAAAAGTTCAGTTCGAATAAACTTGGTTAGAATTTGGTTTCTTGAGAACTCTTGGTCGAAAATAGACTCAGTTCGAATTTGGTCTTCTCGCAACTCTAGGTAGAAAAGGCTTGGTTTGAAATGATCCAGGTCGGGAATGAATAGATTCAGTTCAAATTGGTCCACGTCGAATAAAATTTATTTTTGGCAAAATCAATTCTTTTATAGAGGACCTAGACGAGGCCCATGCCCATGAGCCAAAAAAAGTTTTAAACACATTTATTGGGCTATGGACCATATCCTTGTCCCAAGCCCATGTGACAAATATAGTTTTAAACCCATTTATTCGGCCCGCCTCCACCCTTGGCACAAGCCCATGAGCTAAATGAAGTTTTAAACCCACTTATTCGGAAGTGAAACGTTTAAGACTAAAATACAAAACAGTTACGTTTGTGGAATTCTAAATCTGAAAAGTTTAGCTCAAATAGACTCGGATCGAATTTGGTCTCCTGAGAACTCCAGCTCGAAAATAGACTTAGTTCGAATTTTGTCACCAAGGAACTCCAGGTCGAAAAGGCTTGATTAGAAATGATCCAGGTCGAGATCTATTGGATTCAGTTCGAATTGGTACAGGTCGAATAGAATTGATTTTTGGCAAAATCAATTCTTTCATAAAGGACCAAGTCCGAGGTTCAAGCCCATGAGCCAAACA
This sequence comes from Kingdonia uniflora, assembly GCA_014058105.1. Classification (NCBI taxonomy): domain Eukaryota; kingdom Viridiplantae; phylum Streptophyta; class Magnoliopsida; order Ranunculales; family Circaeasteraceae; genus Kingdonia; species Kingdonia uniflora. The sequence continues at coordinate 185,492 of JACGCM010001722.1, forward strand.
AAGTTTTAAACCCATTTATTAGTCCCAGGACCATGTCCTTGTCCCAAGCCCATGAGCCAATCAAAGTTTTAAACCCATTTATTCGCCCCGCCCTCACCTTTGTCCCAAGCCCATGAGTGAAACAAAGTTTTAAACCCACTTATTCGGAAGTCAAATGTTTAAAACTTAAATACGAAACAGTTACGTTTGAGGAATTTCAAAATAAAAAATTTCAGTTCGAATAAACTTGGTTAGAATAGGGTCTCCTGAGAACTCCAGGTCGAAAATAGACTCAGCTCGAATTTGGTCTCCTAGGAACTCCATGTCGAAAAGGCTTGGATAGAAATTATCCGGGTCGAGATCGAATTGATTTAGTTCGAATTAGTCCAGGACGAATAGAATTTATTTTAGGCAAAATTAATTCTTTCATCGTGGACCAAGTCTGAGGCCCAATCCCATGAGCCAAACTAAGCTTTAAACCCATTTATTAGGCCTAGGACTATATCCTTGTCCCAAGCCCATGAGCCAAATAAAGTTTAAAACCCATTAATTCTGCCAACCGCCAACCTTGGCCCAGAGCCATGAGCCGAACAAAGTTTAGACCAACTTATTCGGATGTGAAACGTTTAAGACTAAAATACAAAACAGTTAGGTTTGTGGAATTATATATCTAAAAAGTTTAGTTCGAATAGAATCGGTTCGAATTGAGTTTCCTGAGAACTCCAGGTCAAAAATAGACCCTGTTCGAATTTGGTCAAGGAACTCTAGGTCGAAAAGGCTTGGTGAGAAATGATCCAGGCCGAGGTCGAATGGATTCTGTTCGAATTGGTCGAGGTTGAATTGAATTGATTTTTCGCAAAATCAATTCATTCATTGAGGACCAAGTCCGTGGCCAAAGCCCATGAACCAAACAATGTTTTAAACCCATTTATTCGGCCCGTCCCCACCCTTGGCCCTAGCCCATGACCCAAACAAAGTTTTAAACCCACTTATTCGGAAGTGAAACGTTTAAGACTTAAAAGCGAAACAGTTACGTTTGAGGAATTTCAAAGCAAAAAAGATCAGTTCGAATATACTCGGTTCAAATTTGGTCTCATGAGAACTCCAGGTCGAAAATGGGCTCAGTTCAAATTTGGTCTCCAAGGAACTCCAGGCAGAAAAGGCCTGGTTAAAAATGATCCAGGTCGAGATCGAATGGATTCAGTTCAAATTGGTCCAGGTCGAATAAAATTTATTTTTGGCAAAATTAATTCTTTCATAGAGGACCAAGTCCGAGGCCAAAGCCCATGAGCCAAACAAAGCTTTAAACCCATTTATTAGGCTAAGGACCATATCCTTGTCCCAGGCCCATGTGCCAAATAAAGTTTTAGACCCATTTATTCGGCCCGCCGCTACCCTTGGCCCAAGCCCATGAGCCAAACAAAGTTTAAAACCCACTTATTCGGAAATGAATCGTTTAAGACTAAAATACAAAATAGTTACGTTTGTGGAATTCTAAATCTAAAAAATTTAGTTCGAATAGACTCGGTTCGAATTTGGTCTCCTTGCAACTCAAGGTCGAAAGGGCTTGGTTAGAAATGATCCAGGTCGAGATCGAATGGATTCAGTTCGAATTGGTACAGGTCGAATAAAATTCATTTTTGGCAAAATCAATTCTTTCATAAAGGACCAAGTCCGAGGCCAAAGCCCATGAGCCAAACAAAGTATTAAACCCATTTATTAGGCCTAGGACCATGTCCTTGACCCAGGCCCATGAGCCAATCAAAGTTTTAAACCAATTTATTCGGCCCGCCTACACCCTTGCCCCAAGCTTATGATTGAAACAAAGTTTTAAACCCACTTATTCGGAAGTCAAATGCTTAAAACATAAATACGAAACAGTTACGTTTGAGGAATTTCAAAACAAAAAAGTTCAGTTCGAATAGACTTGGTTAGAATATGGTCTCCTAAGAACTCCAGGTCGAAAATAGACTCAGCTCGAATTTGCTCCCCAAGGAACTCCAGGTCGATAAGGCTTGGTTAGAAATTTTCCTGGTCGAGATCGAATTGATTCAGTTCAAATTGGTCCAGGTCGAATAGAATTGATTTTTGGCATAATCAATTCTTTCATAGAGGCCCAAGTCCGATGCCAAAGCCCATAAGCCAAAAATAGTTTTAAACCCATTTACTGGGCCCAGGACGATGTTATTGTCCCAAGCCCATTAACAAAACAAAGTTTTAAACCCATTTATTCGGCCCGCCCCCGCCCTTGGCCCAAGCCCATGAGCAAAAAAAGTTTAAGCCAACTTATTCGGAAGTGAAACGTTTAAGACTTAAATACGAAACAGTTACGTTTGAGGAATTTCAAAGCAAAAAAGTTCAATTCGAATAGACTCGGTTCGAATTTGGTCTCCTAAGAACTTCAGGTCGAAAATAGACTCTGTTCGAATTTTATCAACTAGGAATTCCCGGTCGAAAAAGGTTGGTTAGAAATGATCCAGGTCGAGATCGAATGGATTCTGTTTGAATTGGTCCAGGCCGAAGAGAATTGATTTTTGACAAAATAAATTCTTCCATAGAGGACAAAGTCAAAAGACCATGCCCATGAGCCAGTCAAAGTTTTAAACCCATTTACTAGTTCCAGGACAATGTCCTTGTCCGAATCCCTTGAGTCAAACAAAGTTTTAAACCCATTTATTCGGCTCGTCGACACCCTTGTCCGAAGCCCATGTGTGAAACAAAGTTTTAAACCCATTTTTTCGGAAGTCAAACGTTTATGACATAAATACGAAAGAGTTACGTTAAAGAAATTCCAAAACAAAAAAGTTCGGTTCGAATAGACTCGGCTCAAATTTGGTCTCCTGACAACTCCAGGTCGAAAATAGAATTAGTTCGAATTTGGTCTCCAAGGAACTCCAGGTCGAAAAGGCTTGGTTGGAAATGATCCAGGTCGAGATCGAATAGATTCAGTTCGAATTAGTCCAGGACGAATCGAATTAATTTTTGGCAAAATCAATTCTTTCATTGAGGACCAATTCTGAGGCCCAATCCCTTGAGCCAAATAAAGCTTTAAACCCATTTATTCGGCCCGCCGCCAACCTTGGCCCAAGCCCATGTGCCAAACAAAGTTTTAAACCCACTTATTTGGAAGTAAAATGTTTAAGGCTTAAATACGAAACAATTATGTTTGAGGAATTCCAAAACATAAAAGTTCAGTTTGAATACACTCGGTTCGAATTTTGTATCCTGAGGACTCTAGGTCGAAAATAGACTCTGTTCGAATTTGGTCTTCTAGGAACTCCAGGTCGAAAAAACTTGGTTAGAAATGATCAAGGTCAAGATCGAATGGATTCAGTTCGATTTGGTCCAGGTCGAATAGAATTAATTTTTGAACCCATTAATTGGTATCCTGAGGACCAAGTCCGATGCCAAAGCCCGTCAGCCAAAAAATGTTTTAAACCGATTAATTGGGCCCAGGACCACGTCCTTGTCCCAAGCCCATGAGCAAAACAAAGTTTTAAACCCATTTATTCGGCCCGCCCCCACCCTTGGCCCAAGCCCATGAGCCAAATAAAGTTTTAAAGCCATTTATTCGACCCGCCCCCCCTGCCCCCCCTCCCTTGGCCAAAGCCCATGAGCCAAAAAAATGTTTTAAACCCACTTATTCGTAACTGAAACGTTTAAGACTTAAATACGAAACTGTTACGTTCGAGGAATTTCAAAGCAAAAAAAATCAGTTCGAATATACTCGGTTCGAATTTGGTCACCTGAGAACTCCAGGTCGAAAATGGGCTCAGTTCAAATTTGGTCTCCAAGGAACTCCAGGTAGAAAAGGCTTGGTTATAAATGATCCAGGTCGAGTTCGAATGGATTCAGTTCAAATTGGTCCAGGTCGAATAAAATTTCTTTTTTGCAAAATAAATTCTTTCATTGAGGACCATGTCCGAGGCCAAAGCCTATGAGCCAAACAAATCTTTAAACCAATTTATTTGGCCCAGGACCATATCCTTGTCCCAAGCCCATGTGCCAAATATAGTTTTAAACCCATTTATTCGGCCCGCCCCCACCCTTGGCACAAACCCATGAGCCAAACGAAGTTTTAAACCCACTTATTCGGAAGTGAAACGTTTAAGACTAAAATACAAAACAGTTACGTTTGTGGAATTCTAAATCTAAAAAGTTTAGTTCGAATAGACTTGGATTGAATTTGTTCTTTTGAGAACTCCAGGTCAAAAATAGACTTAGTTCGAATTTTGTCACCTAGGAACTCCAGGTCGAAAAGGCTTTATTAGAAATGATCCAGGTCGAGATCGACTGGATTCAGTTCGAATTAGTACAGGTCGAATAGAATTGATTTTTGGCAAAATCAATTCTTTCAAAGAGGACCAAGTCCGAGGCCCGAGCCCATGAGCCAAACAAAGCTTTAAACAAATTAATTTGACCCAGGACCATATCCTTGTGCCAAGCCCATGAGCCAAATAAAGTTTTAAAACCATTTATCCGGCCCGCCCGCACCCTTGGCCAAAACCCATAAGCCAAACAATGTTTTAAACCCACTTATTCGGAATTGAAAAGTTAAAGACTTAAATACGAAACAGTCAGGTTTGAGGAATTTCAAAAAAAAAAAGTTCAGTTCGAATAGACTCGGTTCGAAATTGGTATCCAGAGGACTCTAAATCGAAAATTGACTCTGTTCGAATTTGGTCTCCTAGGAACTCCAAGTCGAAAAAACTTGGTTAGAAATAATCAAGGCCGAGATCGAATGGATTCAGCTTGATTTTGTCCAGGTCGAAGAGAATTAATTTTTGACAAAATAAATTCTTTCATAGAGGACAAAGTCAATGGCCCATGCCCACGAGCCAAACAAAGTTTTAAACTCATTTAGTGGTCCCAGGACCATGTCCTTGTCCCAAGCCCATGAGTAAAACAAAGTTTTAAACCCATTTATTCGGCCCGCCCCCACCCTTGGCCCAAACCCATGAGCCAAACAAAGTTTAAAGCCCACTTATTCAGAAGTGAAACGTTTAAGACTTAAATACGAAACAGTTACGTCTGAGGAATTTCAAAGCAAAAAAGTTCAGTTCTAATAGACTCAGTTCAAATTTTGTCTCCTGAGAACTCCAGGTCGAAAATAGACTCAGTTCAAAATTGGTCTCCTAGGAACTCCAGGTCGAAAAGGCTTGGTTAGAAACGATCCAGGTCGAGATCGAATGGATTCAGTTCGAATTGGTCCAGGTCGAATAGAATTAATTTTTGGCAAAATAAATTCTTTCATAGGGGACCAAGTCCGATGCCCAATCCCAGGAGTCAAAAAAAGTTTTAAACCCATTTATTGGGTCAAGGACCATATCTTTATCCCAAGCCCATGCGCCAAATAAAGTTTTAAACCCATTTATTCAGCCCGCCGCACCTTTGGCCCAAGCCCATGAGCTAAACAAAGTTTTAAAACCACTTATTCAGAAGTGAAACGTTTAAGACTTAAATACGAAACAGTTATGTTTCTGGAATTCCAAAACAAAAAAGTTCAGTTCGAAAAGACTTGGTTCGAATTTTGTCTCCTGAGAACTCAAGGTCAAAAATAGACTCAGTTTGAATTTGGTCTCCTAGGAACTCTAGGTCGATAAGGCTTGGTTAGAAATTATCCAGGTCGAGATCGAATGGATTCAGTTCAAATTGGTCCAGGTCGAATAGAATTAATTTTTAACAATACAAATTCTTTCATAAAGGACCAAGTCCGATGCCAAAGCCCATAAGCCAAAAATAGTTTTAAACCCATTTATTGGGCCCAGGAGCATGTCCTAGCCCCAAGCCCATGAGCAAAATAAAGTTTTAAACCCATTTATTCAGCCCGCCCCCACCCTTGGCCCAAGACCATGAGCCAAACAATGTTTTAAACCCACTTATTCGCAAGTGAAACGTTTAAGACTTAAATATGAAACAGTTACGTTTGAAGAATTTCAAAGCAAAAAAGATCAGTTCGAATATACTCGATTCGAATTTGGCCTCCTGAGAACTCCAGGCCGAAAATAAACTCAGCTCAAATTTGGTCTCCTAGGAACTCCATGTCGAAAAGGCTTGATTAAAAATGATCCAGGTCGAGATCGAATGGATTCTGTTCAAATTGGTCCAGGTCGAATAAAATTGATTTTTGGCAAAATCAATTCTTTCATAGAGGACCAAGTCCGAGGCCCAGGCCCAGAAACCGAGCAAAGCTTTAAACCCATTAATTAGGCCCAAGACCATATCCTTGTCCAAACCCATGAGCCAAAAAATTTTTTAAGGAAATTTAATCGTCCCGCCCCCACCCTTGCCCAAAGCCCATTAGCCAAACAAAGTTTTAAACGCACTTATTCGGAAGTGAAACGTTTAAGACTCAAGTAGGAAACAGTTACGTTTAAGGAATTCCAAATCAAAAAAGTTTAGTTCGAATAGACTCGGTTCGAATTTGGTCTCCTGAGGACTCCAGGTCGAAAATAGACTCTGTTCAAAATTGGTCTCTTAAGAACTCTAAGTCGAAAAGACTTGGTTAGAAATAATCATGGTCGAGATCGAATGGATTCAGTTCGATTTAGTCCAGGTCGAAGAGAATTGATTTTTGACAAAATCAATTCCTTCATAGAGGGCAAAGTCAAAGGCCCATGACCATGAGCCAAACATAGTTTTAAACCCATTTATTGGGTCCAGGACCATGTCCTTGTCCCAAGCCCATGAGAAAAACAAAGTTTTAAGCACATTTATTCGGCCCGCCCCTACCCATGGCCAGTGCCCACGTGCCAAATCAAGTTTAAGGCTTAAATTCGGAAGTGAAACGTTTAAGGCATAAATTCGAAATAGTTACGTTCGAGGAATTTCAAAACAAAAAAGTTAAGTTTCGAATAGACACGGTTCGAATTTGGTCTCCTGAGAACTCCAGGTCGAAAAAAGACTCAGTCCAAATTTGGTCTCTTCGGAACTCCAGGTCGAAATGGCTTAGTTAGAAATGATCCATGTCGAGATCGAATGGATTCAGTTCGAATTAGTCCAGGACGAATAGAATTTTTTTTGGCAAAATAAATTTTCAACGTGGACCAAGTATGAGGCCCAATCCCATGAGCCAAACAAAGCTTTAAACCCATTTCTTAGGCCTAGGACTATATCTTGTCCCAATCCCATGAGAAAAATAAAGTTTTAAACCCATTTATTCGGCCCGCCGCCATCCTTGGCCCAAGCCCATGAGCCAAACAAAGTTTAAACCCACTTATTCGGATGTGAAACGTTTAAGACTAAAATACAAAATAGTTACGTTTGTAGAATTATAAATCTAAAAATTTTAGTTCGAATAGACTCGGTTTGAATTGGGTTTCCTGAGTACTCCAGGCCAAAAATAGAGCCTTTTCGAATTTGGTCTCCTAAGAACTCCAGGTCGAAAAGGCTTGGTGACAAATGATCCAGGTCGAGATCGTATGGATTCAGTTCGAATTGGTCCAGGTCGAATTGAATTGATTTTTGGCAAAATCAATTCATTCATAGAGGACCAAGTCCGAGGCCCAAGCCCATGAACCAAACAAAGTTTTAAACCCATTTATTAGGCCCAGGACCATGTCCTTGTCACAAGCCCATTAGCCAATCAATGTTTTAAACCCATTAATTCGGCCCGCCCCCACCCCTGGCCCAAGCCCATGACCCAAACAAAGTTTTAAACCCACTTATTCGGAACTGAAATGCTTAAGACTTAAATACGAAACAGTTATATTTGAGGAATTTCAAAGCAAAAAAGATCGGTTCGAATATACTAGGTTTGAATTTGGTCTCCAGAGAACTTCAGGTCGAATATAGGCTAAATTCAAATTTGGTCTCCAAGGAACTCCAGGTAGAAAAGGCTTGGTTATAAATGATCCAGGTCGAGATCGAATGGATTCAGTTAAAATTGGCCCAGGTCGAATAAAATTTATTTTTGGCAAAATCAATTCATTCATAGAGGACCAAGTCTGAGGCCAAAGCCCATGAGCCAAACAAAACTTTAAACCCATTTATTTGGCCCAGTACCATATCCTTGTCCCAAGCCCATGTGCCAAATATAGTTTTAAACCCATTTATTCGGCCCGCCTCCACCCTTGGCCCAAGCCCATGAGCCAAACGAAGTTTTAAACCCACTGATTCGGAAGTGAAACGTTTAAGACTAAAATACAAAACAGTTACGTTTGTGGAATTCTAAATCTAAAAAGTTTAGTTCGAATAGACTCGGATCGAATTTGGTCTCCTGAGAACTCTAGGACGAAAATAGACTTAGTTCGAATTTGGTCACCTAGGAACTCCAGGTCGAAAAGACTTGATTAGAAATGATCCAGGTCGAGATCGACTAGATTCAGTTCGAATTGGTACTGGTCGAATAGAATTGATTTTTGGCAAAATCAATTCTTTCATAGAGGACCAAGTCCGAGGCCCAAGCCCATGAGGCAAACAAAGTTTTAAACCCATTTATTAGGCCCAGGACCATGTCCTTGTCCCAAGCCCATGAGCCAATCAAAGTTTAAAACCCATTTATTCGGCCCGTCTACACCCTTGCCCCGAGCTCATGAGTGAAACAAATTTTTAAGCCCACTTATTCGGAAGTCAAACGCTTAAAACTTAAATACGAAACAGTTACGTTTGAGGAATTTCAAAATAAAAAAGCTCAGTTCGAATAAACTTGGTTAAAATATGGTCTCCTGAGAACTCCAGGTCGAAAATAGACTCAGCTCGAATTTGCTCTCCAATGTACTCCAGGTCGATAAGGCTTGGTTAGAAATTTTCCTAGTCGAGATCGAATTGATTAAGTTCAAATTGGTCCAGGTCGAATAGATTTGATTTTTGGTATAATCAATTCTTTCATAGAGGTCCAAGTCCGATGCCAAAGCCCATAAACCAAAAATAGTTTTAAACCCATTTACTGGGCCCAGGACAATGTCATTGTCCCAAGTCCATTAGCAAAACAAAGTTTTAAACACATTTATTCGGCCCACCCCCACCCTTGGCCCAAGCCCATGAGCAAAAAAAGCTTAAGCAGTCTTATTCGGAAGTGCAACGCTTAAGACTTAAATACGAAACAGTTACGTTTGAGGAATTTCAAAGCAAAAAAGTTCAATTCAAATAGACTCGGTTCAAATTTGGTCTCCTGAGGACTCCAGGTCAAAAATAGACTCTGTTCGAATTTGGTCTCTTAAGAACTCCAGGTCGAAAAGACTTGGTTAGAAATGATCAAGGTCGAGATCGAATGGATTCAGTTCGATTTTGTCCAGGTCGAAGAAAATTGATTTTTGACAAAATCAATTCCTTCATAGAGGACAAAGTCAAAGGCCCATGACCATGAACCAAACAAAGTTTTAAACCCATTTATTGGGTCCAGGACCATGTCCTTGTCCCAAGCCCATGAGAAAAACACAGTTTTAAGCACATTTATTCGGCACACCCCCACCCTTGGCCAGTGCCCACGTGCCAAACAAAGTTTTAAACCCACTAATTCGGAAGTAAAACGTTTAAGGCTTAAATTCGAAATAGTTACGTTCGAGGAATTTCAAAACAAAAAAGTTAAGTTTCGAATAGACTCGGTTCGAATTTGGTCTCCTGAGAACTCCAGGTCGAAAATAGACTCAGTTCGAATTTGGTCTCTTAGGAACTCCAGGTCGAAATGGCTTGGTTAGAAATGATCCAGGTCGAGATCGAATGGATTCAGATCGAATTAGTCCAGGACGAATAGAATTTTTTTTGGCAAAATCAATTTTCATCGTGGACCAAGTCTGAGGCCCAATCCCTTGAGCCAAACAAAGTTTTAAACCCATTTCTTAGGCCTAGGACTATATCGTTGTCCCAATCCCATGAGCAAAATAAAGTTTTAAACCCATTTATTCGGCCCGCCGCCAACCATAGCCCAAGCCCATGAGCCAAGCAAAGTTTAAGCCCACTTATTCGGATGTGAAACGTTTAAGACTAAAATACAAAACAATTACGTTTGTAGAATTATAAATCTAAAAAGTTTAGTTCGAATAGACTCGGTTCGAATAGGGTTTCCTGAGAACTCCAGGCCAAAAATAGACCCTTTTCAAATTTGGTCTCCTAGGAACTCCAGGTCGAAAAGGCTTGGTGAGAAATGATCCAGGTCGAGATCGAATGGATTCAGTTCGAATTGACCCAGGTCGAATAGAATTGATTTTTCGCAAAATCAATTCATTCATAGAGGACCAATTCCGAGGCCCAAGCCCATGAACTAAACAAAGTTTTAAACACATTTATTAGGCCCAGGACCATGTTCTTGTCACAATCCCATTAGCCAATCAATGTTTTAAACCCATTTATTCGGCCCGCCCCCACACTTGGCCCAAGCCCATTTCCCAAACAAAGTTTTAAACCCACTTATTCGGAACTGAAATGCTTAAGACTTAAATACGAAACAGTTACATTTGAGGAATTTCAAAGCAAAAAAGATCGGTTCGAATATACTCGGTTCGAATTTGGTCTCCAGAGAACTTCAGGTTGAAAATGGGCTCAGTTCAAATTTGGTCTCCAAGGAACTCCAGGTAGAAAAGGCTTGGTTATAAATGATCCAGGTCAAGATCGAATGGATTCAGTTCAAATTGGTCCAGGTCGAATAAAATTTATTTTTGGCAAAATCAATTCTTTCATAGTGGACCAAGTCCGAGGCCAAAGTCCATGAGCCAAACAAACCTTTAAAACCCTTTATTAGGCCCAGTACCATATCCTTGTCCCAAGCCCATGTGCCAAATATAGTTTTAAACCCATTTATTCGGCCCGCCTCCACCCTTGGCCCAAGCCCATGAGCCAAACGAAGTTTTAAACCCACTGATTAGGAAGTAAAACGTTTAAGACTAAAATACAAAACAGTTACGTTTGTGGAATTCTAAATCTAACAATTTTAGTTCGAATAGACTCGGATCGAATTTGGTCTCCTGAGAATTCTTGGTAGAAAATAGACTTAGTTCGAATTTGGTCACCTAGGAACTCTAGGTCGAAAAGGCTTGATTAGAAATGATCCAGGTCGAGATCTACTGGATTCAGTTCGAATTGGTACAGGTCGAATAGAATTGATTTTTGGCAAAATCAATTCTTTCATAGAGGACCAAGTCCGAGGCCCAAGCCCATGAGCCAAACAAAGTTTTACACCCATTTATTAGGCCCAGGACCATGTCCTTGTCCCAAGCCCATGAGCCTATCAAAGTTTTAAACCTATATATTCAGCCCGCCCACACCATTGTCCCAAGCCCATGAGTGAATCAAAGTTTTAAACCCACTTATTCGGAAGTCAAATGTTTAAAACTTAAATACGAAACAGTTACGTTTGAGGAATTTCAAAACAAAATAGTTTTGTTCGAATAAACTTGGTTAGAATATGGTCTCCTGAGAACTCCAGGTAGAAAATAGACTCAACTCGAATTTGCTCTCCTAGGAACTCCAGGTCGAAAAGGCTTGGTTTGAAATGATCCAGGTCGAGATCGAATGGATTCAGTTCAAATTAGTCCAGGACGAATAGAATTTATTTTCGGAAAAATTAATTCTTTCATTGAGGACCAAGTCTGAGGCCCAATCCCATGACCCAAACAAAGCTTTAAACCCATTTATTAGGACTAGGTCTATATCCTTGTCCCAAGCCCATGAGCCAAATAAAGTTTTAAACCCATTTATTTGGCCCGCCGCCATCCTTGGCCCAAGCCCATGAGCCGAACAAAGTTTATACCAACTTATTCGGAAGTGAGGCGTTTAAGACGAATATACAAAACAGTTAGGTTTGTGGAATTATAAATCTAAAAAGTTTAGTTCGAATAGAATCGGTTTGAATTGGTTTTCCTGAGAACTACAGGTCAAAAATAGACCCTGTTCAAATTTTGTTTCCTAGGAACTCCAGGTCGAGGTCGAAAGGATTCAGTTAAGATTTGTCCAGGTCGAATAGAATTGATTTTTCATAAAATCAATTTTTCATAGAGGACCAAGCCCGAGGCCCATGCCGATGAACCAAACAAAGTTTTAAACCCATTTATTCGGCCCGCCCCCATCCTTGGCCCAATCCCATGACCCAAACAAAGTTTAAAACCCACTTATTCAGAACTGAAACGTTTAAGAATTAAATACGAAACAGTTACGCTTGTGGAATTTCAAAGCAAAAAAATTCAGCTCGAATATACTCTGTTCGAATTTGGTCTCATGAAAACTCCAGGTCAAAAATGGGCTCAGTTAAAATTTGGTCTCCAAGGAACTCCAGGTAGAAAAGGCTTGGTTAGAAATGATCCAGGTCGAGATCGAATGGATTCAGTTCAAATTGGTCCAGGTCGAATAAAATTTATTTTTGGTAAAATCAGTTCTTTCATAGGGGACCAAGTCCGAGGCCAAAGCCCATGAGCAAAACAAAGCTTTAAACCCATTTATTTGGCCCGGGACCATGTCCTTGTCAAAAGCCCATTAGCCAATCAATGTTTTAAACCCATTTATTCGGCCCGCCCCCGCCCCCAACCTTGGCCCAAGCCCATGACCAAATCAAAGTTTTAAACCCACTTATTCGGAAGTGAAACGCTTAAGACATAAATGCGAAACAGTTACATTTGAGGAATTTCAATGCAAAAAAGATCAGTTCGAATATACTCGGTTCGAATTTGGCTTCCTGAGAACTCTAGGTCAAAAATGGGCTCAGTTCAAATTTGGTCTCCAAGGAACTCTAGGTAGAAAATGCCTGGTTATAAATGATCCAGGTCGAGATCGAATGGATTCAGTTCAAATTGGTCCAGGTCGATTAAAATTCATTTTTGGCAAAACCAATTCTTTCATAGAGGACCAAGTCCAAGGCCCAAGCCCATGAGGCAAACAAAGTTTTAAACCCATTTATTAGGCCCAGGACCATTTCCTTGTCCCAAGCCCATGAGCCAATCAAAGTTTTAAACCCATTTCTTCGGCCCGCCTACACCCTTGTCCCAAGCTCATGAGTGAAACAAAGTTTTAAACCCACTTATTCGGAAGTCAAACGCTTTAAACTTAAATATGAAACAGTTACGTTTGAGGAATTTCAAAACAAAAAAGTTCAGTTCGAATAGACTTGGTTAGAATATGGTCTCCTGAGAACTCCAGGTCGAAAATAGACTCAACTCGAATTTGCTCTCCTAGGAACTCCAGGTCGAAAAGGCTTGGTTAGAAATGATCCAGGTCGAGATCGAATGGATTCAGTTCAAATTAGTCCAGGACGAATAGAATTTATTTTTGGCAAAATCAATTCATTCATAGAGGACCAAGTCTGGGGCCAAAGCCCATGAGCCAAAAATAGTTTTAAACCCATTTACTGGGCCTAGGACCATGTCATTGTCCCAAGCCCATTAGCAAAACAAAGTTTTAAACCCATTTATTCGGCTCGCCCCCACCCTTGGCCCAAGCCCATGTGCAAAAAAAGTTTAAGCTGACTTATTCGGAAGTTAAACGTTTAAGACTTAAATACGAAACAGTTACGTTTGAGGAATTTCAAAGCAAAAAAGTTCAATTCGAATAGACTCGGCTCGAATTTGGTCTCCTAAGAACTTCAGGTCGAAAATAGGCTCAATTCAAATTTTGTCACCTAGGAATTCCAGGTCGAAAAAGCTTGGTTAGAAATGATCCAGGTCGAGATCGAATGGATTCAGTTTGAATTGGTCCAGGCCGATGAGAATTGATTTTTGACAAAATAAATTCTTTCATAGAGGACAAAGTCAAAGCTTTAAAGCCATTTATTGGTTCCGGGACAATGTCCTTGTCCCAAGCCCCTGAGTCAAACAAAGTTTTAAACCCATTTATTCGGAAGTTAAACGTTTAAGACATAAATATGAAAGATTTACGTTAGAGAAATTCAAAAACAAAAAAGTTCAGTTCGAATAGACTCGGTTCAAATTTGGTATCCTGAGAACTCCAGGTAGAAAATAGACTCAGTTCGAATTTGGTCTTCTTGGAACTCCAGGTCGAAAAGGCTTGGTTAGAAATGATCCAGGTCGAGATCGAATAGATTCAGTTCGAATTAGTCCAGGACGAATAGAATTTATTTTTGGCAAAATCAATTATTTCATCGAGGACCAAGTCTGAGGCCCAATCCCTTGATCCAAACAAAGCTTTAAACCCATATATTAGGCCCAGGACCATATCCTTGTTCCAAGCCCTTGTGCCAAATAAAGCTTTAAACCCATTTATTCGGCCCGCCGCCAACCTTGGCCCAAGCCCATGTGCCAAACAAAGTTTTAAACCCACTTATTAGGAAGTAAAATGTTTAAGGCTTAAATACTAAACAATTATGTTTGAGGAATTCGAAAACAAAAAAGTTTAGTTAGAATAGACTCGGTTCGAATTTTGTATCCTGAGGACTCTAGGTCGAAAATAGACTCTGTTCGAATTTGGTCTTCTAGGAACTACAGGTCCAAAAAACTTGGTTAGAAATGATCAAGGTCGAGATCGAATAGATTCAGTTCGATTTGGTCGAGGTCGAAGAGATTTAATTTTTAAACCCATTAATTGGTATCCTGAGGGCCAAGTCCGATGCAAAAGCCTATCATCCAAAAAAAGTTTAAAACCAATTAATTCGGCCCAGGACCACGTCCTTGTCCCAAGCCCATGAGCAAAACAAAGTTTTAAACCCATTTATTCGGCCCGCACCCACCCTTGGCCGAAGCCCATGAGCAAAATAAAGTTTTAAACCTACTTATTCGGAAGTGAAACGTTTAAGCTTTAAATACGAAACAGTTACGTTTGAGGAATTTCAAAGCGAAAAATTTCAGTTCGAATATACTCGGTTCGAATTTGGTCTCCTGAGAACTCCAAGTCGAAAATTGACTCAGTTAAAATTTGGTATCCTAGCAACTCCAAGTCAAAAAGGATTGGTTAGAAATGATCCAGGTCGAGATCGAATAGATTCCGTTAAAATTTGCCCAGGTCAAATAAAATTGATTTTTGACAAAATCAATTCTTTCAAAGTGGACCAAGTCTGAGGCCCAGGCCCATGAGCCAATCAAAGCTTTAAACTAATTAATTTGGCCCCGGACCATATCCTTGTGCCAAGCCCATGAGCCAAATAAAGTTTTAAAACCATTAATTCGGCCCGCCCGCACCCTTGGCCAAAGCCTATGAGTCAAACAATATTTTAAACCCACTTATTCGGAATTAAAACGTTTAAAACTTAAATACGAAATAGTTTCGTTTGAGGAATTCCAAAACAAAAAAGTTCAGTTCGAATAGACTCGGTCCGAAATTGGTATCCAGAGGACTCTAAATCGAAAATAGACTCTGTTCGAATTTGGTCTCCTAGGAACTCCAAGTCGAAAAAACTTGGTTAGACATGATCAAGGTCGAGATCGAATGGATTCAGTTCGACTTGGTCCAGGTCGAAGAGAATTAATTTATGACAAAATAAATTCTTTCACAGAGGACAAAGTCAAAGGCCCATTCCCGCGAGCCAAACAAAGTTTTAAACACATTTAGTGGTCCCAGGACCATGTCCTTGTCCAAAACCCATGACTAAAACCAAGTTTTAAACCCATTTATTCGGCCCGCCCCCACTCTTGGCCCAAACCCATGAGCCAAACAAAGTTTTAAACCCACTTATTCGGAAGTGAAACGTTTAAGACTTAAATACGAAACAGTTACGTCTGAGGAATTTCCAAGCAAAAAAGTTCAGTTCGAATAGACTCGGTTCAAATTTTGTCTCCTGAGAACTCCAGGTCGAAAATAGACTCAGTTCGAATTTTGTCTCCTAGGAACTCCAGCTCGAATAGGCTTGGTTGGAAATGATCCGGGTCGAGATCGAATGGATTCAGTTCGAATTCGTCCAGGACGAATAAAATTTATTTTTGGCAAAATAAATTTTTTCATAAAGGACCAAGTCCGAGGCCCAGGACCATGTCCCAAGCAAAGCTTTAAACCCATTTATTAGGCCCAGGACCATATCCTTGTCCCAAGCCCATGTGCCAAATAAATTTTTAAACCCATTTATTCGGCCCGCCGCACCGTTGGCCCAAGCCCAAGAGCTAAACAAAGTTTTAAAACCACTTATTCGGAAGTGAAACGTTTAAGACTTAAATACGAAACAGTTATGTTTGAGGAATTCCAAAACAAAATAGTTCAGTTCGAATAGACTTGGTTCGAATTTGGTCTCCTGAGAACTCCAGGTCGAAAATAGACTCAGTTCAAATTTTGTCTCCTAGGAACTCCAGGTCGAAAAGGCTTGGTTAGAAATGATCCAGGACGAGATCGAGTGGATTCAGTTCAAATTTTTCTAGGTCGAAATGAATTGATTTTCGGCAAAAAAAATTCATTTATGGAGGACATAGACCGATGCCTATGCCCAGGAGCCAAAAAAAGTTTTAAACCCATTTAATGGGCCCAAGACCATTTCCTTGTCTCAAGCCCATGAGAAAAACAAAGTTCTAAACCCATTTATTTGGCCCGCCCCCACTCTTGGCCCAAGAAATTGAGCCAAACAATGTTTAAAACCCACTTATTCGGATGTCAAACGTTTAAGACTTAAATAAGAAACAGTTACGTTTGAGGAATTCCAAAACAAAAAAATTCAGTTCGAATAGACTCAAGCTTTAAGCCCAGTTATTGGGCCCAGGACCATGTCTTTGTCCCAAGCCCATGAGTCAAACAAAGTTTTAACCCCATTTATTCGGCCTGCCCCCACCCTTGGCCAAGACCATGAGCCAAACAAAGTTCTAAACCAACTTATTCGGAAGTGAAACGTTTAAGACATAAATACGAAACAATTTCGTTTGAGGAATTCCAATTCAAAAAAGTTAAGTCAGAATAGTCTCGGTCCGAATTTGGTCTCCTGAAAACTCTAGGTCAAAAATAGACTCAGTTCGAATTTGGTCTCCTAGGAACTCCAGGTCGAAAAGGCTTGGTTAGAAATGATCCTGGTCGAGACCGAATGGATTCAGTTCAAATTGGTCCTGGTCGAATAGATTTTATTTTTGGTAAAATTAATTCTTTCATAGAGGACCAACTCCGATGCCCATGCCCATGAGCCAATAAAAGTTTTAAACCCATTTATTGGGCCCAGAACCATGTCCTTTTCCCAAGCCCATGAGCAAAACAAAGTTTTAAACCCATTAATTAGGCCTGCCCCACCCTTGGCCTAAGCCAATGAGCCAAACAAAATTTTAAACCCACTTATTCGGAAGTGAAGCGTTTAAGACTTAAATTCAAATAGTTACGTTTGAGGAATTTCAAAGCAAAATATTTCAGTTCGAATAGACTCGGCTCGAATTTGGTCTCCTGAGAACTCCTGGTCGAAAATAGTCTCAGCTCGAATTTGGTCTCCTAGGAACTCTGGGTCGATAAGGCTTGGTTAGAAATGATACAGGTCGTGATCGAATGGATTCGGTTCGAATTGGTCCAGGTCGAAAAGAATTGATATTTGGCAAAATAAATTATTTCATAGAGAACCAAGCCCGAGGCCCAAGCCCATGAGCCAAATAAAGCTTTAAACCCATTTATTAGGCCTAGGACCATATCCTTGTCCCAAGCCAATGTGTCAAATAAAGTTTTAAACCCATTTATTCGGCCCGCCGCCACCCTTGACCCAAGCCCATTAGCCAGACAAAGTCTTAAACCCACTTATTCGGAAGTGAAACGTTTAAGGCTTAAATACGAAACAGTTACGTTTGAGGAATTTCAAAACAAAAAAGATTAGTTCGAATATACTCGGTTCGAATTTGGTCTCCTGAGAACTCCTGGTCGAAAATAGACTCAGTTCCAATTTGGTCTCCTAGGTACTCCAGGTCGAAAAGGCTTGGTTAGAAATGATACAGGTCGAGATCTAATGGATTCAGTTCGAATTGGTCCAGGTCGAATAGAATTGATTTTTGGCAAAATAAATTCTTTCACAGAGAACCAAGCCCGAGGCCCAAGACCATAAGCCAAACAAAGCTTTAAACCCATTTATTAGTCCCAGGACCATATCCTTGTCCCAAGCCCATGTGCCAAATAAAGTATTAAACCCATTTATTCGGCCCGCAGCACCGTTGACCCAAGCCCATGAGCTAAACAAAGTTTTAAAACAACTTATTAGGAAGTGAAACGTTTAAGACTTAAATACGAAACAGTTATGTTTGTGGAATTCCAAAACAAAAAAGTTCAGTTCGAATAGACTTGGTTCGAATTTGGTCTCCTGAGAACTCTAGGTCGAAAATAGACTCAGTTCAAATTTTGTCTCCTAGGAACTCCAGGTCGAAAAGGCTTGGTTAGAAATGATCCAGGTCGAGATCGACTGGATTCTGTTTGAATTGGTCCAGGTCGAATCAAATTTATTTTTGGCAAAATCTATTCTTTCATAGAGGACCAAGTCCGAGGCACAAGCCCATAAGCCAAGCAAAGTTTTAAACCCATTTATTACGCCCAGGACCATGTTCTTGTCTTAAGACCATGAGCCATTCATAGTTTTAAACCCATTGATTCGGCCCGCCCCCACCCTTGGCCCAAGCCCATGACCCAAACAAAGTTTTAAACCCACTTATTCAGAATTTAAATGTTCGAGACTTAAATACGAAACAGTTACGTTTGAGAAATTTCAAAGCTAAACAGATCAGTTCGAATATACTCGGCTCGAATTTAGTCTCCTGAGTACTCCAGGTTGAAAATGGACTGAGTTCGAATTTGGTCTCTAAGGAACTCCAGGTAGAAAAGTCTTGGTTAGAAATGATCCAGGTCGAGATCGCATGGATTCAGTAAAAATTGGTCCAGATGGAATAAAATTGATTTTTGGCAAAATCAATTCTTTCATTGAGGACCAAGTCCGAGGCCAATGCCCATGAGCCAAATAAAGCTTTAAACCCATTTATTAGGCCCAAGACCATGTCCTTGTCCCAAGCCCATGAGCCAAACAAAGATTTTAAACCCAGTTATTCGGAAGTGAAGCGTTTAAGACTTAAATACGAAGAGTTACGTATGAGGAATTTCAAAGCAAAGAAGTTCAGTTCGAATAGACTCGGTTCGAATTTGGTTTCCTGAGAACTCCAGGTCGAAAATAGATTCAGTTCGAATTTGGTCTCCAGGAACTCCAGGTCGAAAAGGCTTGGTAAGAAATGATCCAGGTCGAGATCGAATGGATTAAGTTCGAATTGGTCCAGGTTGAATTGAATTGATTTTTGTCAAAGTCAATTCTTTCGTAGAGTACCATTTCAGGGGCCCAATCCCATGAGCCAAACAAAGCTTTAAACCCATTTATTAGGCCCAAGACCAAGTCCTTGTCCCAAGCCCATGAGCCAAACAAAGTTTTAAACCCACTTATTCGGAAGTGAAGGGTTTAAGACTTAAATACGAATAGTTACGTTTGAGGAATTTCGAAGCAAAAAAGTTCAGTTTGAATAGACTCGGTTCGAATTTGGTCTCCTGAGAACTCCAGGTCGAACAAAGCTTCAAACAAATTTATTAAGCCTAGGACTATATCTTTGTCCCAGGCCCATGAGCCTAATAAAGTTTTAAACCCATCTATTCGGCCCGCCGCCAACCTTGGCCCAAGCCCATGAGCCAAACAAAGTTTTAAACCCACTTATTCGAAAGTGAAACGTTTAAGACTAAAATATAAAACAGTTACATTTGTGGAATTCTAAATCTAAATAGTTTAGTCCGAATAGACTCGGTTCGAATTGGGTTTCCTGAAAACTCCAGGTCCAAAAGGACTCTGTTCGAATTTGGTCACCTAGGAACTCCAGGTCGAAAAGGCTTGGTTAGAAATGATCCAGGTCGAGGTCGAATGGATTCAGTTCGAATTGGTCCAGGTCGAATAGAATTGATTTTTGGCAAAATCAATTCTTTCAAAGTGGACCAAGTCCGAGGCCAAAGCCCATGAACCAAAAAAAATTTTAAACCCATTTATTAGGCCAAGGACCATTTCCATGTCTCAAGCCCATGAGCCAATCAAAGTTTTAAACCCATTTATTCAGCCTGCCCCCACCCTTGGCTCAAGCCCATGACCCAAACTTAGTTTTAATCCCACTTATTCGAAAGTGAAACGTTAAAGACTTAAATACGAAACAATTACGTTTGAGGAATTTTAAAGCAAAAAAATCAGTTCGAATATACTCGGCTCGAATTTGGTCTCCAGAGAACTCCAGGTCGGAAATGGACTCAGTTCGAATTTGGTCTTTAAGGAACTCTTGGTAGAAAAGGCTTGGTTAGATATGATCCAGGTTGAGATCGAATGGATTCAGTTCAAATTGGTCCTGGTCGAATAAAATTTATTTTTGGCAAAATCAATTGTTTCATAGAGGACAAAGTCCGAGGCCAAAGCCCATGAGCCAAACAAAGCCTTAAACCCAATAATTAGGCCCAAGACCATATCCTTGTCCCAAGCCCATGCGCCAAATAAAGCTTTAAACCCATTTATTCGGCCCGCCGCCACCCTTTGACCAAGCCCATGAGCCAAACAAAGTTTTAAAACCACTTATTCGGAAGTGAAGCGTTTAAGACTTAAATACGAAACAGTTGCGTTTGAAGTATTTCAAAGCAAAAATGTTCTGTTCTAATAGACTTGGTTCGAATTTGTTCTCCGGAGAACTCCAGGTCGAAAATAGACTCAGTTCGAATTTGGACTGCTCGGAAATCCAGGTCGAAAAGGGTTGGTTAGAAATGATCAAGGTCGAGATCGAATGGATTCAGTTCGAATTTGGTCCAGATCGGATAGAATTGATTTTTTGGCAAAATCAATTCTTTCATTGAGGACCAAGTCCGAAGCCCAAGCCCATGAGCCAAACAAAGTTTTTAACCCATTTATTGGGCCCACCCAGACCCTTGTCCCAAGCCCATGAGTGAAACAAAGTTTTAAACCCACTTATTCGGAAGTCAAACGTTTAAAACTTAAATACAAAACAGTTACGTTTGAGGAATTTCTAAATCAAAAAGTTCAGTTCGAATAGATTTGGTTCGATTGTGGTCTTCTGAGAACCCCAGGTCAAAAATAGACTCAGCTCGAATTTGCCCTCCAAGGAACTCCAGTTCGATAAGGCTTGGTAAGAAATTTTCCATGTCGAGATCGAATTGATTCAGTTCAAATTGGTCCAGGTCGAATAGAATTGATTTTTGGCATAATTAATTCTTTCACAGAGGTCCAAGTCCGATGCCAAAGTCCATCAGCCAAAAAAAGTTTTAAACCCATTTACTGGGCCCAGGACCATGTCATTGTCCCAAGCCCATGAGCAAAACAAAGTTTTAAACCCATTTATTCGGCCCATGTTTAAACCGACTTATTCGGAAGTGAAACGTTTAAGACTTAAATACAAAATAGTTACGTTTGAGGAATTTCAAAGATAAAAAGTTTAATTCGAATAGACTCGGTTCGAATTTGGTCTCCAAATAACTTCAGGTCGAAAATTGACTCAGTTCTAATTTGGTCTCCAAGGAACTCCAGATCGAAAAAGCTTGGCTAGAAATGAACGAGGTCGAGATCGAGTGGATTCAGTTTGAATTGGTCAAGGCCGAAGAGAATTGATTTTTGACAAAATCAATTCTTTCATAGAGGACAAAGTCAAAAGCCCATGCCCATGAGCCAAACAAATTTTTAATCCCATTTATTGGTCCCAGGACCATGTCCTTGTCCCATGCCCTGAGTCAAACAAAGTTTTAAACCCATTTATTCAGCCCGCCGACACCCTTGTCTAAAGCCCATGAGTAAAACAAAGTTTTAAACCCACTTTTTCGGAAGTCAAACGTTTAAGGCATAAATACAAAAGATTTACGTTAGAGGAATTCCAAAACAAAAAAGTTTAGTTCGAATAGACTTGGTTCGAATTAGGTCTCCGAAGAACTCCAGGCGAAAATAGACTCAGTTTGAATTAGGTCTCCTAGGAACTCCAGGTCGAAAAGACTTGGTTAGAAATGATCCAGGTCAAGATCGAATGGATTCAGTTTGAATTGGTCTAGGTCGAATAGAATTAATTTTTGACAAAATCAATTCTTTCATAGAGGACAAACTGAAAGGCCCATGCCCATGAGCGAAACAAAGCTTTAAGCCCAGTTATTGGGCCCAGGACCATGTCCTTGTCCCAAGCCCATGAGGCAAACAAAGTTTTAACCCCATTTATTCGGCCTGCCCCCACCCTTGGCCAAGACCATGAGCCAAACAAAGTTCTAAACCAACTTATTCGGAAGTGAAACGTTTAAGACATAAATACGAAACAATTTCGTTTGAGGAATTCCAATTCAAAAAAGTTAAGTCCGAATAGTCTCGGTCTGAATTTGGTCTCCTGAAAACTCTAGGTCAAAAATAGACTCAGTTCGAATTTGGTCTCCTAGGAACTCCAGGTCCAAAAGGCTTGGTTAGAAATGATCCTGGTCGAGACCGAATGGATTCAGTTCTAATTGGTCCATGTCGAATAGAATTGATTTTGGGCAAAATAAATTCTTTCATAGAGGACCAAGTCCGAGGCCCAAGCCCATGAGCCAAACAAAGTTTTAAACCCACTTATTGGGCCCAGGACCATGACCATGTCCCAAGCCAATGAGCCAAAGAAAGTTTTAACCCAATTTATTTGGCCCGCCCCCACCCTTGGCCCAAGACCATGAGACAAACAAAGTTTAAACCCTCTTATTCGAAAGTAAAACGTTTAAGACTTAAATACGAAACAGTTACGTTTGAGAAATTTCAAAGCAAAAAAGTTCAGCTAGAATAAACTCGGTTCGAATTTGGTATTTTGAGAACTCCAGGCCGAAAATAGACTCAGTACCAATTTGGTCTCCTAGGAACTCCAGGTCGAAAATGCTTGGCTCGAAATGATCCAGGCCATGATCGAATGGATTCAGTTCGAATTGGTCCAAGTCGAAGAGAATTGATTTCTGGTAAAATAAATTTTTTCATAGAAGACCAAGTCCGATGTCCAAGCCCATGAGCCAAAAAAAGGTTTAAACCCATTTATTGGGCCCAGGACCTTGTCCTTGTCCTAAACCCATGAGGAAAATAAAGTTTTAAACCCATTAATTCGGCCACCCCCACCCTTGGCCCAAGCCCATGTGCCAAACAAAGTTATTAACCGACTTATTCAGAAGTGAAACTTTTAAGACTTAAATACGAAACAGTTACGTTTGAGAAATTTTAAAGCGAAAAAGTTCAGTTCGAATAGACTCTGCTCGAATTTTGTTTCCTGAGAACTCCAGGTCAAAAATAGTCTCAGTTCAAATTTAGTCTCCTAGGAACTCCTGGCCGAAAAGGCTTGGTTAGAAATGATCGAGGTCGAGATCGAATGAATTCAGTTCAAATTGTTCCAGGTCGAATAGAATTGATTTTTGGCTAATAATATTCTTTCAAAGAGGACAAAGCCCGAGGCCCAAGTCCATGAGCCAAACAAAGTTTTAAATCCATTTATTGGGCCCAGGACCACGTCCTTGTCCCAATCTCATGAGCCAAACAAGGTTTTAAACCCATTTATTCGGCCCGCCCCCACCCTTTCCCCAAGCCAATGAGTGAAACAAAGTTTTAAACACACTTATTTGGAAAGGAAACGTTTAAGACATAAATACGAAACAGTTACGCTTGGGGAATTCCAAAACAAAAAAGTACAGTTCGAATAGACTCGGCTTGAATTTGGTCTCCTGAGAATTCCAGGTCAAAAATAGACTCAGTTCAAATTTGGTCTCCAAGGAAAATATCCAGGTCGAAAATGCATGGTTAGAAATGATCCAGGTCGAGATCGAATGGATTTAAATCGAATTGGTCAAGGTCGCATAGAATTGATTTCTGGCTAAATCAATTTTTTCATAGAGGTCCAAGTCCGATGCCAAAGCCCATGAGCCAAAAAAAGGTTTAAACCCATTTATTGGACACAGGGCCATGTCCTTGACCCAAGCCCATGAGCAAAACAAAGTTTTAAACCCCTTTATTCGGCCCGCCCCCACCCTTGGCCCAAGCCCATGAGCCAAACAAAGCTATTAACCCACTTATTCGGAAGTAAAACGTTTAGGAATTAAATACTGAACAGTGACGTTTGAGAAATTTTAAAGCAAAAAAGTTCAGTTCGAATTGACTCGGTTCGAATTTTGACTCCTGAGAACTCCAGGTCGAAAATAGACCTAGTTCGAATTTTTTCTCCAACGAACTCCAGATGGGAAAGGCTTCGTTAGAAATGATCAAGGTCGAGATCGAATGGATTCAGTTCGAATTGGTCCAGGTCGAATAGAATTTATTTTTGGCAAAATCAATTCTTTCGTAGAGGACCAAGTTTGGGGCCAAAGTCCATGAGCCAAACAAAGTTATAAACCCATTTATTGGGGCGAGAACCATGTCCTTGTCCCAAGCACATGAGCAAAACAAAGTTTTAAACCCATTTATTCGGCCCGCCCCCACCCTTGGCCCAGGCCCATGAGCCAAACAAAGTTATTAAACGACTTACTCGGAAATGAAACGTTAAAGACTTAAATACGAAACAGTTACGTTTGAAGAATTTTAAAGCATAAAAGTTAAGTTCGAATAGACTCGGTTCGAAATTGATCTCCTGAGAACCCTAGGTCAAAAATAGCCTCAGTTCGAATTTGGTCTCCAAGGAACTCCAGGTAGAAGAGGCTTGGTTAGAAATAATCCAGGTCGAGATCGAATGTAATCCGTTCGAATTGGTCTAGGTCGAATAGAATTTATTTTTGGCAAAATCAATCCTTTCATAGAGGACCAAGTCCGATGCCAAAGCCCTTGAGCCAAATAAGGTTTAAACCCATTGATTGGGCCCAGGACCAGGTCCTTATCCCAATCCCATGAGCAAAACAAAGTTTTAAACACATTTATTCGGCCCTCTTTCTCCCATGGCCCAAGCCCATGAGCCAAACAATGTTATTAACCCACTTATTCGGAAGTGAAACGTTTAAGACTTAAATACGAAACAGTTTCGTTTGCGGAATTCCAAAGCAAAAAAGTTCAGTTTTAATAGACTCGGTTCGAATTTTGTCTTTTGCGAACTCCAGGTCAAAAATAGACTCAGTTCTAATTTTTTCACCACGGAACTCCAAGTCAAAAAGGCTTGGTAAAAAATGATCAAGGTCGAGATCGATTGGAGTCAGTTCGAACTGGTCCAGGTCGAATAGAATTGATTTTTGGCAAAATCAATTCTTTCATAGAGGACCAAGTCCGAGGCCCAAGCCCTTGAGTAAAACAAAGCTTTAAACCCATTTATTAGTCCCTGGACCATGTCCTTGTCCCAAGCCCATGAGCCAAACAAAGATTTAAACCCATTTATTCCGCCCGCCCCTACCCTTGTCCCAAACTTATGAGCCAATCAAAGTTTTAAACCCAGTTATTCGGAAGTGAAACGTTTAAGACTTAAATACGAAATAGTTACTTTCGAGGAATTTCAAAGTAAAAAATTTCGGTTCGAATAGACTCATTTCGAATTTGGCCTCCTGAGAACTCCACGTCCAAAATAGTCTCAGTTCGAATTTGGTCTCCAAGGAACTCCAGGTCGAAAAGGCAAGGTTAGAAATGATCGAGATCGAATGGATTCAGTTAGAATTGGTCTAGGTCGAATAGAATTTATTTTGGGCAAAATTAATTCTTTCATTGAGGACCAAGTCCGATGCCCATGCCCATGAGCCAAAAAAGGTTTAAACCCATTTATTGGTCCCAAGACCATGAGCAAAACAAAGTTTAAAACCCATTTATTTGACCCTCCTTCACCCATGAGGCAAACAATGATATTAACCCACTTATTCGGAAGTGAAGCATTTAAGACTTAAATACGAAGCAGTTGCGTTTGAGGATTTTTAAAGCAAAAAAGTTCAGTTCGAATAGATTCAGTTCGAATTTGGTCTTCTGAGAACTGAAGGTCAAAAATAGAGTCAGTTCAAATTTGGTTTCTGTGGAACTCTAGGTCGAAAAGGCTTGGTTAGAAATGATCTAGGTCGAGATCGAATGGATTCAGTTCGAATTGGTCCAGGTCGAATAGAATTGATTTTTGGCAAAATCAATTCTTTCATAGAGGACCATGTCCGAGTCCCATGCCCATGAGCCAAGCCAAGCTTTAAACCCATTTATTGGGCCCAGGACCATGTCCTTGTCCCAAGCCCATGAGCCAAACAAAGTTTTAAACCCATTTATTCGGCCCGCCCCCACCCTTGGCCCAAGCCCATGAGCCAATCAAAGTTATTAAACGACTTACTCGGAAGTGAAACGTTTAAGACTTAAATACGAAGTTACGGTTGAGGAATTTCAAAGCATAAAAGTTAAGTTCGAATAGACTCGGTTAGAATTTGATCTCCTGAGAACCCCAGGTCAAAAATAGGCTCAGTTAAAATTTCGTCTCCTAGGAACTCCAGGTAGAAGAGGCTTGGTTAGAAATAGTCCAGGTCGAGATCGAATGTAATCAGTTTGAATTGGTCTAGGACGAATAGAATTTATTTTTTGCAAAATCAATCCTTTCATAGAGGACCAAGTCCGATGCCCAAGCCCATGAGCCAAATATGGTTTAAACCCATTGATTGCGCCCAGGACCAGGTCCTTATCCCAATCCCATGAGCAAAACAAAGTTTTATACCCATTTATTCGGCACTCCTTCTCCCATGGCCCATGCCCCTGAGCCAAACAAAGTTATTAACCCACTTATTCGGAAGTGAAACGTTTAAGACTTAAATACGAAACAGTTTCGTTTGCGGAATTTCAAAGAAAAAAAGTTCAGTTCTAATAGACTCGGTTCGAATTTGGTCTTTTGCGAACTCCAGGTCAAAAATAGACTCAGTTCTAATTTTTTCACCAAGGAACTCCAAGTCAAAAAGGCTTGGTAAAAAATGATCAAGGTCGAGATCGATTGGAGTCAGTTCGAACTGGTCCAGGTCGAATAGAATTGACTTTTGGCAAAATCAATTCTTTCATAGAAGACCAAGTCCGAGGCCCAAGCCCTTGAGCAAAACAAAGCTTTAAACCCATTTATTAGTCCCTGGACCATGTCCTTGTCCCAAGCCCATGAGCCAAACAAAGATTTAAACCCATTTATTCCGCCCGCTCCCACCCTTGGCCCAAACTGATGAGCCAATCAAAGTTTTAAACCCACTTAATCGGAAGTGAAACGTTTAAGACTTAAATACAAAATAGTTACTTTTGAGGAATTTCAAACAAAAAAATTTCGGTTCGAATAGACTCGGTTCGAATTTTGTCTCCTAAGAACTCCAGGTAAAAAATTAACTCATTTCGAATTATGTCTCGTAGGAACTCCAGGTCGAAAAGACTTGGTTAGAAATTATCCAGGTCATGATCGAATGGATTCAGATCGAATTGGTCCAGGTCGAATAGAATTTATTTTGGGCAAATTCAATTCTTTCCAAAAGGACCAAGCCCGAGGCCCAAGTCCATGAGCCAAACAAAGTTTTAAACCCATTTATTAGGCCCAGAACCATGTTCTTGCCCCATGCCCATGAGCCAAACAATGTTTTAAACCCATATATTCGGCCCGCCCCACCCTTGTCCCAAGCCAATGAGCAAGACAAAGTTTTGAACGCAATTATTCAGAAGTGAAACGTTTAAGACTTAAATACGAAACTGTTACGCTTGAGGAATTCCAAAACAGAAAAGTTTAGTTCGAATAGACTCATTTCGAATTTGGCCTCCCGGGAACTCTTGGTCGAAATTTGACTCAGTTCAAATTTGGTCTCCTAGGAACTCCAGGTCGAAAAGGCTTGGTTAGAAATGATCCAGATCGAGATCGAATGGATTCAGTTCAAATTGGTCAAGGTCGAATAGACTTTATTTTGGGCAAAATTATTTCTTTCAATGAGGACTAAGTCCGATGCCCATGCCCATGACCCAAAAAAGGTTTAAACCCATTTATTGGCCCAGGACCATGTCCTTGTCCCAAGACCAAGAGCAAAACAAAGTTTTAAACCCATTTATTTGACCCGCCTTCACCCATGAGGTAAACAATGTTATTAACCCACTTATTCGGAAGTGAAATGTTTAAGACTTAAATACGAAGCATTTGCGTTTGAGGAATTTGAAGGCAAAAAAAGTTCAGTTCGAATAGATTCAGTTCGAATTTGGTCTTCTGAGAACTGAAGGTGTATAATAGATTCAGTTAAAATTTGGTCTCCTTGGAACTCTAGGTCGAAAAGGCTTGGTTAGAAATGATCCAGGTCGAGATCGAATGGATTCAGTTTGAATTGGTCCAGGTCGAATAGAATTGATTTTTGGCAAAATCAATTCTTTCCTAGAGGACCATGTCCGGGGCCCATGCCCATGAGCCAAGCAAAGCTTTAAACCTATTTATTGGGCCTAGGACCATGTCTTTGTGCCAGACCCATGAGCCAAACTAAGTTTTAAACCAATTTATTCGGCCCGCCCCCACCCTTGGCCCCAGCCCATGAGCTAAACAAAGTTATTAAACGACTTATTCGGAAGTGAAACGTTTTAGACTTAATACGAAACAGTTATGTTCGAGGAATTTCAAAGCATAAAAGTTAAGTTCGAATAGACTCGGTTCGAATTTGGTCTCCTGAGAACTCCAGGTCGAAAATAGACTTAGTTCGAATTTGGTCTCCTAGGAACTCCAGGTCGAAAAGGCTTGGTTAGAAATGATCCAAGTCTAGATCGAATGGATTCAATTCTAATTGGTTCATGTCGAGTAGAATTGATTTTGGGAAAAATAAATTCTTTCATAGAGGACCAAGTCCGAGGCCCCAGCCCATGATCAAAACAAAGTTTTAAACCCACTTATTGGGCCCAGGTCCATGACCATGTCCCAAGCCAATGAGCCAAGCAAAGTTTTAAACCCATTTATTCGGTCCGCCCCCACCCTTGGCCCGAGCCCTTGAGGCAAACAAAGTTATTAACCCACTTATTCGGAAGTGAAACGTTTACTACTTAAATACGAAACACTTGCGTTTGAGGAATTTCTAAGCAAAAAAGTTCAGTTCGAATAGACTCGGTCCGAATTTGGTCTCCTTTGAACTCCAGGTCGAAAATAAACTCAGTTCGAATTTGGTCCCCTAGGAACTCCAAGACGAAAAGGCCTGGTTAAAAATGATCAAGGTCGAGATCGAATGGATTCAGTTTGAATTGGTCCAGGTCGAATAGAATTTATTTTTGGCAAAATCAATTCTTTCGTAGAGGACCAAGTCCGAGGCCCAAGCCCATGTGCCAAACAAAGCTTTATGCCCATTTATTAGGCCCAGGACCATGTCTTGTCCCAAGCCCATGAGCCAAACAAAGTTTTAAACACATTTATTCAGCCCGCCCCCTCCCTTGGCCCAAGCCCATGAGCTAAACAAAGTTAATAACCAACTTATTCGGAAGTGAAACGTTTAAGACTTAAACACGAAATAGTTACGTTTGTGGAATTTCAAAGCAGAAAAGTTCAGTTTGAATAGGCTCGGTTCGAATATGGTCTCCTGAGAACTCCAGGTCGAAAATAGACTCAGTTCGAATTTGGCCTCCTAGGAACTCCAGTTCAAAAAGGCTTGGTTAGAAATAATCAAGGTTGGGATCAAATGGATTCATTTCGAATTGGTCTAGGTCGAATAGAATTGATTTTTGGCTAGATAAATTCTTTCATGGAGGACCAAGTCCGAGGCCCAAGCCAATGAGCCTGACAAAGTTTTAAACCCATTTATTAGGCCCAGAACCATGTCCTTGCCCAAACCAATGAGTGAAACAAAGTTTTAAACACACTTATTCGGAAGTGAAACGTTTAAGACTTAAACACGAAACAGTTACGCTTGAGGAATTCCAAAACAAAAAAGTTCAGTTCGAATAGACTCGGTTTGAATTTGGTCTCCTGGGAACTTCAGGTCAAAAATATACTCAGTTCGAGTTTGGTTACCTAGAAAATAAAGGTCGAAAAGTCTAGGTTAGAAATGATCCAGGTTGAGATCGAATGGATTCATTTCGAATTGGTCTAGGTCGAATAGAATTTTTTTTGGGCAAAATCAATTCTTTCAGAGAGGACCAAGTCCGAGTCCCAAGCCATCGAGCCAGACAATGCTTTAAACCCATTTATTAGGCCCAGGACCATGTCCTTGTCCCAAGCCCATGGGCCAAACAGAGTTTTAAACCCATTTACTCGGCCGGCCTTAACCCTTGGCCCAAGCCCATGAGCTAAACAAAGTTATTAACCAACATATTCAGAAGTGAAACGTTTAAGACTTAAATACGAAACAGTTACGTTTGTGGAATTTCAAAGCGAAAAAGATCAGTTCGAATTGACTCGGTTCGAATTTGGTCTTCCGCGAACTCAAGGTCGATAATAGACTCAGTTCAAATTTGGTCTTCTAGGAACTCCAGGTCGAAAAGGCTTGGTTAGAAATGATCCAGGTCAAGATCGAAAGGATTCAGTTTGAATTGGTCCAAGTCGAATAGAATTGATTTCTGGCAAAATCAAATCTTTCATAGAGGGCCAAGTCCGAGGCCCAAGCCCATGAGCCTAAAAATGGTTTAAACCCATTTAATGGGCCCAGGACCTTGTCCTTGTCCCAAGCCAATGAGCAAAACAATGATTTAAACCCATTTATTCAGCCCGCCCCCGCCCCCGCCCTTCGCCAAAGCCCATGAGCCAAACAAAGTTATTAACCCACTTATTCGGAAGTGAAACGTTTATAACTTAAATGCGAAACAGTTACGTCTGAGAAATTTCAATGCAAAAAAGTTAATTTCGAATTGACTCGATTCGAATTTGGTCTCCTGAGAAATCCAGGTCAAAAATAGACTCAGTTCGAATTGGGTCTCCAAGGAACTCAAGGTCGAAAAGACTTGGTTAGAAATAATCAAGGTCGAGATCGAATGGATTCAGTTCGAATTGGTCTACGTCGAATAGAATTGATTATTGGCAAAATCAATTCTTTCGTAGAGGACCAAGTACGAGGCCCAAGCCTATGAGCCAAACAAAGCTTTAAACCCATTTATTAGGCCCAGGACCATGTCCTTTTCCCAAGCCCATAAGCCAAACAAAGTTATTAACCCACTTATTCGGAAGTGAAATCTTTAAGACTTAAACACGAAACAGTCACGTTTAAGGAATTTCAAAGAAAAAAAGCTCAATTCGAATAGACTCGGTTCGAATTTGGTCTCCTGAGATCTCCAGGTCAAAAATAGACTCAGTTCGAATTTGGTCTCCTAGGAACTCCAAGTCAAAAAGGCTTGGTTAGAAATGATCAAGGCCGAGATCGAATGAATTCAGCTCGAATTTGTCCAGGTCGAATAGAATTGATTTTTGGCAAAATAAATTTTTTCATAGAGGTCCATGTCCGCGGCTCAAGCCCATGTGCAAAACAAAGCTTTAAACCCATTTATTAGGCCAAGGACCATGACCTTGTCTTAAGCCCATGAGCCAAACAATGTTGTAAACAAATTTATTCGGCCCGCCCCCACCCTTTGCCCAAGCCCATGAGCCATAAAAAATTTTAAACCCACTTATTCGGAAGTGAAATGTTTAAGACGTAAATACGAAATAGTTACGTTTGAATAGACTCAGTTCGAATTTGGTCATCTTAGAACATCAGGTCGAAAATAGACTCAGTTCGAATTTTGTCTCCTAGGAACTCCAGGTCGAAAAGACTTGGTTAGAAATGATCCAGGTCGAGAATGAAGGAATTCGGTTCGAATTGGTCCAGGTCGAATAGAATTGATTTTGGGCAAAATTAATTTTTCATAGAGGGCCAAACACGAGGCCCAAGTCCATGACCCAAACCAAGTTTTAAACCCATTTATTGGGCCCAGAACCATGTCCTTGTCCCAAGCCCATGAGCCAAACAAAGTTTTAAACCCATTTATTCGGCCCGCCCCCACCCTTGTCCCAAGCCAATGAGTGAAACATAGTTGTAAATACAGTTATTTGTAAGTGAAGCCTTAAAGACTTAAATACGAAACAGTTACGCTTGAGGAATTCGAAAAAAGAAGCTCAGTTAGAATAGAGTCGGTTCGAATTTGGTCTCCAGAGAACTCCAGGTAAAAAATATAATCAGTTCGAATTTGGTCACCTAGGAACTCTTGGTCGAAAAGGCTTGGTTATAAATGATCCAGGTCGAGATCGAATGGATTTAGTTCGAATTGGTCCAGGTCGAATAGAATTTATTTTTGGCAAAATCAATTTTTTCGTAGAGGACCAAGTCCGATGCCCAAGCCCATGAGCCAAACAAAGCTTCAAACCCATTTATTAGGCCCAGGACCATGTCCTTGTCCGAAGCCCATGAGCCAAACTAAGTTTTAAACCCATTTATTCAGCCCGCCACTACCCTTGGCCCAAGCCCATGAGCTAAACAAAGTTTTAAACCCACTTATTCGGATGTGAAACGCTTAAGACTTAAATACGAAACAGTTACGTTTGAGAAATTTCAAAGCAAAAAAGTTCTGTAAGAATTGACTCTGTTCGAATTTGGTCTCTTGAGAACTCCATGTCGAAAATAGACTCAGTTCTAATTTGGTCTCCTAGGAACTCCAGGTCGAAAAGGCTGGGTTAGAAATGATCAAGGTCGAGATCAAATGGATGTAGCTCGAATTGGTCCAGGTTGAATAGAATTGATTTTTGGCAAAGTCAATTCTTTCGTAGATTACCAAGTCCGGGGCCCAAGCCCATAAACCAAGCAAAGCTTTAAGCCCATTTATTAGGCCTAATACCATGTCCTTGTCCAAAGCCCATGAGCAAAACCAAGTTTTAAACCCATTAATTCGGCCCGCCCCCACCCTTGGTCCAAGCCCATGAGCATTACAAAGTTTTAAACCAACTTATTTGGATGTGAAACGTTTAAGACTTAAATACGAAACACTTACGCTTGTAAAATTTCAAAGCAAAAAGTTCAGTTCGAATTGAGTCTGTTCGAATTTGGTCTCCAGAGAACTCCAGGTCGAAAATAGACTCAGTTCTAATTTTGTCTCCTTGGAACGCCAGGGTGAAAAGGCTTGGTTAGAAATGATCAAGGTCGTGATCGAATGGATTCAGTTTGAATTGGTCCGGGTTGAATTGAATTGATTTTTGGTAAAATAAATTCTTTGGTAGAGGACCAAGTCCGAGGCCCAAGCCCTAGAGCCAAACAAAGCTTTAAACCTATTTATTAGGCCCAGGACCATGTCCTTGTCCCAAGCCCATGAGCCAAACAAAGTTATTAACCCACTTATTCGGAAGTGAAACGTTTAAGACCTAAACACGAAACAGTTTCGTTTGAGGAATTTCAAAGCAAAAAAGCTTAGTTCGAATAGACTCGGTTCGAATTTGGTCTCCTGAAAACACCAGGTCAAAAATAGACTCAGTTCGAATTTGGTCTCCTTGGAACTCCAGGTAAAAATGGCTTGGTTAGAAATGATCCAGGTCGAGATCGAATGGATTCATTTCGAATTGGTCCAGGTCGAATAGAATTAATTTTTCGCAAAATCAATTCTTTCATAGAGGACCATGTCCGAGGTTTAAGCCCATGTGCAAAGCAAAGCTTTAAACCAATTTATTAGGCCCAGGACCATGTCCATGTAACAAGCCCATGAGCCAAACAAATTTTTAAACCCATTTATTCGGCCCGCCCACACCCTTTGCCCAAGCCCATGAGCCATACAAACTTTTAAACCCGCTTATTCGGAAGTGAAGCGTTTAAGACTTAAATACGAAACACTTACGTTTGTGGAATTTCAAAGAAAAAAAGTTCAGTTTGAATAGACTCGGTTCGAATTTGGTCTTCTTAGAACTTCAGGTCAAAAATAGACTCTGTTCGAATTTGTTATCCTAAGAACTCCAGGTCAAAATGGCTTGGTTAGAAATGATCAGGGTCGAGATCGAATGGATTCAGTTTGAATTTGTCCAGGTCGAATAGAATTGATTTTTTGCAAAATCAATTCTATCATAGAGGACCATGTCCGAGGCCCAAGTCCATGAGCAAAGCAAAGCTTTAAACCCATTTATTAGGCCCAGGACCATGTTCTTGTCCCAACCCCATGAGCCAAACAAAGTTTTAAACCCATTTATTCGGCCCGCCCCCACTCTTTGCCCAAGCCTATCAGCCATACAAACTTCTAAACCCATTTATTCGGAAGGCAAACGTTTAAGAGTTAAATAAGAAGCAGTTACGTTTAAAGAATTTCACAGCAAAAAAGTTCAGTTCGAATAGACTCGGTTTAAATTTGGTCTCCAAGGAACTCCAGGTCAAAAAGGCTTGGTTAGAAATGATCATGGTCGAGATCGAATGGATTCAGTTAGAATTGGTCCAGGTCGAATAGAATTTATTTTTGGCAAAATTAATTCTTTCATAGAGGACCATGTCCGAGGCTTAAGCCCATGAGCAAAGTAAAGCTTTAAACAAATTTATTAGGCCTAGGACCATGTCCTTGAACCAGGCCTATGAGCCAAATAATGTTTTAAACCCATTTATTTGGCCCGCCCCCACCCTTTCCCCAAGCCCATGAGCCATAAAAACTTTTAAACCCACTTATTCGGAAGAGAAACGGTTAAGACTTAAATACGAAACAGTTACGTTTGTAGAATTTCAAAGAAAAAAAAGTTCAGTTCGAATAGACACGGTTCGAGTTTGGTCTTCTTAGAACTTCAGGTCAAAAATAGACTCAGTTTGAATTTTGCCTCCTAGGAACTCCTGGTCAAAATGGCTTGGATAGAAATGATCATGGTCGAGATCGAATGGATTTAGTTCGAATTGGTCCAGGTCGAATTGAATTGATTTTTTGCAAAATCAATTCTTTCATAGAGGACCAAGTCCGAGGCCAAAGCCCATGAGCAAAATAAAGCTTTAAGCCAATTTATTAGGCCCAGGAACATGTTCTTGTCCCAAGCCCATCAGCCAAACAAAGTTATAAACTCATTTATTCGGCACGCCCCCACCCTTTGCCCAGGCCCATGAGCCATACAAACTTTTAAACCCACTTTTTCGGAAGGGAAACGTTTAAGACTTAAATAAGAAACAGTTACGCTTGAGCAATTTTAAAGCAAAAAAGTTCAGTTCGAATAGACTCGGTTCGAATTTGGTCTTCTTAGAACTTCAGGTCGAAAATAGACTCAGTTTGAATTTTTTCTCCTAGGAACTACAGGTCCAAAAGACTTGGTTTGAAATGATCTAGGTCGAGATTGAATGGATTCGGTTCGAATTGGTCCAGGTCGAATAGAATTGATTTTGGGCAAAATTAATTCTTTCATAGAGGACCAATCCCGAGGTCAGAGTCCATGACCCAAACCAAGTTTTAAACCCATTTATTGGGCCCAGAGCAATGTCCTTGTCCAAGGCCAATGAGCTAAACAAAGTTTTAAACCCAATTATTCAGCCCGCCCCCACCCTTTTCCCAAGCCAATGAGTGAAATAAAGTTTTAAACACACTTATTCGTAAGTGAAGCGTTAAAGATTTAAATACGAAACAGTTACGCTTGAGGAATTCCAAAACAAGAAAGCTCAGCTCGAATAGAGTCGGCTCGAATTTGGTCTCCTGAGAACTCCAGGTCAAAAATAGACTCAATTCAAATTTGTCTCCTAGGAACTCCAGGTCGAAAAGACTTTGTAAGTAATGATCCAGGTCGAGATCGAATGGATTCAGTTCGAATTGGTCCAGGTCAAATAAAATGGATTTTTGGCAAAATCAATTATTTCATAGAGGACCAAGCCCGAGGCCCAAGCCCATGAGCCAAACAAAGCTTTTAACCCATTTATTAGGCCGAGGACCATGTCCATGTCCAAAGCCCATGAGCCAAACAAAATTTTAAACCCATTTATTCAGCCCGCCCCCACCCTTGGCCTAAGCCCATGAGCCAAACAAAGTTTTAAACCCACTTATTCGGATGTGAAACGTTTAAGACTTAAATACGAAACAGTTACGTTTGAGAAATTTCAACGGAAAAAAGTTCAGTTCGAATTGACTCGGTTCGAATTTGGTCTCTTGAGAACTCCAGGTCAAAAATAGAATCAGTTCGAATTTGGTCTCCTTGGAACTCCAGGTTAAAAAGGCTTGGTTAGAAATTATCATGGTCGAGATCGAATGGACTCAGTTCGAATTGGTCCTGGTTGAATAGAATTGATTTTTGGCAAAATAAATTCTTTGGTAGAGGACCAAGTCCGATGCCCAAGCCCATGAGCTAAACAAAGCTTTTAACCCATTTATTAGGCCAAGGACCATGTCCATGTCCCAAGCCCATGAGCCAAACAAAGCTATTAACCCACTTATTCGGAAGTAAAACATTTATGGCTTAAACACGAAACAGTTACGTTTGAGGAATTTCAAAGATAAAAACCTTAGTTCGAAAAGACTTGGTTCGAATTTGTTCTCCTGAGAACTCCAGGTCAAAAATAGACTTAGTTCGAATTTGGTCTCCAAGGAACTCCAGGTCAAAAAGGCTTGGTTAGAAATTATCATGGCCGAGATCGAATGGATTCAGTTCGAATTTTTCCAGGTCGAATTGAATTGATTTTTGGGAAAATCAATTCTTTCATAAAGGACCATGACCGAGGCCCAAGCCCATGAGAAAAACAAAGGTTTAAGCCCATTTATTGGTCCCAGGACCATATTCTTGTCCCAAGCCCATGAGCCAAACAAAGTTTTAAACCCATTTATTCGGCCCGCCCCCACCCTTTGCCCAAGCCCATGAGCCATACAAACTTTTAAACCCACTTATTCAGAAGGGAAACGTTTAAGACTTAAATAAGAAACAGTTACGTTTGACGAAATTCAAAGCAAAAAAGTTCAGTTCGCAAGGCCTCGGCTCGAATTTTGTCTTCTTAGAACTTCAGGTCGAAAATAGACTCAGTTCGAATTTCGTCTCCTAGGAACTCCAGGTCGAAAAAACTTGGTTTGAAATGATCCAGGTCGAGATTGAATAGATTCGGTTCGAATTGGTCCAGGTAGAATAGAATTGATTTTAGGCAAAATTAATTATTTCATAGAGGACTAAGCCCGAGGCCCAAGTCCATGACCCAAACCAAGTTTTAAACCCATTTATTGGGCCCAGAACCATGTCCTTGTCCCAAGCCCGTGAGCCAAACAATGTTTTAAACCCGTTTATTCGGCCAGCACCCACCCTTGTCCCAAGCCAATGAGTGAAACAAAGTTTTAAACACACATATTCGTAAGTGAAGCGTTAAAGACTTAAACACAAAACAGTTATGCTTGAGGAATTCTAGAACTAAAAAGATCAGTTCGAATAGAGTCGATTCGAATTTGGTCTCCTGAGAACTCCAGGTCAAAAATAGACTTAGTTCGAATTTTGCCTTCTCGGAACTCTTGGTCGAAAAGTCATGGTTAGAAATGATCCAGGTCGAGATTGAATGGATTCAGTTTGAATTGGTCCAGGTCGAATAGAATTTATTTTTGGCAAAATAAATTCTTTCATAGAGGACCAAATCTGATGCCCAAGCCTATGAGCCAAACAAAGCTTTAAACCCATTTATTAGGCCTAGGACCATGTCCTTGTCCGAAGCCCATGAGCCAAACAAAGTTTAAAACCCATTTATTCCGCCCGCCCCCACCCTTGGCCCAAGCCCATGAGCCAAACAAAGTTTTAAACCCACTTATTCGGATGTGAAACGTTTAAGACTTAAATACGAAACAGTTACGTTTGAGAAGTTTCAAAAAAAAAAAGTTTAGCTCGAATTGACTCTGTTCGAATTTGGTTTCCTGAGAACTCCAGGTCGAAAATAGACTCAGTTCTAATTAAGTCTCCTAGGAACTCCAGGTCGAAATGGCTTGGTTTGAAATGATCAAGGTCGAGATCGGATGGATTCAGTTCGAATTGGTCCAGGCGGAATAGAATTGATTTTTGGCAAAGCCAATTGTTTCGTAGAGTACCAAGTCCGGGGCCCAAGCCAAAGAGCCAAACAAAGCTTTAAACCCATTTATTAGGCCCAAGACCATGTCCTTGTCCGAAGCCCATGAGCCAAACAAAGTTTTAAATCCATTTATTCGCCCCGCCCCCACCCTTTGCCCATGCCAATGAGCCAAACTAAGTTTTAAACTGACTTATTCGGATGTAAAACGTTTAAAACTTAAAACGAAACAGTTACGTTTGAGAAATTTTAAAGCAAAAAGTTAAGTTCGAATTGACTCTGTTCGAATTTGTTCTCCTGACAACTCCAGGTCGAAAATAAACACAGTTCTAATTTGGTCTCCTAGGAACTCCAGGCCGAAATGGGTTGGTTAGAAATGATCAAGGTCGAGATCGAATGGATTCAGTTCGAATTGGTCCAGATTGAATAGAATTGATTTTTGGAAAAATTAATTCTTTGGTAGAGGACCAAGACCGAGGCCCAATCCCATGAGACAAACAAAGCTTTAAACCCATATATTAGGCCCAGGACCATGTCCTTGTCCCAAGCCCGTGAGCCAAACAAAGTTATTAACCCACTTATTCGGAAGGGAAACGTTTAAGACTTAAATAAGAAATAGTTACGTTTGAGGAATTTCAAAGCAAAAAAGTTCAGTTGGAATAGACTCGGTTCGAATTTGGTCTTCTTAGAACTTCAGGTCGAAAATAGACTCAGTTCGAATTTGGTCTCTTAGGAACTCCAGGTCGAAAAGGCTTGGTTAGAAATCATCATGGTCGAGATCGAATGGATTCAGTTCGAATCTGTCCAGGTCGAATAGAATTAATTTTTGGCAAAATCAATTATTTCATAGAGGACCATGCCCGAGGCCCATGCCCATGACCAAAACAAAGCTTTAAACCCATTTATTTGGCCCATGATCATGTTCTTGTCCCAAGCCCATGAGCCAATCAAAGTTTTAAACCCATTTATTCGGCCCGCCCCTTCCCTTTGCCCAAGCCCATGAGCCATACAAACTTTTATACCAACTTATTCGGAAGGGAAACGTTTAAGACATAAATAAGAAACAGTTACGGTTATGGAATTTCAAAGCAAAAAAGTTCAGTTCGAATAGACTCGGTTTAAATTTTGTCTTTTTAGAACTTCAGGTCGAAAATAGACTCAGTTCAAATTTGGTCTCTTAGAAACTCCAGGTCGAAAATACTTGGTTTGAAATGATCCAGGTCAAGATTGAATGGAATCGGTTTGAATTGGTCCAGGTCGAAAAGAATTGATTTTGGGCAAAATTAATCATTTCATAGAGGACCAAGCCCGAGGCCCAAGTCCATGACCCAAACCAAGTTTTAAACCGATTTATTGGGCCCAGAACCATGTCTTTGCCTCAAGCCCATGAGCCAAACAAAGTTTTTAACCTATTTATTCGGCCAGGCCCCACCCTTGTCCCAAGCTAATGAGTGAAACATAGTTTTAAACACACTTATTCGTAAGTGAAGCGTTAAAGATTTTAATACGAAACAGTTACGCTTGAGGAATTCCAAAACAAAAAAGCTCAATTCGAATAGAGTCGGTTCGAATTTTGTCTCCTGAGAACTCCAGGTCAAAAATAGACTCAGTTCGTATTTGGTCTCCTAGGAAGTCTTGGTCGAAAAGGCTTGGCTAGAAATGATCCAGGTCGTGATCGAATGGAATCAGTTCGAATTGGTCCCGGTCGAATAGAATTTATTTTTGGCAAAATCAATTCTTTCATAGAGGACCAAGTCCGATGCCCAAGCCCATGTGCAAAGCAAAGCTTTAAACCCATTTATTAGGCCCAGGACCATGTCCTTGTCCCAAGCCCATGAGCCAAACAACCCACTTATTCGGAAGTGAAACGTTTAAGACTTAAACATGAAACGGTTAAGTTTGAGAAATTTAAAAGCCAAAAAGCTTAGTTCGAATAGACTCAGTTCGAATTTGGTCTCCTGAGAACTCTATGTCAAAAATAGACTAAGTTCGAATTTGGTTTTTTAGGAACTCCTGGTAAAAAAGGCTTGGTTTGAAATTATCATGGTCGAGATCGAATGGATTAAGTTCGAATTGGTCCAGGTCGAATTGAATTGATTTTTGGAAAAATCAATTCTTTCATAGAGGACCATGTCCGAGGCCCTAGCCCATGAGCAAAACAAACCTTTAAACCCATTTATAAGGCCCAGGACCATGATATTGTCCCAAGCATATAAGCCAAACAAAGTTTTAAACCCATTTATTTGGCCCGCCCCCACCCTTTTCCCAAGCCCATGAGCCATGCAAACTTTTATACCCACTTATTCAGAAGGGAAACGTTTAAGACTTAAATAAGAAACAATTGCGTTTGAGGAATTTCAAAGCAAAAAAGTTCAGTTGGAATAGACTCGGTTCGAATTTTGTCTTTTTAGAACTTCATGTCGAAAATAGACTCAGTTCGAATTTGGTCTCTTAGGAACTCCAGGTCGAAAAGACCTGATTTGAAATGATCATGGTCGTGATTGAATGGATTCGGTTCGAATTGGTCCAGGTTGAAAAGAATTGATTTTGGGCAGAATTAATTATTTCATAGAGGACAAAAGCCCGAGGCCCAAGTCCATTACCCAAACCAAGTTTTAAACCGATTTATTGGGCCCAGAACCATATCTTTGTCCCAAGCCCATGAGCCAAACAAAGTTTTTTAACCAATTTATTCGGCCCGCCCCCACCCTTGTCCCAGGCTAATGAGTGAAACATAGTTTTAAACACACTTATTCGTAAGTGAAGCGTTAAAGACTTTAATACGAAACAGCTACGCTTGAGGAATTCAAAAACAAAAAAGCTCAGTACGAATAGAGTCGGTTGGAATTTGGTCCCCTGAGAACTCAAGGTCAAAAATAGTCTCAGTTCGAATTTGGTCTCCTAGGAACTCTTGGTCGAAAAGGCTTGGCTAGAAAAGATCCAGGTCGAGATCTAATGGATTCAGTTCGAATTGGTCTCGGTCGAATAAAATTTATTTTTGGCAAAATCAATTCTTTCATTGAGGACCAAGTCCGATGCCCAAGCCCATGAGCAAAACAAAGCTTTAAACCCATTTATTAACCCACTTATTCGGAAGTGAAACGTTTAAGATTTAAACACGAAACAGTTACGTTTGAAGAATTTAGAAGCAAAAAAGCTTAGTTCGAATAGACTCGGTTCGAATTTGGTCTTCTGAAAACTCCAGGTCGAAAATAGACTAAGTTCGAATTTGGTCTCCTAGGAACTCCTGGTCAAAAAGTCTTGGTTAGAAATTATCATGGTCGAGATCGAATGGATTCAGTTCGAATTGGTCCAGGTCGAATAGAATTAATTTTTGGTAAAATCAATTCTTTCATAGTGGACCATGTCCGAGGCCCAAGCCCATGAGCAAAACAAAGCTTTAAACCCATTTATAAGGCCCAGGACCATGTTATTGTCCCAAGCATATAAGCCAAACAAAGTTTTAAACCCATTTATTTGGCCCGCCCCCACCCTTTGCCCAAGCCCATGAGCCATACAAACTTTTATACCCACTTATTCGGAAGGGAAACGTTTAAGACTTAAATAAGAAATAGTTACGTTTGAGGAATTTCAAAGCAAAAAA
The DNA here is from genome assembly GCA_014058105.1 of Kingdonia uniflora. NCBI lineage: Eukaryota > Viridiplantae > Streptophyta > Magnoliopsida > Ranunculales > Circaeasteraceae > Kingdonia > Kingdonia uniflora. The sequence goes on from JACGCM010001722.1 coordinate 226,713, forward strand.
GTTCAGTTGGAATAGACTCGGTTCGAATTTGGTCTTCTTAGAACTTCAGGTCGAAAATAGACTCAGTTCGAATTTGGTCTCTTAGGAACTCCAGGTCGAAAAGACTTGATTTGAAATGATCCAGGTCGTGATTGAATGGATTCGGTTCGAATTGGTCCAGGTCGAATAGAATTGATTTTGGGCAAAATTAATTCTTTCATAGAGGACCATGCCCGAGGCCCAAGTCCATGACCCAAACCAAGTTTTAAACCCATTTATTGGGCCCAGAACCATGTCCTTGTCCCAAGCCCATGAGCCAAACAAAGTTTTAAACCCATTTATTCGGCTTGCCCCCACCCTTGTCCCAAGCCAATGAGTGAAACAAAGTTTTAGACGCACTTATTCGTAAGTGAAGCGTTAAAGACTTAAATACGAAATAGTTACGCTTGAGGAATTCCAAAACAAAAAAACTCAGTTCGAATATAGTCGGTTCGAATTTGGTCTCCTGAGAACTCCCGGTCAAAAATAGACTCATGTCGAATTTGGTCTCCTAGGAACTCCTGGTCGAAAAGACTTGGTTAGAAATGATCCAGGTCAAGATCGAATGGATTCAGTTCGAATTGGTCCAGGTCGAATATAATTTATATTTGGTAAAATCAATTCTTTCATTGAGGACCAAGTCCGATGCCCATGCCCATGAGCCAAACAAAGTTTTAAACACATTTATTCGGCCCGCCACAAACCTAGGCCCATGCCCATGAGCATTACAAAGTTTTAAAACGACTTATTCGGATGTGAAACGTTTAAGACTTAAATACGAAACAGTTACGTTTGAGAAATTTCAAAGAAAAAAAAATCAGTTCGAATAGACTCGGTTCGAATTTGGTCTTCTTAGAACTTCAGGTCGAAAATAAACTCAGTTCGAATTTAGTTTCCTAGGAACTCCAGGTCGAAAACACTTGGTTAGAAATGATCCAGTTCAAGATTGAATGGATTTGGTTAGAATTGGTCCAGGTCGAATAAAATTGATTTTGGGCAAAATTAATTCTTTCATAGATGACCATGCCCGAGGCCCAAGTCCATGACCCAAACCACGTTTTAAAACGATTTATTGGGCCCAGAACCATGTCATTGTCCCAAGCCCATGAGCCATACAAAGTTTTAACCCCATTTATTCAGCCCGCCCCCACCCTTGCCCCAAGCCAATGCGTGAAACAAAGTTTTAAACACACTTATTCGTAAGTGAAGCGTTAAAGACTAAAATACGAAATAGTTACGCTTGAGGAATTTCAAAGCAAAAAAGTTCAGTTCGAATAGACTCGGTTCAAATTTGGTCTTCTTAGAACTTCAGGTCGAAAGTAGACTCAGTTCGAATTTGGTTTCCGAGGAACTTTAGGTCGAAAAGACTTGGATTGAAATGATCCAGGTCGAGATTGAATGGATTCGGTTCGAATTGGCCCAGGTCGAATAGAATTGATTTTGGGCAAAATTAATTCTTTCATAGAGGACCAAGCCCGAGGCCCAAGTCCCTGACCCAAACCATGATTTTAACCCATTTATTGGGCCCAGAACCATGTCCTTGTCCCAAGCCCATGATCCAAACAAAGTTTAAAACCCATTTATTCGGTCCGCCCCCACCCTTGTCCCAAGCCAATGAGTGAAACAAAGTTTTAAACATACTTATTCGAAAGTGAAGCGTTAAAGACTTAAATACGAAACAGTTACGCTTGAGAAATTCCAAAACAAAAAGCTCAGTTCGATTAGAGTCGGATCGAATTTGGTCTCCTGAGAACTCCAGCACAAAAATAGACTCATGTCGAATTTGGTCTCCTAGGAACTCTTGGTCGAAAAGGCTTGGTTAGAAATGATCCAGGTCGAGAACGAATAGATTCAGTTCGAATTGGTTCAGGTCGAATAGAATTTATTTTTGGCAAAATCAATTCTTTCTTAGAGGACCAAGTTCGATGCCCATGCCCATGAGCCAAACAAAGCTTTAAACCCATTTACGAGGCCCAGGACCATGTTCTTGTCTGAAGCCCATAAGCCAAAGAAAGTTTTAAACCCATTTATTCGGCCCGCCCCCACCCATGGCCTAAGCCCATGAGCATTACAAAGTTTTAAACTGACTTATTTGGATGTGAAACGTTTTAGACTTAAATAGGAAATAGTTTCGTTTGTGAAATTTCAAAGCAAGAAGTTCAGTTCGAATTGACTCTCCTCGAATTTGGTCTCCTGAGAGCTCCAGGTCGAAAATAGACTCAGTTCTAATTTGGTCTCCTAGGAACTCCAGGTCGAAAAGGCTTGGTTAGAAAAGATCAAGGTCGAGATCGATTGGATTCAGTTCGAATTGGTCCAGGTTGAATAGAATTGATTTTTGGCAAAATCAATTCTTTCGTAGAGAACCAAGTCCGAAGCCCAAGACCATGAGCCAAACAAAGCTTTAAACCAATTTATTAGGCCCAGGACCATTTTCTTGTCCAAAGCCCATGAGCCAAACAAAGTTATTAACCCACTTATACGGAAGTGAAACGTTTAAGACCTAAACACGAAACAGTTACGTTTGAGGAATTTCAAAGCCTAAAAACTCAGTTCGAATAGACTCGGTTCGAATTTGGTCTCCTTAGAACTCCAGGTCAAAAATAGACTCAGTTCGAATTTGGTCTCCTAGGAACTCCTGGTCAAAAAGGCTTGGTTAGAAATGATCATGGTCAAGATCGAATGGATTCAGTTCGAATTGGTCCAGGTCGAATAGAATTAATTTTTGGCAAAATCAATTCTTTCATAGAGGACCATGTCCGTGGCTTAAGCCCATGTGCAAAGCAAAGCTTTAAACCTATTTATTTGTCCCAGGACCATGTCCTTGTTCCAAGCCCATGAGCGAAACAAAGTTTTAAGCCCATTTATTCGGCCCGCACCCACCCTTTGCCAAAGCCCATGAGCCATACAAACTTTTAAACCCACTAATTCGGAAGTGAAACGTTTATGATTTAAATACGAAACCGTTACGTTTGGGGAATTTCAACGAAAAAAAGTTCAGTTCGAATAGACTCGGTTCGAATTTGGTCTTCTTAGAACTTCAGGTCAAAAATAGACTCTATCCAATTTGGTCTCCTAGGAACACTTGGTCGAAAAGGCTTGGTTAGAAATGATCCAGGTCAAGATCGAATGGATTCAGTTCGAATTGGTCCTGGTCGAATTGAATTTATTTTTGGCAAAATCAATTCTCTCATAGAGGACCAAGTCCGAGGCCCATGCCAATGAGCCAAACAAAGCTTTAAACCCATTTATTAGGCCCAGGTCCATGTCCTTGTCCGAAGCCCATGAGCCAAACAAAGTTTTAAACCAATTTATTCGGTCCGCCCCCACCCTTGGCCAAAGCCCATTAGCCAAACAAAATTTTAAACCCACTTATTCGGAAGAGAAACGTTTAAGACTTAAATACGAAACAGTTACGCTTGTGGAATTTCATAGAAAAAAAAGTTCAGCTCGAATAGACACGGTTCGAGTTTGGTCTTCTTAGAACTTCAGGTCAAAAATAGACTCAGTTTGAATTTTGCCTCCTAGGAACTCCTGGTCAAAATGGCTTGGATAGAAATGATCATGGTCGAGATCGAATGGATTCAGTTCGAATTGGTCCAGGTCGAATTGAATTTATTTTTTGCAAAATCAATTCTTTCATAGAGGACCATGTCCGAGGCCCAAGCCCTTGAGCAAAACGAAGCTTTAAGCCCATTGATTAGGCCCAGGACCATGTCCTTGTCCCAAACCCATGAGCAAAACAAAGTTTTAAACCCATTTATTCGGCCCGCTCCCACCCTTTGCCCAAGCCCATGATCCATACAAACCATTAAACCACTTATTCGGAAGTGAAAAGTTTAAGACTTAAATATGAAACAGTTACGTTTGAGGAATTTCAAAGAAGCAAAGTTCAGTTCGAATAGACTCGATTCGAATTTGGTCTTCATAGAACTTCAGGTTGAAAATAGACTTAGTTCGAATTTGGTCTCCATGGAACTCCAGGTCGAAAATACTTGGTTTGAAATGATCGAGGTCGAGATTGAATGTATTCGGTTCGAATTGGTCCAGGTCGAATAGAATTTATTTTGGGCAAAATTAATTTTTCATAGAGGACCAAGCCCGAGGCCCAAGTCCATGACCCAAACCTAGTTTTAAACCCATTTATACGGCCCGCCCCCAACCTTGACCCAAGCCAATGAGTGAAACAGATTTTTAAACACAGGTATTCGTAAGAGAAGCGTTAAAGACTTAAATACGAAACAGTTATGGTAGAGGAATTCAAAAACTAAAAAACTCAATACGAATAGAGTCGGTTCGAATTTGGTCTCCTGAGAACTCCAGGTCAAAAATAGACTCAGTTCGAATTTGGTCTCCTAGGAACACTTGGTCGAAAAGGCTTGGTTAGAAATGATCCAGGTCAAGATCAAATGGATTCAGTTCGAATTGGTCCTGGTCGAATTGAATTTATTTTTGGCAAAATCAATTCTCTCATAGTGGACCAAGTCCGAGGCCCATGCCAATGAGCCAAACAAAGCTTTAAACCCATTTATTAGGCCCAGGTCCATGTCCTTGTCCGAAGCCCATGAGCCAAACAAAGTTTTAAACCAATTTATTCGGTCCGCCCCCACCCTTGGCCAAAGCCCATTAGCCAAACAAAATTTTAAACCCACTTATTCGCATGTGAAACGTTTAAGACTTAAATACGAAGCAATTACGTTTGAGAAATTTAAAATTAAAAAATTTTAGTTGGAATTGACTCTGTTCGAATTTGGTCTCCTTAGAACTCCAGGTCAAAAATAGACTCAGTTCTAATTGGGTCTCCTAGGAACTCCACGTCGAAAAGGCTTGGTTTGAAATGATCAAGGTCAAGATCGAATAGATTCAGTTCGAATTGGTCCAGGTTGAATAGAATTGATTTTTGGCAAAATCAATTCTTTCGCAGAGGACCAAGTCCGATGCCCAAGCCCATGAGCCAACAATGCTTTAAACCCATTTATTAGTCTCAGGACCATGTCCTTGTCCCAAACCCATGAGCCAAACAAAGTTATTAACCCTCTTATTCGGAAGTGAAATATTTAAGACTTAAACATGATATAGTTACGTTTGTGGAATTTAAAAGCAAAAAAGCTCAGTTCGAATAGACTCGGCTCGAATTTGGTCTCCTGAGAACTCTCGGTCAAAAATAGACTCAGTTCGAATTTGGTCTCCTTAGATCTCTAGGTCAAAAAGGCGTGGTTAGAAATGATCATGATCGAGATCGAACTGATTCAGTTCGAATTGGTCCAGGTCGAATAGATTTAATTTTTGGCAAAATCAATTCTTTCATAGAGGACCATGTCCGAGGCCTAAGCCCATGAGCAAAACAAAGCTTTAAGCCAATTTATTAGGCCTTGGACCATGTCCTTATACCAAGCCCATAAGCCCAACAAAGTTTTAAACTCATTTATTCGGCCCACCCCCACCCTTTTCCTAAGCCCATGAGCCATACAAACTTTTAAACCCACTTATTCGGAAGTAAAACGTTTAAGACTTAAATACGAAATAGTTACGTTTGGGGAATTTCAAAGAAAAATAGTTCAGTTCGAATAGACTCGGTTCGAATTTGGTCTTCTTAAAACTTCAGATCGAAAATAGACTCAGTTCGAATTTGGTCTCCTAGGAACTCCAGGTCGAAAAGACTTGGTTAGAAATGATCCAAGCCGAGATTGAATGGATTCGGTTCGAATTTGTCCAGGTCGAATAGAATTGATTTTGGTCAAAATTAATTCTCTCAAAGAGGACCAAGCCCGAGGCCCAAGTCCATGACCCAAATCAAGTTTTAAACACATTTATTGGCCCCAGAACCAGGTCCTTGTCCCAAGCCCTAGAGCCAAACAAAGTTTTAAACCCATTTATTCGGCCCGCCCCCACCCTTGTCCCAAGCCAATGAGTGAAGCAAAGTTTTAAACACACTTATTCGTAAGTGAAGCGTTAAAGACTTAAATACGAAACAGTTACGCTTGAGGAATTCCAAAACAAAGAAGCTCAGTTCGAATTTTATCTCCTAGGAACTCTTGGTCGAAAAGGCCTGGCTAGAAATAATCCTGGTCGAGATCGAATGGATTCAGTTCGAATTGGTCCAGGTTGAATATAATTTATCTTTAGCAAAATCAATTCTTTCACAGAGGACCAACTCCGATGCCCAATCCCATGAGCCAATCAAAGCTTTAAAACCATTTATTAGGCCCAGGACCATGTCCTTGTCTGAAGCCCATGAGCCAAACAAAGTTTTAAATCCATTTATTCGCCCCGCCCCCACCCTTGGCCCATGCCCATGAGCCAAACAAAGTTTTAAACTGACTTATTCGGATGTGAAACGTTTAAGACTTAAATACGAAACAGTTACGTTTGACAAATTTCACAGCAAAAAAGTTCAGCTCGAATTGACTCTGTTCGAATATGTTTTCCTGAGAACTTTAGGTCGAATATAGACTCAGTTCAAATTTGGCCTCCTAGGAACTCCAGGTCGAAATGGCTGGGTTAGAAATGATAAAGGTCTAGATCTAATGGATTCAGTTCGAATTATTCCAAGTTGAATAGAACTAATTTTTGGAAAAATCAATTCCTTTGTAGAGGACCAGGTCCGAGGCCCAAACCCATGATCCAAACAAAGCTTTAAACCCATTTATTGGGCCCAGGACCATGTCCTTGTCCCAAGCCCATGAGCCAAACAAAGTTTTAAGCCCATTTATCCGGCCCGCCGTCACCTTTGGCCCAATCCCACGAGCCAAACAAAGTTATTAACCCACTTATTTGGAAGTGAAACGTTTACGACTTAAATACGAAACGGTTTCGTTTGAGGAACTTCAAAGCAAAAAATTTAGTTCGAATAGACTCGGTTCGAATTTGGTCTCCTGAGAACTCCAGGTCCAAAATAGACTCAGTTCGAATTTTGTATCCTAGGAACTCCAGGTCGAAAAGACTTGGCTAGAAATAAACCTGGTCGTGAACGAATGGTTTTGGTTCGAATTGGTCTGGGTTGAATAGAATTTATTTTTGGCAAAATCAATTCTTTCACAGAGGACCAAGCTCAAGGCCCAAATCCATGAGCCAAACAAAGTTTTAAACCAATTTATTGGGCCCAGAACCATGTCCTTGCCCCATGCCCATGAGCCAAAAAATGTTTTAAACCAATTTATTCGACCAGCCCCCACCCTTGTCCCAAGCCAATGAGTAAAGCAAAGTTTTAAGCCCACTGATTTGGAAGTTAAACCTTAAGACATAAATACGAAACAGTTACGTTTGAGAAATTTCAAAGAAATAAAGTTCAATTCGAATAGACTATGTTCGAATTTGGTCTACTGAGAACTCCTGGTCGAAAATAGACTCAGTTCGAATTTGGTCTCCTAGGAACTCCAGGTCGAGACCGAATGGATTCAGTTCGAATTGGTCCAGGTCGAATGGAATTTATTTTTGGCAAAATCAATTCTTTCATAGAGGACCAAGTCCGATGCACAAGCCCATGAGCCAATAAAAGGTAAAAACCAATTTATTGGGCCCAGGACCATGTCCTTGTCCAAAGCCTATGAGCAAAACTAAATTTTAAACCCATTTATTCGGCTCGCCATCACCCTTGGCCCAAGCCCATGAACCAAACAAAGTTATTAACCCACTTATTCGGAAGTGAAAAGTTAAAGAATTAAATACGAAACAGTTACATTAGAGGAATTATAAAACAAAAAAGTTCAGTTCGAATAGACTCGGTTCGAATTTGGTCTCCTTAGAAGTCCAGGTCGAAAATAGACTCAGTTCGAATTTGGTCACCTAGGAACTTCAGGTCGAAAAGGCTTGGATAGAAATGATCCAGGTCGAGATCGAATGGATTCAATTCGAATTGGTCCAGGTCGAATAGAATTTATTTTTAGCAAAATCAATTCTTTCATAGAGGACCAAGTCCGATGCCCAAGCCCATGAGCCAAAAAAAGGTATATACCTATTTATTGCGACCAGGACCATGTCCTTGTCCCAGGCCCATGAGCCAAACAAAGTTTTAAACCTATTTATTCAGCCCGCCCCCACCCTTGTCCCAAGCCCATGAGCCAGACAAAGTTATTAACCCACTTATTCAGAAGTGAAACGTTTAAGACTTAAATACGACGCAGTTACGTTTGAGGAATTTCAAAACGAAAAAGTTTAGTTCGATAGACTCGGTTCAAATTTGGTCTCCTGAGAACTCCAGGTCGAAAATAGACTCAGTTTGAATTTGGTCTCCTTGGAACTCCAAGTCGAAAAGACATGGTTTGAAATGGTCCAGTTCGATATCGAATGGATCCGGTTCAAATTGGTCCAGGTCGAATAGAATTAATTTTGCGCAAAATCAATTCTTTCAAAGAGGAGCAAGCCCGAGGCCCAAGTCCGTGAGCAAAACAAAGTTTTAAACCCATTTATTGGGCCCAGAACCATGTCCTTGTCCCAAGCCCATGAGCCAAACAAAGTTCTAAGCCATTTATTCAGCTCGTCCCCACCCTTTTCCTAAGCCAATGAGTGAAACAAAGTTTTAAACCCACTTATTCGGAAGTGAAACGTTTAAGACATAAATACGAAATAGTTACGTTCAAGGAATTCTAAAAAAAAAAAGTTCAGTTCGAATAGACTCGGTTCGAATTAGATCTCCTGAGAACTCCAGGTCGAAAATAGACTCATTTCGAATTTGGCCCATAGGAACTCGAGGTCGAAAAGTCTTGGATAAATATGATTCCGGCCGAGATCATATGGATTCCGTTTGAATTTGTCCAGGTCGAATAGAATAGATTTTTGGCAAAATCAATTCTTTCATAGAGGACCAAGCCCGAGGCCCAAGTCCATGATCCAAACAAAGGTTTAAACTAATTTAATGGGCCCAGGACCATGTCCTTGTCCCAAGCCCATGATCCAAACAAAGTTTTAAACCCTTTTATTCGGCCCACCCCCACCCTTGGCCCAAGCCCATGAGCTAACCAAAGTTTTCAACCCACTTATTTGGATGTGAAACGTTTAAGACTAAAATACGAAACAGTTACGTTTGTCTAATTTCAAAGTAAAAAGTTCAGTTCGAATAGACTCGGTTCGAATTTGGTCACCTGAGAACTCCTGGTCGAAAATAGACTCTGTTTGAATTTGGTCTCCTAGGAACTCCAAGTCGATAAGACTTGGCTAGAAATTATCCTTTTCGAGATCGAATGGATTCTGTTCTAATTGGCCTAGGTCGAATTGAATTTATTTTTGGCAAAAAAAGTATTTTTTCATAGAGGACCAAGCTCGAGGCCCAAGTCCATGAGCCAAACAGAGTTTTAAACCTATTTATTGGGCCCAAAACCATGTCCTTGTCCCATACCCATGAGCCAATAAATGTTTTAAACCCATTTATTCGGCCAACCCCCTCCCTTGTCCCATGCCAATGAGTGAAACAAAGTTTTAAACCCATTGATTTGGAAGTGAAACCTTAAGACTTAAATATAAAATAGTTACGTTCGAGGAATTTCAAAGCAAAAAAGTTCAGTTCGAATAGACTCGTTTCAATTTTTGTCTACTGAGAACTCCTGGTCGAAAATAAACTCAGTTCGAATTTGGTCTCCTAGGAACTCCAGGTCGAAAAGACTAGGATAGAAATGATCCAGGTCGAGACCGAATGGATTTAGTTCGAATTGGTCCAGGTCGAATAGAATTTATTTTTGGCAAAATCAATTCTATCATAGAGGACCAAGTCCGATGCCCAAGCCCATGAGCCAAAAAAAGGTATAAACCCATTTATTGGGCCCAAGACCATGTCCTTGTCCCAAGCCCATGAGCAAAACAAAGTTTTAAACTCATTTATTCAGCCCGCCTTCACCCTTGGGCCAAGCTCAAGAACCAAACATAGTTATTAACCCACTTATACGGAAGTGAAATGTTTAAGACTTAAATACGAAATAGTTACGTTTGAGGAATTTCAAAGCAAAAAAGTTTAATTCGAATAGACTCGGCTCGAATTTGGACTCCAGAGAACTCCAGGTCAAAAATTGACTCAGTTCAAATTTGGTCTCATAGGAACACCAGGTTGAAAAGGCTTGGTTTGATATGATCCTGGTCGAGATCAAATGGATTCAATTCAAATTGGTTCAGGTCGAATAGAATTTATTTTAGGCAAAATCAATTCTTTTATAGAGGACCAAGTCCGAGGCCCAAGCCTATGATCCAAACAAAGCTTTGAACCCATTTATTGGGCCCAGGACCATGTCCTTGTCCCAAGCCCATGAGCCAAACAAAGTTTTAAACCCATTTATTCGGCCCGGCCCCACCTTCGCCCCAAGCCCACTAGCCATACAAAGTTATTAGCCCACTTATTCGGAAGTCAAACGTTTAAGACTTAAATTCAAAAAAGTTACGTTTGAGGAACTTCAAAGCAAAAAAGTTCAGTTCGAATAGACTCGATTCGAATTTGGTCTCCTGAAAACTCCAGGTCGAAAATAGACTCAGTTTGAATTTGGTCCCCTTGGAACTCCAAGTCGAAAAGACTTGGTTTGAAATGATCCAGGTCGAGATCGAATGTATTCGGTTCGAATTGGTCCAGGTCGGTGAGAATTGATTTTGTTCAAAATCAATTCTTTCATAGAGGAGCAAGCCCGAGGCCCAAGTCTATGAGCAAAACAAAATTTTAAACCTATTTATTGGGCCCTGAACCATGTCCTTGTCCCAAGCCCATGAGCCAAAAAAAGTTTTAAAGCCATTTATTCGGCCCGCCCCCACCCTTGTCCCAAGCCAATGAGTCAAACAAAGTTTTAAACCCACTTATTCGGAAGTGTAACGTTTAAGACATAAATACGAAGCAGTTACGTTTTAGGAATTCCAAAACAAAAAAGTTCAGTTCGAATAGACTCGGTTCGAATTAGATCTCCAGAGATCTCCAGGTCGAAAATACACTCAGTTCGAATTTGGTCTCCTAGGAACTCGCGGTCGAAAAGACTCGGTTATATATGATTCTGGTCGAGATCGAATGGATTTGGTTTAAATTTGTCCAGGTCGAATTGAATTGATTTTTCGCAAAATCAATTCTTTCATAGAGGACCAAGCCCGAGGCCCAAGTTCATGATCCATACAATGTTTTAATCCCATTTAATGGGCCCAGGACCATGTCCATGTCCCACGCCCATGATTCAAAAAATGCTTTAAAACCATTTATTCAGCCCGCCCCGCCCCTTGGCCCAAGCCCATGAGCCAAACAAAGTTTTCAACCCACTTATTCGGATGTGAGACGTTTAAGACTTAAATACGAAACAGTTACGTTTTATGGAATTTCAAAGCAAAAAAGTTTAGTTCGAATAGACTCGGTTCAAATTTGGTCTCCAGAGAACTCCAGGTCAAAAATTGACTCAGCTCGAATTTGGTCTCCTAGGAACTTCAGGTAAAAAAGATTTGGTTTGAAATGATCCAAGTCGTGTTCGATTGGATTCGGTTCGAATTGGTCCTGGTCGAATAGAATGTATTTTGAGCAAAATTAATTCTTTCATAGAGGAGCAAGCCCGAGGCTCAAGTCCAAGTGCCAAACAAAGTTTTAAACCCATTTATTGGGCCCAGAACCATGTCCTTGTCCCCAGCCCATGAGCCAAACAAAGTTTTAAACCCATTTATTCATCCCACCCCCACCCTTCTCCCAAGCCAATGAGAGAAACAAAGTCTCAAACCCACTTAATCGGAAGTAAAACGTTAAAGACATAAATAGGAAACACTTACGTTTGAGGAATTCCAAAGCAAAAAAGTTCTGCTCGAATGGACTCGGTTCGAATTTGGTCTGCTTAGAACTCTAGGTCAAAAATAGACTCAGTTCGAATTTTGTCTCCTAGGAACTCCACGTCGAAAAGACTTGGTGAGAAATGATTCTGGTCGAGATCGAATTGATTCGTTTGAATTTGTCCAGGTCGAATAGAATTTATTTTTGGCAAAATCAATTCTTTTATAGAGGACCAAGCCCGAGGCCTAAGTCCATGATACAAACAAAGTTTTAAACCCATTTATTGGGCCCAGGACCATGTCCTTGTCCCAAGCCCGTGAGCCAAATAAATTTTAAAGAACATTTTTTCGGCCCGCCTCCGCCTTTGGCCCAATCCCATGAGCCAAACAAAGTTTTAAACCCGCTTATTCGGAAGTGAAACTTTTAAGACTTAAATACGAAACAGTTACGTTTCTGGAATTCCAAAGCAAAAAATTTCAGTTCGAATAGACTCGGTTCAAATTTTGTCTCCTGAGAACTCCAGGTGAAAAATAGACTCAGTTCGAATTTGGTCTCCTAGGAACTCCCGGTCGAAAACGCTTGGTTAGAAATGATCCAGGTCGAGATCGAATGGATTCAGTTCGAATTGGTCCAGGTCGAATAGAATTGATTTTTGGCAAAATCAATTCTTTCATAGAGGTCCAAGTCCGATGCCCAAGACCATGAGCCTAAAAAAGGTATAAACCCATTTATTGGGCCCAGGACAATGTCCTTGTCCCAAGACCATGAGCCAAACAAAGATTTAAGCCCATTTATTCGGCCCGCCTCCACCCTTGGCCCAAGCACATGAGCCAAACAAAGTTTTTAACCCATTTATTGGGCCCAGAACCATGTCCTTGTCCCCTGTCCATGAGCCAAACAAAGTTTTAAACCCATTTATTCATCCCGCCCCCACCCTTATCCCAAGCCAATGAGAGAAACAAAGTCTCAAACCCACTTAATCGGAAGTAAAACGTTTAAGACATAAATACGAAATACTTACGTTTGAGGAATTCCAAAGCAAAAAAGTTTTGTTCGAATAGACTCGGCTCGAATTAGGTCTCCTTAGAACTCCAGGTCGAAAATTGACTCAGTTCGAATTTTGTCTCCTAGAGACTCCACGTCAAAAAGACTTGGTGAGAAATGATTCTGGTCGAGATTGAATTGATTCGGTTCGAATTTGTCCAGATCGAATAGAATTAATTTTTGGCAAAATCAATTCTTTTATAGAGGACCAAGCCCGAGGCCTAAGTCCATGATACAAACAAAGTTTTAAACCCATTTATTGTCCCAGGACCATGTCCTTGTCCCAAGCCCATGAGCCAAATAAATTTTTAAGCACATTTTTTCGGCCCGCCCCCACCTTTGGCCCAAGCCCATGTGCCAAACAAAGTTTTAAAACCACTTATTCGGAAATAAAAATTTTAAGACTTAAATACGAAACAGTTACGTTTGTGGAATTCCAAAGAAAAAAATTTCAGTTCGAATAGACTCGGTTAAAATTTTGTCTCCTGAGAGCTCCAGGTGAAAAATAGACTCGGTTCAAATTTGGTCTCCTAGGAACTCCCGGTAAAAAAGGCTTGGTTAGAAATGATCCAGGTCGAGATCGAATGGATTCAGTTCGAATTGGTCCAGGTCGAATAGAATTGATTTTTGGCAAAATCAATTCATTCATAGAGGTCCAAGTCCGATGCCCAAGCCCATGAGCCAAAAAAAGGTATAAACCCATTTATTGCGCCCAGGACCATGTCCTTGTACCAAGCCCATGAGCCAAACAAAGATTTAAGCACATTTATTCGGCCCGCCCCCACCATTGGCCCAAGCACACGAGCCAAACAAAGTTTTTAACCCATTTATTGGGCCCAGAACCATGTCCTTCTCTCCAGCCCATGAGTCAAACAAAGTTTTAAACCCATTTATTCATCCCGCCACCACCCTTCTCCCAAGCCAATGAGAGAAACAAAGTCACAAACCCACTTAATCAGAAGTAAAACGTTTAAGACATAAATACAAAATACTTACGTTTGAGGAATTCCAAAGCAAAAAAGTTATGTTCGAATAGACTCGGTTCGAATTAGGTCTCCTTAGAACTCCAGGTTGAAAATAGACTCAGTTCAAATTTTGTCTCCTAGGAACTCCAGGTCGAAAAGACTTGGAGAGAAATGATTCGGGTCGAGATCGAATTGATTCGGTTCGAATTTGTCCAGGTCGAATAGAATAGATTTTTGGCAAAATCAATTCTTTTATAGAGGACCAATCCCGAGGCCTAAGTCCATGATCCAAACAAAGTTTTAAACCATTTATTTGGCCCAGAACCATGTCCTTGTCCCAAGCCCATGAGCCAAATTAATTTTTAAGCACATTTTTTTGGCCCGCCCCCACCATTGGCCCAAGCCCATGAGCCAAACAAAGTTTTAAACCCACTTATTCGGAAGTGAAACGTTTAAGACTTAAATACGAAACAGTTACGTTTGTGGAATTCTAAAGCAAAAAAGTTCATTTCGAATAGACTCGGCTCAAATTTTGTCTCCTGAGAACTCCAGGTCAATAATTGACTCAGTTCGAATTTGGTCTCCTAAGAATTCTCGGTCGAAAAGGCTTGGTTAGAAATGATCCAGGTCGAGATCGAATGGATTCAGTTCGAATTGGTCCAGGTCGAATTGAATGGATTTTTGGCAAAATCAATTCTTTTATAGAGGTCCAAGTCCGATGCCCAAGCCCATGAGCCAAAAAAAGGTATAAACCCATTTATTGCGCCCAGTACCATGTCGTTATCCCAAGCCCATGAGCCAAACAAAGATTTAAGCACATTTATTCGGCCCTCCCCGACCCTTGGCCCAAGCCCATGAGCCAAACAAAGTTTTTAACCCACTTATTCGGAAGTGAAACGTTTAAGACTTAAATACGAAGCAGTTACGTTTGAGGAATTCTAAACCAAAAAAGTTTAGTTCGAATAAATTCGGTTCGAATTTGGTCTCCTGAGAACTCCATGTCGAAAATAAACTTGGTTCGAATTTGGTCTCCTGAGAACTCCAGGTCAAAAATAGACTCTGTTCGAATTTGGTCTCCTAGGAACTCTAGGTCGAAAAAACTTGGTTAGAAATGATCCACGTCGAGATCGAATGGATTCAGTTCGAATTGGTCCAGGTCAAATAGAATTGATTTTTGGCAAAATCAATTCTTTCATAAAGGACCAAGTCCGAGGCCAAAGCCCATGAGCCAAACAACATTTCAAACTAATTTATTGGGACCTAGACAATGTCCTTGTCCCAAGCCAATGAGCCAAGCAAAGTTTTAAACTCATTTATTCGTCCCGTCCCCACCCATGGCCCAAGCCCATGAGCCAAAAAAGTTTTTAACCCAGTTATTCGAAAGGGAAACGTTTAAGACATAAATGCGAAACAGTTACGTTTGAGGTATTCCAAAACAAAAAAATTCAGTTCGAATAGACTCGGTTCGAACTTGGTCTCCTGAGAACTCCAGGTCGAAAATAGACTAAATTCGTATTTGGTCTCCTAGGAACTTCAGGTCGAAAAGACTTTGTTAGAAATGATCCAGGTCGGGATCGAATGGATTCAGTTCGAAACTGTCCAGGTCCAATAGAATTGAATTTTGGCAAAATCAATTTTTTCATAGAAGACCAAGCCCGAGGCCGAAGCCCATGGGCCAAACAAAGTTTTAAGCCCATTTATTGGGCCCCGGACCATGTCAATGTCCCAGCCCATGAGCGAAACAAAGTTTTAAACTAATTTATTCATACCGCCCCCACCCTTGGCCCAAGCCCATGAGTCCAACAAAGCTTGAAACCCACTTATTTGGAAGTAAAACGTTTAAGACTTAAATATGAAACAGTTACATTTGTGGAATTCCAAAACAAAAAGTTTCAGTTCGAATTGACTCGATTCAAATTTTGTCTCCTATGAACTCTAGGTCGAAAATAGACTCAGTTCGAATTATGTCTCCTAGAAGCTCCTGGTCGAAAAGACTTGGTTTGAAATGATCCAGGTCATGATCAAATGGATTCAGTTCGAATTGGTCAAGGTCGAATAGAATTGATTTTTGGCAAAATATATTCTTTCATAGAAGACCAAGTCCGAAGCCCAAGCCCATGGGCCAAACAAAGGTTTAAACCCATTTATTAGGCCCAGGACCATGTCCTTGGCCCAAGACCATAGGCCAAACAAAGATTTAAACCCATTTATTCGGCCCGCCCCCATCCTTTGCCCAAGCCCATGTGCCAAACAATGTTTTAAACCAACTTATTCGGGAGTGAAATGTTTTAGACTTAAATATGAAGCAGTTACGTTTGAGGAATTCCCAAAAAAAAAAGTTCGGTTAGAATAGACTCCGTTCGAATTTTATCTCTTGAGAACTTCAGGTCTAAAATAGACTCATTTCGAATATGGTCTCTTAGGAACTCCATGTCGAAAAGACTTGGTTAGAAATGATTCAGGTAGAGATCGAATTGATTCAGTTCGAATTGGTCCAGGTAGAAGAGAATTGACTTTTTGCGAAATCAATTCTTTCACAGAGGACTAAGTCCGAGGACCAGGCCCATGAGCCAAATAAAGTTTTAAACCCATTTATTTGGCCCAGGACCATGTCCTTGTCCCAAGCCAATGAGCCAAACAAAGTATTTAACCCATTTATTCAGCCCGCCCCCACCATTTGCCCAAGCCCATGTGCCAAACAAAATTTTAAATCCACTTATTCGGAGGTAAAGCGTTTAAGACTTAAATACGAAGCTGTTACGTTTGAGGAATTCCAAAACAAAAATGTTCAGCTCGAATAGACTCGGTTCAAATTTGGTCTCCTAAGAACTCAAGGTCGAAAATAGACTCAGTTCAAATTTGGTCTCCTAGTTACTCCCGGTCGAAAAGACTTGTTTAGAAATGATCTAGGTCGAGATCGAATGGATTCAGTTCGAATTGGTCCAGGTCTAATAGAATTAATTTTTAGCAAAATCAATTCTTTCATAGAGGACCAAGTGTGAGGCCTATGCCCATGAGCCAAACAAAGTTTTAAACCAATTTATTTGGCCCTGGAGCATGTCATTGTCTCAAGCCCATGAGCCAAACAAAGTTTTAAACCCATTAGATCGGCCAGCCCCCACCCTTTTCCCAAGTCCATGAGCCAAACAAAGTTTTAAACCCACTTATTCGGAAATAAAACGTTTTAGACTTAAATACGAAGCAGTTACGTTTGAGGAATTCAAAAACAAAAAAGTTCAGTTCGAATAGACTCGGTTCGAATTTGGTCTCCAGAGAACTCCAGGTCGAAAATAGACTCAGTTCGAATTTTGTCTCCTAGGAACTCCAGGACGAAAAAACTTGGTTAGAAATGATCCTGGTCGATATCGAATTGATTCTGCTCGAATTGGTCCAGGTCGAATATAATTACTTTTTGGCAAATTCTATTCTTTCATAGAGGACCAAGTCTGAGGCCCAAGCCCATGAGCGAAACAATGTTTTAAATCTATTTATTGGTCCCTAGACCTGGTCCTTGTCCTAAGCCCATGAGCCAAACAAAGTTTTTAACTCATTTATTCGCCCCGCCCCCACTCTTGGCTCTAGCCCATGAGCCAAACAAAGTTTTATACCCAGTTATTTGGAAGTGAAACATTTAAGACTTAAATACGTAACAGTTACATTTGAGGAATTCCAAAACAAAAAAGTTCAGTTCGAATAGACACGGTTCGAATTTGGTCTCCTGAGAACTTCAGGTCGAGAATAGAATCATTTCAAATTTTGTCTCCTAGGAACTCAAGGTCGAAAGGACTTGGTTAGAAATGATCTTGGTCGTGATCGAATGGATTTAGTTCGAATTGGTCCAGGTCGAATAGAATTGATTTTTGGCAAAATCATTTATTTCCTTGTGGACCAAGCCCGAGGCCCAAGTCCATGAGCCTAACAAAGTTTAAAACCCATTTATTGGGCCCAGAAACATGTCCTTGTCCCATGTCCATGAGCCAAACAAAATTTTAAACCCTTTTAAACCCCCCCCCCCCCACACCTTTTGCCCAAGCCCATGTGCCGAACAAAGTTTTAAACCCACTTATTCGGAAGTGAAATGTTTTAGACTTAAATTCGAAACAGTTACGTTTGAGGAATTCCGAAACAAAAAATTTCAGTTCGAATAGACTCGGTCCGAATTTTGTCTCCTAAGAACTCCAGGTCGAAAATAGACTCAGTTCGAATTTTGTCTCCAAGGAACTCCAGGTCGAAAAGACTTTGTTAGTAATTATCCAGGTCGAGATCGAATAGATTCAGTTCGAATTGGTCCAGGTCGAATAAAATTGATTTTTAGCAAAATCAATTATTTCATAGAGGACCAAACCCGAGGCCCAAGCCCATGAGCCAAACAAAGATTTAAAACCAATTATTGGGCTCAGGACCATGTCCTCGTCCCAGGCCCATGTGCCAAGCAAAGTTTTAAACCTATTTATTCGGCCGGCCGCCGCCCTTGGCCCAATCCCATGAGCCCAACAAAGTTTTTAGCCCACTTATTCGAAAGTGAAACGTTTAAGACTTAAATACGAAACAGTTACGTTTGAGGAATTCCTAAACAAAAAAGTTCAGTTCGAATATACTCGGCTCGAATTTGGTCGAAAAGACTTGGTTAGAAATGATCCAGGTCGAGATCGAAGGGATTCAGTTCGAATTGGTCCAGGTCGAATAGAATTGATTTTTGGAAAAATCATAATTCATTCATAAAGAACCAAGTCCGTGGACCAAGCCCATGAGCCAAACAAAGTTTTAAACCCATTCATTCGGCCCGCCCCCACCTTTGGTCCAAGCCCATGAGCCAAAATAAATTTCAAACCCACTTATTCAGAAGTGATATTTTTCCGACATAAATACGTAACAGTTACGTTTGAGGAATTCCAAAACAAAAAAGTTCAGTCCGAATAGTCTCGGTTCGAATTTGGTCTCCTGAGAACTCCAGGTCGAAAATAGACTCAGTTTAAATTTAGTCTCGAGGGAACTTTAGGCCGAAAAGACTTGGTTAGAAATGACCCAGGTCGAGAGCGAATATATTCAGTTCGAATTTGTCCAGATCGAATTGAATTGATTTTCGGCAAAATCATTTCTTTCATAGAGGACCAAGTCCGAGGCCCAAGCCCATGAGCCAAAAAAAGTTTATAACCCATTTATTCGGCCCGCCCCCACCCTTGGCCCAAGCACATGAGCCAAACAAAGTTTTAAACCCACTTATTCGGAAGTGAAACATTTAAGACTTAAATACGAAACCGTTACGTTTGAGGAATTTCAAAGCATAAAAGTTCAGTTCGAATAGACTCGGTTCGAATTTTGTCTTCTGAGAACTCCAGGTCGAAAATAGACTTAGTTTGAATTTGGTCTCCTAGGAACTCCAGGACGAAAAGACTTGGTTAGAAATGGTCCAGGTCGAGATCGAATGGATTCAGTTCGAATTGGTCAAGGTGGAAAATAATTGATTTTTGACAAAATTAATTCTTTCATAGTGGACAAAATCTGAGTCCCAAACCCATTACCCAAAATAACTTTTAAGCCCATTTATTTGGCCCAGGACCATGTTCTTGTCCCAAGCCCATGAGCCAAACAAAGTTTTAAATCCATTTATTCGGCCCGCTCCCACCCTTTGCCCAAGCCTATGTACCAAACAAAGTTTTAAACCCACTTATATGGAAGTGAAACGTTTTAGACTCAAATACGAAACAGTTACGTTTGAGGAATTCCAAAAAAAAAAAGTTTGGATCGAATAGACTCGGTTCGAATTTGGTCTCCTGAGAACTCCAGGTCGAAAATAGACTTAGTTTGAATTTGGTCTCCTAGGAACTCCAGGTCGAAAAAACTTGATTAGAAATGATCCAGGTTGAGATCGAATGGATTCAATTCGAATTGGTCCAGGTCGAATAGAATTTATTTTTGGCAAAATCAATTCTTTCATAGAGGACCAAGCCCGAGGCCTAATCCCATGAGCCAAACAAAGTTTTAGGCCTATTTATTGGGCCCTGGACCATGTCCTTGTCCCAGCCCATGAGCCAAACAAAGTTTTAAACCAATTTATTCGGCACGCCCCCACCCTTGGCCCAAGCCCATGTGCCAAAAAAAGTTTTTAACCCACTAATTCGGAAGTAAATCGTTTAAGACATAAATACGAAGCAGTAACATTTGTGGAATTCCAAAACAAAAAATTTCAGTTCGAATAGCTTCGGTTCGAATTATGTCTCCTGATAACTCCTGGTAAAAAATAGACTCAGTTTGAATTTTATCTCTTAGGAACTCAAGGCCGAAAAGACTTGGTTAAAAATGACCCAGGTAGAGATCGAATTGATTCAGTTCGAATTGATCCAGGTCGAAGAGAATTGATTTTTGGCAAAATTAATTATTTCATAGAGGACCAAGCTCGAGGCCCAGGTTCATGAGCCTAACAAAGTTTTAAACCCATTTATTGGGCCAAGAAGCATGTCCTTGTCCCAAGCCCATGAGCCAAACAAAGTTTTAAACCCATTTAATCGCCCCCCTCCCCCACCCCCACCCTTTTCCCAAGCCCATGAGCCGAACAAAGTCTTAAACCCACTTATTCAGAAGTAAAATGTTTTAGAATTTAATACGAAACAGTTACGTTTGTGGAATTCCAAAACAAAAAATTTTAGTTCGAATAGACTCGGTTCGAATTTTGTCTCCTGAGAACTCCAGGTCGAAAATAGATTCAATTCGAATTTTGCCTCCAAGGAACTCCAGGTCGAAAAGACTTGGTTAGAAATGATCCAGGTCGAGATCGAATGGATTCAGTTAGAATTGGTCAAGGTCGAATAGAATTAATTTTTGGCAAAATCGATTATTTTAAAGAGGACCAAGCCCGAGGCCCAATCCCATGAACCAAACAAAGTTTTAAACCTATTTATATGGCCCAGGACCATGACCTTGTCCCAAGCCCATGAGCCAAACGTAGTTTTAACCCTATTTATTCGGCCCGCACCCACCCTTGGCCCAAGCCCATGCGCCAAACTAAGTCTTAAACCCACTTATTTGGAAGTGAAACGTTTTAGACTTAAATACGAAGTAGTTACGTTTGAAGAATTCCAAAACAAAAAAGTCCTGTTTGAATAGACTCGGTTCGAATTTGGTCTCCCGTGAACTCCAGGTCAAAAATAGACTCTGTTCGAATTTGGTCTCCTAGTAACTCCAGGTCAAAATCAATACTTTCATAGAGGACCAAGTCCGAGGCCCAAGCCCATGAGCCAAACAAAGATTTAAACCCATTTATTGGGCCCTGGAGCATGTCATTGTCTCACGCCCATGATCCAAACAAAGTTTTAAAGCCATTTAATCGGCCCGCCCCCACCCTTTGCCCAAGCCCATGAGCCAAACAAAGTTTTAAACCCACTTATTCGGAAGTGAAACGTTTTAGACTTAAATACGAAGCAGTTACGATTGAGGAATTCCCAAACATAAAAGTATCGTTCGGATAGACCCGGTTCAAATTTCGTCACCTGAGAACTCCAGGTCAAAAATAGACTCAGTTCGAATTTGGTCTCCTAGAAACTCCAGGTCGAAAAAACTTGGTTAGAAATGATCGTGGTCGAGATCGAATGGATTCAGTTCGAATTGGTCCAGATCGAATAGAATTGATTTTGGGCAAAATCAATCCTTTCATAGAGGCCCAAGCCCATGAGCCGAACAACGTTTTAAACCCATTTATTGGGCCCTGGACCATGTCCTTGTCCCAAGCCCATGAGCCAAACAAACTTTTAAGCTCATTTATTCGTCCCGCCCCCACTCTTGGCCCTAGCCAATGGGCTAAACAATGTTTTATACACAGTTATTTGGAAGTGAATCGTTTAATACTTAAATACGAAACAGCTAGGTTTGAGGAATTCCAAAACAAAAAAATTTAGTTCGAATAGACTCGGTTCGAATTTGGTCTCCTAAGAACTTCAGGTCGAAAATAAAATCAGTTCAAATTTGGTCTCCTAGTAACTCCACGTAGAAAAGACTTGGTTAGAAATGATCCAGGTAGAGATCGAATGGATTCAGTTCGAATTGGTCCTGGTCGAAGAGAATTAATTTTAGGCAAAATCAATTATTTCATAGAGAACCCTGCCCGAGGCCCAATCCCATGAGCCAAACAAAGTTTTAAACCCATTTAATCGGCCCGCCCCCAACCTTTGCCCAAACCCATGAGTCGAACAAAATTTTAAACCTACTTATTCGGAAGTAAAACATTTTAGACTTAAATACGAAGCAGTTACGTTTGGAGAATTCCAAAACAAAAAAGTTCAGTTCGAATAGACTCGTTCGAATTTGGCCTCCGGAGAACTCCAGGTCGAAAATAGACTCAGTTCGAATTTGGCCTCCTAGGAACTTCAGGTCGAATTGAATTGATTTTTGGCAAAATTAATTATTTCATAGAGAACAAACCCCGAGGCCCAAGCCCCTGAGCCAAACAAAGTTTTAAACCCATTTATTGGGCCCAAAACCATGTCCTTGTCCCCAGCCCATGAGGCGAACAAAATTTTAAACCCATTTATTCGGCCAGCCCTCGCCCTCGCCCTTGGCCTAAGCCCCTGAGCAAAAAAAAGTTTTAAACCCAATTATTCGGAAGTGAAATGTTTAAGACTTAAATAAGAAACAGTTACGTTTCTGGAATTCCAAAACAAAAAAATTCAGCCTGAATAGACTCGGTTCAAATTTGGTCTACTGTGAACTCAAGGTCGAATTAGACTCAGCTCGAATTTGGTCTCCTAGGAACTCCAGGTCGATAAGACTTGGTTAGAAATGATCTAGGTCGAGATAGAATGGATTCAGTTCGAAATGGTCCAGGACGAATAGAATTGATTTTTGGCAAAATCAATTCTTTCATAGGGGACCAAGTCCGAGGCCCATTCCCATGAGGCAAACAAAGTTTTAAACCCATTTATTGGGCCCAGGAGCATGTCATTGTCTCTAGCCTATGTGCCAAGCAAAGTTTTAAACCTATTTATAGGGTCCACTACCATGTCCTTGTCCCAAGCCCATGAGCCAAGCATGGTTTTTAAACTCATTTATTCGTCCCGCCCCCACTCTTGACCCTAGCCCATGAGCTAAACAAAGTTTTATACCCTGTTATTTTGAAGTGAATCGTTCAAGACTTAAATACGAAACAGTTTCGTTTGAAGAATTCCAAAACAAAAAAGTTCAGTTCGAGTAGACTCGTTCGAATTTGGTCCCCGGAGAACTCCAGGTTGAAAAAACTTGGTTAAAAATGATCCAGGTCGAGATCGAAAGGATTTAGTTCGAATTGGCCCAGGTCGAATAGAATTGATTTTTGGCATAATAAATTATTTCAAAGAAATCCAAGCTCGAGGCCCAAGCCCATGAGCCAAACGAAGTTTTAAACCCATTTATTGGGCACATGACCATGACCTTGTCCAAAGCCCATGAGCCAAACAAAGTTTTAAACCCATTTAATCAGCCCGCCCCCACCCTTTGCCCAAGCCCATGAGCCGATCAAAGTTTTAAGCCTACTTATTCGGAAGTGAAACGTTTTAGACTTAAATACGAAACAGTTACGTTTGAGGAATTAAAAAACAAAAAAGTTCAGTTCGAATAGACTCGTTCGAATTTGGTCTCCGGAGAACTCCAGGTCAAAAATAGACTCAATTCGAATTTGGCCTCCTAGGAACTCCAGGTCGAAAAGACTTGGTTACAAATGATCCAGGTCGAGATCGAATGGATTTAGTTCGAATTTGTCCAGGTCGAATAGAATTAATTTTTGGCAAAATAAATTATTTCAAAGAGAACCACGCCCGCGGCCTAAGCCCATGAGCCAAACAAAGTTTTAAACACATTTATTGGGCCCAGGACCATGTCCTTGTCCCAAGCCTATGAGCCGAACAAAATTTTAAACCCATTTATTCGGCCCGCCCTCACCCTTGGCCCAAGCCCTTGAGCCAAACAAAGTTTTAAACCCACTTATTCGGAAGTGAAACGTTTATGACTTAAATAAGAAACAGTTACGTTTAAGGAATTCCAAAACAAAAAAATTCAGTTGGAATAGACTCGGCTCGAATTTGGTCTACTGTGAACTCAAGTCCGAATTAGACTCAGTTCGAATTTGGCCTCCTAGGAACTCCAGGTCGATAAGAGTTGGTTAGAAATGATCCAGGTCGAGATCGAATAGATTCAGCCCGAAATGGTCCAGGTCGAATAGAATTGATTTCTGAGAAAAATCAATTCTTTCATAGAGGACCAAGCCCGAGGCCTAAGACCATGAGCTAAAAAAATTTTAAGCCCATTTATTGGGCCCCGGACTATGTCATTTTCTCGAGCCCATAAGCCAAACAAAGTCATAAACCCATTTATTCAGCCCGCCCCCACCCTTGGCCAAATCCCATGACCCAAACAAAGTTTTAAACACACTTATTTAGAAGCGAAACTTTTAAGACTTAAATGCGATACAGTTACGTTTGTGGAATTCCAAAACAAAAAAGTTCAGTTCGAATAGACTCGGTTCCAATTTGGTCTTCTGAAAACTCCAGGTCAAAAATAGAATCAGTTCCAATTTGGTCTCCTAGGAACTCCAGGTCGAAAAGATTTGGATAAAAATGATCCAGGTCGAGATCGATTGGATTCAGTTCGAATTGGTCAAGGAGGAATAGAATTGATTTTTGGCAAAATCAATTCTTTCATAGAGGGTCAAGTCTGAGGACCCAGCCCATGAGCCAAACGAAGCTTTAAACCAATTTATTTTGCCCAGGACCATGTACTTGTCTCAAGCCAATGTGTCAAACAAAGTTTTAAACCCACTTATTCAGAAGTAAAACGTTTTAGACTTAAATACGATGCAATTACATTTAAGGAATTCCAAAATAAAAAAGTTCAGTTCGAATAGACTCGGCTCGAATTTGGGCTCCTGAGAACTCCAGGTCGAAAATAGACTCTATTCGAATTTGGTCTCCAAGGAACTCCAGGTCGAAAAAACTTGGTTAGATATGATCCAGGTCGAGATCGAATGGATTCAGTTCGAATTGTTCCAGGTCGAATAGAATTGATTTTTGGTAAAATCAATTATTTCATAGAGTACCAAGTACGAGGCCCAAGCCCATGAGCCAAACAACGTTTTAAACCAATTTATTGATCCCTGGACCATGTCCTTGTCCCGAGCCCATGAGCCAAACAAAGTTTTAAACTCATTTATTCGTCCCGCCCCCACCCTTGGCCATATCCCATGAGCCAAATAAAGTTTTAAACCCAGTTATTCGGAAGTGAAAAGTTTAAGACATAAATTTGAAATAGTCATGTTTGAGGAATTCCAAAACAAAAAAGTTCTGTTCGAATATATTCGGTTCGAATTTGGTCTCCTGAGAACTCCAGGTCGAAAAAAGACTCAATTCAAATTTGTCCCCTAGGAACTCCAGGTCGAAAAAACTTTGTTAGTAATGATCCTGGTCGAGATCGAATGGATTCAGTTCGAATTGGTCCAGGTCGAATAAAATGGATTTTTGGCAAAATCAATTATTTCATAGAGGACTAAGCCCGAGGCCCAAGCCCATGAGCCAAACAAAGATTTAAACCCATATATTGGGCCCAGGACCATGTCCTTGTCGCAAGCCAATGAGCCAAATAAAGTTTTAGCACCATTTATTCGGCCCGACCCCACAATTGGCCCAAGCCCATATGCAAAAGAAAGTTTTAAACCAACTTAGTCCGTAGCGAAACGTTAAAGAATTAAATACGAAACAATTACGTTTGAGGAATTCAAAAACAAAAAAGTTCAGTTCGAATAGATTCACTTCAAATTTGGTTTCCTGAGAACTCAAGGTCGAAAATGGACTTAGTTCGAATTTTTTCTCCTAGGAACTCCAGGTCGAAAAGACTTGGTTAGAAATGTTCTAGGTCGAGATCTAATGGATTCAGTTCGAATTGGTCCAGGTCGAATAGAATTGATTTTGGCCAAATCAATTCTCTCATAGGGGACCAAGTCCGAGGCCCGAGCCCATGAGCCAAACAAAGTTTTAAACCCATTTATTCGGCCCGCCCCCACCCTTGGCCCAAGCCCATGATCCAAACAAAGTTTTAAAACCACTTATTCGGAAGTGAAACGTTTTAGACTTAAATACGAAACAGTAACGTTTGTGAAATTCCAATACAAAAATTTCAGTTCGAATAGACTCGGTTCGAATTTTGTCTCCTGAGAACTCAAGGTCACAAATAGACTCAGTTCGAATTTTATCTCCTAGGAACTCCAGGCCGAAAAGACTTGGTTAGAAATGATCCAGGCCGAGATCGACTGGATTCAATTCTAATTGGTCAAGGTCGAATAGAATTTATTTTTGCAAAAGCAATTCTTTCATAGAGGACAAAGTCCGAGGCCCAAGCCCGTTTGCCAAACAAAGATTTAAACCTATTTATTTGGCCAAGGACCATGTCCTTGTCCTAAGCCCATGAGCCAAACAAAGTTTTAACCCTATTTTTTTGGCCCGCCCCATCCCTTTGCCCCAGTCCATTAGCCAAACATAGTTTTAAACCCACTAATTCGGAAGTGAAACGTTTTAGACTTAAATACGAAGCAGTTACGTTTGAGGAATTCCAAAAAAAAAAAAAGTTTGGTTCGAATAGACCCGGTTCGAATTTGTTCTCTTGAGAACTCCAGGTTTAAAATAGACTCAGTTCGAATTTGGTCACCTAGGAACTCCAGGTCGGAAAGACTTGGTTAGAAATGATCCAGGTAGAGATCGAATTGATTCAGTTCGAATTGGTCCAGGTCGAAGAGAATTGATTTTTTGCAAAATCAATTCTTTCATAAGGGACCAAGTCCGAGGCACAAGCCTATGTGCCAAACAAAGTTTTAAACCCATTTATTGGGCCAAGGACCATGTCCTTGTCCTATGCCCATGGCCAAGCAAAGTTTTAAACCCATTTATTCAGCCCGTCCCCACCATTTGCCTAAGCCCATGTGCCAAACAAAGATTTAGACCCAATTATTCTGAAGTGAAACGTTTTAGACTTAAATACGAAGCAGTTACGTTTGAGGAATTTGAAAACAAAAAAGTTCAGTTTGAATAGACTCGGTTCGAATTTGGTATCCTGTGAAATCCAGGTCGAAAATAGACTCAGTTCGAATTTGGACTCCTAGTAACTCCAGGTCGAAATGACTTGGTTAGAAATGATCCAGGTCGAAATCGAATGGATTTAGTTCGAATTGGCCCAGGTCGAATAGAATTGATTTTTGGCAAAATCAATTCATTCATAGAGGACCAAGTCCGAGGCCCAAGCCCATGAGCCAAACAAAGTTTTAAACCCATTTACTGTTCCCAGGGGCATGTCATTGTCTCACGCCCATGATCCAAACAAAGTTTTAAACCCATTTAATCGGCCCGCCCCCGCCCTTTGCCCAAGCCCATGAGCCGAATGAAGTTTGAAACCCACTTATTCGGAAGTGAAACGTTTTAGACTTAAATACGAAGCAGCTACGATTGTGGAATTCCAAAACCAAAATGTACGGTTCGAAAAGACTAGGCTCGAATTTGGTCTCCTGAGAACTCCAGGTCGAAAATAGACTCAGTTCAAATTTGGTCTCCTAGGAACTCCAGGTCGAAAAAATTTGGTTATAAATTATCCAGGGCGAGATCAAATGGATTCAGTTCGAATTGGTCCAGGTCGAATTGATTATATTTTTGGGAAAATCAATTCTTTCATAGAGGCCCTAGCCCATGAGCCAAACCACGTTTTAAGCCTATTTATTGGGCCCTGGACCATGTCCTTATCCCAAACCCATGAACTAAACAAAGTTTTATACCCAGTTATTTGGAAGTGAATCGTTTAAAACTTAAATACGAAACAGTCTCGTTTGAGGAATTCCAAAACATTAAAGTTCAGTTCGAATAGACTCGTTCGAATTTGGTCTCCGTAAAACTCCAGTTTGAAAAGACTTGGTTAGAAATGATCCAGGTCGAGATCGAGTGGATTTAGTTCGAATTGGTCCAGGTCGAATAGAATTGATTTTTGGCAATATAAATTATTTCAAAGAAAACCAAGACCGAGGCCTAATACCATGAGCCAAACAAAGTTTTAAACCCATTTATTGGGCCCAAGACCATGTCCTAGTCCAAATCCCAAGAGTCAAACAAAGTTTTAAACCCATTTAATCGGCCCGACCCCACCCTTTGCCCAAGCCCATGAGCCGAACAAAGTTTTAAACCTACTTATTCGGAAGTGAAACGTTTTAGACTTAAATACGAAACAGTTACGTTTGAGGAATTAAAAAACAAAAAAGTTTAGTTCGAATAGACTCGTTCTAATTTGGTCTCCGGAGAACTCCAGGTCAAAAATAGACTCAGTTCGAATTTGGCCCCCTAGGAACTCCAGGTCGAAAAGACTTGGTTATAAATGATCCAGGTCGAGATCGAATAGATTTAGTTCAAATTGGTCCAGGTCAAATAGAATTAATTTTTGGCAAAATCAATTATTTCAAAGAGAACCAAGCCCGAGGCCCAAGCCCATGAGCCAAACAAATTTTAAAACACATTTATTGGGCCCAGGACCATGTCCTTGTCCCAAGCCTATGAGCCGAACAAAATTTAAACCCATTTATTCGGCCCGCCCTCACCCTTGTCCCAAGCCCTTGAGCCAAACAATGTTTTAAACCCACTTATTCGGAAATAAAACGTTTAAGACTTAAATAAGAAACAGTTACGTTTGAGGAATTCCAAAACAAAAAAGTTCAGTTGGAATAGACTCGGCTCGAATTTGGTCTACTGTGAACTCCAGTCCGAATTAGACTCAGTTCGAATTTTGTCTCCTAGGAACTCCAGGTCGATAAGAGTTGGTTAGAAATGATCCAGGTCGAGATCGAATAGATTCAGCTCGAAATGGTCCAGGTCGAATAGAATTGATTTCTGGGAAAAATCAATTCTTTCATAGAGGACCAAGCCCGAGGCCTAAGACCATGGGCCAAAAAAAGTTTTAAGCCCATTTATTGTGCCCCGGACCATGTCCTTTTCCCAAGCCCATAAGCCAAACAAAGTCATAAACCCATTTAATCGGCCCGCCCCCACCCTTTGCCAAAGCCCATGAGCCAAACAAAATTTAAAACACACTTATTCGGAAGTGAAACGTTTAAGACTGAAATACGATACAGTTACGTTTGTGGATTTCCAAAACAAAAAAGTTCAGTTCGAATAGACTCGGTTCCAATGTGGTCGTCCGAGAACTCCAGGTCAAAAATAGACTCTGTTCGAATTTGGTCTCCTAGGAACTCCAGGTCGAAAAGATTTGGATAGAAATGATCCAAGTCGAGATCAATGGATTTAGTTCGAATTGGTCAAGGAGGAATAGAATTAATTTTTGGCAAAATCAATTCTTTCATAGAGGACCAAGTCCGAGGCCCCAGCCCATAAGCCAAATAAAATTTTAAACCCATTTATTTGGCCCTGGACCATGTCCTTGTCACAAGCCAATGTGCCAAACAAAGTTTTAAGCCCACTTATTCAGAAATAAAACGTTTTTGACTTAAATGCGAAGCAATTACATTTGAGGAATTCCAAAACAAAAAAGTTCGGTTCGAATAGACTCGGTTCGAATTTGGGGTCCGGAGAACTCCAGGTCGAAAATGGACTCTGTTCAAATTTGGTCTCTTTGGAACTCCGAGTCGATAAATCTTGGTTAGAAATGATCCAGGTCGAGATCGAATGGATTCAGTTCGAATTGTTCCTGGTCGAATAGAATTGATTTCTGGCAAAATCAATTCTTTCATAGAGGACCAAGTACGAGGCCCAAGCCCATAAGCCAAACAACGTTTTAAACTAATCTATTGGGCCCTAGACCATGTCGTTGCCCTGAGCCCATGAGCCAAACAAAGTTTTAAACTCAATTATTCGTCCCGCCCCCACCCTTGGCCCTATCCCATGAGCCAAATAAAGTTTTAAACCCAGCTATTCGGAAGTGAAACGCTTATGACTTAAATTCGAAACAGTTACGTTTGAGGAATTCTAAATCAAAAAAGTTCAGTTCGAATAGACTCGGTTCGAATTTGCTCTCCTGAGAACTCCAGGCCCAATATAGACTCAGTTTGAATTTGGTTTCCAAGGAACGCCAGGTCGAAAAGACTTGGTTAGAAATTATCCAGGTCGAGAGCGAATGGATTCAGTTCGAATTTGTCAAGGCCGAATAGAATTGATATTTGGCAAAATCAATTCTTTCATAGAGGACCAGGCCCGAGGCCCAAGACCATTAGCCAAACAAAGTTTCAAACCCATTTATTAGGCTCAGAACCATGTCCTTGTCCCTATCCCATGAGCCAAACAAAGTTTTAAACCTATTTATTCGGCCGGCCTCCACTCTTGGCCCAAGCCCATGAGCCAAAAAAGTTTTAAACCCACTTATTCGGAAGTGAAACGTTTAAGAGTTAAATGCGAAACAGTTACGTTTGAGAAATTCCAAAACAAAAAAGTTCAGTTCGGATAGACTCAGTTCGAATTTGGTCTCCTGAGAACTCCTGGTCGAAAATAAACTCAGTTCAAATTTGGTCTCCAAGGAACTCCAGGTCGAAAAGACTTGGTTAGAAATGATCCAGGTCCAGAGCGAATAGATTCAGTTCGAATTTTCCCAGGTCGAATAGAATTGATTTTTGGAAAAATCAATTATTTCAAAGAGGACCAAGCCCGAGGCCCAAGCCCATTAGCCAAACAATGTTTTAAACCCATTTATTAGGCCCAGGACCATGTCCTTGTCCCTATCCCGTGAGCAAAACAAAGTTTTAAACCTATTTATTCGGCCAGCCCCCACTCTTTGCCCAATCCCATGGGCCAAAAATAGTTTTAAACCCACTTATACGGAAGTGAAACGTTTAAGAGTTAAATACGAAACAGTTACGTTTGAGGAATTCCAAAATAAATAAGTTCAGTTCGAATAGACTCGGTTCGAATTTGGTCTCCTGCGAACTCCAGGTCAAAAATAAATTCAGTTCAAATTTGTTCTCCAAGGAACTCCTGGTCGTAATGACTTGGTTAGAAATGATCCAAGTCGGGATCGAATAGATTCAGTTTGAATTGGTCCAGGTCGAATAGAATTGATTTTAGGCCCAATCCCATGAGCCAAACAAAGTTTTAAACCCATTTATTCGGCCCGCCCCCACCCTTGGCCCAAGCCCATGATCCAAACAAAGTTTGAAACCCACTTATTCGGAAGTGAAACGTTTAAGAGCTAAATACAAAACAGTTACGTTTGAGGAATTCCAAATCCAAAAAGTTCAATTCGAATAGGCTCGGTTTGAATTTGGTCTCCTGAGAACTCCAGGTCGAAAATAAACTCATTTTAAATTTGGCCTCCTAGGAACTCCTGGACGAAAAGACTTGGTTAGAAATTATCCAGGTCGAGAACGAATGGATTCATTTCAAATTTTTCCAGATCGAATAGAATTGATTTTTGGCAAAATCAATTCATTCACAGAGGACCAAGCCCGAGGCCCAAGCCAATTAGCCAAATTAAGTTTTAAACCGATATATTAGGCCCAGGACCATGTCCTTGTCCCAAGCCCATGAGCCAAAAAAAGTTTTAAACCCACTTATTCGGAAGTAAAACGTTTTAGACTAAAATACGAAGTAATTACATTTGAGGAATTCCAAAACAAAAAAGTTCAGTTCGAATAGACTCGGTTTGAATTTAGGCTCCTGAGAACTCCAGGTCAAAAATAGACTCTGTTCGAATTTGGTCTCCTAGGAACTCCAGGTCGAAAAAACTTTGTTAGAAATGATCCAGGTCGAGATCGAATGGATTCAGTTCAAATTGTTCCAGGTCGAATAGAATTGATTTTTGGCAAAATCAATTCTTTCATAGAGGACCAAGTACGAGGCCCAAGCCCATGAGCCAAACAACGTTTTAAACTAATTTATTAGGCCCTGGACCATTTCCTTGTCCCGAGCACATGAGCCAAACAAAGTTTTAAACTCATTTATTCGTCCCACCCCCACCCTTGGCCCTATCCCATGAGCCAAATGAAGTTTTAAACTCAGTTATTTGGAAGTGAAACGTTTAAGACTTAAATTCGAAACAGTTACGTTTGAGGAATTCTAAAACTAAAAAGTTCAGTTCGAATAGACTCGGTTCGAATTTTGTCTCCTGATAACTCCAGGTCGAAAATAGACTCAATTCGAATTTGGTCTCCAAGGAACTCCAGGTCGGAAAGACTTTGTTAATAATGATCCAGGTCGAGATCGAATGGATTCAGTTCGAATTGGTCCAGGTGGAATAGAATTTATTTTTGGCAAAATCTTTTATTTCATAGAGGACAAAGCCCGAGGCCCAAGCCCATGAGCCAAGCAACGTTTTAAACTAATTTTTTGGGCCCTGGACCATATCCTTGACCTGAGCCCATGAGCCAAACAAAGTTTTAAACTCATTTACTTGTCCCGCCCCCACCTTTGGCCCTATCCCATGGTCCAAATAAAGTTTTAAGCCCAGTTATTCGGAAGTGAAACGTTTAAGAATTAAATTCGAAACAGTTAGGTTTGAGGAATTCCAAAGCAAAAAAGTTCAGTTCGAATAGATTCGGTTCGAATTTGGTCTCCTAAGAACTCCAGGTCGAAAAGACTTTGATAGTAATGATCCAGGTCGAGATCGAATGGATTCAGTTCGAATTGGTCCAGGTCGAATAAAATTAACTTTTGGCAAAATCAATTATTTCATAGAGGACCAAGCCCGAGGCCCAAGCCCATGAGCCAAACAAAGATTTAAACCCATTTATTGGGCCCAAGACCATGTCCTTGTCCCAAGCCCATGAGCCAAACAAAGTTTTAACACCATTTATTCGGCCCGACCCCAAATTTGACCCAAGCCCATTTGCAAAAGAAAGTTTTAAACCCACTTAGTCCGTAGTGAAACGTTTTAGACTTTAATATGAAGCAGTTACTTTTGAAGAATTCAAAAACAAAAAAGTTTAGTTCGAATAGATTCGTTCCAAATTTGGCTTCCGGATAACTCAAGGTCGAAAATGGACTCTGTTCGAATTTTATCTCCTAGAAACTCCAGGTCGAAAAGACTTGATTAGAAATAATCCAGGTCGAGATCGAATGGATTCAGTTCGAATTGGTCCAGGTCGAATTGAATTAATTTCGGCCAAATCAATTCTTTCATAAAGGACCAAGTCCGAGGCCCAATCCCATGAGCCAAACAAAGGTTTAAACCCATTTATTCCCCCCCCCCCCCACCCTTGGCCCAAGCCCATGATCCAAACAATGTTTTAAAACAACTTATTCGGAAGTGAAACGTTTAAGAGTTAAATACGAAACAGTTACGTTTGAAGAATTCCAAAATAAAATAACTTAGTTTGAATAGGCTGTGTTCAAATTTGGTCTCCTGAAAACTCCTGGTCGAAAATAGTCTCAGTTTGAATTTGGTCTCCTAGGAACTCCAGGACGAAAAGACTTGGTTATAAATGATCCAGGTAGAGATCGAATGGATTCTGTTCAAATTTTTCCATGTCGAATATAATTGATCTTTGGAAAAATTAATTCTTTCACAGAAAACCAAGCCCGAGGCCCAAGCCCATGAGCCAAATAAAGTTTTAAACCCATTTATTTTGCCCAGGACCATGTCCTTGTCCCAAGCCCACGAGCCAAAGAAAGTTTTTAAACCCATTTATTCGGCCGGCCCCCACCTTTGGCCCAAGCCCATGAGCCAAACAAAGTTTTAAACCCACTTATTCGGAAGTGAAACGTTTAAGAGATAAATACGAAACAGTTACGTTTGTGGAAATTCCAAAGCAAAATAGTTCGGTTCGAATTTTGTTTCCTTAGAATACCAGGTCGAAATGGACTCAGTTCGAATTTGGTCTCCTAGGAACTCCAGGTCGAAAAGACTTGGTTAGAAATTATCCTGGTCGAGCTCGAATGGATTCAGTTCGAATTGGTCCAGGTCGAATAGAATTATTTTTTGGCAAAATCATTTCTTTTAATGAGGACAAAGTCTGAGTCCCAAGCCCATGAGCCAAACAATGTTTTAAACCCACTTATTCGGAAGTGAAACGTTTAAGAGTTAAATACGAAACAGTTATGTTTGAGGAATTCCATAATAAAAAAGTTCAGTTCGAGTAGACTCGTTTCGAATTTGTTCTCCTAAGAACTCTTGGTCGAAAATAGGCTAAGTTTGAATTTGGTCTCATTTGAACTCCAGGTCGAAAAGACTTGGTTAGATATGATTCAGTGCGAGATTGATTGGATTCAGTTCGAACTTGTCCAGATCGAAAAGAATTGATTTTTTGCAAAATTAATTTCTTTCATAGAGGACCAAGCCCGAGGCCCAATCCCATGAGCCATACAAAATTTTTAACCTATTTATTAGGCCCATGACCATGTCCATGTCCCAAGCCCATAAGCCAAACATAGTTTTAAATCCATTTATTCGGTCGGCGCCACCCTTGGCCCTAGCTAATGAGACAAACAAAGTTTTAAACCCACTTATTCGGAAGTGAAACGTTTAAGAGTAAAATACGAAATAGTTGCGTTTGAGGAATTCCAAAACAAAAAAATTTAGTTCGAATAGGTACTGTTCGAATTTGGTGTCCAGAGAACTCCAGGTCAAAAATTGACTCAGTTTGAATTTGGTTTCCACGGAACTCCCAGTCGAAAGGACTTGGTTAGATATGATCCAGGTCAAGATCGAATGGATTCAGTTCGAATTGGTCCTGGTCGAATAGAATTGATTTTTGGCCAAATCAATTTTTTCATTGAGGACCAAGTCCGAGACCCAAGCCCATGAGCCAAACAAAGTTTTAAACCCATTTATTCGGCCGGCCCCCACCCTTGGCCCAAGCCAATGAGCAAATCAAAGTTATAAACCCACTTATTCGGAAGTGAAACGCTTAAGAGTTAAATACGAAATAGTTACGGTTAAGGAATTTTAAAACAAAAAATTTCAGTTCTAATAGTCTCGGTTCGAATTTGGTCACCTGAATACTCCTGGTCGAAAATAGACTCAGTTTGTATTTGGTTTCCAAGGAACTCCAGATCGAAAAGTCTTGGTTAGAAATGATCCAGGTCGAGAGCGAATGAATTCAGTTCGAATTTGTCCTGGTCAAATAGAATTAATTTTTGGCAAAATCAATTCTTTCATTGAGGACCATGCCCGAGTTCCAAGACCATTAGCCAAACTAAGTTTTAAACCCATTTATTAGGCCCAGGACCATGTCATTGTCCCTATCCCATGAGCCAAACAAAGTTTTAAACCTATTTATTCGGTCGGCCCCCACTCTTGGCCCAAGCCCATGAGCCAAAAAAGTTTAAAACCCACTTATTCCGAAGTTAAACGTTTAAGAGTTAAATACGAAACAGTTACGTTTGAGGAATTCCAAAACAAAAAAGTTCAGTCGAATAGACTCAGCTTAAATTTGGTCTCCTGAGAACTCCAGGTCGAAAATAGACTCAGTTCAAATTTAGTCTCCATGGAACTCCAGTTCGAAAAGACTTTGTTAAAAATTATCTAGGTCCAGAGCGAATGGATTCAGTTTGAATTTGTCTAGGTCGAATAGAATAGATTTTTGGCAAAATCAATTCTTTCATAGAGGACCAAGCCCGAGGCCCAAGCCCATTAGCCAAACAAAGTTTTAAACCCAATTATTAGGCCCAGGACCATGTCCTTGTCCCTATCCCATGAGCCAAACAAAGTTTTAAACCTATTTATTCGGCCGGCCCCCACTCTTTGCCCAAGCCCATGAGCCAAAAAAGTTTTAAACCCACTTATTCGGAAGTGAAACGTTTAAGAGTTAAATACGAAACAGTTACGTTTGAGGAATTCCAAAATAAAAAAGTTCAGTTCGAATAAACTCGGTTCGAATTTGGTCTCCTGAGAACTCTAGGTCGAAAATATACTCAATTCAAATTTTGTCTCCAAGGAACTCAAGGTCGAAAAGCCTTGGTTAGAAATGATCCAGATCGAGATAGAATAGATTCAGTTCGAATTGGTCCAGGTAGAATAGAATTGGTTTTAGGCCCAAGCCCATGAGCCAAACAAAGTTTTAAACCTATTTATTCGGCCCGCCCCCACCCTTGGCCCAAGCCCATGATCCAAACAATGTTTTAAACCCACTTATTAGGAAGTGAAACGTTTAAGAGTTAAATACAAAACAGTTACGTTTGAGGAATTCCAAATCCACAAAGTTTCATTCGAATAGGCTCGGTTCGAATTTTGTCTCCTGAGAACTCCAGGTCGAAAATAGACTCAGTTTAAATTTGGCCACCTCGGAACTCCTGGTCGAAAAGACTAGTTTAGAAATTATCCAGGTCGAGATCGAATGGATTCATTTCGAATTTTTCCAGATCGAATAGAATTGATTTTTGGCAAAATCAATTCATTCACAGAGGACCAAGCCCGAGGCCCAAGCCAATTAGCCAAACAAAGTTTTAAACCGATATATGAGGCCCAGGACCATGCCCTTGTCCCAAGCCCATGATCCAAACAAAGTTTTAAACCTTTTTATTCGGCCGGCCCCCACCCTTGTCCCAACCCCATGAGCCAAACAATGTTCTAAACCCACTTATTCGGAAGTGAAATGTTTAAGAGTTAAATACGAAACAGTTTGGTTTGAGGAATTCCAAAAGAAAAAAGTTCAGTTCCAATTGACTCGGCTCGAATTTGGTCTCCTGAGAACACCAGTTCGAAAATAGACTCAGTTTTAATTTGGTTTCGAAGGAACTCTCGGTCGAAAAGACTTGGTTAGAAATTATCCTGGTCGAGATCGAATGGATTCATTTCAAATTGGTTCAGGTCGAATAGAATTAATTTTTTTCAAAATCAATTCTTTCAATGAGGACAAATTCCGAGTCCCTTGACCATGAGCAAAACAAAGTTTTAAACCCACTAACTCAGGAGTGAAACGTTTAAGATTTAAATTCGAAACAGTTACGTTTGAGGAATTTCATAATAAAAAAGTTCAGTTCAATAGACTCTGTTCGAATTTGGGCTCCTGATACTCCAGGTCGAAAATAGACTTTGTTCAAATTTGGTCTCCTAGGAACTCCAGGACGTAAAAACTTGGTTAGAAATGATCTAGGTCGAGATCGAATGGATTCAGTTCGAATTGTTCCAGGTCGAATAGAATTGATTTTTGGCAAAATAAATTCTTTCATAGAGGACAAAGTACGAGGCCCAAGCCCATGAGCCAAACAACGATTTTAACTAATGTATAGGTCCCTGGACCATGTCCTTGTCCCGAGCCCATGAGCCGAACAAAGTTTTAGACTTATTTACTCGTCCCGCCCCCACCCTTGGCCATATCTCATGAGCCAAATAAAGTTTTAAAACCAGTTATTCGGAAGTGAAACGTTTAAGACTTAAATTCGAAATAGTTACGTTTGAGGAATTCTAAAACTAAAAAGTTCAGTTCGAATAGATTTGGTTAGAATTTGGTCTCCTGATAACTCCAGGTCAAAAATTGACTCAATTCGAATTTGGTCTCCTAGGAACTCCAGGTCGAAAAGACTTTGTTAATAATGATCCAGGTCGAGATCGAATGGATTCAGTTCGAATTGGTCCAGGTCGAATAGGATTGATTTTTGGCAAAATTAATTATTTCATAGAGGACCAAGCCCGAGGCTCAAGCCCATGAGACAAACAACGTTTTAAACCAATTTATTCGGCCGGCCCCCACCCTTGGCCCAAGCCAATGGGCCAAACAAAGTTTTAAACCCACTTATTCGGAAGTGAAACGTTTAAGAGTTAAATACGAAATAGTTACGTTTGAGGAATTTTAAAACAAAAAAATTCAGTTCTAATAGGCTCAGTTCAAATTTGGTCTTCTGAGAACTCCAGGTCAAAAATAGACTTAGTTAGAATTTGGTGTCCAAGGAACTCCAGGTCGAAAAGACTTGGTTAGAAATGATCCAGGTTGAGAGCGAATGGATTCAGTTCGAATTTATCCAGGTCGAATAGAATTAATTTTTGGCAAAATTAATTCTTTCTTAGAGGACCAAGCCCGAGGCCCAAGACCATTAGCCAAACAAAGTTTTAAACCCATTTATTTGGCCCAGGACCATGTCCTTGTCCCTATCCCATGAGCCAAACAAAGATTTAAACCTATTTATTTGACCGGCCCCCACTCT
Source organism: Kingdonia uniflora (assembly GCA_014058105.1). NCBI lineage: Eukaryota > Viridiplantae > Streptophyta > Magnoliopsida > Ranunculales > Circaeasteraceae > Kingdonia > Kingdonia uniflora. The sequence goes on from JACGCM010001722.1 coordinate 264,512, forward strand.
TGGCCCAAGCCCATGAGCCAAAAAAAGTTTTAAACCCACTTATTCGGAAGTGAAACGTTTAAGAGTTGAATACGAAATTGTTACGTTTGAGGAATTCCAAAACAAAAAAGTTGAGTTCGAATAGACTCGGCTGGAATTTGGTCACCTGAGAACTCCAGGTCGAAAATAGACTCAGTTCAAATTTTGTCTCCAATGAACTCCAGGTCGAAAAGACTTGGTTAGAAATGTTCCGGGTCGAGATCGAATAGATTCAGTTCGAATTGGTCCAGGTCGAATAGAATTGATTTTAGGCCCAAGCCCATGAGCCTAACAAAGTATTAAACCCAATTATTCGGCCCGCCCCCACCCTTCGCCCAAACCCATTGCCAAAAAAAGTTTTAAACCCACTTATTCAGAAGTAAAACGTTTATGACATAAATGCGAAACAATTACGCTTGAGGAATTTCAAAAAAAAAATTCAGTTCTAATAGGCTCGGTTCGAATTTGGTCTCCTGGGAACTCCAGGTCGAAAATAGACTTAGTTAGAATTTGGTGTCCAAGGAACTCCAGGTCGAAAAGACTTGGTTAGAAATGATCCAGGTCGAGAGTGAATGGATTCAGATCGAATTTGTCCAGGTCGAATAGAATTGATTTTTGGCAAAATCAATTCTTTCATAGAGGACCAAGCCCGAGGCCCAAGACCATTAGCCAAACAAAGTTTTAAACCCATTTATTAGGCCCAGGACCATGTCCTTGTCCCTATCCCATGAGCCAAACAAAGTTTTAAAACTATTTATTTGGACGGCCCCACTCTTGGCCCAAGCCCATGAGCCAAAATAAGTTTTAAACCCACTTATTCGGAAGTGAAACGTTTAATAGTTAAATACGAAATAGTTACGTTTGAGGAATTCCAATATAAAAAAGTTCAATTCGAATAGACTCGGCTCGAATTTTGTCTCCTGAGAACTCCAGGTCGAAAATAGAATCAGTTCAAATTTGGTCTCCTAGGAACTCCAGGTCGAAAAGACTTGGTTAGAAATGATCCAGGTCGAGATCGAATGAATTCAGTTCGAATTTGTCCAGGTCGAATAGAATTGATTTTAGGCAAAACAAATTCTTTCATTGAGGACCAAGATCGAGGCCCAAGCCCATGAGCCAAACAAAGGTTAAAAACCATTTATTCAGCCCGCCCCCACCCATCGCCCAAGCCTATGAGCCAAACAAAGTTTTAAACCCATTTATTCGGAAGTGAAACGTTTAAGACTTAAATGCGAAACAATTACGTTTGAGGAACTCTAAAATAAAAAAATTCAGTTCAAATAGACTCGGTTCGAATTCTGTCTCCTGAGCACTCCAGGTCGGAAATAGACTCAGTTTAAATTTGGCCTCCTTGAAACTCCAGGTCGAAAAGACTGGGATAAAAATAATCCAGGTCGATATCAAATAGATTCAGTTCGAATTGGTCACGGTCGAATAGAATTAATTTTTGGCAAAATCAATTCTTTCATAGAGGACCAAGTCCGAGGCCCAAGCCCATGAGCCAAACAAAGTTTTTAACCCATTTATTTGGCCCGCCCCCACCCTTGGCCCAAGCCCATGATCCAAACAAAGTTCTAAAACCACTTATTCAGAAGTGAAATCTTTATGAGTTAAATACGAAACAGTTACATTTGAGGAATTCCAAAATAAAAAACTTCAGTTGGAATTTGATCGTTCCGAATTTGGTCTCCTGAGAACTCCAGGTCGAAAATAGGCTAAGTTTGAATTTGATCTCCTAGGAACTCCAGGTCGAAAAGACTTGGTTATAAATGATTCAGGCCGAGATTGATTGGATTCAGTTCGAATTTGTCCAGTTCGAATATAATTGAATTTCGGCAAAATCAATTCTTTCATAGAGGACCAAGTCCGAGGCCCAAACCCATGAACCAAACAAAGTTTAAAAATCATTTATTCGGCCCGCCCCCACCCTTCGCCCAAGCCCATGAGCCAAACAAAGTTTTAAACCCACTTATTCGAAAGTGAAATGTTTATGAGTTAAATACGAAGCAATTACGTTTTCAGAATTCTAAAAAGAAAAAATTCAGTTCGAATAGACTCGCTTCGAATTTGGTCTCCTCAGAACTCCAAGTCGAAAATAGACTCAGTTCAAATTTGGTCTCCTTGGAACTCCAGGTCGAAAAGACTTGGATAGAAATGATCCATGGTGAGATCGATTGGATTCAGTTCGAATTTGTCCAGATCGAATAGATTTGATTTCTGGCAAAATTAATTTCTTTCATAGAGAACAAATCCCGAGGCCCAAGCCCATGAGCCATACAAAGTATTTAACCCATTTATTGGGCCCATGACCATGTCCTTGTCCCAAGCCCAAGAGCCAAACAAAGTTTTAAACCTATTTAATCGGCCGGCCCCACCCTTGGCCCAAGCCAATGAGCCAAACAAAGTTTTAAACCCACTTATTCGGAAATGAAACGTTTAAGAGTAAAATACAAAATAGTTAAGTTTGAGGAATTCCAAAACAAAAAATTTCAGTTCGAATAGGCACTGTTAGAATTTGGTCTCCAGAGAACTTCAGGTCGAAAATAGACTCAGTTTGAATTTGGTTTCCAAGGAACTCCAGGTCGAAAGGACTTGGTTAGAAATGATCCAGGTTAAGATCGAATGGATTCAGTTGGAATTGGTCCAGGTCGAATAGAATTTATTTTAGGCCAAATCAATTTTTTTATTGAGGAACAAGTCCGAGGCCCAAGCCCATGAGCCAAACAAAGTTTTAAACCCATTTATTCGGCCGGCCCCCACATTTGGCCCAAGCCCATGAGTCAAACAAAGTTTTAAACCCACTTATTCGGAAGTGAAACGTTTAAGAGTTAAATACGAAATAGTTAAGTTTGAGGACTTTCAAAACAAAAAATTTTAGTTCTAATAGGCTCGGTTCGAATTTGGTCTCCTAAGACTCCAGGTCAAAAATAGGCTCTATTCGAATTTGGTTTCCAAGGAACTCGAGGTCGATAAGACTTGGTTAGAAATGACCCTGGTCGAGATCGAATAAAATCAGTTTGAATTGGTCCAAGTCGAATAGAATTTATTTTGGGCAAAATCAATTCTTTCATAGAGGACGAAGTCCGAGGCCCAAGCCCATGAGCCAAACAATGCTTTAAACCCATTTATTCGGCCCGCCCCCACCCTTGGCCAAAGCCAATGATCCAAACACAGTTCTAAAACCACTTATTCAGAAGTGAAACGTTTAATAGTTAAATAGGAAACAGTAACGTTTGGGGAATTCCAAAATAAAAAAAATTAGCTCGAATAGGCTCGGTTCGAATTTGGATTCCTGAGAACTCTAGGTCGAAAATAGACTCAGTTTGAATTTGGTCTCCTTGGAACTCCATGTCGAAAAGACTTGGTTAGAAATGATCCAGGGCGAGATCAATTGGATTCAGTTCGAATTTGTCCAGATCGAATAGAATTTATTTTTGGCAAAATTCATTTTTTTCATAGAGCACCAAGCCCGAGGTCCAAGCCAATGAGCCAAACAAAGTTTTTAACCCATTTATTGGGCCCAGGAACGTGTCCATGTCCCAAGCCCATGAGCCAAACAAAGTTTTAAACCCATATACTCGGCCAGCCCCACCTCTGGCCCAAGCGAATGAGCCAAACAAAGTTTTAAACCCACTTATTCGGAAGTGAAACGTTTTAGGGTAAAATACGAAATAGTTACGTTTGAGGAATTCCAAAACCAAAAATTTCAGTTCGAATAGGGTCGGTTCGAATTTGGTCTCCTGAGAACTCTAGATCGAAAATAGACTCAGCTTGAATTTTTTTTCCAAGGAACTCCAAGTCGAAAAGACTTGGTTAGAAATGATCCTGGTCGAGATCGACTGGATTCAGTTCGAATTGGTCCAGGTCGAATAGAATAAATTTTTGTCAAAATCAATTCTTTCATAGAGGACCAACTCCGAGGCCCAAACCCATGAGCCAAACAATGTTTTAAACCCATTTATTCGGCCCGCCCCCTCCCTTGGCCCAAGCCCATGATCCAAACGAAGTTTTAAAACCACTTATTCAGAAGTGAAACGTTTAAGAGTTAAATACGAAACATTAACGTTTGAGGAATTTCAAAATAATAAAATTTAGTTCGAATAGACTCAGTTTGAATTTTGTTTCCAAGGAACTCCAGGTCGAAAGGACTTGGTTAGAAATGATCCAGGTTAAGATCGAATGGATTCAGTTCGAATTGGCCCAGGTCGAATAGAATTGATTTTTGGCAAAATCAATTCTTTCATAGAGGACCAAGTCCGAGGCCCAAGCCCATGAGACAAACATAGTTTAAAATCAATTTATTCGGCCCGCCCCCGCCCTTGGCCCAAGCCCATGTGCCAAACAAAGTTTTAAACCCACTTATTCCAAAGTAAAATGTTTATGAGTTAAATGCGAAACAATTACGTTTGAGGAATTCTAAAACAAAAAATTTCAGTTCGAAAAGACTCGGCTCGAATTTTGTCTCCTGAGAACTCCAGGTCAAAAATAGACTCAGTTCAAATTTGGTCTCCTTGAAACTCCAGGTCGAAAAGGCTTTGTTAGAAATAATCCAGGTCGATATCAAATAGATTCAGTTCGAATTGGTCCAGGTCGAATAGAATTAATTTTTGGCAAAATCAATTCTTTCATAGAGGACCAAGTCCGAGGCCCAAGACCATGAGCCAAACAAAGTTTTTAACCCATTTATTCAGCCCGCCCCAACCCTTGGCCCAGGACCATGATCCAAACAAAGTTCTAAAACCACTTATTCAGAAGTGAAACGTTTAAGAGTTAAATACGAAATAGTTACGTTTGAGGAATTCTAAAATAATTAAATTTAGTTCGAATAGGCTCAGTTCGAATTTGGTCTCCTGAGTACTTCAGGTCGAAAATAGACTCAGCTTAAATTTGGTCTCCTGGGAACTTCAGGTCGAAAAGAATTGGTTAGAAATGATCCAGGTCGAGAGCGAATGGATTCAGTTCGAATTTGTCCAGGTCGAATAGAATTGATTTTTGGCAAAATCAATTCTTTCAAGGAGGACCAAGTCCGAGGCCCAAGCCCATGAAACAAACATAGTTTAAAAACAATTTATTCGGCCCGCCCCCACCCTTGGCCCAAGCCCATTTGCCAAACAAAGTTTTAAACCCACTTATACCAAAGTAAAACGTTTATGAGTTAAATGCGAAACAATTACGTTTGAGGAATTCTAAAATAAAAAATTTCAGTTTGAATAGACTCGGTTCGAATTTTGTCTCCTGAGAACTCTAGGTCAAAAATAGACTCAGTTCAAATTTTGTCTCCTTGAAACTCCAGGTCGAAAAGAGTTTGTTAGAAATGATCCAGGTCGAGATCTAATAGATTCAGTTCGAATTGGTCCAGGTCGAATTGAAATAATTTTTTGCAAAATCAATTCTTTCTTGGAGGACCAAGTCCGAGGCCTAAGCCCATGAGCCAATCAAAGTATTAAACCCATTTATTCGGCCCGCCCCCACCCTTGGCCCAAGCCCATGAGCCAAACAAAGTTTTAAACCCACATATTCGAAAGCGAAACGTTTAACAGTTAAATACGAAACTGTTACGTTTGAGGAATTCCAAAATAAAAAAGTTCAGCTCGAATTGACTCGTTTCGAATTTGGTCTCCTGGGAACTCCAAGTCGAAAATAGGTTAAGTTTGAATGTGGTCTACTAGGAACTCCAGGTCGAAAGGACTTGGTTTGAAATGATCCAAGGCGAGATTGATTGGATTCAGTTCGAATTTGTCCAGATCGAATAGAATTGATTATTGGCAAAATTAATTTCTTTCATAGATGACCAAGCACGAGGCCCAAGCCCATGAGCCAAACAAAGTTTTTATCCCATTTATTGGGCCCATGACCATGTCCTTGTCCCAAGCCCATGAGCCAAACAAAGTTTTAAACCCATTTATTCGGTCGGCCCCACCCTTGACCCAAGCCAATGAGCAAAACAAAGTTTTAAACCGACTTATTCGGAAGTGAAACGTTTAAGAGTAAAATGCGAAATAATTACGTTTGAGGAAATCCGAAGCAAAAAATTTCAGTTCGAATAGGCTGGGCTCGAATTTAGTCTCCTGAGAACTCAAGGTCGAAAATAGACTCAGCTTGAATTTGGTTTCCAAGGAGCTCCAGGTCGAAAAGACTAGGTTAGAAATTATCCTAGTCGAGATCGAATGGATTCAGTTCGAATTGGTCCAGGTCGAATAGAATTAATTTTTGGAAAAATCAATTCTTTCATAGAGGACAAAGTCGGGGGCCCAAGCCGATTAGCCAAACAAAGTTTTAAATCCATTTATTAGGAAATGAAACGTTTAAGAGTTAAATTCGAAACAGTTACGTTTGGGGAATTTCAAAATAAAAAATTTCAGTTCGAAAAGACATGTTTCGAATTTGGACTCCTGAGAACTCCAGGTCGAAAAAAGGCTAAGTTTGAATTTGGTCTCTTAGGAGCTCCAGGTCTCAAAGACTTGGTTAGAAATGATCCAGGGCGAGATCGATTGGATTCAGTTCGAATTTGTCCAGATCGAATAGAATTGATTTTTGGCAAAATTAATATCTTTCATAGAGGACCAAGCACAAGGCCCAAGCCCATGAGCCAAGCAAAGTTTTTATCCCATTTATTGGGCCCATGACCATGTCCTTGTCCCAAGCACATGAGCCAAACAAATTTTTTAACCCATTTATTCGGCCGGCCCCCCCTTGGCCCAAGCCAATGAGACAAACAAAGTTTTAAGCCCACTTATTCGGAAGTGAAGCGTTTAAGAGTAAATTTCAAAATAGTTACGTTTGAGGAATTCAAAAACTAAAAACTTTAGTTCGAATAGGCTCTGTTCGAATTTGGTCTCTTGAGAACTCCAGGTCGAAAATTGACTCAGTTTGAATTTGGTTTCCAACGAATTCCAGGCCAAAAAATCTTGGTTAGATATGATCCAGTTCTAGATCGAATGGATTCAGTTTGAATTGGTCCTGGCCGAATAGAATTGATTTTAGGTCAAATCAATTTTTTTATTGAGGACCAAGTACGAGGCCCAGGCCCATGAGCCAAACCAAGTTTCAAACCTATTTATTCGACCGGCCCCCACCCTAGGCCCAATCCAATGAGCCAAACAAAGTTTTAAACCCACTTATTCGGAAATGAAACGTTTAAGGACTTTCAAAACAAAAAAATTATGTTCTAATAGGCTCGGTCCGAATTTGGTCTCCTGAGAACTCCAGGTCGAAAATAGACTCAGTTCGAATTTGGTTTCCAATGAACTCCAGGTTGGAATGACTTGGTCAGAAATGATCCAGGTCCAGAGCGAATGGATTCAGTTCGAATTTGTCCAGGTCGAATAGAATTAATTTTTAGCAAAATCAATATTTCAAAGATGACCAAGCCCGAGGTCCAAGCCCATTAGCCAAACTAAGTTTTAAACCCATTTATTAGGCCCAGGACCATGTCCTTGTCCCTATCCCATGAGCCAAACAAAGTTTTAAACCTATTTATTCGGCCGGCCCCCACTCTTGGCCCAAGCCCATGGGCCAAAAAAAGTTTTAAACCCACTTGTTCGGAAGTGAAACGTTTAAGACTTAAATACGAAACAGTTACTTTTGAGGAATTCCAAAACAAAAAAGTTCAGTTCGAATAGACTCGGTTAAAATTTGGACTCCAGAGAACTCTAGGTCAAAAATAGACTCAGTTCAAATTTGATCTCCAAGAAACTCCAGGTTGAAAAGACTTAGTTAGAAATGATCCAGGTCGAGATCGAATAGATTCAGTTCCAATTGGTCCAGGTCGAATAAAATTAATTTTAGGCCCAAGCCCATGAGCCAAACAAAGTTTTAAACCTATTTATTCGACCCGCCCCCACCCTTGGCCCAAGCCCATGATCCAAACAAAGTTTTAAACCCACTAATTCGGAAGTGAAACGTTTAAGAGTTAAATACGAAACAGTTTCGTTTGAGGAATTCCAAATCTATAAAAATCAGTTCGAATAGGCTCGGTTCGAATTTGGTCTCCTGAGAACTCCAGACCGAAAATAGACTCAGCTGGAATTTGGTCTCCTAGGAACTCCTGGTCGAAAAGACTTGGTTAGAAATTATCCAGATCGAGATCGAATGGATTCAGTTTGAATTTGTCCAGGTCGAATAGAATTGATTTTTGGCATAATCAATTCTTTCACAGAGGACCAAGCCCGAAGCCCAAGCCAATTTGCCAAACAAAGTTTTAAACCGATTTATTAGTCCCGGGACCATGCCCTTGTCCCAAACTCATGAGCTAAACAAAGTCTTAAACCTTTTTATTCGGTCGGCCCCCACCCAAGGCTCATGCCCATGAGCCAAACAAAGTTTAAAGCCCATTTATTCGGAAGTGAAACTTTTAAGATTTAAATACGAAACAGTTACGTTGGAGGAATTTCAAAACAAAAAAGTTCAGTTCCAATTGACTCCGTTCGAATTTGGTCTCCTGAGAACTTCAGATCGAAAATAGACTCAGTTCAAATTTGGCCTCCCAGGAACTCAAGGTCGAAAAGACTTGGTTAGAAATGATCCAGGTCGAGATCGAATGGAATCAATTCGAATTTGTTCAGGTCGAATAGAATTGATTTTTCGCCAAATAAATTCTTTCATAGGGGACAAAGATCGAGGACCAAGCCCATGAGCTATACAAAGTTTTAAACCCATTTATTCGGCCCGCCCCCACCCTTGGCCCAAGCCCATGATCCAAACAAAGATTTAAGCCCACTTATTCGGAAGTAAAACCATTAAGAGTTAAATACGAATTAGTTGCGTTTGAGGAATTCCAAATCAAAAAAGCTCAGTTCGTATAGGCTCGGTTCGAATTTGGTCCCCTGAGAACTCCAGGTCGAAAATATACTCAGTTTGAATTTGGCCTCCTTGGAACTCCAGGTCGAAAAGACTTGGTTAGAAATGATCCTGGTCGAGGGCGAATGGATTCAGTTCAAATTTGTCCAGGTCGAATAGAATTAATTTTGGAAAAAATCAATTCTTTCATTGAGGCCTAAGTCCGAGGCCCAAGCCCATGAGCCAAACAAAGTTTAAAACCTATTTATTCGGCCCGCCCACACCTTTCGCCCAAGCCCATGAGCAGAACATATTTTTAAACGCACTTATTCGGAAGTGAATCGTTTCTGAGTTAAATGCAAAACAATTACGTTTGAGGATTTCTAAAACATAAAATTTCAGTTCGAATAGACTCGGTTCGAATTTGGTCTCCTGAGAACTCCAGGTCCAAAATAGACTCAGTTCAAATTTGGTCTCCTTTAAAATCCAGGTCGAAAAGACTTGGTTAGAAATGATCCAGGTCGAGATCAAATAGATTCAGTACGAATTGGCTCAGGTGGAATAGAATTAATTTTTGGCAAAATCAATTCTTTCATAGAGGACAAAGTCCGAGGACCAAGCCATGAGCCAAACAAAGTTTTTAACCCATTTATTCGGCCCGCGCCCACCCTAGGCCCAAGCCCATGAGTCAAACAAAGTATCAAACCCAGTTATTAGGAAATGAAACGTTTAAGAGTGAAATACGAAACAGTTACGTTTGAGGAATTCCAAATCAAAAAAGTTCAGTTCGAATAGGCTCGGTTCGAATTTGGTCTCCTGAGAACTCACGGTCGAAAATAGACTAAGTTCTAATTTTGTCTACTAGAAACTCCTGGTCGAAAAGGCTTGGTTTGAAATGATCCAGGTCGAGATCAAATAGATTCAGTTCGAATTTATCGAGTTCGAATAGAATTGATTTATGTCAAAATCAATTCTTTCATAGAGGACCAAGCCCGAGGCCCAAGCTTATTAGCCAAACAAAGTTTTAAACCCATTTACTTGGCCCAGGACCATGCCCTCGTCCCAAGCCCATGATCCAAACAAAGTTTTAAACCCTTTTATTCGGCCGGCCCCCACCTTTGGCCCAAGCCCATGAGCCAAACAAAGTTTTAAACCGACTTATTCGGAAGTGAAACGTTTAAGACTTAAATACGAAACAGTTAGGTTTGAGGAATTCTAAAACAAAAAAGTTCAGCTCCAATTGACTCAGTTCGAATTTGGTCTCCTGAGAACTTCAGGTCAAAAATAGACTCAGTTAAAATTTTGTCTCCATGGAACTCATGCTCGAAAAGACTAGGTTAGAAATGATCCAGGTCGAGATCGAATGGATTCAGTTCGAGTTGGTCCAGGTCGAATAGAATTGATTTTTGGCCAAATCAATTCTTACATAGAGGACCAAGTCCGAGGCCCAAGCCCATGAGCCTAACAAAGTTTTAAACCCATTTATTCGGCCCGCCCCCACCCTTGGCCCAAGCCCATGATCCAAACAAAATCATAAACCCAATTATTCGGAAGTGAAACGTCTAAGAGTTAAATACGAAATAGATACGTTTGAGGAATTTCAAATCTATAAAGTTAAGTTCGAATAGGTCCGATTCAAATTTGGTCTCCTGAGAACTCCAGGTTTTAAATAGACTCAGTTTTAATTTTACCTCCAAGGAACTCAAAGTCGTAAAAACTTGGTTAGAAATGATCGAGATCGAGAGCGAATGGATTCAGTTCGAATTTGTACAGGTTAAATAGAATTGATTTTTGGCAAAATCAATTCTTTCACAGAGGACTAAGCCTGAGGCCCAAGCCAATTAGCCAAAAAAAGTTCTAAACCCATTTATTAGGCCCAGGACCATGTCTTTGTCCCTGGCCCTTGAGCCAAATAAAGTTTTAAACCTATTTATTCAGCCGGCCCCCACTCTTGGCCCTATCCCATGAGCGAAACAAAGTTATTAACCCACTTATTCGAAAGTGAAAAGTTTAAGAATTAAATACGAAACAGTTACGTTTGAGGAATTCCAAAACAAAATAGTTCAGTTCGAATAGACTCGGTTCGAATTTGGTCTCCTAAGAACTCCAGGTCGAAAATAGACTCAGTTCGAATTTGGCCTCCGTGGAACACCAGGTTGAAAAGACTTGGTTAAAAATGATCCAGGTCGAGATCGAATAGATTCAGTTCGAATTGGTCCAGGACGAATAGAATTGATTTTGGGACCAAGCCCATGAGCCAAACAATGCTTTAAGCCCATTTATTCGGCCCGCCCCCACCCTTGTCCCAAGCCCATGATTCAAACAAAGTTTTAAACCCACTTATTCGGAAATGAAACGTTTAAGTGTTAAATACGAAGCAGTTATGTATGAGGAATTCCAAATTAAAAAAGTTCAGTTCGAATAGGCTCGGTCCGAATTTGGTCTCCTGAGAACTCCAGGTCGAAAATAGACTCAGTTTAAATTTGGTCTCCTAGGAACTCCAGGTCGAAAAGACTTGGTTAGAAATAATCCAGGTCAAGATCGAATGGATTCAGTTCAAATTTTTCCAGGTCGAATAGAATTGATTTTTGGCAAAATCAATTCTTTCACAGTGGACCAAGCCCGAGGCCCAAGCTCATTAGCCAAACAAAGTTTTAAACCCATTTATTAGGCCCAGGACCATGTCCTTGTCCCAAGCCCATGAGCCAAACAAAGTTGTAAACCTATTTATTCGGCCGGCCCCCACCCTTGGCCCAAGCCTATGAGCCCAACAAAGTTTTAAACCCACTTATTCGGAAGTGAAATGTATAAGACTTAAATACAAAACAGTTACGTTTGAGAAATTCCAAAAAAAAAGGTTCAGTTCTAATAGACTCGGTTCGAATTTGGTCTCATGAGAACTCAAGGCCAAAAATAGACTCAGTTCGAATTTTGTCTCCTTGGAAATCCAGTTCAAAAAAACGTGGCTAGAAATGATCCTGGTCGAGATCGGATTGATTCAGTTCGAATTGGTCCAGGTCTAATAGAATTGATTTTTGGCAAAATCAATTCTTTCATAGAGGACCAAGTCCGAGTCCCAAGCCCATGAGCCAAACAAAGTTTTAAACCCATTTATTCGGCCCGCCCCAACCCTTGGCCAAAGCCCTTGATCCAAACAAAGTTTTAAACCCACTTATTCGGAAGTAAAACGTTTAAGAGTTAAATACGAAACAGTTACGTTTGAGGAATTTCAAATCAAAAAAGTTCAGTTCGAATAGGCTCGGTTCAAATTTGGTCTCATGAGAACTCAAGGTTTAAAATAGACTCAGTTTGAATTTTGTCTCAAAGGAACTCAAAGTCGAAAAGACTTGATCGAGGTCGAGAGCGAATGTATTCAGTTCGAATTTGTCCAGGTCAAATAGAATTGATTTTTGGCAAAATCAATTCTTTAACAGAGGACCAAGCCCGAGGCCCAAACCCATTAGCCAAAAAAAGTTTAAAACCCATTTATTAGGCCCAGGACCATGTCCTTGTCCCGAGCCCTTGAGCCAAACAAAGTTTTAAACCTATTTATTCAGCCGGCCCCCACTCATGGCCCAGGCCCATGAGCCAAACAAAGTTTTTTACCCACTTATTAGGAAGTGAAACGTTTAAGAGTTAAATACGAAACAGTTACTTTTGTGGAATTCCAAAGCAAAAAGTTCAGTTCGAATAGACTCGGTTCGAATTTGGTCTCCTAAGAACTCTAGGTCGAAAATAGACTCAGTTCGATTTTGGTCTCCTTGGAACACCAGGTCGAAAAGACTTGGTTAGAAATGATCCAGGTCGAGAGCGAATGGATTCAGTTCGAATTGCTCCAGGTCGAATAGAATTGACTTTTGGCCAAATCATTTCAGTTCGAATTTGGTCGAATAGAACTCCTGGTCGAAAATAAACTCAGTTCGAATTATGTCACCCAGGAACTCCATGTCGAAAAGACTTGGTTAGAAATGATCCTGGTCGGACTTGATCCAGGCCGAATAGAATTGATTTTTGGAAAAATAATAATTCATTCATAAAGGACCAAGTCTGAGGCCCAAGCCCATGAGCCAAACAAAGTTTTAAACCCACTTAAACAGAAGTGATATTTTTCAGACTTAAATACGAAGCAGTTACGTTTGAGGAATTCCAAAACAATAAAGTTCAGTCCGAATAGGCTCGGTTTGAATTTGGTCACCTGAGAACTCCAGGTCGAAAATTTACAGAGTTTGAATTAGGTCTCCTAGGAACTCCAGATCGAAATAACTTGGTTAGAAATAATCCAGGTCAAGATCGAATGGATTCAGTTCGAATTGGTCTGGGTTGAATAGAATTGATTTTTGGCAAAATCAATTTTTTCATAGAGGACCAAGCCCGAGACCCAAGCCCATGAGCCAAACAAAGTTTTAAACCCATTTATTGGGCCCAAGACCATGTCCTTGTCCCAAACACATGAGCCAAACAAAGTTTTAAACCCATTTATTCGGAAGTGAAACGTTTAAGACTTAAATACGAAGCAGTTACGTTTGAGGAATTTCAAGCAAAAAAGTTTAGTTCGAATAGACTCGGCTCGAATTTGGTCTTCTGAGAACTCCAGGTCGAAAATTGACTTAGTTTTAATTTGGTCACATAAGAACTCCAGGTCGGAATGACTTGGTTAGAAATTATCCAGGTCGAGATCGAATTGATTAAGTTCGAATTTGTCCAGGTCGAATAGAATTAATTTTTGGCAAAATCAATCCTTTCATAGAGGACCAAGTCCGAGGCCCAAGCCCATGAGCCAAGCAAAGTTATAAACCCATTTATTCGGCCCGCCCCCACCCTTGGCCCAAGCCCATGGGCCAAACAAAGATTTAAACCCACTTATTCGGAAGTGAAACGTTTAAGAGTTAAATACAAAATAGTTTCGTTTGAGGAATTCCAAGACAAAATAGTTCAGTTCGAATAGACTCGGTTCGAATTTGGTCTCCTAAGAACTCCAGGTCGAAAATAGACCCAGTTCGAATTTGGTCTCTTAGAAACTCCAAGCCGAAAAGACTTGGTTAGAAATGATCCAGGTCAAGATCGAAAGTATTCAGTTCGAATTGGTCCAGGTCTAATAGAATTTATTTTTTCCAAATAAATTCTTTTGTAGAGGACCAAGTCCGAGGCCGAACCCCGTGAGCCAAACAAAGTTTTAAACCCTTTTATTCGCCCCATCCCCACCCTTGGCCCAATCCCATGATCCAAACAAAGTTTTAAACCCAATTATTCGGAAGTGAAACGTTTAAGAGTTAAATACGAAACAGTTACGTTTGAGAAATTCCAAAACAAAAAAGTTCAGTCTGAATAAGCTCGGTTCGAATTTGATCCCCTGAGAACTCCAGGTCAAAAAGAGACTCTGTTTGAATTTGGTATCCATGGAACTCCAGGTCGAAAAGACTTGGCTAGAAATGATCCAGGTCGAGAGCAAATTGATTCAGTTCGATTTTGTCCAGGTCGAATTGAATTGATTTTTGGCAAAATCAATTCGTCCATAGATGACCAACCCCGAGGCCCAAGCCCATTAGCCAAACAAAGTTTTAAACCCATTTATTAGTCCCAGGACCATGTCCTTGTCCCAAGCCCATAAGCCAAACAAATGTTTAAAACCAATTTATTCGGCCGGCCCCCACCTTTGGCCCAAGCCCATGAGCCTAACAAAGTTTTAAACCCACTTATTCGAAAGTGAAACGTTTAAGAGTTAAATACGAAACAGTTACGTTTGAGGAATTCCAAAGCAAAAAAGTTCAGTTCGAATAGACTCGGTTCGAATTTGGTCTCTTGAGAACTCTAGGTCGAAAATAGACTCAGTTCGAATTTGGTCTCCTAGGAACTCCAGGTCGAAAAGACTTGGTTAGAAATGATTCATGTCGAGATTGAATGGATTCAGTTCGAATTGGTTCAGGTCGAATAGAATTGCTTTTTGGCAAAAACAATTCTTTCATAGAGGACCAAGTCCATGACCCAACCCCATGAGCCAAACATAGTTTTAAACCTATTTATTCAGCCCGCCCCCACCCTTGGCCCAAGCCCATGTGCCAAACCAAGCATTAAACCCTCTTATTCGGAAGTGAAACGTTTAAGACTTAAATACGAAACAGTTACATTTAAAGAATTCCAAAACAAAAAAGTTGAGTTCGAATAGACTCGGTTCGAATTTGGTCACCTAAGATCTCTAGGTCGAAAATAGACTCAGCTTGAATTTGGTCTCCTAGGAACTCTAGGTCGAAATGAGTTGGTTAGAAATGATCCAGGTCGAGATCGAATGGATTCAGCTCAAATAGGTCTAGGTCGAATAGAATTAATTTTTGGCAAAAATCAATTATTTCATAATGGACGAAGCCCGAGGCCCAAGCCCATGAGCCAAACAAAGTTTTTAGCCCATTTATTGGGCCCAGGTCCATGTCTTTGTCCCAAGCCCATGAGCCAAACAAGGATTTAAACCTATTTATTCGGAAGTGAAACGTTTAAGACTTAAATACGAAGCAGTTACGTTTGTGGAATACCAAAACAAAAAAGTTCAGTTGGAATAGACTGGTTTCGAATTTGGTCTTCTAAATACTCCTGGTCGAAAATAGACTCAGTCCGAATTTGATCTCCAAGGAACTCCAGGTCGAAAAGACTTGGGTAGAAATGATCCAGGTCGGGATGGAATGGAATCAGTTCGAATTAGTCCTAGTCGAATAGAATTGATAATTGGCAAAATCAATTCTTTCACAGGGGACAAGTCCGAGGCCATAACTCATAAGCCAAACAAAGCTTTAAACCCATTAATTCGGCCCGCCCCCTCCTTTGGCCCAAGCCCATGTGCCAAACAAAGTTTTAAACCCACTTATTCGGAAGTGAAATGATTTAGAATTACATACGAAACAGTTACGCTTGAGGAATTCCAAAACAAAAAAGTTCAGTTCGATTTGACTCGGTTCGAATTTGGTCTCCTGAGAACTCCAGGTCGAAAATAGACTAAGTTTAAATTTGGTCTCCTAGGAACTCCAGGTCGAAAAGACTTGGTTAGAAATGATCCAGGTCGAGATCGAATGGATTCAGTTCGAATTTTTCTAGGTCGAATAGAATTAATTTTTGGCAAAATTAATTTTTTCATTGAGGACCAAGCTCGAGGCCCAAGCCCATGAGCCTAGCAAAGTTTTAAACCCATTTATTGGACCCAGGACCATCTCCTTGTCCCAAGCCCATGAGACAAACAAAGTTTTAAACCCATTTATTCTGTCGGCCCCCACCCTTGGCCCAAGCACATGAACCAAACAAAGATTTAAACCCACTTCTTAGGAAGTGAAGCATTTAAGACAAAAATACGTAACAGTTACGTTTGAGGAATTCTAAAACAAAAAAGTTCAGTTCGAATAGACTCGGTTCGAATTTGGTCTCCTAAGAACTCCAGGTCGAAAATAGACTCAGTTCAAATTTGGTTTCCTAAGAAACCCAGGTCGAAAAGACTTGCTTAGAAATGATCCAGGTCGAGATCGAATAAATTAAGTTCGAATTGGTCTAGGTCGAATTGAATTTATTTTTGGAAAAATTAATTTTTTTCACAGAGGACCAAGTCCGAGGACAAAGCCCATGTGCCAAACAAAGTTTTAAACCCATTTATTTGGCCCGCCCCCACATTTGGCCCAAACCCATGAGCCAAAGAAAGTTTTAAATCCACTTATTCGGAAATGAAGCGTTAAAGAGTTAAATACGAAACAGATACGTTTGAGGAATTCCATAACAGCAAAGTTCAGTTCGAATAGGCTCGGTTCGAATTTGGTCTCCTGAGAACTCAAGGTCGAAAATAGACTCAGTTTGAATTTGGTCTCCTGGGAACTCTAGGTTGAGTAGACTTGATTTGAAATGACCCAGGTCGAGATCGAATGGATTCAGTTCAAATTTGTCCAGGCCAAATAGAATTGATTTTTGGAAAAATTAATTATTTCATAGAGGACCATGCCCGAGGCCCGATCCCATGAGCCAAGCAAAGTTTTAAACCAATTTATTCGGCCCTCCCACACCATTTCCCCAAGCCCATGAGCCAAACAAAATTTTAAACCCACTTATTCGAAAGTGAAACGTTTCAGACTTAATTACAAAATAGTTACATTTAAGGAATTCCAAAACAAAAAAGTTCAGTTCGAATAGAATCGGTGCGGACCAAGTCTCCTGGGTATTCCAGCTCAAATTTGGTCTCCTAGATACTCCAGGTCGAAAAAACTTGGCTAGAAATGATCCAGGCCGAGATCGAATGGATTCAGTTCGAATTGGCCCATGTCGAATAGAATTTATTTTTGGCCAAACCAATTCTTTAGTAGAGGACCAAGTCCGAGCCCCAACCCCATGAGCCAAACAAAGTATTAAACCCATTAATTCGGCCCGCACCCATCCTTGGCCCAAGCCCATGAGCCAAACAAAGCTTTAAACTCACTTATTCGGAAGTGAAACGTTTAAGATTAAATGCGAAACAGTTGCGTTTGAAGAATTCCAAAGCAAAAAAGGTCAATTCGAATAGACTCGTTTCAAATTTGGTCTCCTGAGAAGTCGAGGTCAAAAATAGACTAAGTTTGAATTTGGTCTCCTAGGAACTCCAGGTCGAAATGACTTGGTTAGAAATGATCCTGGTCGAAATCGAATGGATTCAGTTCGAATAGAATAAATTTTTGGCAAAATCAATTCATTCATAGAGGACCAGGTCCGAGGCCCAAACCCATGAACCAAGCAAAGTTTTTAACCCACTTATTCGGAAATGATACATTTAAGAGTTAAATACGAAACAGTTACGTTTGAGAAATTCCAAAACAAAAAAGTTCAGTTCGAATAGACTCGTTTCGAATTTGGTCTCTTGAGAACTCCAGGTCGAAAATAGACTAAGTTTGAATTTGGTCTCCAAGGAACTCCAGGTCGAAAAGACTTGGTTAGAAATGATCCAGGTCGAGATCGATTGGATTCAGTTCGAATTTGACCAGGTCGAATAGAATTGATTTTTGGCAAAATTAATTCTTTCATAGAGAACAAATTCTGAGGCCCAAGCCCATGAGCAAAACAAAGTCTTAAGCCCATTTAATAGGCCCAGGACCATGTCCTTGTCCCGAGCCTATGAGCCAAATAAAGTTTTAAGCGCTTTATTCGGGCGGCCCCCACCCTTGGCCCAAGCCAATGAGCGAAACAAAGCTTTAAACCCACTTATTCGGGAGTGAAACGTTTAAGAGTTAAATACGAAACAGTTACGTTTGAGGAATTCTAAAACATAAAAGTTCAGTTCGAATAGACTCGGTTCGAATTTGGTCTCCTGAGAACTCCAGGTCGAAAATTGACTCAGTTCGAATTTGATCACCTTGGAACACCAGGTCGAAAAGACTTTGTTAGAAATGATCCAGGTCGAGATCGAATGGATTCAGTTTAAATTTGTCCAGGTCGAATAGAATTTATTTTTGGCAAAATCAATTCTTTCATAGAGGACCAAGCCCGAGGCCCAAGCCCATTAGCCATACATAGTTTTAAACCCATTTATTAGGCCCAGGACTATGTCCTTGTCCCAAGCCCATGAGCCAAACAAAGTTTTAAACTCACTTATTCGCAAGTGAAACGTTTAAGAGTTAAATACGAAACAGTTATGTTTGAGGAATTCCAAACAAAAAAGTTCAGTTCCAATAGACTCGATTCGAATTTGGTCTCCTAGGAACTCCAGGTCGAAAAGACTTGGTTAGAAATGATCAAGGTAGAGATCGAATGGATTCAGATCGAATTGGTCCAGGTCGAATAGAATTGATTTTTGGCAAAATCAATTCTTTCATAGTGGACCAAGACCGAGGCCCAAGCCCATGAGCCAAACAAAGTTTTAAACCCATTTAATCGGCCCGCCCCTGCCCTTGGGCCAAGCCCATGAGCCAAACAAAGTTTTTAACCCATTTATTCAGAAGTGAAACGTTTAAGAGTTAAATACGAAATAGTTACGCTTGAGAAATTCTAAAACAAAAAAGTTCAGTTCGAATAGACTCGGTTCGAATTTGGTCTCCTGAGAACTCTAGGTTGAAAATAGACTCAGTTTGAATTTGGTCTCCTAGGAACTCCTGGTCGAAATGACTTGGTTAGAAATGATCCAGGTAGAGATCGAATGGATTCAGTTCGAATTTGTTCAGGTCGAATAGAATTGATTTCTGGCAAAATCAATTATTTCATAGAGGACCAAGCCCGAGGCCAAAGCCCATGAGCCAAAAAAAGTTTTAAACATATTTATTGACCCAGGACCATGTCCTTGTCCCATGCTCATGAGCCATACAAAGTTTTAAACCTATTTCTTCGGCCGGCCCCCACCTTTGGCCCAAGCCCATGAGCCAAACAAAGTTTTAAACACACTTATTCGGATGTGAAACGTTAAAGAGTAAAATAGAAAACAGTTATGTTTGAGGAATTCCAAATATAAAAAGTTCAGTTTGAATAGACTCGGTTCAAATTTGGTCTCCAGAGAACTAAAAGTCGAAAATAGACTCAGTTCGAATTCGATCTCCTTGGAACTCCAGGTCGAAAAGACTTAGTCTAAAATGATCCAGGTCGAGTTCGAATGGATTCAGTTCGAATTGGTCCAGGTCGAATAGAATTGATTTTTGGCAAAATCAATTCCTTCATAGAGGACCAAGCCCGAGGCCAAAGCCCATGAGCCAAACAAACTTTCAAACCCATTTATTGGACCGAGAACCATGTCTTTGTCCCAAGCCCATGATCCAAAGAAAGTTTTAAACCCATTTATTCGGCCGGCCCCCACCCTTGGCCCAAGCCCATGAGCCAAACAGAGTTTTAAACCAACTTTTTCGGAAGTAAAACGTTTAAGACTTAAATTCGAAACAGTTACGTTTGAGGAATTCTAAAACAAAAAAGTTCAGTTCGAATAGACTCGGTTAAAATTTTGTCTCCTGAGAACTCTAGGTCAAAAATAGACTCAGTTCGAATTTTATCTCCTAGGAACTTCAAGTCGAAAAGACTTGGTTATAAATGATCCACGTCGAGATCGAATGGATTCAGTTCGAAGTGGTCAAGGTCGAATAGAATTGATTTTTGGCAAAAACAATTCTTTCATAGAGGACCAAGTCCATGGCCCAAGCCCATGAGCCAAACAAAGTTTTAAACCCATTTACTCGTCCTGCCCCCACCCATGGCCCAAGCCCATAAGCCAAACATAATTTTCAACCCACTTATTCGTAAGTGAAACGTTTAAGAGTTAAATACGAAACAGGTACGTTTGTGGAATTTCAAAACAAAAAAGTTCAGTTCGAATAGACTCGTTTCGAATTTGGTCTCCTGAGAACTCCATTTCGAAAAAAAAAACTAAGTTTGAATTTGGTGTCCTAGGAACTCCAGGTTGAAAAGACTTGGTTTGAAATGATCCAGGTCGAGATCGATTTGATTCAATTCGAATTTGTCCAGGTCGAATAGAATTGATTTTTGGCAAAATTAATTCTTTCATAGTGGAACCAGCCCGAGGCCCAAGCCCATGGGCCAAACAAAGTTTTAAACCCATTTATTGGGCCCAGGACCATGTCCTTGTCCCAATCCCATGTGCCAAATAAAGTTTTAAACCCATTTATTCGGCCGGCCCCCAACCTTGGCCCAAGCCCATGATCCAAACAAAGTTTAAACCCACTTATTCGGATGTGAAACGTTTAAGAGTTAAATACAAAATAGTTACGTTTGAGGAATTCCAATAATAAAAAGTTCAGTCTGAATAGGCTCAGATCGAATTTGGTCTCCTGAGAACTCCAGGTCAAAAATAGACTCACTTTGAATTTTGTCTCCAAGGAACTCCAGGTCGAAAAGACTTGGTTAGAAATGATCCAGGTCGAGAGCGAATGGATTCAAATCGAATTTGTCCAGGTCGAATAGAATTGATTTCTGGAAAAATCAAATCTTCCATAGAGGACCAAGCCCGAGGCCCAAGCCCATAAGCCAAACAAAGTTTTAAACCCATTTATTCGGCCCGCCCCCACCTTTGGCCCAAGCCCATGAACCAAACCAAGTTTTAAACCCACTTATTCGAAAGTGATACGTTACAGACTTAAATACGAAACAGTTACGTTTGAGGAATTCCAAGACAAAAAAGTTCAGTCCGAATAGGCTCGGATCGAATTTGGTCTCCTGTGAACTCCTGGTCAAAAATAGACACAATTTTAATTGGTCTCCAAGGAACTCCAAGTCGAAAAGACTTGGTTAGAAATTATCCAGGTCGAGAGCGAATGGATTCAGTTCGAATTTTTCAAGGTCGAATAGAATTGATTTTTGGCAAAATTAATTTTTTCATAGAGGACCAAGTCCAAGGCCCAAGCCCATGAGCCAAAAAAAATTTAAAACCCATTTATTCGGCCCGCCCCCACCCTTGGCCCAAGCCCATGTGCCAAACAAAGCTTTAAACCCACTTATTCGGAAGTGAAACGTTTAAGACTTAAATACGAAACTGTTACGTTTGAGGAATTTCAAAACAAAAAAGTTCAGTTCGAATAAACTCGGTTCGAATTTTCTCCCTTGTGAACTCCAGGTCAAAAATAGACTTAGTTTGAATTTGGTCTCCTAGGAACTCCTGGTCGAAATGACTTGGTTAGAAATAATCCAGGTCGAGATCGAATGGATTCAGTTCGAATTGGTCCAGGTCGAATATAATTAATTTTTGGCAAAATCAATTCTTTCATATAGGACCAAGTCCGAGGCCCAAGCCCATGAGCCAAACAAAGTTCTAAACCCATTTATTTGGCCCGCCCCCACCCTTGGCCCAAGCCCATGGGCCAAACAAAGTTTTAAACCGAGTTATTCGAAAGTGAAATGCTGAAGAGTTAAATACGAAACAGTTACATTTGTGGAATTCAAAAACAAAAAAGTTTAGTTCGAATAGACTCGTTTCAAATTTGGTCCCCTGGGAACTCCAGGTCGAAAATAGACTAAGTTTGAATTTGGTCTCCTAGGAACTCCAGGTCAAAAAGGCTTGGCTTGAAATGATCCAGGTCGAGGTCGATTGGATTCAGTTCAAATTTGTCCAGGTTGAATAGAATTTATTTTTGGAAAAATTAATTCTTTCATAGAGGATCCAGCCCGAGGCCAAAGCCCATGAGCCAAACAAAGTTTTAAACCCATTTATTGGGCCCAGGACCATGTCTTTGTCCCAAGCCCATGAGCCATACAAAATTTTAGACCTATTTATTCGGCCGGCCCCCACCCTTGGCCCAAGACAATGAGGCAAACAAAGTTTTAAACCCACTTATTCATATGTGAAACGTTTAAGAGTTAAATACAAAATAGTTTCGTTTGACGAATTCCAAAAAAAAAAAGTTCAGCTCGAATAGACTCGTTTCGAATTTGGTCTCCTGGAAACTACAAGTCGAAAATAGACTAAGTTAGAATTTGGACTCCTAGGAACTCCAGGTCGAAGAGGCTTGGTTTGAAATGATCCAGGTCGAGGTCGATTGGATTCAGTTCGAATTTGTCTAGGTCAATTAGAATTGATTTTTGGAAAAATAAATTCTTTCATAGAGAACCCCGCCCGAGGCTCAAGCCCATGAGCCAAAAAATACCCATTTATATGGCCGTCCCCACCCTTGGCCCAAGCCCATGAGCCAAACAAAGTTTTAAATCCACTTATTCGGAAGTGAAACGTTTAAGAGGTAAATACGGAACAGTTACGTTTGAGGAATTCCAAAACAAAAAAGTCTAGTTCGAATAGACTCGGTTTGAATTTGGTCTCCTGAGAACTCCAGGTCAAAAATAAACTCAGTCCGAATTTGGTCTCCTAGGAACTCCTGGTCGAAAAGACTTGATTTGAAATAATCCAGGTCGAGATCGAATGGATTCAGTTCGAATTGGTCCAGGTCGAATAGAATTTATTTTTGGCCAAAACAATTCTTTAGTAGAGGACCAAGTCCGAGACCCAACCCCATGAGCCAAACAAAGTATTAAACCCATTTTTTCGGCCCGCCCCCACCCCTGGCCCAAGCCTATGATCCAAACAAAGTATTAAGCCCACTTATTCGGAAGTGAAGCATTTAAGAGTTAAATTCGAAACAGTTACGTTAGAGGAATTCAAAAAAATAAAAGTTCTGTCCGAATAGGCTCTGATCCAATTTGGTCCAATGAGAACTCCAGGTCGAAAATAGACACAGTTGAAATTTGGTCTACAAAGAACTCCAGGTCGAAAAGACTTGGTTAGAAATGATCCTGGTCGAGAGCGAATGAATTCAGTTCGAATTTGTCCAGGTCGAATAGAATTGATTTTTGGCAAAATCAATTCTTTCTTAGAGGACCAAGCCCGAGGCCCATGCCCATTAGCCAAACAAAGATTTAAACCTATTTATTTGTCTCAGGACCATGTCCTTGTCCCAAGCCCATGAGCCAAACAAAGTTTTAAACCCATTTATTCGGCCCGCCCCCACCCTTGGCCCTAGCCCATGAGCCAACCAAAGTTTTAAACCCACTTATTCAGAAGTGAAACGTTTAAGAGTTAAGTACGAAACAGTTACGTTTGAGGAATTCCAAAACAAAAAAGTTCAGTTCGAATAGGCTCGGTTCGAATTTGGTCTCCTGAGAACACCAGGTCGAAAATAAACTCAGTTTGAATTTGGCCTCCTAGGAACTCCAGGGCGAAAAGACTTGGTTTAAAATGATCCAGGTCGAGATCGAATGGATTTAGTTCGAATTTGTCCAGGTCGAATAGAATTGATTTTTGGCAAAATCAATTCTTTCATAGAGGACCAAGCCTGAGGCCCAGGCCCATTAGCCAAACAAAGTTTTAAACCCATTTATTCGGCCCTCCCCCGCCCTTGGCCCAATCCCATGAGCCAAATAAAGTTTTTAACCCACTTAATCGGAAGTGAAACGTTTAAGACATAAATAAGAAAGAGTTACGTTTGTGGAATTCCAACACAAAAAAGTTCAGTTCGAATAGACTCGGTTCGAATTTGGTCTCCGGAGAACTCCAGGTCGAAAATAAACTCAGTTTGAATTTGGTCTCCATGGAACTCCAGGTCGAAATCACTTGGTTAGAAATGATCAAGGTCGAGATCGAATGGATTCAGTTCGAATTTGTCCAGGTCGAATAGAATTGATTTTTGGCAAAATCAATTCTTACATAGAGGACCAAGCCCGAGGCCAAAGCCCATGAGCCAAACAATGTTTTAAACACATTTATTGGGCCCAGGACCATGTCCTTGTCCCAAGCCCATGAGCCATAAAAATTTTAAACCTATTTATTCGGCCGGCCCCCACCCTTGGCCCAAGCCCATGAGCCAAACATAGTTTTAAACCCACTTATTCGGAAGTGAAACATTTAAGAGTTAAATACGAAACAGTTACGTTTGAGGAATTCCAAAACATAAAAGTTCAGTTCGAATAGACTCGGTTTGAATTTGGTCTCCTGAGAACTCCAGGTCGTAAATAGACTTAGTTCGAATTTGGCCTCCTAGGAACTCCAGGTCGAAAAGACTTGATTAGAAATGATCCCGGTCGAGATCGAATGGATTCAGTTCGAATTGGTCCAGGTCGAATAGAATTTATTTTTGGCCAAATCAATTCTTTAGTAGAGGACCATGTCCGAGACCCAACCCCAAGAGACAAGCAAAGTATTAAACCTATTTATTCGGCCTGCCCCCACCCTTTGCCCAAGCCCATGATCTAAACAAAGTATTAAGCCCAATTATTCGGAAGTGAAACGTTTAAGAGTTAAATTCGAAACAGTTACGTTTGAGGAATTCCAAAAAATAAAAGTTCTGTCCGAATAGGCTCTGATCGAATTTGGTCCCCTGAGAACTCCAGGTCAAAAATAGACTCAGTTGAAATTTTGTCTACAAGGAACTTCAGGTCGAAAAGACTTGGTTAGAAATGATCCCGGTCGAGATCGAATGGATTCAGTTCGAATTTGTCCAGGTCGAATAGAATTGATTTTTGGCAAAATCAATTCTTTCATAGAGGACAAAGCCCGAGGCCCAAGCCCATTAGCCAAACAAAGATTTAAACCCATTTATTAGTCCCAGGACCATGTCCTTGCCCCAAGCCCATGAGTTAAAAAAGTTTTAAACCCATTTACTCCGCCCGCCCCCACCCTTGGCCCAAGCCCAAGAGCCAAACTAAGTTTTAAACCCACTTATTCAGAAGTGAAACGTTTAAGACTTAAATACCAAACAGTTGCGTTTGAGGAATTCCAAAACAAAAAAGTTCAGATCGAATAGACTCGGTTCGAATTTGGTCTCCTGAGAACTCCAGGTCGAAAATAGACTCAGTTCAAATTTGGTCACCTAGGAACTCCAGGTCAAAAAGGCTTGGTTAGAAATGATCCAGGTCGAGATCGAATGGATTCAGTTCGAATTTGTCCAAGTCGAATAAAATTAATTTTTGGCAAAATCAATTCTTTTATTGAGGACCAAGTCCGTGGCCCATGCCCATGAGCCAAACAAATTTTAAACCCATTTATTCGTCCCTCCCCCGCCCAAGGCCCAATCCCATGAGCCAAACAAAGTTTTTAACCCACTTATTCGGAAGTGAAACGTTTAAGACAAAAATACGAAAGAGTTACGTTTGTGGAATTCCAAAACAAAAAAGTTCAGTTCGAATAGACTCGGTTCGAATTTGGTCTCCGGAGAACTCCAGGTCGAAAATAGACTCAGTTTGAATTTGGTCTCTATGGAACTCCAGGTCGAAATCACTTAGTTAGAAATGATCAAGGTCGAGATCGAATGGATTCAGTTCAAATTTTCCAAGGTCGAATAGAATTGATTTTTGGCAAAATCAATTCTTTCATATAGGACCAAGCCCGAGGCCAAAGCCCATGAGCCAAACAAATTTTTAAACCCATTTATTGGGCCCAGGACCATGTCCTTGTCCCAAGCCCATGAGCCAAACAAAGTATTAAACCCACTTATTCAGATGTGAAACGTTTAAGAGTTAAATACAAAATAGTTACGTTTGAGGAATTCTAAAACAAAATAGTTTAGTTCGAATAGACTCGGTTCGAATTTGGTCTCCTGAGAACTCAAGGTCGAAAATAGACTCAGTTCGAATTTGGTCTCCTAGAAACTCCAAGTCGAAAAGACTTGGTTAGAAATGATCCTGGTCGAGATTGAATGGACTCAGTTTGAATTGGTCAAGGTCGAATAGAATTGTATTTTTACAAAAACAATTCTTTCATAGAGGACCAAGTCCATGGCCCAAGCCCATGAACCAAACAAAGTTTTAAACTCATTTATTCGGCTTGCCCCCACCCTTGGCCCAAGCCCATTAGCCAAACAAAGTTTAAACCCACTTATTCAAAAGTTAAACATTTAAGTCTTAAATACGAAACAGTTACGTTGAGGAATTCCAAAACAAAAAAGTTCAGTACGAATAGACTCGGTTCGAATTTGGTCTCCTGAGAACTCCTGGTCAAAAATAAACTCAGTTCGAATTTGGTCTCCTGGGAACTCCAGGTCGAAAAGATTTGGTTAGAAATGATCTAGGTCGAGATCAAATGCATTCAGTTCAAATTTGTCAAGGTCGAATAGAATTGATTTTTGGCAAAAATGAATTTTTTCAAAGAGGACCAAGCCCGAGGCCAAAGCCCATGAGCCAAAAAAAGTTTTAAACCCATTTATTGGGCCCAAGACCATGTCCTTATCCCAAGCCCATGAGCCATACAAAATTTTAACCATATTTATTCGGCCGGCCCCCACCCTTGGCCCAAGCCCATGAGCCAAACAAAGTTTTAGACCCACTTATTCAGATGTGAAACGTTTAAGAGTTAAATACAAAATAGTTACGTTTGTGGAATTCCAAAACCAAAAAGTTCAGTTTGAATAGACTCGGTTCGAATTTGGTCTCCTGAGAACTCAAGGTCGAAAATAGACTCAGTTCGAATTTGGTCTCCTAGAAACTCTAGGTCGAAAAGACTTGGTTAGAAATGATCTAGGTCGAGATCGAATGGATTTAGTTCGAATTGGTCAAGGTCGAATAGAATTGTTTTTTTGCAAAAACAATTCTTTCATAGAGGGCAAAGTCCATGGCCCAAGCCCATGAACCAAACAAAGTTTTAAACCCATTTATTCGGCTTGCCCCCACCCTTGGCCCAAGCCCATTAGCCAAACAAAGTTTAAACCCACTTATTCGGAAGTGAAACGCTTAAGACTTAAATACGAAACAGTTACGTTTGATGAATTCCAAAACAAAAAAGTTCAGTTCGAATAAACTCGTTTCGAATTTGGTCTCCTGATAACTCCAGGTCAAAAATAGACTCAGTTTGAATTCGGTCTCCTAAGAACTCCAAGTCGAAATGACTTGGTTAGAAATGATCCAGGTCGAGATCGAATGGATTCAGTTCGAATTTGTCCAGGTCGAATAGAACTGATTTTAGGCAAAATTAATTATTTCATAGAGGACAAAGCCCGAGGCCCAAGCCCATGGGCCAAACAAAGTTTTATACCCATTTATTGGGCCAAGGACCATGTCCTTGTCCCAAGCCCATGAGCCAAACAAAGTTTTAAACCTATTTATTCGGCCGACCCCCACCCTTGGCCTAAGCCCATGAGCCAAACAAAGTTTTAAACCCACATATTCGGAAGTGATACGTTTTAGACTTAAATACGAAACAGTTTCGTTTGAGGAATTCCTAAACAAAAAAGTTCAGTTCGAATAGACTCGGTTCGAATTTGGTCTCCTAAGAACTCCATGTCGAAAATAGACTCAGTTCGAATTTGGTCTCCTAGGAACTCCAGGTCGAAAAGAGTTGGATAGAAATGATCCAAGTCGAGATCGAATGGATTCAGTTCGAATTAGTCCAGGGCGAATAGAGTTGATTTTTGGCAAGATCAATTCTTTCTTAGCGGACCAAGTCCGAGGCCCAAGCCTATGAGCCAAACATAGTGTTAAACCCATTTATTCGGCCCGCCCCCACCTTTGGCCCAAGCCCATGAGCCAAACAAAGTTTTAAACCCGCTTATTCGGAAGTGAAACGTTTTAGAGTTAAATACGAAACAGTTACGTTTGATGAATTCCAAAACAAAAAAGTTCAGTTCGAATAGACTCGGTTCGAATTTGGTCTCCTGTGAACTACAGGTCAAAAATAGACTCAGTTTGAATTTGGTCTCCTAGGAACTCCAGGTCGAAAATACTTGGTTAGAAATTATCCAGGTCGAGATCAAATGGATTCAGTTCGAATTTGTTTAGGTCGAATAAAATTAATTTTTGGCAAAATTAATTCTTTCATAGAGGACCAAGCCCGAGGCCCAAGCCCATGAGTCAAACAAAGTTTTAAACCCATTTATTCGGCCGGCCCCCACCCTTGGCCCAAGCCCATGATCCAAACAAAGTTTTAAACCCACTTATTCGGAAGTGAAACGTTTAAGACTTAAATACGAAACAGTTACGTTTGTGGAATTCTAAAACAAAAAAGCTCAGTTCGAGTTGACTCGGTTTGAATTTGGTCTCCTGAGAACTCCAGGTCGAAAATAGACTCAGTTCGATTTTGCTCTCCTAAGAATTCTTGTTCGAAAAGACTTGGTTAGAAATGTTCCAGGTCGAGATCAAATGAATTCAGTTTGAATTGGTCCAGGTCGAATAGAATTGATTTTTGGCAAAATCAATTTTTTCATAGAGGACCAAGTCCGAAGCCAAAGCCCATGAGCCAAACAAAGTTTTAAACCCATTTATTCGGCCCGCTCCCACCCTTGGCCCAAGCCCATGAGCCAACCAAAGTTTTAAATCCACTTATTCAGAAGTGAAACGTTTAAGAGTTAAGTACGAAACAGTTACGTTTGAGGAATTCCAAAACAAAAAAGTTCAGTTCGAATAGGCTCGGTTCGAATTTGGTCTCCTGAGAACACCAGGTCGAAAATAGACTCAGTTTGAATTTGGCCTCCTAGGAACTCCAGGGCGAAAAGACTTGGTTTAAAATGATCCAGGTCGAGATCGAATGGATTCAGTTCGAATTTGTCCAGGTCGAATAGAATTGATTTTTGGGAAAATCAATTCTTTCATAGAGGACCAAGCCTGAGGCCCAAGCCCATTAGCCAAACAAAGTTTTAAACCCATTTATTGGACCCAGGACCATGTCTTTGTCCCAAGCCCATGAGCCAAACAAAGTTTTAAACCCATTTATTCGGCCCGCCCCCACCCTTGGCCCAAGCCCATGAGCCAAACAAAGTTTTAAACCCACTTATTCGGAAATGAGTCATTTAAGACTTAAATACGAAACAGTTACGTTTGAGGAATTCCAAAACAAAAAAGTTCAGTTCGAATAGTCTCGGTTCAAATTTTGTCTCTTGAGAACTCCAGGTCGAAAATAGACTCAGTTCGAATTTGGTCTCCTAAGAACTCCAGGTCGAAAGACTTGGTTAGAAATGATTGAGGTCGAGATCGAATGGATTCAGTTCGAATTGGTCCAGGTCGAATAGAATCGATTTTTGGCAAAATCAATTTTTTCATAGAGGACCAAGTCCGAGGCGCAAGCCCATGAGCCAAACAAAGTTTTAAACCCACTTATTCGGCACGCCCCCGCCCGCGCCCAACATAGAGATTTAATGACCTTGGTTATATTAAGAAAACAAACTACTATTCCAAGCAATGTGGGATTAAAGAAACCACATAGAATTTTGGAGATATAAAACCTAACTGAATAGACTACTCATAGCAGTTTTTATTCGAATAGACCCAAAAGTCAATTCGAATAGACTACTCAGAACAGTCTCTATTCTAATAGAACAAATGTCTATTCAAGCAGACTTCACATTTTATCTATTTCTAAGAGATTTAATGTCCAGATCCTCTTGGATCAACAAATATTAAAACCATTGGATTAATAGCCCGGTGGTTGATACATGTAAACTTCTTCTTATAGTTCCCCGTGTAGAAACGTATTTTTCACATTGAGTTGGTATAAAGGCCAATTATAACAAACAACAACATATAAGAGAATGTGTATAGAATTAAGACGGGCAGCTAGAAAGAAAGGTTTCATGAAAATTTACACCATAAGTCTGGGTATTACCTAAAATCACTAATCGAGCCTTTAAGCGCTCAATAGAACCTTCGGGATGATATTCAACGGTATTAACCCAATGACATCCAACAGTCTTTTCCCCCGAAGAAAGCGACACAATATGCCATATATGATTTTTACGAAGAGCATTCATCTCTTCATCCATAGCTAGCTTCCATCCAGGAGATTCTAGAGCTTCTTTATATGATGACGGATTTGAAACAGCGGATACAACAACCAAGAAACATTGAAAAGAAAGTGAAGTACAATGAAGAGAAACATAATTACATATAGGATGCTTTGTAGACGTAGTTGGAACGCAATATACTAAAGGGCATGTACGAGTTTCCTTACTTGCAATAGGTAAATTAAGATAAACATGAGATTCAGAAGGATTAGAAGAATCAGAATTAGTTAATGTTACCTCTCTTGAAGAATCGTGCGCGCTGGAAAGACCTCGGCTGGAGAGGGTTGCATGGTTTGAGGTGGAGCAGAAGTTTCTTGAAAAATAGTACGTTCTTTGGATCTCTGATAAACCTGCAATGGGTGAAAATGGGAGGTTGAAGAACCCATAAACAATTATTGTTTTGGTAATTGTGGAACTGGAAGAGGAAAAACATGGCTGACTCCCCCTGAAAAGAAATAATATCAACATCAAATTGTTGGCATGAGGAAGAGAAAAAAATAGTTGACTGAAAAAAGACATAATATCGAACGAGAGACCGGAGAATAGGAACGATATCCTTTTTGAGTGCGAGAGTAGCTCAGAAAAATACATTTAATCGATCGAGGAGCTAGTTTATCATGACTAGACCCCAAAACGTGTACAAAGGCAACACAACTAAAATCCCGAGGAGGAACACCAAATATATCCTTGTTAGGATAAAGAGGAAAGAAAGGAATGCGATCCCAAATATAGGATGAAGGCATTCTGCTAATTAAATAACATACAGTCAGAACCACATCTGCCCAATATGATTTTGGAACATTCATATTAAATATGAGAGTTCGGGGTTTATCTAGAATATGACGGTGTTTCTTTTCTGCAACCCCATTATGCTGAAAAGTGTGAGGGCATGTTGTCTGGTGGATAATACCTTTATCATAACAAAAGACTTTCATTGAGGTTTGAACATATTCCAAGGCATTATCTGAACGAAGAATTTTTATACGAGTTTCAAACTGTGTGAAAATTTCATTATAAAATAATTTTGGGTAACTCAGAACGGTCTTTCATCAAATATAACCATGTCATGTAAGAATAATCATCAATAAAGACACCAAAATAAGAGAAACCATAAATGCTTTTTATTCGAGATGCCCCCAAACGTCTGTATGGACTAACATCAAATGGTTTATAATAAGGACGCTCAACTCTAAGAGGAAAAGACTTACAATGATGTTTGCCCAATTGGCAAGCTTCACACTCTAAAACAGAAACAGGACTCAAACTAGGAATTACTTGACGCAATTTTTGAAGACTCGGATTCCCCAATCTATAGTACCATTGAATTGGGGAGACAGTAACACTCAATGCAAAACCAGATTCACCGGGATCCAAGTAATATAATCTGAGCTTCTCACGCCCCAAACCAATCACCCTATTTGTCGTAAGGTCCTGAAAAACATAACCATATGGATCAAGGTTACTGAACATTGAAAAGATTTTTAAAATTTGACTTATAGATAAAAGGTTAAAAGGAAAATTGGGAACATATAATCCAATCAAGAGAGAAAGATTTTAAGTAGGATGTAAATCACGCTTCCCAACAACAGGTCGGGAAGATCCATCAGCGAGAGTAATACTGGAGTTAATGTAGCAAAAATTAGAAAAGAGTGAGGGTTTACCAAACATAAGAGAACTTGTTCCCGAGTCAATGACCCAAGAGGATGGAGGGGGGTTGACAACTATATATGCATGATTACCTGATTGTACCATAGTTACCGTGGATGTGCTAAAAGCCGATTGTTGGGAATTCAACTTTTGAATGAGCTGAGTAAGTTGGAACGTCAAATCTTTCGTAGAATTTGTAGATGTCGTGTGACCTGTAGAAACTGGTGGAGCTAGACCAAGTACAGAAGGAGAATAACCATCAAAGGCTTGATTTTTGTATATAGGTCTACAATATATTTCGAACTTCGCGGTCCAAGCATTCCATAATAAGAACATTTTCGAACTTCGCGGTTACCATCATTATTGAACTCCATTACCACGGCCACCATGACCACCACGGCCTCCACCACGACCACGACTAAAACCTCCACGTTTATTGGAGAATAATCCAGCTGAATCAGTATTAACAACAGGTAAACTTACTGGAGAATCAACTGACTTCCTTTGAAGTCTTGAATAAGTTTGTACTGCAGTTGGAAGAGTCGCTCGCCAAAATTTGATCCCTGTAGACGCTGAAATCAAAATTCAGACTACTAAGTAACAAAGAGATCTGAAACTCCTCACGATATCTCTTTTGTTCTTCCAAATCGCTAGTTAATGAATGATATTGCAGTAATTCTTCCCAATAACCCTTCATGATTGCATAACGATCATGAATGAAGGACTCACCTTGCTTCGTGTTAAACATAGCTTGATACAGTTCAAAAACGCGAGACAAATTCTTCTCCTGAGAATAACTCTCCTTCATAGAGAGCCATCTTTTCTTTGGGGTTTCGAGAAATTGCACATTCGCCAAAATAGAGGTCTCCATAGTATGCCATAACCAAAGGCAAACCATAGAATTTTCACTCATCCAATCTTCATAATTAGCCTCCTTAGAAGATGGAAGATCTTCAATCAAATACTTCATCCTCTTACAAGCACAAGGATGTGAAGGTCGGCTTAAAAAAAGATAGCAAACAATTAAATTGCCAATTCAAAGCCAAGAAAGAAGAAGAGAAGGGCCCGAATAATCCAGCAGCATTAAGGTAAACGTCGATCATTCACTTATTCAAAAGTTTTTTGGTACCATAGATTCACATCTAGGTAGGGCTGTAATTTTTATTTTATTTTTTCCGAATTTCCGATTTTTCTAATATCCGATCTGATTTTATTTTTTTCGAATTTTGAATACTATATTGATTTTCGAATTTCCAATTTTTCTGAAAAATAACGAATTGGAACCAGATATGATTTTGAAATTTCGATTGTTCCGATCCGATTTTTTCCGAATGTACAGTGATCCAATATTTTTTATATATATGCGATCCGAAACAACCAAATATAATGTGGATCCTACTAAACTCTAATATAATGTTGTCTCAGCTTAGCTAGTGTATAATTTTGCAAATTAGAGCCTAATTGGAGAGAACTTCATTACTAGTAATACAACCTATGTATTTCATTTGTCTATCTAGTCCCCTTATGGACCTTTCATTACTAGTAATATTGATCCTCTTTTATGTTTGGGGATGTGTTAGTTGCAACTTTTCACCATATATTTATT
The DNA here is from genome assembly GCA_014058105.1 of Kingdonia uniflora. Lineage (NCBI taxonomy): Eukaryota > Viridiplantae > Streptophyta > Magnoliopsida > Ranunculales > Circaeasteraceae > Kingdonia > Kingdonia uniflora. The sequence goes on from JACGCM010001722.1 coordinate 297,731, forward strand.
AAAAATCTGAATATTCTTGTGGTAATTAAAAATCTGAATATTTGTGTATTGTTGATCTAAATCATGTTGTTTTGATAACTAATGGTTGATTAAAGCTATTACTTGTGTTGTTTTTAATTATCTTATAGGGCGATATCATTAAATTGTGGGAATGGAATGACATGAACCATGAGATGGTCTTTACACCTCCTTCCTTCCATTACTCAAATTTTCGATTATTTAATTCGATATTATTTGGATTTTCGATTTTTTCAATTTTGGATTTGTTTTCCATAATCCAAAAAGGAACAAATTGGAATCGAATGGATTTTTTACATCCGAAAAATTTTGGATTTGTTTTTATTTAAATACCTTAAATCTGATCAGATCCATCTGAAGAACAACCCTACATCTAGGGATTTTTTTTAATGTCAAACCCTAAATTAGTTTTCGTTTTCTAGAGAAAAGATTAATAGAGAAAGAAGAGAAGAGGAAGAGAGAAAACAGATACTCCGACACCAAGTTAAGATCAAAGCAAGATAGAGAGAGAGAGAGAGAGAGAGAGAGAAAGGCAAAGGAGGAAGTGTGTAGAGTAAATTAGGTTATGCTGTACCACTCATGTATTTAGCAAGGGTCATTGCACGGTGAAGAACGTCACACAAAATATACATAAAATAACTCAAGGACAATATGCACAACTTCTAGTAGGTACAAACAACAGAAGAACAAATGGGAACATCTATATCGTCTTCTTCATAAACAGTGCAGCTAATTTCAAGCGAGAGTTCTCGAGGAAGAATTTGTGGAAACACAATAAACTTGACTAGATCCTACGGTGGAAGTGGAAGTGGAAGCAGTATATTTCAGATCTTCATAAACAGTGTACATACATATTATATACCAATGTAAAACTGCATTGAGATACTGCAGTTATTGGCTATCAGCCTTCTTCTGGAGAAAAAACGATCCGAGTAGTATAGCAATTCCTGTTATCGCAACTGTGAACAGTAGACCTGTCCGAGAAAAGTTGTGTGGCTGGCGCCTTCCTTGAGCATGAGGCTCTCCATCAGATGGACTCGCGTCACTTCATATTTATTAAAAAAAAACTTTGTCAGATGTTAAGTACACTTTATAATTTTCAAATATAAAGGTTGCAGGTAGGGCTTTCATCAGAACTGAAGTACAAAAAAGAGTTGGTTTCCAACAGATGAAAACAAATGTTTAGATGAGACCAGTAAGTAACGAGTGTTTAGCAGATGGAGCACTACGAACAAACATTTAAATTAATATAACCCCAGATGGAGAGCTACAGATCCCTACAAGGGCAATGATCACATAATCACAGTTTCTAGAAATAAGTTCTTAAGATAACTGCATTAGGTCCTTGTCTTTTATACCACCAAATGTTTAAGGCTGCGTATTTTTGAAGTGGCCAACATTTTCTACTTTTAATGTCTGTCTGACTTCATTTCGCAAACAAGATCTAATGGTACCTTCTAAGAAGATAAGACCTGCATATAACTTCTCCTACACATTGGGAACTGTAACATGCTTCAAACTAATAATACACTTTGCATAAACTCTAATACAGTTTGCAAAAATCGTATAATGTACATATTACATAGATAAATACAAAAGGGCTAGCATGTACAGGTTTCAGCAAGAAAATGATAGATAATTTGAAATGATCATAAAAACAAATAAGCAAAGCAGATGTTAATTAAAGTACATATTTGCCATTCAGAAATCACCATAGACTCCTTTTTTTTCTTTTTCAAATCCCCTTTTAACAGGTGTGAGCTATATACCATGCTTAGGGGACCTTAATCTAGTTTTTCTTGGAAGGACCCTACTCTACTTGTGAGCAGGTGACTCTTCCCTTAGTCAACACTCTCAAAAAGCTTAATATCTCCTACGTCACCAAAAAAAGAAAATAAGCACTCTACGTTATCCACACCCAGCAGCAACTTTATGGGGTGAAACACACACCTCTAGGATTATTAAACTAGGTATCAGCTCATTCTTTTTGGGCTATCCATCAGCTTTAGAGAGGTAAAAATGTATTAAACATGGCATAGGCTCAATAGGCCCACAAAAGGATTATACAAATGTAGAGAAAGTGTTAAATCAAACTGTAGCAGTAAACCAAGATATTTTGAAACTAATGCCCCCTGATATTTCAAAGTAAAGCCTGCTATAAATTGGATTGTTGGAATCCCCCTACAACACACCAATAATACCCATAAGCACCAACTAAACAGACACTGCCTAAATCCCGAGAAAACACATTCCTTTTCTCTTCAAGTCAAAGATCTGATAGGATAAAACACCCGCATCCACAGAGATTTACCACCTTATTTTATACTGTGGGAGTGGGACATAAAGAAACTTGCTAGAAAAAACCCCATAAGAATCCGAAGAACTACTTGAAATGATCCCATATCATGCACAATGCCACAAGAGGCTATGCTTTATCGATTATTTGCTTGTCAACTTAATACCTACAACACCTAGAAAGCAACTTTACCTTGAAAAAACTATCTTTGTGCCAAACCATCTTAACTGAAAAGTCCACAATCTAAATTCAAAAATACACTCCCCATAGAAACCAACCACCAACAGATTATCCTTCTCCACATTTTCTCCTTCTACAATTGACCTATTTTTATAGATTAAAAGGCAAAGAAGTGATCTAAGGTTTCCAGGAATGAACAAATCCATATGCAGAGAATCACAATGAGAAGAGAAGAAAAATTGTCTTCTGATTGATATCGAGATTTAAATGTGAATAGAATAATCAATTTTCTTTTCAGTTCTAATCACCTAGAGGGGACAAGTTTTTTTAACAAATTTCTATGATGTTAACACAGCCACCATATTCTAATCCTTAAACACTTCAACAACAACAACAACAACAACAGCAACAAAAAGTCATGGAAACTGGAAAGGACTTCATATTATCAGAGATAACTAGGATTAGTAGCTCATATTTACTCATTCATGGAGAGAAGGCAATAAAGTAGCTGACTTCCTAGCCTCACATCATCATGTAAACTCATTTAGTGTATTTTTCCCTTCATTTTTCCTGAAGATCTCCACAAAATTGTTGAAGGAGATGCCAAAGGATGTAGATATCCTAGGATATAATGTTCTACCACGCCAAAAATGCATGGACAGAAGGAAGCTCGTCGATGAAGGTCTACCAAGCACCAAGCTGTGACCAAGTGCCACCGAGTAGTCAATATACTGCACCTGAAATGTTCCTTCGCAAGTCTTCACATAAATGCATCAGCAACAAGAAAATCATTAACTACTTATCAAAAGTAAATACCTCGAAAGGTACCTAAGTCACCACTACAAGAATAATTGTACCCAATGGTACAACCACAAAATCTTTTGAGTCAAACAGAATCTTCTCTCCTGGATTTTATCCCCAAAACCCTGTAAGACACATCTATCGTTCATACTCATAATTCCTCACGGAGTTAGGTTCTAAGTATGAAGATTGAAATTCTGTGCGCACCAAGAGGAACATAATCAACATATATACCATGATAAGCACTATTTATGAATATGCCTCCAAAACTATTTGTATATACCGTATTCTCTAGGTATAGCTTCAAGGCAACAAAAATATTTTGAGCCATCGTACCCTATCTTGGTGACAGAGACAAAATGTACACTAAGTTCTTCAGCTTATATCTGTAATACTCCACATAACAACCACTAAAACATGTACCCCAATAGCAAAATATCCACATCGAAACTATTTTCCATATATCCATCTAGAGCTACGTGCTTGTACACCAAGGAGTCTAAGCTACCCAAATATATTACAATCTTCCTCAACCTAGAAATGTGCTGCATATTATCCAACGTTGTTACAATCCCATTATACATCTAGATTCTGATTGCTTCCACCCAACATTATAACAGACAAATATTTTATTATTTTCATTGGTTTTGTACCTTCACTTACCACTTAATACCTAGGTAACAACTACACGGTTACGTGTGTCGGTGTCCGACAAGGGTACGGGATGTCGATAACGGCAGAATTTTGTTAAGTACCCTGCAAATAGTGTTGGACACGTGTGTCCGAGTGTCCGACACATTTTATTTTATTAAAGAGTATCGTTGTTACATAGCTTAATACTCAGGACACTAATCCTAGTAAAAAAAGACAAATGGGGTACATCAACCCGAGTCAATAATCTACCAAACAAATGGGTAATCTCCATATTTTTTTACTTACATAAGTACATAACCATGTTCTAATCATCTAAACTTGTATGGTCTACAGTCCAACTACTACAATTGTCCAGGTACACCTTTTCTTATAAAAATTTATAACCTTAAATCTGAGGTATCCCTTCAAACCTCGTTTTGTTGGTTTTCTCACTAACAATAAAACATAATGATCTGCTCTCAACAAATATGATAACAGGGAGAGAATTTTCATATTTCCAAATAGGTATTACTGTTGCAAAACACTACGACTCTACCAAATCAAGTAGTCAAGACTGTCTAAATTATCCAATCTATCCTTGTTGTTCTTCTTCTAAAACATAATTGATGCCAACTTTCCCAAAGATTGGATTAGAAAACATGATAAATGATTGCAAACTAACGGCAAACACCAACTGATCGAACAATCAACACACCCCATATACAAGAAAATTCAAAATGAAGTGTAAAACTACAGGTAGGGACACAAATAAATAGACAAAGGTTACAATATCATCTTTACCCCCAAGGTTCTTCAAGCTCATAGATTTGCTCCCCTAGTAGATCTCTTTCATTAAAACCCACATACTAGGATTTTCTAGAGCCCAAAGCACAGCCTTACAATGAATCTAAAGTGCCACCAACACTAGGCATAAAAAGGGGTCCAAATGCATTACGGTTGGACCTACCTCTGTTGGGCTCATGTGTATCTTTCCTTGGCCATTACCAGCTACTAGGAATATGTTTGTGTCTCGGCGTATAGCGGCAGAAGGTACATTTACTGCTCCATTAATGCGTTCGAAAGTACTTCCCTAACAAAATCGCGCCCATTTCTAACATTGGGACTCCTTACAAAGTCACAACATCTTAACGAAAATCATACACCAATCGTATTTACTAAAATTGATAAATTAAGATTAACCAAACAGGTTTCAAAAAAATATAGTGCATTTACTTGGAATAGAGATCCTTCTGAAATATAATGAGAAGATAGAGAAGCTATACAACATTAATCTATTAAGATAATAATTTATCTACCTGGAAGGTCCCACAGAACTATCTGGACTGCCATGAAATCTGTTATCATGATTGACTTGTTCACGCAATCTGATATACTTGCTGCACAGATGACAATATTCTGTCCGGTTCCCACACACTTCCTGAAATTATCAACAGGCATAGATTATATGCCAAAACTGCAAGATTATTTTGGCCCATATGAGTGGGAGTCCTTTAGTAAAGGCGGGTTTCTAATTATGATGATCCAAGTCCTAATAGGAAACTAATCCTATTGGTTAATGAGGTTAGGGTTTCCTACAAGCTCTCTACTTTGATGGAAAGCAGTACTTATGGAATTAGGAAACTATGTCCTCTTTCTACCTTATATAAGTATGCCTAGCCCATCAACTAAAGCACCATCTCAAAGTAAAGGTTAAGGGAAAGAAAACCTAGCTGTCATCGCTCACCGCTGCCGACGAACACAAAGGCATACCTCAATCAATCAAGCTATCGATCAAGGTATGTGATTATGTTTACGCATTATCGTTTATGTGATTATCGTATTAAGTCCTAGATCCTTATAGATCCTTAACGTTTATAGATCGTGTTATGTTTTACAAAAACTAGTTCTGATTTGAATCGCATTGATTAAGTCTTTATCCGAACCATTTAAATTTCTATATAAGACTATCAAGGATGAAGATCTGAACATGTAATCTAAGAATTGTTTATGATAACTACCTGATGCTCAAGGAGATCAACTGCAGGCAAAGGGAACTCACAGTATTCACATGTGACAATCCTTCGGGGGCAGTTCTCACCTTTATGAACAGCTAAAATATCACGCTCAACACTCTCACTGCATAATGAACAGTCTACCTGATAATGCACAAATTAAGTATAAATATAAGATGAAATACACACAGCTACAAGTAAAATGTATCAAATTAAATAAATTCAGGAAAATTAGAATATATAGAAATTAGTATATGGGGGACCTGTAAATTACATACATAATAAGTAAATGAGTGTTCAAGCCAAAGGAAGGTCTCAATTATGAGGGGGAAATGATAAGAAAAAAAGTTCTTATAATCTATTTAAATTTAAAAAATGAGACGATTGGTGAAATGAATAACCAACTATACCAAAAATATGAGTGGATACTGGATAGGCATTAAGGAAAAAGTTTATTATAGAGACCATCCCCTCGACTGTCATATTTAATAAGGATAGAAGTTATGGGCTGATTCCTTGCAAAGAAGAACTCCCATTACAGAGACGCATAATCATCAAAACTTCCGGCCTCAATGAAATTGTAATATTGTAAAATCACAAGAAGCCCAAAAAAAGTACTACTTCAAGGGAAACTCCAACCGAATTATTTACAAATATAAGCTTACTATATTTAAAATAGTAAGCCTTCTGGAAATAACCCCAAAGCCTGTAATCTAAGTCATACAAGATTATGCCAAAATAACAAGGTTCAGGGACTATGTACCGGAGCATGAGTGTGTAAGTAATGTTCTTCAGCATACTTTATAGGAACCATGTCACCACAGACTTTACATCTTTCAAGATTCCGGGAGCAATGTGCAAAATGTAAATCAATATTGGCAGTTGGAATAGTTCTGTCACTGAAAATATTTTACAAATATGTCAATTATTCGTTTTGTTTACCAATAGAAGAATAACTTATCACAGATAAACGTTCAATCTGAAACTATAACAACAAAAAGCAATAGAAGATTATTGTAAGTAATTACACATGAGACATCTTCGACTCTAGAAATATAATCTTTTATGTTACTGGAGCTCTGCGTTGTTGTAATTTCATTTCCAAAGGACTATGTTTGATGGCACTCTGGCTTGCTTGGGAAACCGGAGAAGGGCACCTCTCACATGGGGGCTTAGGATAGAAGTGAGCTTAGAGCAGAAAAGTTGGAAAGAAAAGATCCTCTCTAGAGCTCCAATAGATCCTTATTCAAAGGCATGGGTGGGAACCCTAGACATTAGTCCATGAGGCCCAAAGAGGTGATCCCGTTATGCTCCCTTCCTCAGGAATTTTGTCCGACTGTACGATCATTTGACCGTGGTTTAGTGGTCATCTGAGGAGGTGTCTAGCATCATTCATCTATATGTGTCTGTATTTTCAAAGGAGAGTGTTGTGGGAAGATATGAATGTAGTTGCTGCTGGTATTGCAGGAGGACCATGGTTAGTGGCTGGTGATTTTAATTATCGCCGACAAACTAATGAGAAGTTGGATGGAAGGGTTACCTTAAGGTTGCATATGGAGAAATTTCTGAACAAATGGTAGATGATTGTGACCTCAAAGAGGTGCCTAATAGTGAGTCTTTGCACACTTGGTGCAATGAACATACTGCTACCAGTAGAGCATGGGTACAATTGGACAGGGATTTTACTAATGTAGAGATGGTGCAAAATTTTCCTTAATTGAAGTTGCAACATTTAGAGAGAGGATGTTCAAATCCCTTCTTACTGCTATGAGAGAGCATGCTCAAATCACTCCTCACTGTTTTTTTTATCTGATGATGTGGAATAATAAGGTTCCCATATCTTTTAGTTTCAGAAGATGTGGATTAAACATGATGGTTGTATTAATTTTGTAAAAGAAGCTTAACCTTTTAGGGGTACATAGAAATGTGTTGCAGTCTTTGGCATTGAAGGTGAAAAGGGTAAAGTCGTATTTGAGAACATGGAACAAATAGTGTTTGGAGATGTGTTTCAAAATATTGAAGAAGCTCAAGATGAAATTACCAGGTTGGATGTGCAGTTACATAATGGTAGGGATGAGGTGGTGGTGGCTCAACTGGGTGAAGCTGAATAGAGGCATGCAGCATTATTGACTAAAGAGGAAGTTTACTGAATGCAGAAATCCATGTGTAAGTGGTTAGCAGAAAACCTAGTGGTAATGCATAGGCTAAAGTGATTTGAAAGAAAAGATAAGTCACCAGTCACCAGTCACCAGTCACCAGGCAAAACGCAATTGTGTCATAGTAGTAATGTCCGGAAGCTTATACAATGACTTAGTGGTAATGTTGACGTTAATACAAACTTCTTCTACCAAACAGTGTCACTCAACAAGGAAAAGCAATAAACTATTAAAATTTCAGTTACATGATGGCACAATACAACTACTTCTGAAGTGGGGGTCCTACATGAAGCTGCCGTTAACTATTACAAAGATTTACTCATGGCAGAAGTTGTAATAGACGTCGATTATATGTTTACTTGTATACTTTAGTTTGTACTTGTAGAAGATAAGGTTTTTCTTCTTTTAGTACCTGAGTTAGAGGAGGTGAGGCAGAGTCTTTGGAGCTCTCCTATGAATAGTCCCCCTGGTTCTGATGGTCTATTATCTGGTTTTTCTACATAGCTTGCAGGAAGGTAGTGTGTGAAGATTTATAGTTGGCAATGAAAGATTTTTTCAGGGTATTACAGTAACCCATGTAGTTTTTAACTCTTTCTTATAACCAAGTTGGTTTTAGAAATTATCGACCTATCAACTTATGTTTTGTAGCTTATAAGGTGATCGTCAAAATTATGGCTACTAGATTGAGTGTTGTGCTACCGAAGCACATATCTTCTTTTTTTGAGGAAGTTAGGGTTAGGCATAACCCCCACCAGAGTTTATTCAGTTAATGACATTTGCAATCTAGGATACTTTGTACAGTTAGCATCAGATATACATAGATTTACAAGTGGAAAAGGAAAAGAACATGAAAAGATAAGATCTTCTGATGTATCCATGTTTGTTGTAATGTAATGTGCAGCCTTATTTCCTTCCTTATCCATTCTGATGAGGCAAAATTTCCCATGTCTTCAATAATATCCATTGTCTCCCTAAGCTCCACTAAGCAATTCCATGGTGCTTTACAGGGTTTCAAGATAACCCGAATTGTATAGGAGGATTCAGTCATGATGCACAGGCTTGCAAACCCAAGTAAATTTGTAATCTTCAGCCCTTCCCACACAGCCAGGCAGACAGAAACCCCCATTCTTAAATCTTCTTTACAATCTTTGTTGAAAGCAATAATGGGAATACCATTTGGAAGTCTAAATATCCCTTCAATAGCTTTCTTTGATTCTGGCCAGATTCCATGCACATTTAGAATGATCTGCTGATCCCAGTTCTGCTTCCATCCAATCCAGGTTACAGGTTTAGGCTGCTTTATAAGTGAGATTAGACCCATTTCCTGATATACTTTTGATTACTTGGATTTAACCAGAACTTAATGGATGATTTGGAGCATTTATAGGCCACCTTAAAGAAGATTTTTCTAAAAATGTTCTCAGCTCTTGTACTTTCTTAGTTGAATTCCCTAAAGTTCCTTTCAATCCAAATGTGATAAATATAAGCACAAAATGCTACCTTTAGAACCTTTCCTCTGTTAACATCTATAGTTGCAGTCCTTACTAGCCATTCAAATTCAGAATCCCAGCCTTCAATTGTTCTGGTGAAGCCAAGTTTTTGAAAGACGTGTGACCAGATTTGAGTTGAATAAGAACATTTGAAGTATAGATGATCTTTGTTCTCCCCAGTAGCAGAAAGAGCAGTATGATGCATTTAGTTTGCCCACCTTAACAAGAAAATCTCTTGTTTTCAATCTATTTCTCATGGCTAGCCAAGCTATAATTTTGAGGTAAGAGTACTATCTGAGTTTAATGTCCAGATGATCTTGATTTTATCCTTCTGCAGAGACTTATAGGATTGAGCTATCTCTTGCCAAATTAATCCCATCTCAACTGATCTATTTCTTGTTGTAGGAATCAACCACCCATTTCCATGAACTATCTCTTTAATTTTTGCAGCTTTTGGAATGCTGAAAGTATCATGTTCACTTGCCCATATTTATTTGCCAAAATACCTCCTTTCAACCACGGATCTTACCAGAATAAGGTGTCTTCACCAACTCCAATAATGTGGATGCAGAATTTTAGAGTTATGTCTCTCTATTTCAACATTTGACCTCCATCCCATGAGCAATCAGCAGGACTGGTCACTGTCCAGAAAGAGTCCTCTTTTAGATACTTATTTTTGATCCATGCAGTCCACAAATTATTTTTCCCTGAAGTTAAATTTCAAACAGCTCTCATGATGAGGGAATCATTGAATTCTTTTAGTCTCTTTAATCCCAGCCGCTCCTCATTGAATTATTTTGGTACACATATATCTTCCCATGCTACACTTGCTATAGCTTTCTTGTTGTCAAGGCCAGCCTATAGGAACTCTCGGAATCTCCTTTCAATTTTATTCAGAATTGACTTTGGAAAACCAAAACATCCTGCCCAGAATAAATACAGTGTAGCTCTGAAGGGCACTCTTGATCAGTTCAAGTCTTCCTCCATAGGATAGGGATCTATTCCTCAAATTTGTGATTTTCTTAGATATTTTAGATATGAGGGGATCACAATCCTTTTTCTGAAAGTTTGAAGCAAGTAATGGTAATCCAAGATATCTAACAAGTAAAGAATCTTCTTCCAAGCATAGCTTCTCCTTTATGTTCTTCGCCGAAGGTCATATCTACTAATCAGTAGGGCATCATGAAGAGGATGGATATTTCTTATAGTATTGGTTTGACTCAGGAGCTAATGCGTGAGCTGCATACGAAGGTTAAGGGTCAAAATATGGTTGTGAAGATTGACATGGCTAAAGCATATGAAAGGCTTGACTGGGTTTTTTTTTCTTCCCAAAGAAGGTGCTTCTAAGGTTTGGTTTTAATAGTACTTGGGTCAGCTTCATAGCGCAGTGTGTGGAGAGTCCTTCATTTTCCGTGGTGCCCCTGGGGTTCACAAAGGTTTAGCTAAATCCTCTAAACGGCTGAGAAAGGAAGACCCTTTTTTCTTCCATGCTTTTATAATGTCAGAAGAAATCTTTCAAGAGATCATGAGATAAAGTTTGCAATTGTTAAGGAGGGGTATTATCCAATAAGGAGATGTGTCAATGTTGTACGCGGATGATTTTATGGCTTTCTTAAATGGATGTCAAAGTCCGTTGCATGGTTTAATGTTGCTTCTGAAGTGTTATGAGCCAGTGTCACCATAGAAGGTGAATCACACTAAGGTGGTGTTGTTTTGCTGCTTTTAAGTGCTGAAAAAAATTTCAGCAAAAAAATTCAGCAGTTGGGAACTTAAAAGCAGACACCACCTAAGTCTGGAATTATTATTCCTCGGAAGGTGTCGACGGTTAGATAGAACACTATACCAAACGCTACAGGGTTTCATCTTCGGGAATAACCTGCCACAAATCTTGGTGCACCTAATTATTATAGCACAACTGTAGTAGCATAAATTCCGCGAAGGGTGAAAGGATAGCAAGACAAGCTCTTATCTCCCGGGGGTAAGTTAGTTCTTCTAAATCATGTTTTACAGTCTATTCACATTCACATTAGCCTGTGTATGCCTGTACATGTTTCTGTTTTGGACAAGATAGAAAAGTTGATCATTCATTTCTTTTGGGGAGAGTTTGAAGGATACTGTAAAAAGTGTTGGGTACACTGGGAACATATTACTAAGACAAAACAGGAGGGAGGGCAGCCATGGTGTAATGTAGCTCTATACATTGTGCACGACGAGTGAGTGAATCTGCGCAACACTTGTTTGTGGATGAGGGTATAGAACAAATAGTCTGGAGAATTGTAATGAGTGTTTTCTGCGTGGAAGTTCAACCCTATATATGTGGGCTGTGGTACAGTAAAACATCTAAAGGGTTTCAATTTGGTGTTTTGGTTGACATGCTACCTACTCTGATCTAGGTGTTTCTGTATGTGGTCGGGAGATAATTAGAGATCTGGTGCTTTTGTATATGGTTTTCCTGCTTATCTAGGTGAAGGAAACTAGTACTTATGGTGTGATTATGGCTTTGGTATTTGGATTGAAGCTATGTAAACAAAGAAATATGTTCCCAATTAGAGCCCAAATTTATCGTGGATTGATGAACAACGTAAACAGAGGTGCTCCATGGAGTCTGACGAATCTTTGCCAATAGAGATATATAATTCTCTTTTGAGCTCGCCTTAAGTAAAGGAAATAGTGTGGCAGCTGATTTCCTTGCAAAGGAAGGTGTTGCGGGATTTATACATTTTTTTTGAGCTCATAAATAATTTAGATCCCAGCTTGAGATACATTTTGTATTTAGATATAGCTGGCATATACCAGTTAAGAATGCATGGAGTTTTTTATTCAGATTTTGGATGACCTCCCCCTATTTTTATATTTTATGAATAACAGCGGTCAGCGTTGTTCTAACCTTATATTTGGAAACAATCCATCTTCTATGTTAAAGTCTAGATCAATCAAGTACACAATTTCATCATCAAAACACATCGAAAACTATCAGCGATTGCAAGAGAAAAGAAAAGAGAGAGAGAGAGATCTTACCAATGACCGCATAGAGTTGTAGCTGGATCAGAAGCAATCTCCATTGACCCCCCTCTACAAATCAATTCTCTCTCTCTCTCTTTCTCTCTCTCTCTAATATTATCAAAAACAAAGAAGAAATTAGTATGATTCCATGAAGAATTGGGGAAAATAAGAACTGATTCGAATTGTTGTACAAAACAAACCTGGATTCCTTTCTTTGGTTTGCACAAATCGAGAGAAGTCAATTTGATGCTTTTGGGAGAGACAAGTTTGGTTGGTGTTTCGTACGGTTTTTCGTTTTTTTATTTCTACTTAATTCGGTCGGGAGTAATTTAATCCCCAGAGTAAGTTTTTTTTACCGCCATGTAAATTATTAGGGAGATGAATAGATGATAAGCCCTAAATTTAGGGATGTACATCAGGGCCCAAAAGCTGTGGATATCCAAAACCCAAACCGAAAAAAGATCGACAGAAACTCGGACCCGGTACTCACTTTGAAATCACTTCAAAAGAAACTTAATCTCACCAAAAGGGGTACTGAGGTCCTAAAGGAGGGCCAATTGCTTCTTATTTGAGACATTAATATTGTCAAAGGGTGCATTTTATAACCATGGGTGCCACTTAGGGTGCCTCAACAAAGAGATTGTCACGAGAGATTCAATAGTCTTGATATATGACTCGTGAATTATAATTATAAAAGTATCGAGGCAAATAGAAAGTCATTGCTAAACTTTTACTCTTCAGCACCACTTCGAACTACTGGGATGGTCAATTGGTTTTCAATGATGTGCAGGTGATTGTCACCAACAGACTTGAGGTCTAATGAGAAAATATTAATTTTTTCATTTTCTTTGTGAAGTAAGAAGATTTTGTTAGGAGTTAGGTCCGGCCCTAAGTGGGAACCCAACTGGGTTGGAGTGTCCCACTGTGCTCCTAACAATCCCATATAAGCTAGAGCTTATGGGGAGAGTTTTAGAAAGTATTTAACACCCAAAAGGGTCCAGTATTGTAACACATAACAGCAAACCTATCAATAAAACAAGCTCTTTCATTTCTCTCATGTTTAGTATTATCTATTGTATATGATTGCTTAAGTAGACTAGCTTGATATCCAACACGTTATCAACACTGCGAAGAGTTAGTGAATCAAAGGACGAAAAATCTCTCCAAAGAACGTTTTTATGAATTTTTTGCATTGCGGAGAGGTACTATTTTTTGTAAAAAAAATATTTGAGTATTAATTGCATGATCTAACATATAAGATATGTAGATCTGAGTTTATGGATTAATACTTATTTTTTTCAAAAAATTTAGACCTATTTTTAATGTTTTCTTACTCTTGCGGATGACTGTTTTCAAACTAAAATAGGGTCCGTTATAGTGATCAGATTAAGGCGTTTATAATTTTGTTGCGTAGCCTACTCTATGACGATCACGTTTAGATATCACACTCCATCGGAATATGTCCCTATCGCCGAAAAATAAGCATTGAACATAGGATATTCACAGTAAAAACCTCAAGTTCGGCGGCAAATTAGGTCAAGGTGACGTCACCAAGCCTTTATGGTTTTTATTTTTATTTTTTTCAATATGTCATGTTGACGTCATCTAGGTAAAGACCCGATCTAGACCTATTTAAAGAAGATTGGACCTAGATCAGACCTAATTAGCTAAAATTAGACCGAATCAGGTTTGGTGACGTGGCAGGGAACTGAGCCACGGGCAGGTGGGACCACACGTGTTGATATGACAGGACACGTGGCATGTGAGACCCACACATACACTGTAGTAGTAACACGTATTAGCCAGTTTGACCTAAGTCAAGCCGGTTGATGAGAAAAAAATTCGTATCCTCTAGCAAAATACCCGCTCAAAGTACGGTTGTCGAATTGTAGTACGGATGAGTGGGATCGAATCTACAGGGAGGTTTAGAAAAACAAATACTTTTATAGGCCAAATTACGGTTTTATAAAAGATAAATCTAAAGGAAAGAAATAACAAGAACAATTAACTAGAGAATAGCTAAGACTAAAAATTCGGCTAAACCAAAGTATAATAGCAATAATATAGTTTTACTAGGCGGATTATTCATCTCAAAAATCCTGGGTAGGGTATTTTCGATGTAAATATCAGTCCTAGATCCATGGTTAGGAATCTAGGGTTTGGTCATATTAGGTTTTACTTAATCTGATGTGTAGGAGGAATTCTTCCAACTATGGTTAAGCTTGGTTGAATTTCTTCTACGAGTTTTCTTCGTGTTTGCCCTAAAATCCGGTTTAATGATTATAACACCGAATTTTGGCTAAATACTCGAAATCGACTTACAAGCTATGATTAAGCCTAGAAGTATATTATAGTTATTTTAGAAGATTGTAAAGGAAAACTAATCCTATAACTACAATATTACTATTGTTACTCGGGTAAGGACTTCCTTCTAGTCATAGCTAGAAGGGATTAACCTTCTATCATTCCCAAATCATTGCATTAAACTAGTCTATTTACAAAATAAAGAAAATAAAGAAGAGACAACTAAATTAAACTAAGACTTTATTTCTTCTAAACTTGCTTTAATATGAGATCCTCATTACAATGGGTGGGGGGTTCCTTTTATAGGAGAAGGAACCCAAATCTTTAAGAATATTACACATGTCTAGAATATTACAATATATATTATTACAATCAATCATTAAGATATATGAGAATATCTTCATATCATTTCCTTGTTGAGTGTAAAAATTTTCTAATTATGGATATAGTTTAGTATATCTTTGTTGTAGAATATCTTCTCAATATATTTCTTGAATCTTGAATGCAATCTCTCTTTATATTATATTCCAAATATATTTATATAAATATTTATTGTCTCTTGGATATCCATTGCTAAAGAACTGCTGGAAATACTTTTATCTGACTTTGAAGTGCTTGGTTTTAAATATTCATCTCCAATAGCTACAATCAAACAAACACGCATAAGTACTTAAAATTAAATATAATAGACCACTAAAATACATGTTCGGGTATATTAAAAATGTCATAGTTACGAGCTTATCATCGGTCCAGACCGGTCAACCCGATCCAGGCCTTGACCCAGATCAAGTCAGACCGATTCAAACACTAAAATTGGGTTTAAAAGCCCAATTTTTAGTTAAATTTAGTCGAAAAATTCCTATTAACTGGACCTACCCCTGGGGGGACCCATTTTTAAAAAAAATATAAATATATTTTTAATTTTTTTTAGGAATGGGTACTTTGTATTGAAAAACTTGCTAACTTATTTGTGATATAAGAATATAGATTAATGTCTACTTAAATATCTTACGATAGCTTATAGGATATTAATGGTATGCCCCTAGGATACTAATTATCCTAACCAGGGATCAAAGATAATATAAAAACTAAGACTAATTTGGAATACGGCTGGGAGTCATATCTAAATCACAGTTAAATGTCAAGGACAATAATCAGAGATCAATTGAGAATTGACTTAATCTTATTTTCTAAAAACTTGGTGTACGAGGAATTAATTTTACGTATCTAGGTATAATTAGATGTTACTTGATAACATTTAGAGGTATTTAGGCACTAATAGTAACATATAGTACCTTAGAATGTTAGTTTAAAGATATGAGTAATCTACCTATCTTGTGAACTCAGCTAACTTTGGGGTGAGACCAATTATCAGTTAAACAACTAATACTTTTTATATTCGTAGAAAATAAGGTCATTTGGCTAGAATATACAAACATTATAGAACTTTAGGGATTATAACACCCTAGTTGTTAGAATAAGAAACGCACACATCTAGTGGTTTTGAATAACGATATTGGCTAAGATTTTATTAAAGCGCACATCTCAAATTAAGATCATTATTTTACAGGGTAAAGTTGGGATTTAATCATAAGAAAAGAATTTCATGAGTATTAGAATATGAAAAATGTTCAACTATAACATGATTAGGAATCATTTATTTTCTGTTATTCGAAGTACTATGATCTGTCTATAATGCATTTAAAATTTTATCAAGAATTGTTACTAATTATGATCTATATTTTTTCATAACAGATATATACAAAACTCAAGAACGTTGAGTTCCCTCCATTACTGCTTATTAGAGTCAATTACCTCACTTGGTGCATTGATGTTATCTTGTACTTGAAGGTTCTAGGTCTACAAAAGACCATCGTCACTGCCAACGCTGAAGATCACGTAGACAAAGCAAAGGCTTTATTCATCCTCCGTCATCATATTCAGGATGACCTGAAGATGGAATACCTCAGCAAGGTTGAGCAAGATGACTACGGGCAAGCTTGAAGGGGCGTTCTGGTCAGCAAAAGAACATTATGCTCCAAAAAGCAATGCACCAATAAAATATCATTTAGTTTCAAAATTTTAGGACCATCGCTGATTATAACTCAGTAGTCCACAAAATCTCTTCTATACTTTAGTTGTGTGAGAAGAAAGTTACTGATGCTGAAATGGTAGAGATGACTCTATCTACTTTCCATGCTAGCAATATTGCACTCAGAGGCAATATCGACAAGAAAGTATTACGACTCATGAAGTTTTGATTCAGACATTGCTCCTCTCTTAGTAAAACGATAAACTTTTGATGAAGAATCATAAGATGTGGTCTTTTGGGAGTATGTCATTGTCTGAGTCACACAATGTTCAGTTTCAGGGACACAACTATGGCGGTCGGGGACACAAACATGGAAAGGGCTAGGGAGAATACAAGGAAAATAAGATGGGCGGGAATCAGAAACATAATGGCTCTAAGAAAGGTAAATAATTTAAGAAATTTAACAAACCAGGAAATGGGAAGAAGGAAAAGAAGCCAGATCAGGAATCTCCTTGCTTTAACTGTGGTGGTACAGAATATTGGGCACAGAATTGCCAGTCACCAAGGGTGGCCAGAGATAATAGAGTCCAGACTCACCACGCAGCTATTGGCACTGGTTTTACCCCTATGGAGTTTGCAGCGTCAGACTTCTTTGGCGATACTGATGCCAGCATGGATCAACGTACGGAGTAATCAGTAACGATATCTCAGTAGATGTGTGATATCACAGTAAAAAGCACTAGTAGTTTATATTCTTTAGTTGCAAAGACTTGATTTATTTTTCTAATACCTTTTTAATTATGTTGGGAACAGATCATTTATGTTTAATAAAGTACTAGTAACACATATTCAGTATTCATTTATGAAATTTTACTTTTGTTATAATTGTGATTATTCAAATTATTGCTTGGGGAAGTAGTTAATTTGTTGTATAAATATTTCTTAATATGCTATATATATAGGTAGCCCATGGATCTTTCTGCCTATAGAGTACTAATTGATAATAAGACGAGTTGCGACGCATGTCTTGTTGACAGTGGTACCATGCACTCAAGATAAACAGTATTTCTTAAACTTAGATGCATATGTCGGGGACATTCAAACTGTTACTGGGTCAGCCAGTATCATAGAAGGCTCAGGGAACGCCACATAATTACTCCCTAATGGTACGATATTGAGTATTAAGTCCGTGTTATTTGCTAGTAAATCTCCCTAAAATTTACTAAATTTTAGGGATATACACGACAACGGTTACCAAGTAAAAATGATAAGAAATTATGAGAAAGAGATTATATGATCACCTATTCGCCTAACAGTCAAGAACATATATTGGAACGATGTCCAATGTATGCCTCAGGGATTTATTCTACTGCTTTCAGGCATGTCGAAGCATATGCAATCACTAATTTTTCTTTGTTACAAGAGAAAACATTTAGAATTTGGCATGATCGCTTTGGATATCCTGGACAAAGGACAATGAGAAAAATTATTAATAGTAGCTCTGGACACTCACTTACGGAAGAGAAGATTCAAATTTTGCAAGATTACCCGTGTAACACATGCTCTTAGGGAAAGCTTATAGTCCAACCTAGTAAGACCAAATTGGAGTTAAAATCTCTAACCTTTCTCCAACATATTCATAGAGATATATGTGGACCTATCCATCTACATAGTGGTCCATTTAAATATTATATGGTCTTAATTGACGCATATGTGAAATAGTCATACATTTACTTATTATAATCTAGAAATATGGCATTTCCATAGTTGTTTGCCCAAATTATCTGATTGCGGGCTCATTTCCTGGATCACCCGATCAAATCTGTGAGATTTGACGGCGCTGATGAGTTTACCACAAAGGATTTTGTTGATTATTGTACCGCTAATGGGATAGATGCCGAACATTCAGTACCCTATGTCCATACCCAAAATGGGATGTCAGATAATCTAATCAAGCAATTGTAGTTAATCGCTAGGCCACTTTTATTATGATCTTAGCTTTTGGCCACCGCGTGGGGCCATACAATTCTGCATGCTGCTGCTCTGATTAAAATTCATCCAATAACTAATAATTAATATTCTCAATTGCAACTAGTAACTAGGTCAGAGCCCGGTGTCACCCATCTACGAATATTTGGATGTTCTGTACAGGTGCCAATCGTACCACCATAACGTACGAAGATGGAACCCCAACGTTGGCTCAGTATCTATGCGGGTTACGATTCACCATTTATCATTCGATATTTGGAACCTACTACCTATGATATATTTACTGTGAGAATCACAGATTGTCACTTTGATGAAACGATTTTCCTAGCATTGGGGGGAGATATGACAATCAATGTTGAGGAAGTTTCCAAGATTAGTTGGAAAATACCATCAATGTCTCATCTAGATCCCCTAATCAACCACACTGATAAGAATGTGTAGTGGATTCTATACTTATAATAGATCGCTAATGAATTGCCAGATGCATTCAACGATGCTACTAAAGTAACTAATGCGCATATACCTGCAAGTAATGCACCTGTACGACTGGACGTTGATGATTATTTTTTATGCATTACTTAATACCCCGTTCAAGTACGGATTTACCATTATAGAAATTGTGGAGTGGGGGTCATACCACGGAGAGTGTCAAGATGCAAAAAACTAATCCTTGCCGATTTATTGATGATTTGGTGTTTTCTTCAAAACTAAGAGAAAACTAAGGAAATAATATCAAATTAAAAGAAACTAGCGATGACTAAAGTTCCACCCAACATAAATACCAATAGATCAAATAGTTTTACTAGACAGATTTATGTACCAAAAATCTCGAGTAGGGCATTTTTAGTGTAAATGTTAACCCTAGATCCATGGTTAGGCATTTATGGTTTAATCATTAAGTTTTACAAAATCCAATTTGGAGGAGAGATTCAACCAACTATGGTTAAGCTTGGTTGAATTTCTTCTCACACATATTTTCCTTTTATTGCCCTAAAATCCGACTCAGTGGTAATAACACCGAATTTTGGCAAAAGAGACTAAATTAAATTTTTAACTATGGTTAAGCTTAGAAGTGGATTACAGCTCTTAGAAGATATGCCGAAAAAGAGCTAATCCTAGAAAACTATATATCACTATCGCTACTTAGGTAGAGCTTCCCTCTAGTCATAGCTAGAAAGGGATTAGCCTCGCATTATCCCTAAGATCATCACATTAAAATAAATAAAGCAAATAAAAGAGAGAGAAAGAAAGAGATGCTTAAACAAAAAGTACTATTGTATTTCTTCAATTCCTTTCAATGCGAGATGCCGAATTACAATAGGGGGAGGGTTCCTTTTATAGGAGAAGAAACCCAAATTAAGAAACTATATATTAAATTCTAAATAATATTTTCGCAATAACTTCTTTTAATATTACAACCAATCAGCTAAGATTTTTGCATATAATTCTCTTAAGTGATGTAGAGATCTTTCTTCATGGGAACTCTTAAATATATCTTCAATATAAAATATATTTAAAGATCTTGGATGTAATATCTTTTTTGATCTTATTCTCCAAGAATATTTATGTATATATTTTTCTTTAATCTTGAGACCAAATATATTGTGTCTTTAACTTTTTGTGCTATAAACTATTGGAGACATTTTTACTTGACTTTAAGAGCTTGGTTTCAAATATCCATCTCCAATAGCTACAATCAAACAAACGCGCATAAGTACCTAAAATTAAATATAATGGATGATTAAAATACATGTTTGGGTATATTAAAAATATCATAATTATACGCTCATCAAATACCCCTAAACTTGTCTTTTGCTCATCCCGAGTAAAATAAAATAATAGTCACTTTCATAGGGAGCATGATTACATTTAGCATATGCAACAAGCCGTTAAACCTCTAGATTTAGCCTGGTAGACGAGAGTTGTCTCGTGAGGGTTTACAATGACTATACCCACAAAAGTCAATAATGACATATTAAACAATTTTAGAAGACACATGACTCATTTCCTGTGAACTTATCCTTACTTAGTTATATGACAAAAAGATACCAATGAGAAATCCTTAAACCTGTTATTCTCCTAACTATACCACAAAATATTTTAATCTTATCTAAAACTAAAGGTACTACATCATGATTAGAAAAAGGTTCAAGTATTTTGCTTTAGCTATATTTGAGTGTACAGTTAAAATAGTTGCATTGCCTAATACGTTGTCTAGAATAATTTACTCAGTGTTTGGTAGTTTAGTTCTTACTGAAATAAGTTCAACGGCTAGTTCGACAAGTACCTTAGTCAATTCGTCTTCCTAAAATTTATAATTTTCTTTTCTTTTCTTTTGCAAGCCTTTTCTTTTGAGTACATTGTTTCTTAGTGAAGCCTCTATAACAATAGATTTTCGGTCGATAATCTCCGCGAGTTGGCTAAGGTTGCCAGGTTGTGGTACTTCATCATGACCTAGACTCAAAATTCTCACAAGTAACATTTTTGTGTACTCCTTTCACATAGTTCATGGTCAAACTCGAGATTGGTGATACTTTTTCCTCTTTCAGTTCTTAATCATGTGAGTAGCCTTGCAGCGTGAAAGTTTTTAGAGCATATTTGGTTTATTATTATTATTATTATTTTCTTAGGAATGAACTTATAATTAGACAGTTGTCTCCCTTGTAGCTAATTATTCCTAACATAAATATTAAATTTCCCTTAAACATAGCAAAAATCTATTAAAAATATTAATTGCAAAACTACGGCGAAGTGCATATTTTCAATATATGCCAAGCTAACTTGAATTAGCCGCTAATAAAAAGATAGTACATCTAGCTTAAGATAGTTCAAAATATTATAGTGTATACTTGGAAAAATTTCAAAATTTAGGCTTTTCCATAATATTTATGTCAAGGTAAAATTAGTTTAAGTGTTTGGAAATTCGTCAAAAATATATCATAAATTGTCAAAGTGTCATTATTTCACTTTTCTTTAAAAAGCATTTGCATAAGTGGTTTCTTACCCCAAACTTAAATGAAACATTGCCCTCAATGTTTGAGAACAAGAAAATAAATTGAAGAAGAAAACTAAAATATCTTACCTGAATGTGCTATGGGTTGTCTCCCAAGAAGCGCTAAGTTTATCATCTTCAGCCAGGCGAATGTACCTTCAATTTTAATGATGTTACAATGGTACTATATGGGTACACAATATTAGCTTTGATATACAGGATCATCTAGAAATATTGTATCTTTATCAAAAGTATAGGACTCTAAGTACGGTTTTAATCGTTGGCCATTGACTTTAAAAATATTTCCGTTTTTAGGATCCTCCACCTTCATGGTCCAATGAAAAAAAAACAGTTTTAACCGTAAAGGGGCCATGCCAACGGGATTGTAATTTCCTAGAAAATAGATGAAGCTTGGAGTTATAAATCAATACATTTTGATTGGGCTCGAAGGTTTTACGAATAATTAATTTGTCGTGAAAAGCTTTGGTACGTTTCTTGTAAATTTTTTAACTTTCATAAGCCTCATGACAGAGTTCATCTAACTCAGAAAGTTGAAGCTTTTGTTTAGACCCAGCTTGGTCCATCTCAAAGTTATGGGCATTTTTGACCCAAAGAGCTCTGGGCTCTAGTTCTACAAGCAAGTGGCAAACCTTCTCAAAGATAAGTCTATAGGGTAATATTCCAATCAGGGTTTTATAAGCTGTTTGATAGGCCCAAAGAGCATCATCAAGACGGTCTGACCAGTCTTTACGATTAGTTCGAGCAACTCTTTCTAAAATTCTTTGAAACTCTCGATTGGAAACTTGATGCTTATGGTCATTTGTCTGACATGCTACCACTTCAACCCATTTTGAAACATAGTCCACTGCGACTAGAATATAGAGGTTTCCATGAGATAAAAGAAACGGTCCCATAAAATCTATGCCCCAAATATCAAAAAGTTCAACAATAAGAATGTTGTTTAAGGGCATCATATTGTGGTGAGAAATATTGTCGGTCCTCTGGCATCTATCACAACTAGAACAAAAGGCATGTGCGTCACGAAAAATGGTAGGCCAATAAAGACCAGATTAAAGAATTTTTATAGCTATTTTCTTGGCACTAAAAATCCATCCACAGGCATCGGTATGGCAAAACATGAGTGCGCTTTGGAACTCATCAATTGGAATATATCTCGTAATAACTTGGTCATAACAAAACTTATACAGATAAAGATTATCCTAACTGAAATGCCTAACCTTGTGTAAGAATTTGGTTTTATCTTGCTTAGACCAGTGGCCAGTTAATCGTTCAGTAGCAAGATAATTGAAAATATCGACATACCAAGGTAGTTGTATAACAGCCATGAGTTGCTCATCAGGAAATGTCTCTAAGATAGGGAGGAGATCCACACCATCATTGATGAGAAGTCAGGATAAATGGTCCGTTATAACGTTTTCAACACCTTTTTTCTCTTGAATTTTGATGTTAAATTCTTATAACAAGAGGATCCTTCAAATTAACCAAGGTTTAGCGTCCTTTTTGGATAACAAATATTAAGGCTGCATGATCGATGTAGACAATTATTTTGGACCCAATAAGATATGACCAAAATTTTCTAATGTAAACACAATAGCTAATAACTCATTTTCAGTCGTAGAGTAATTCATTTGTGCATCATTAAGTGCGCGACTGGCATAGTAAATAATATGAGGTTTTTTTATCTACTTTATGCCCTAAAACTGCTCCAACAGCGTAGTCAGAGGCATCACACACCAATTCAAATGAAAGATTCCAGTTGGGCGGTTGGATAATTGGAGCGGAAGTTAATAGAAGTTTGAGCTTCTCAAAAGCTCTGGAATATTTATCATCAAAGTGGAAATCAGTATCCTTAGCAAGTAAATTGCACAAGGGCTAAGAAATTTTACTAAAATCTTTGATGAACCAACGATAAAACCCAGCATGGCCTAGAAATGATCGAATGGCCTTAACCATCTGAGAAGGATGTGAGGAAGAAGTAATATCGATTTTGGCCTTATCAACTTCTATCCCTTTGTTGGAGATGATATTCCCAAGAACTATCCCTTGTGTCACCTTGAAGTGACACTTTTCCCAGTTTAACACCAAATTGGTTTGTGTACATCATTCTAGCACGAGCTCTAAATGATGCAAACATTCATCAAAAGAGAAATCAAACACTAAAAAATCATTCATGAAGATTTTGATAAATTTATCAACCATATCAGATAATATGCTCATCGAACAACGTTAAAATGTAGCGGGTGCATTGCACAAACCAAATGGCATACGTCGATAAGCATAAGTCCTATAGGGATACGTTAATGTGGTTTTCTTAAGATCTTCTGGAGTGATGGGGATCTGATTATATCCAGAATAACTATCAAGAAAATAGTAATGACTTTTCCCGCTAATCGTTCAAGCATTTGATCAATGAATGGAAGAGGAAAATGATATTTCCTAGTGACCGTGTTAAACTTTCTGTAATCGATACAAACACACCACCCGGTGGTTATACGGGTAGGGATTAATTCATTATTCTCGTTTTCAACTGCAGTAATCCTTAATTTCTTGGGTACAACTTGAATAGGGCTGACCCACTTACTATCCGAAAAAGTGTATATGATACTCGAGTCTAATAGCTTGAGAAATTCCTTCTTAACCACCTCCATCATAGTTGAATTTAAACGTTGTTGCATCTCACAAAAAAATTTAGCACCTTCCTCGAGATTGATGCGATGCAGGCATACGGCCGGGTTAATTCCCTTCAAGTTTGCTATAGACCACCCTATGGCTGATCTATATTTTCTCAGGATACTCAGCAGTTTACCTTCCTGGTCAGCATCTAGATTAGAACCTTTTATCACAGGTAGAGTTTTAAAATCACCTAGAAGGGCATACTTGAGAGTATTGGGTAATGGCTTGAAGTCCAGCTGGGGTGGTTTAACAATAGATGGAATAGGTAAAATTGTTGATGGTTCAAGAGGTTCCAGCCTAGGTCTCCATTTGGACATGTTAAAAATAGGAGTTGAGTTGAGTAAGGCCTTAAACTCTTTAACGATCGTTTCTTCATCAAAGTCCTTACCAAAGTTTATAAGACATGATTCTGATGGGTCCTTAGAAAATGATTTAGGGGACGAGTTGTAAACTAGGGAGTCAATCATATTCAGCTCTGCCATGTCGTCAGAATGAGAGACTTGAGTATTATTATTAAAAACATTGAGTTTGATCTTCATGTCTCCCATTGATAGTTGTAAGACTCCATTAAAGCAATTAATAATGGCATGAGCAGTAACAAGGAAAGGGCGGCTCAATATGACGGGGATTTCACAGCTAGGATTCGTGACATCTCCAGTATCTAAAATAACAAAGTCTACAGGAAAAATAAGAGTATCAACCTTGATAAGAATATCCTCAAGGATACCACGTGGGTATCGTATTGACCTGTCAGCCAATTAAAGTTTCATTCGTGTAGGTTTGAGTTCTCCAAGTCCTAATTTGTGATAGACCGAGTAAGGTAAGACATTCACACTATCCCCCAAGTCGAGTAACGCTCTATCCACTTTGTGATCTCTAATTTTACAAGGGATGGTTGGGCTTCCAGGGTCTCGAATGGCATCGAGTACTAGAATATTTATTTGAACTTGTTTAAATGTATCTAATATCTCGTCAAATTGAATCTCTTTATTAACCAGAAGAAGGCGTTGCGGATAAGGTACCTTTGGCTCAAAATGAGCCTTGAATATGAGAATAGAGGGAAAAGACAACTATTTAGATGTCTTAGAAAGTTCTTGGCTGCTGACTACTACTGGTTCATTCGTACGTACCTCATCCTCAATCATAACAGGTGGTCGCTCAACCATATGTGTTTCAACTCGGTTATCAATTTGTCTACTACTTCGAAGGGCTGTAATGGTATTAAATTTTTTGGGGATTGAGTTAGGCTCAAGCCCAGGTGGTCCTTTGAGATTAGATTCAGGTTAGTTAGGGAGCTTACCCGGTGTTCTCTCATTCATTGCATTTGCTAATTACCATATCTGAGTTTCTAGATTATAGATAGATTAGGACGTGGTGTTTTGATTCAACAATGTCTGTTGCTGGAATTGCATCATTTGTTGTTGAAATTGCAATGCCTATTTTTTACTTTCCATTGATTGTTGCATGAGGAGAGAAAATGTATCTTCCAAAGATGGTTTGGGTGGAGCGGATAGAAACTGCTTGGATGATTGAAAGGTTTATTGAGATGTATGAGGATAGGACTAAGAATGGGGATTCCTAGGCAAGTTTTAAGCTGAGGTTTGTGACTATCCAAAACCCGAACTGGGTTGGTTGTTCTTCCACAAAAAATTTGGGTAGTTCTGCCAAGTTGGCTTGTACGGATCAAATGACATCTTGTAGGTATTATTCAAAGCATTTACTTGCTCTTGATTGTCATTAATTTCATTGAACATGGGACACATTTGACTCATATGGGTAACATCATAACAAATGGTGCAACCCTGTTGTTGAACTTGGTTCACACTGCCCTTAGATTGATTCATAGTCATAGCCTCAATTTTTTGGTTAAGAGTATTTAATTGGGCTTTTATGGCCGTTCCCTCACTCACTTCGTTTAAGTCACCTTTCTTGGTTGTACAAACATTTCTATGTGGATCAAAATCCCACTGCTGAGAGTTCTCAGTCTATGTCTCAAACTCCTCATAAGCTTTATTAGGTTCAAGGTCCTGGAATTTGCCACTATGCATGGATTCTAGCCTATAACGATTCTCAGAGGTTATTCCATGATAGAAGATTTGGGCTAGATGTTGCATCTCAAAACTATGATGGGGACATTGTAAAAGAAGATCTTTATATTTCTCTCATACCTCATAAAATGTTTTGCTCTCATTTTTAGCAAATTCAACAATTGTATTCTTAAAGGTGAAGATTTTTCCCATTGAAAACCATTTGATTTTGAACTTGGCATCCATTTGGTTGGTGCTAATGAATCAAGCCAATGACTCGCCTTGTCTTTTAGAGATGATGGGAATAAACGAAGCCGGACATAATCCTCAGTAAAATATTGATATTTTAAGACACACAAATTTTCTTAAATTCGTGTACGTGCTTATAAGGGCTCTCAGAATCAAGCCCATGAAATGTAGGTAACATTTGGATCACACTAGGCTTGATTTCATAATAATTTGTTATGACGGTTAGTAACACGATACACGAAGGTATATCACTTACCACTGAGATCCAATAGCTTCTAAGAGATTTGTCGGCAGCCATGATTGGGGGGTTTGACTTCTAGCTCAATAACAAGCTTAATTTGGGTAGCTCGAGATGGATTGCCTTCCTCCAAAAATGGAGAAACTCGTGATTGATCACTCTCCTCCCAAATCGGGGGTCCTTAATTCTCTATTGTGTTAATTGGGCGAGGTAGTCGCCCTCTTCGCTTAGGTTGAGGTGGTGAGCCGTAAATAGGCAAAGGTTCTAGAAAACTTCCTAAACATTTTTCTCCACGTATCTAATTGATCATGCACAAACTAATATGCGATAATATTCGGCACCCGATACAATAAACAATCAATCAAACCTATAATCTAACACTTTAACATTTTTTAAGAAGTAATAAGTATGTCTTCCTTATATTCTTCTATGTTCATAAAAGGGTAGGTTGGTCAAAGGCTTTGGTTCCTACACTCCCCTGCATTACTGTGCTAGTACTAGCTTAGAGTAGATGTTTAATCCTCACTCCTGAGTGAGTCGCCTTATCGTATGCTAGCACTTGGAATGGTGACGTCGTAAACCTACAACCACTATTTTGCGGCGCTAGATTGGGGCCGTATCCTACGAACCCGTATTTGTACCCCGGTCTGGTACACCTATCTGTTGGGTGGTTAAATCCCACAGGAATCTTACTACTCCTTTTTTATTATCAGTTATTTTTAGGTTCGAGTCGTTCAGTTTTCGTATGATACGAATTTCTTCGTATCCCTAATGGGTGGTCCCACTTGTTAGAGACAGCTTTTTGGGTGATGAAATCCCACAAGTCTCTGGAAGTTTTTACTTTACTAATGTTGAAATCAAAAGGAATTTAAAATTTTCAATAGGTCAATCCAACCACAATAAATATTTTATCAGAGCAGCATGTATTTGCACAGTCCACACGACTTTATGTTCCTAGTGCCGGGGCGGAACGGATATGAACCCCTTCTAGATGTCAAGTTTAGAGAAATACCAACCTACAAGAAGTATTTCCCAGTGAAGTTGTGGCTACCCCTTCACTTAGAGGGTAAAAGAAGGATGCGCCCCTTCACTTAGGGGGCACAAGAAAGATAAATTTGATGATGCTTTCAGCTTTGCATATTCTTCTGCTTTCTATAGTTCTTTTTTTCACTTTTTTACTATGTCGCAAAATAAACCTGAAAAAGAGAAGACAACAAATTTAGGTGCAATGCTTCGCGAGAGTTACAATTATATACTCAAAAATAATATGATCAATTAATGTGACTGTGATGATGTAGTTAAACGAGATAACAAAAGGATGCTCTCAGAGGGCATTATTAAGTTATTGCTTCCAAAAGAACTAAATAAATTTTAATGATTATAAAGCTCCACATGTAGTAACATAAATATGCAAAGAGTTGTGACCAACTGCTCCAAAATAAGTCAAAAGATATTTTTAACTTGTATGTGTTGGAAGATGATAAATCTAGAGCAATCTTATGTAATAGCTTATGAACAAGAGAGAGAGAAAGAGAGATTTATTTATTCATCATAAACGTGTTCTCTATACATAGTACAGTGATATATATAGACAACCCAAAGAGTTACCTAATCTACTCAAACTCTCCCTATAACCCTATTAGGCCTATGAGTTTGTTAGGAGTCCGTATAGGACACCTCTACCCTATTGGGTTTCTAGCTTGGGCTTGGACCCAACTTCAAATACTCCCCCTTTGGGTGTTCCATACTAGGACGACTTGCCTCATCAAAACCTCTGCCCAGTAAAACCCCCTTGAGAAAAAAGTTGTGCAGGGAAAGAGTACAATCATATGCCCTGTATAGGTCATGGACGCGTAAACGTTGCCTCATCAAAACCTCCAGCCAGTAAAACCTCCTAGGATAAAAATTACGCTATCAAGAAAAAGAGTACAATACGCATGTGTTCACGTTAGGCTGAGACTACTCCCCTTGATGTCGATCTCCCTGAGATCTATCTCCCTAAGATAATAAATCTTGTAAACTTCGCATGCCGATTTCATGAACTAATTTCCTAAACATAGGATATGCAAGAGCCTTCGTGAATAGATCAACCAGGTTGTCTTCTGAATGAACTTGAACAACGTTGATCTCATTTGTCTTCTGCAACTCGTGTATGTGGAAGAACTTTGGTGAAATATGCTTTGTTTTGTTACCTTTAATAAATCCGCCTTTGACTTGAACGATACAGGTTGTATTGTCTACATAAAGTGTCGTCGGTTTATCTTAGATATAATTCAGACCGCAACTCCCATTGATATGGTTAATCATAGACCGCAACCAAAAACATTCTCTACCGGCTTTATGTAGTGCAAGAATCTCTGCGTGGTTCGAGGATGCAACAACCATTATCTGCTTTACTGATCTCCATGAAATCGCAGTATCTTCATACAAGAATACATAACCCGATTGCGATCGGCCTTTATGTGGATCTGACAAATATCCTGTACCGACATTTCCTATAATTTCTTATTTTTTAAGTTATGGATAGAACATTCCCCAGTCTTTTGTACCGATGAGATATCTCTAAATGTGCCTGATCTCAATCTGGTACCTTTGGGTAGGAACAGAACTATGGCAAGCCAAGCAGTTTACTGCGAATGAGTCACTGGGTCTAGTATACCTTGTTAACTATAGCAAAGTACCTCCTAGATAGCACCATGGCCCTAGGAGTTTCTCCCCCCATTAGGATGGTGGAAGATGTCGTTATCCATATCCAAGTGTTGGATGCACAATAAATGACTTAACAACGTGTGCTACATTCGTATCGAGGTGTTAGATAATTCTTTCGATATATATTACTTGGTGTATGAGTGCCACTATCATGATGTTCGATCTGTAAATCGAGACACTCTTGATTTCCCAAGGTCTTGTATTTTGAATTCCTTCGCAAGGTATTCAGCGGCTCTCGCGATCTCCCCCGGAGGTCTAATGATATTTAAATCATTTAGTACACTGTTATGATGTTACTAAAGCTAATTTATGTATAAGAATGCATGGATAGATAAGGATATTTGCAATGTCCTTGACCTTCAAATACTCAATCAACTATGTCACATGGGCCCATTGCTTCAAATCAACAATATCTTTTCCAGTTAAATTACGTACATACCTCGTGTGTCGGGCATAGTTGCTTCCAGAAGCTTATACCTTCCCAGGTATCTTCATGTATATATCCGTATCTAGTTTCCCATATAGATATGCAGTATTTATATCAGACGCATGTCTAGCTTATCCTCGGCAACTTGAAAGACCGATAAGTACTGAAGCGTTATAGCGTCCATAACCGGATAATAGGTCACACTGCAATCGCTACCAGATTTCTTTTTGATTTCCTGGGCAACTAGTCTTGCTTTGACAATATTATCTCTCTGAGTTAATCATGTTTCTGTACCTTTCCTATTTATAACCGATAGGCTTAATGGTATCACTTCACATTATGCGCAAGCTGAACTCCGCTTGGATTCCAGACACCCACTTTGGCCAATGTATAACAACATATAGTTATTTACAATATGTAGCTATGAATCCTCATCCTTGTTGGCGAGCACAGCAGTGAATATGAATACCTTGTAAATGGGTGGTTCCATCCTTAATAAACCGACTACACCATTAGTCATATTTCTCCCTTATTATGCAACACCCCTGCTCAAAATACTTTCTTCCAATGGTGCTTCGCACTAAGCGCGAGCCTCAGATTCGTTTACGGTACTAATTCTCTAGGAACATTCTGCTGCAGTACTAGTTTCCCCGAAATGTTCTGCTGTGCAGGTGCATTACTTATAGGTACATACACTTGCGGTACTTCAATAGTGCTAATAAATGCATCTAGCAAATCAATTACGATCTATTGGAGGTTTAAAATGCGTTAAAATTTATTATCACCTAACTAATGTATAGGGATCTCGATGAGACAACGATGGTATTTTCTAAAACCTCATGGAAACATCCTCAGCATTGACTGTTATATCTCCCCCCAATGTTGGGAATATTGTCTCTTCAAAGTGACCATTATCTGGCCTGCAGGATATATGTCACCAGTGGGTCTGAATTTCTAGTGATAAATACGAATCGTAACCCATATAATACCAGGCCAACGTTGAGGGTCCCATCTTCATATATTATGGTACGATGGATACCTGTACGAAACATCCAAATGTTCGTTGATGGCGACACCGGGCTCCGACCCAGTTACTAGTCTCTTTTGGGAAAAAATAATATGATGATTTGCTAAAGGACGAACCCTAATCAGTGTTGTGGGAGTAAAAATACATATCCCACACACTAACTGGAAGCTGTGATCGTAATAACACTGGCCTAGTAATTATCTGAAATTATTGGATTAGGTTCTCCGCCAATCCCGTGTTTGGTATGGTATGAGGTACTCACGATGCTTAATCATCTATCCCATTTAGTGGTAAAATAATCATCAAAAGCCTATGAGTCCAACTCCCAAGCCCCCGTCAAGTCGCATTGATCGACTTTGATCGGTTAGTCTAGGAACTGAGCCTGTGATCGAATGATTCAAGTTAGAAGTCGTGCTAACGTGCATTCTTAGAACCATCTCCTAGATGTGTCTTTAATGACCATAAATATTCAAGTGGGACACTATGTAGATGGAAAGGTCCACATGTGTCTCCATGGATGCATATGGAGCAAAGGCTAGAGATCCCACTCTACCTTGGTCACTTTCCTAGAAAACTATTATTACCCGTACACTCTCAGGATCCTCTCTCCTTGTAAGGAAAGGTGAGATATAATCCCGATAATCCTCCTTACCATTCGAGCCTTGAGGAGTATATTGAAAACTATTCCAATAGCGTGTTCTAACCTTTAGACATGGAGTAAATGCGCATAACCTTATCTATCATTTGCACTGATAGTCATTACGTGATAAGTATTATCATGTATCTCCCTGAACTCAGCAAAATCTGGCTGGATTTACTAGTTTACAAAGTGGACTAGATACCCTGTATCATACCGTTAGAGAGTAATAGCGTGATGCACATAGTACGTTTTATCATGTTGGTCATGCCAATGATATTCGTGCCATCCCTGATACACAAGGTTAGATTTGAAATATATTTACATTTCAAAAATGTATTAGTTTAGGAGTCTGTATAGGACACCCCAACCCTATTGGGTTCCTAGCTTGGGCTTGGACCCAACTCCTAACAATATGATATTTATAAAGTAAAGTTATAAAGATTGATCACAGGGAGGAGATGTTAGTACACTTAAAATAACCAAGCCAAAGCTAAGTCAAGCCAAGCCAAATGACGAAATGCACAAACCTTAGCACTGATAAAAACCTTAGCACTGTGGCATAAAATAACTACAAACAACCTCAAGAATCGAGTAAAAAAAAGTTACTTTGGTGCACTCCACCAATTCATAGCAGTTTGAAAATGTATTCGCTTGAAAGCAACAACAACTTATATCAAAGCGATGAGCAACCCCAAAAAGATAAAGAGTTAATTAAACAAAGATATGAGTAGCCCCACAAAAATCATAAGGAATTTGGGTTATCATCCAACTCCAAAACTTAAGACCAAGCTAAAAGGCTAAGTGAAGCTCAACACAGACTTAAAAACTTTGGCACTGTAACACAGAAAAATAATTATTTACACACTGAAGTTGCTACCGTAAGCACATAACTTCTTTCTTTTATTTATTATTATTATATATGTATTATTTTATAAAACAAAAAGATAAAAAGTTAATGAGAAAAGAAGAATAATAAATTAATTAAAAAATGAAATAAAATGGTATTAGTAACGCTCCTTCGCATAGTTGCACTCCCCAGAAACGGTACCAATTTGATGAGCGCTTTTTCAAGCGTTACTTAATACCCCACTCAAGTACAGATTTACCGTTGTAGAAATTGTAGAGTGGGGGTCGTACAACGGAGAGTGTCAAAATGCAAAAAATTAATCCTATGCCGATTTATCGATGATTTGGTATTTTTTTTCAAAACTAAGAGAAAACTAAGGAAATAATATCAAATTAAAAGAAGCTATCCATGACTAAAGTTCTACCCAACAGAAATTATAATAGATCAAATAGTTTTACTAGGCAGATTTATGTATCAAAAATCTCGAGTATGGCATTTTTAGTGTAAATGTTAACTCTAAATCCATGGTTAGGCATCTATGGTTTAATCATTAAGTTTCACTAAATCCGATTTGGAGAAGAAATTTAACCAACTATGGTTAAGCTTAGTTGGATTTCTTCTCACACGTCTTTTCCCTTTATTGCTCTTAAATCTGACTTAGTGGTAATAACACCGAATTTTGGCAAAAGAGACTAAATTCACTTTCTAACTATGGTTAAGCTTAGAAGTGGATTATAGCTTTTAGAAGATATGTTAAAAAAGGGCTAATCTTAGAAAACTATATATCACTATCGCTACTTAGGCAGGGGCTTCCATTTAGTTATAGCTAGAAAAGGATTAGCCTCGTATTATCAATAAGATCCTCGCATTAAAATAAATCAAGCAAATAAAAGAGAGAGAGAGAGAGAGAGATATATATATGCTTAAACAAAAAGTACTCTTGTATTTCTTCAATTCCTTCTAATGCGAGATGCCCAATTACAATGGGGGGAGGGTTACTTTTATAGGAGAAGGAACCCAAATTTAGAAACTATACATTAAATTCTAAAAAATATTTTAACAATAATTTTTTTTAATATTAGAACTAATCACCTGAGATTCTTGTATATAATTCGCTTAAGTGATGTAGAGATCTTTATTCATGGAACTCCTGCATATATCTTCAATATAAAATATCTTCGAGGATCTTGGATGCAATATCTTCTTTGATCTTATTCTCCAAGAATATTTGTGTATATATTTCTTCAATCTTGAGACCAAATATATTGTGTCTTTGACTTTTTGTACTATGAACTGCTGGAGACACTTTTACTTGACTTTAAGAGCTTGGTTTCAAATATCCATCTCCAATAGCTGCAATCAAACAAGCGCGTATAAGTACCCAAAATTAAATATAATGGATGTCTAAAATACATGTTTGGGTATATTAAAAATATCATAATTACACGCTCATCAGATGTTAAGGGAACAAGTGTGCGACCCGCAAATTAATCCAAGCCGTACGGCTTGAGAGGATTCCCCGCTACAAAGAAGGACGCTGAACCTAGGGATATAAAATAAAGTATGAGAAAAGAAAATTCTAATGGTGTAGTCAGTTCATTGGGGATGGAACCTCCTATTGACAAAGCTATAGTAGCTACGTATCCACGTAAATTATTAGGAAACAAGCCCAAAATAGCACATGTTCATGATAATTGAGAGATCTCAGTTAACTTTATTCCTAATGGTACCACGTGGGATCATTAAGAAGTAGTAGTCGATGAAGTATTCACTTTCGTTGTTGCGCTCACCATCGAAGATGATGATCTATGTAGACGAATGTAGACGTCATACATGTAGTGGCGTGTTTTCCAGAAGGAGAATCTTTACCAATACTATTAGTAATGGAAAAAAAATGATAGGCTAAACAAATAAGATTTTACGTGGAAAACTCAGTAAAAGCTGAGAAAAACCACGACCTCGAGGAGGATTTTAATGTAAAATCTAATATGTTACTAGCTATTACAAGTTTTGAGTGATAGTATGGTTATGAAGTAAAGATAGTAGAGTTACGGATTTTGGGGTCTTTAATAATTTATTCTTTGTCTGTATTTATAGTAGATACAGTCATTTTACATAAATAAAAGAAGCAGTCTCCTATTCTGGGAAAAGTGAACGAACTTCGCGAATCTTTAGCAGCTCTTTCTTGACCAGGCACAA
Organism: Kingdonia uniflora; assembly: GCA_014058105.1. NCBI lineage: Eukaryota > Viridiplantae > Streptophyta > Magnoliopsida > Ranunculales > Circaeasteraceae > Kingdonia > Kingdonia uniflora. The sequence continues at coordinate 332,694 of JACGCM010001722.1, forward strand.
CGGCTACTTTTAGTAGGTCAAGAATTTGTAGTATCTTCTCGAATGTTATCTGTCTTCGATTATGTATGACTGTCTTCGACTATACTGTGTTGGCTTACTCTTGTCAAATTTGGGAAATATGCTACTATAATCATCTCATTCTCGACATAAGTACTTGTGGCTGCGTCGATAAGAAATTGGAAGCTGAAGAGGTTGCTTAATGTTATCACGAGTCACCAGATTATTATTTTTGAGGTCAAAGTGAACTGTATCTGGTCATCTTTTTTCCCGAGGAGTAATTAATGCGGTTCATTGGACCTGGCAGATTCAAGTTGGGTATAAATAGAAGGTCTTAAGGAGGGTTGTATGGTGGTGGATTATAAGGATCCTGCCCCAAGTGTGGCATAACGCATCGCTTGAGGAAGAAGATGGTGGAGAATCTAAGGTAAAGCTTTGTCTCAAATCGGTCCTTTGTAATTTTTCAATTGATCATGTTATGGTATGGAGGGTAGGGGGAGGTAAAGTCAGAGAATGTTTACATGCGTCGGAGCCATTGGGGTCGTCATACAGTACTGAAGGTAATGAAGTGTATCAGTTTGGGGGAGAAGGGGTTATTATTCATAGTGAAGGCAAGGATGTGTTGGACGGTTGGGCGTCCAGGGATCTTGCAAAACGATGAAGGCGTCTTGCGATTTTCTGCTGCCTTTCATCTATTGAGGCAGTTCTTGTTAGAAGTTCAGTAACTTGAGATTCATTGAGTTTCTTAGGATATTGTTGCCCCTACTACTAGAGATAATGCCAGATTCTGGTAAAAAGATGCAATAATGTCAGATCCTGGTGAAAAGAAGCACAAAACAATTAATACTTCAAGTCAAATGTAAAAATAGTAGTATAATTTTGATGTAATATAATTGAAGGAGACAGTTGTCGAATATAATATGTAACCATTTAAATAAATAAAGTTATTTCTCGACTTTTATTATGTATTAATTATCGACTATATATTTGTAAATATGAAAGTCATCGATGGTAAAATGCCGAAGTAAGATGTTAGAATTGATGTATGTTGACTACAACTCAAAGTATATTTGACGAAGTGGGTCCAGGAATGGATTTTGATGATGATTGATTTGACTGTTGAAAATGTATAGTTCCAAGGCGAAATAAATGTTTGTTGTTTTGACTTTGAATTGGGAAGACCATAAGTATCCTTTGGTATTTAAAGTGAGAGTTGCTTTTATTAGAAGAAATGGTGAAGACGTAAATCTCAGGTGCGTAATGAGGTATATAGTCGTGTTCAAGCAAAGTATTGGGAAATATATGATCGGTACATCGGGTTTTAGAATGTGAATATTCACTTGGAAGATCCTGTGTAACCCAACTATGATGGAATGAGCGAGGCAGAGGTAAAGGATGCCAAGGAAGACTTTCAGTTTTGGTGCCAGTTGTAATATTGGAGTTTGCATGAATGTGTGAGTTACATGTGGACTTGTGCGAAGAAGTTGATAAAGAAAGAAGATGATACTGCAGCTAGGGGTTTATAATATAAATTTTTCAAAGAAATATATGTAATGGTCGAATTGTTGTTAAAATGAAATGAGAATTGAATTTGATGTCAGATTGTAGTTGTCAATATTTTATGTTGTGAATTTGATATCGAATAATTTTTGAATTGGTAAAATTGTACAATTTAGTAATGTGTTGCTCGTTGTATTTGAAAGTGGAATGAATTTTGAATTTCAATGGTCGCTGAACTTTGCCCTAGATATAGGGGTTTGTAGATAAAGTATAAAATGGGAATTTGAAGTACAAGGAAGACGATGTACATCGCTAGTGTGACAAGATAGGCTGTGCTTTGTGGAGTATGAATGTGTTAGAAGAAATTCTTCGAGATATGGAAGGATTGGAGCAACAATGTAGGGGTCTGCTGATTTTGAGAAGGCGTATAGTCAAAGACTTCGAGAAAAGACGTGCAAGGCGTTATGGTCGAGTAGTCAAACAGTCGCAAAACGGTGTGATGAACAGTCGCGTGAGGTCTATTAATAGTTCAGAGGTGGGCGACTGTTAACATTTTGCAAACTCCAAAAAAAAATTCTCAAGTGCGAATTGTTTGTGCTCGTCTCTAGATTTATTATCTACAATTGGGAAGGAGGAGATCAGTGTTTTGATTGCAAAAGCAAAGCGGGCGAAAGAGAGGGATACGGAAGCAGCACGTAAACAAGGCTAGTAATTGCGATATTTTGTGTAGTTTCACGATTTATTATTTACATATTTCTGTAGAGATATGTATGGTTAAAGTATTTTTAGAAGGAATTGGAATGAGTGTAGATGGATTGTGATGTAGGGAAGAGTTAACTGTGTTAGGATTTGATTATAAAATCGCGATAGTGATGGGATTTATAGAGATTGTGTGATGGTAAATGGAGTCATAATCGAAATAAAGGGATTGGGGTGCGAAAGATTTGCGTAATTGATGGTGAGGGGTTGAGAGAGAATGGTTGGTGGCGCGGTGATTACGGCGCAACTTTTAGGGGAATTGTTGGGTTTCGGCAAAATTGTTGGGGATGTTGTTCTTGAAGTAGTTTGGATATGGCCAAAATTTGTGTCGGGGAAAATGATATTCATATTTTGAATGAGGGTGGTTTTGGCGGGAAACAGGTGTAGCGTCGTCGAGAGCTAGCGGGATTCCAAAATTCGACCAAAATAGAAATTAATATAGTAATCGATATATATTACTTAGAAAATTAAATGAAATTTCATCGAGAACTGAATGTAGTAAGATGTAATTGTAAGTAATGATAGTAGATCGAATTAGTCATATGAGAATGATATGTTGGAGAATAATCTCGGCAACATTATGAATATAAGCATATTAACCTATGGACATATATATGTATCAGATATGATAGATACTAACTGTGGTAAAAACATAGAATCTGATTTACAGGTTCTTAAAAATGTTTGAACCAAATCGAATTGATGATAAAGATATATATGCGAATCTACAAGACGTAGATCATCTGATGATTGATGTATCTATTTGTGCGCAATAGCTGGAAAGTAGTTTTAGGGTGGGCTCGTGTAGTGCCAGTTTAGCTAATGTCAACCAGTTTAGGGTGGTTCCTAGGGTTGTCAAAGTGTCTGACAAGGAGGCCACCGAAACAGACATGGATCACGAGCTACATGTGAGTGATCGAGAAGGTAGTGGGGGTGGGGAGGAAGATGTGGAGGAGGGTGAGGAGGCTTGTTATGGATAGGGTCCAGAGATGAAAGAAATTTTGAGATTCAAGAAGAAATACGGTATTCTTGGAGATAGTAGGCTAGAGGAGTACCAGTACGATATGATTGACCAGGAAATACCCTTAGGTGGGATTTTGGCTCATCGAGAACAAATTAAGAAAGGGTTGAAGCTTCCCCTTTGAGCTGACAAGACAAAGTTAATGAACATTTTTGATGTGGCACCTGGTCAGTTCAATTTAAATGTATACGAGTTGTTTAAGGTATGTGGGGCAATAAATGGCTGACTTAATGCAAGCTGGATGATTTGAACACAGTCGATGATATATGTGTGTATTACACACTGAAGATAAACCCGAAGATATTAGGATATTGTTATTTGGCGAGGTTTCTTAAAAGATCGTTGCTCTATGACATGGTGTCAACTGGTAAGCGATACAACGATGAACGTTTACTTATTTCTGGGAACTATGAGTTCGACAAGACGGACCTGGGGGATCCCTTAAAGGGAAAGACCTTTCACTTTGGTTTGTGGTTAGGTAACTTAACTGTCGATGTACTATGTCGTGAATGTTATGTGAATTGCTTGTAACTATTTTTTATTTGATTGCAGCTTTGAAGGAGGTTGATAGAAATTTCAAAGTGAAGGAAGAATTGTACAAGATCAAGAATGGATTCTTTGGTAGGATCGATAATCTGGTCATCGACCAAGATCGTGTGAGCACCCAATTTCAAGAGGCCGGGCAAAAGAGGTCAAGGGCCAAAGGTGTTGAAGTATTTGTCATTGATTGGAAGATGACGGCGAAGAACAAGAGGGCTGCTGAGGTGAGTCTGCCACTGGAAAATTGCTGCTTGGCTGGGTACACGGCTGATACCGTGATAGATGCGATGTTCAGAGAGAGCTTGGGAAAGATTAAGAAGAAAAGAGTAACGAGCCAAGCTGAGGATCCTTTGCTTCCTCATAAGAGGAAAACTCGACAATCGACAACTGAAGAGGAGGCGAAGATCGTGAATCCCGTAGCTGTGCCAGATGGGCATCCGCCATGGGGTGCAATAAATATACTCCCGAAGAAGAAAAGGAGTGGTGAGACATCGAAGGATAGATTCGTCAAAGACTCTGAGACTGAAGTCCAGAGGACTATGAACTCTTTTATGTCTGGGACGGATGCGTTGAAGGTGGAATTGGATGACTGCTTGGTGGGGACTGAGAGCTTGATTACTTTCCTTAGTGAGGGCTAACGAAACATATCGAAGGTGAGAAATTTTGCTGCTTTGCTTCGATTAAAGAAATGGTAGGTCATTCGAATACTCAATTTATGAATGTAATGCAGATCAAGAAGTTTCTGACGGAAGCCAAAGATCGTATTGTGGGCAGTAGTGATCTGGCAAATCAAGTTTTGGCGTATAAAAATATAAAGAAATATTTGACGAGTGAGAAAGACGCTCTAATCAGGGAGAAGAAGGGGCTGAATGCAAAATAGAATACCTACAAGTTGGAAGCGTGAAAAGCAAGTGAAGCTGCCCTTAGTGAAGCGAAGAAAAAGTTGGATAAGGAAATAGAGGATGATCTTGTGCTACTGAGGTTAAACTTTGATAAAGATGTGCGAGAGCAGGTTGTCGATGTGCGGAGGGCGATGGAGCTAGAATACGGTAAGATTTTGGACAATGTTAGGGCTCAGTTGGAAGGGGAGAAGCTAGAAAAATGTAGACAAGTGAGGTCCCATTATTCTAGGAAGTATGATGAGTTGGAGGTGAGGAAGGATTATTATAAGGGTTTGGTTAAGTTTGGCGGTATTGTATTTGAAGATTCTGATCCAGAGGGCGATGCTCCTAAGGCTCCCAAAGTTCTGAGTGGGACCGAAGTCGTCGACGATGTGGTGATGATGGAAACTGATGGGGTGCAATCTGGGGAGGTGGCAGAGGTGTTCGTTCTGGATGGTGTTGTGAAGGTGGATAAAGTAGTCTCTCATCTTGTAGTGTAGAATAATTTGCTAATCAGTATTTGTTTGTTAGAATCGATGGGACCTATACATTCCAATCATGTGGTATGTTGAATGATGAATATTTGTTTTTTGGAGAAAATCTATTTTGATAAACTTGATGCATATATTTTGAAATTATGCTAAGTAGTAGATTCAACAAAGTGATATTTGTCAAATGTGATTGTAAATTTTAGCAGATAAGTAAGGAATGCGATGTTGAATATCCTGCAGGTGGATAGTGTTCGCGTAAAATGAAATGATAGTCTGAATGCATACTTATGACATATGGATTAAGATCAATCAAAGATTGTATAGATGGTTGACTGTCTGATGCATACTTATCAAGTATGGATCGAGATCAAGGCAAGATAGTATAGATGATTGACTGTCTGGGGAATACTTGTTAAGTATGGGTAGAGATCAAGTTAAAATAGTAAAGATGATTGACTATCTAATGCATACTTGTTAAGTATAGATTGAGATCAAATCTAGATAGTAAAGATGATTGACTGTCTAATGCATACTTGTTAAGTATGGATTGAGATAGAGTCAAAATTGGAAAGAAGATTGATTGTCTGATGTATACTTATCAGGTATGGATCGAGATCAAGTCAAATTAGTAAATATGATTGATTGTCTGATGCATACTTATAAAGTATGGATTGAGATCAAATCAAGATAGTAAAGATGATTGACTGTCTGATGCATACATGTCAAGTGTGGGTTGAGATCAAGTCAAAGTAGTAACGATAATTGATAGTCTGATGCATACTTACCAGGTATGGATCGAGATCAAGTCAAATTAGTAAAGATGATTGATTGCCTGATACATACTTATAAAGTAAGGGTTGAGATTAAATCAAGATAGTAAAGAGTAAATTTACAGTAAAGATTGTTTATTTGAATCAATGTAAATGGTTATAGTGTTTATCTGTAAAATTATTTTAGTTGGGCAGTATTCTACAAATATTCGAGCTGGATTTCATCTTTAGACATCAGCCAATAAGTTCTACTATCTGTTTTGTTGCTGACAATGTATGGTTCTTCCTAGTATTCTGATAACTTTCCTAAATTTTTAGGCTGAGTATTATCTTGGATCCATCGAAAGACAAGGTCTCCAATACCAAATTTTCATTTTTGAACTCTTTTGTTGTATGTTTTTTTCAATGTGTCATGGTATCGTCCCAAGTTTGCGATGGCCTTGTCTCGGGTCTCTTCGATTCAGTTGAGATTACAGAGGAGACCGAGTTCATTGTCGTCATCGGTGGCTTTCCTTCGGGTACTTGGTAGATTGAGGTCTAAATGTATGACTGCTTCAGTACCGAAGGGCATCATAAATGGAGTATAGCCTGTTGAAACACGAGGAGTGGTTCGGTAGGCCTTGAGAATACTGAGTAATTCATCGACCCACCTGCCTTTTTTCTTATCGAGACGCTTGCGTAGACCTAATTTGATGCTCTTGTTAATGGCTTTGGATTGTCTGTTTCCTTGAGGGTAGTATGGTGTGGAGGTTGAGAGATGTATTTTGTATTTGTGGAGAAAAGCGAGTACTTTTGCACTGATAAATTACTTGCCGCTGTCAGAGCGTATCATTTGTGGACAGCCAAACCAAGTTATGATGTCTTCCCACAGGAACTTGATTACTTCATTCTCATCGGTATGACATAGGGGAACTGCTTCGACCCATTTTATGAAGTAGTCAATGGCTGCAAGTACAAATCTTCAGTTTCTCGATGCTGGATAGAAAGGCCCAATGATGTCGATTCCCCATCGTTTGAATGGCCAGAGGACATTGCTAATGTGTAAATCAAGGGTTGGGCTTTTGATGTCATGTGCATGGATTTGGCATTTGTAGCATTTGCGCACATATTCTTTGCAATCTTGTCTCATCTTCAGCTAGCAAATACCTTGAGTAAACGCTCGTTAGGCTAATGATCTTCCTGAAATATAGGCTCCACATATACCTTCGTGAAGTTCTCCGATTTTGATATGAGCTTGTTTTTGAGAGATGCATTCAACAAAGGGTCCTCTTCTGGTGATACGATATAAGATGTTATCATGGACTGTGAATCTGGAGCACTTGGCCAAAAGTGATTGGGCTTCTTTTTTGTTACTAGGGATAACGTTGGAGTTGAGGTATGTATTAAATGGTCTTCTTCAGTCTTCAGGGTCTTTGTCTTCAGCAATGGTGATCTGTAGTGTTGATAGTATATCGAGACTGGAATGTTCGTTTCTAAAAATCTTTTTTTACTATCCCCCAGCATGGTAGCGATGTAAGCTAATGCGATGGCATGCCGATTTTTTATCGAGGTAAGTAAGAGATCGATGCATTTTTGAATTTGTTCATCTTTTCTTCAACCAGGGCTGCATAATCAGCCATTTTTCCCGTTGTGTCGAATGTCTTGTAGTAATGATTTGCCACGAGTAAGGAATCAATGTAGACTGCCAATTCTTTCGCTCCGAGTGTGAGTGCGGGACCTAGACTGTAGAGGATTCCTTCATATTCGGTTTCATTATTGGTGGCATAGAAATTTAGTTTGATAGCTTTCTCAATGTGTTGATTAGAAGGTATAATGAGGACGATGCCAATTCCTGAACCTCGCGGTCTGGCTGATCAGTCTGTAAAAAGTTACCAACCAGAGCTTTTGGACCATGCGTCTGGCTCTGTAATTGAGTCATCCATGAAGATTTCTTCGAGTTCTTCCCAATCGGGGTCTTTGACTAGAAAGTCTGCTAAAAAGTTACCAATTGCTTGTCCTTTGATAGATATCTAAGGTTTGAAGGAGATGTCGTATTCGCCAAGGAAAATAGACCATTGATGAATTCTTTGTGATTTTTCTTTTTTGGAGAGTACCAATTTGAGTGGATACTTGGTGATGATTTTGATGTGATGAGCTTGAAAGTATGGATGAAGTTTTTCAGAGTTGTAGACCAAGGCAACAGGCATGAGTGTCTTACTGATGAAACTAATGGAGTCTTCAGTTGTGGATAAGTACATTGTCAATGTTTTGCCATAAACTGGAGTACTCATGATAGGAGGACACCCCTAGTATCGTTTAAGAACTTGGAAGGGTAACTCACAGTCAAGAGTCTAAATGATTTCCATGCATTGTTTCTTTGAAAGAGGAGTGGGATTACCATGAAAAAGAAGGTAAAGAAGTTTGCATCGATCAGATAACTTTAAGATGAATCTGTAAAGAGCGGCGATCTTCCCTGTAAAATTTTGGATATCTTTCTTTGCTCGCGGAGATGGCATCACGATGAGTGCTTTGATTTGCACAGGGTCGATATCGATTGCTCTTTTGTTGACTAGGTGTCCCAGAAATTTACCAGATGCGACTCCGAATTGGCATTTCTCAGGGTTGAGTTTCATCTGGAATTTGCAAAGGATATCGAAGATGGTTTGGAGGTTACTGGAGTGATCTTCACGCTTTAAGCTTTTGTAGATCATATCGTCGATATAGACTTCCATGATTGTGCCGAGATAATCTTTAAACATTTTAGTCACAAGTCTTTGGTACGTAGCTCTTATATTTTTTAACCCAAAAGGCATCACTGTGTAACAGTAGAGACCTATTTTGGTAATGAAGGTTGTTTTTTCTTGATCGTCTTCGGCGAGTGGAACTTGATTGTAGCCGAAGGCTACATCCATCATGGAAAGAAGTTCGTGCCCTACGATGGAGTTGAGGAGTTACGGAATCAGTGGTAGCAAAAAGTTGTCCTTGGGTGTAAACTTGTTGGGTTATGTGAAGTCAACACAAACCCTGATTTTTTCATTTTTCTTTAGGACTGCTATGATGTTAGAAACCCACTTCGGATACTTGGCTTCCCAAATAAATCTAACCCGACAGAGTTTATCAATTTCTTCGTTCACTGCATCACGGAGGTGGGGAGCTAAGTTGTGTCATTTTTGAATGATAGCTTTGCTGTCCGGAAGGAGGTTCAGTCGGTGACACGCTATTGATGGATCGATACCATGCATTTCTTAGAAAGTCCAGGCAAAGATGTTGATGTTTTTCTTAAGTAGCTAGATCATGACTTTTTTTTTGTCGGTGGATAGTTTGGGGCCGATGAAGGTGTGATAATCGCTTATAAACTGACGTCTAAAAAGACCCGCAAGCGCGCTGTGTATCGTTAAGTACAAGGGTAAGCGGGGTCGTATACCAAGAGGCTTGTGGTGTGAATTATACTTTGAGCTACTAGTTTTATCCAATAATAATGAGTTTGAGTAGGTTTCGAACTAAAAAAGAAGAAATAAAACTATTGTAAGATATCTTTGAGTGAGAACCAAGGCTTAAATTTTACTCCACCCTTGGTAACCGTGAGATAGCATAAATAATTAAAATAAATTACGAGTTCCCGTATCGCATATCTTTGGTCGGGTATATGCAATACGTCAAAAGATAAAAGAGATTTAGTGATTGGGAACTACCCATAAACCAACTTACTCAACCATGGTCCGGTTGATAAGTATAGATTATGTTATCTTCTCCATGTTTCTAACTTATCTTGTTATGGTCAAAAAAGATGGTTACTTAGATTCATTACTCCCCCTAATCCCAGCTATAGTCAAGCATATGACAAAGGAATATGAATATGCAAAAAATTTGTGATTAAGAGAAGGTAATTACTCTAACTAAGCTACACAATCTATACTAAAGCTACATTAGGTGGAGCTTCATCTAGCCTTGGCTAAGAAGATTAGCTGCTCATCCCTTTGATCATTGCCATACTACTATTACTACGATAAAAGTAAAAGACAAGAAGAAGAGAGAAAGAATAACATTTATTGCTTTAAACTTTGATATTACACTCTCTAAGATGATCTCTCATGGGTAGGATTCCCCTCCTATTTATAGAGTATAGGAAGGGTTACAAAATTTCATCATTAATATAAAATCCCCTAAACAATTCCTAAAATCATGCTTGGATATTGCAACTCATGAGAATAATATCTACATTTAATTCTCTTCAATAGGCGTCTATGTCCATGGACCTTTAGTTGACAACTTCACATGAGAATCATTGTTGGAGTGCATCACCATTGATCTTTGTTGAAAACCGAAAAAATTTACGGCTTGTATATCATGTGACCGATTTCTGTAAATACAAACAAAAACACTATTAGTGCCACATTTATTTAATAAATGACTAGGTAGATATAAATTTAGGAGTTGTACACGTAAATATTACGTGTCTATCAAATACCCCTGAACTTATATTTTGCTAGTCCTCGAGCAAAAGTAAACAAAAACCATTTTCGCATGTCACGCGGTTGCATTTAATGTATGCAACAAGCTGTTAAATCCTCAGGTTTAGCCTGGTGGACGAGTGTTGTCTCGTGAGGGTTTGCAGTTACTATACCCACAAAAGTCAATAATGACATTTTAAACAATTATAGAATACGTATAACTCATTTCCTGTGAACTTATCCTTACTTAGTTATGACAACAATTTTAAAATATTTTAAGCTTATCCGAAACTAGAGGTACTACCACAAGATTAGTAAGATATTCAAGTATTTTGCTTTAGCTATATTTGAGTGTACAATGAAAAATAGTTTTATCGCCTAATACGTTGTCTAGAATAATTTACTAAGTTTTTGGTAGTCTAGTTCTTACTGGAATAAATTCAACGGTCAGTTCGACAAGTGCCTTAGTCAATTCGTGTTCCTAGATTTTTTTATTTTTATTTTATTTTGTAAGCCTTTTCTTTTGAGTACTTTGCTTCTTAGTGAAGCCTCCATAACAAGCAGTTTTCGGTCGACAATCTCTGCCAGTTGGCTAAGGTTGTCGGGGTGTGGTTCCCCATCATGACCTAGGCCCAGGATTCTCACAAGTAACATTTTCTTATGCTCCTTTCACATAGTTTATGGTCAAACTCGAGATTGGTGATAATTTTTTCCTCTTTCAGTTCTTAATCATGCGAGTAGCCTTGCAGTGTGAAAGATTTTCGAGCACTTTTGGCTTATTATATTTTTTCTTCTTAGAAATGAACTTATTCTTAGGCAGTTGTCTCCCTTGTAGCAAACTATTCCTAACATAAATGCTAAATTCCCTTATACTGAGCAAAAATCTATTGAAGGTATTAATTGTAAAACTACAGTGAAGTGTACATTTTCAAAATATGCCAAGTTAACTTGAATTAGTCGCTAATAAAAAGATAATACATCTAACTTAAGATATTCCAAAATATTCTAGTCTATACTTGGTACAATTTCAAAATTTAGGCTTTTCCATAATATTTATGTCAAAGTAAAATTAGTTTTAAGTGTTTGGAAATTCGTCAAAAATATATCATAAATTGTCAAAGTGCCATTATTTCACTTTTCCTCAAAAAGCATATCAAGAAATGGTTTCCTACCCCCAAACTTATATCAAGCATTGCCCTCAATGTTTGAGAACAAGAAAATAAATGGAAGAGGAAAACTGAAATTTCTCACCTGAATGTGTCAAGGGTTGCCTCCCAAGAAGCGCTATGTTTACCATCTTCAGCCAGACGAATGCACCCCCATACTTAAATGATTTATAATGGTATTATAGGGGTACATAATATCAGCTCTGATATACCGGGTCAACTAGAAAAATTGTCTTTTCATCGGAAGTACAAGATTCTAAATACGATTTTAAACGTTGCCCATTGACTTTGAAAGTATTACCGTCTTTAGGATCCTCTACCTCCATGGCTCCATGAGGATAAACAGTTTTAACTACGAAATGGTCATACCAACGAGAACATAATTTCCCAGGAAATAAACGTAGCCGAGAATTGCTGAGTAACACTTTCTGATTAGGCTCAAAAGTTTTGTGAACAATTAACTTATCATGAAAAGCTTTAGTTCGTTGTTTGTAAATTTTTGAATTTTCATAAGCCTCACGACGAAGTTTGTCAAGTTTAGAAAGTTGAAGTTTTCTATGTGATCCGGCTTTATCAATTTCAAAGTTATAGGCCTTTGTAGCCCAGAGGGCATTGTGTTCCAATTCTACAGGTAAGTGGCAAGCCTTCCCAAAGTCAAGTCTATTGGGTGGCATACCAATCGGGGTTTTATAAGCTGTTCGATATGCCCAAAGGGCATCATCAAGACGATCATACCAATCTTTACGATCGGTTCGAATAGTTTTTCTAAAAAAAATTTGATCTCCAGATTGGATACTTCGATTTGACCACTTGTTTGTGGATGATAAGGTGTGGCAACTTTATGAGTGATAGAGTAGTTTTTCAAAAGATTTTGAATGACACGGTTGCAAAAATATTTACCACCATCATTAATAATTGCCCGAGGGGTACCAAAACAATTAAAAATGTTTTTTAAAAATTTTACCACGGGCTTATGGTCATTCGTTTGACATGGCACCGCCTCAACCCATTTAGAAACATAATCGACGACAATGAGAATGCAAAGGTACCCACGAGAAGAAGGAAATGGGCCCATAAAGTCAATGCCCCAAACATCAAATAGTTCAATAATAAGGATATTGTTCAAGGGCATCATGTTTCAATGAGAAATATTCCCGGTCCTCTGGCACCTATCACATTCAGAACAAAATGTATGTGTGTCGCAAAAAAGGGTAAGCCAATAAAGACCAGATTGAAGGAATTTTACCGCGGTTTTTTTAGTCCTAAAATGTCCCCCGCAAGCTAAGGTATGGCAAAATGTGAGTACAGTATGAAACTCATAATTTGGGATACATATCCTAATTACTTGGTCGGAACAAAACTTATAAAGATAAGGATCATCCCAACTAAAACGTCTAACCTCGTACAAGAATTTGGTTCTATCTTGCATTGAACAATGGGTAGGTAATCGTTAGGTAGCAAGATAATTGACAATATCGGCGTACCAAGGCAGTTGTGAGACAACCATGAACTTCTCATCAAAAAATGTCTCTAAGATAGGGAGAAAATCTTCAGCACCATCAATGAGAAGTCATGATAGATGGTCTGCAGCCACATTCTCAACACCTTTTTTATCTTGAATTTTGATATCAAATTCTTGTAACAAAATTATCCATCTAATATGCCGAGGCTTAGAGTCTTTTTTAAAAAGTAAATACTTTAAGCCTGCATGGTCGGTGTAAACAATGATTTTGGATCCAACAAGGTATGATCAAAGTTTCTCCAAGGCAAACACAATGGCTAATAATTCCTTCTCCGTGGTGGAGTAATTTAACTGCGTGTCATTGAGCGTGCGACTAGCATAGTAAATATCATGAGGTCTATTATCTACTATTTGCTCTAAAATCGCTTCAGCAGTGTAATCTGAAGCGTCGCACATGAGCTCGAAGTAAAGTTCCCTATTGGGAGGTTAGATGATAGGGGATGAAGTTAATAGCAGTTTAAGCTTCTCAAAAGCTCTCAAACATGCATCATCAAAGTTAAAATTAGTGTCCTTAGCAAGTAAATTACACAAGGGCTGAGAAATTTTGTTAAAATCTTTGATGAACCGGTGATAAAGCCCAGTATGGCCCAGAAATGATCGAATGGTGGAGGTAAAGAAGAAATAATGTCGATCTTGGCCTTATCGACTTCAATCCTTTTGACGGAGATAATATGTCTAATAACTATCCCTTGTGTCACCATGAAGTGACATTTAACACCAAATTAGTTTTTGTACATCGTTCAAGCACGAGCTCTAAATGGTGTAAACATTTGTCAAAAGATGATCCAAACACTGAAAAGTCATCCATAAATATTTTAAGAAATTTATCAACCATATCATAAAATATTCTCATCATACAACGCCGGAATGTAGCGGGTGCATTGCATAACCAAATGGCATACGTCGATAAGCATGTGTCCCGTAGGGACATGTGAAAGTTGTCTTCCCCAGATCTTCTAGGGTAATGGAAATCTGATTGTATCCAGAATAACCGTCAAGAAAATAGTAATGACTTTTTCTGGCTAAGCGTTCAAGCATTTGATCAATGAAAGGACGAGGAAAATGATATTTCCTTGTGACCGTGTTTAATTTCCCGTAGTCGATACATACACGCCACTCGGTGGTCATGCGGGTGGGGATTAGGTCATTATTCTCATTCCCGACTACAGTTATCCCTGATTTTTTAGGTACAACCTGAACGGGGCTGACCCACTTACTATCCAAAATGGGGTATATGATACCTAAGTCCAAAAGCTTGAGAACTTCCTTCATCACCACCTCCATCATGGTGAAATTCAATCGCCGTTGCATCTCGCGAGAATTTTTAGCACCTTCCTCGAGATTGATGCGATGTATGCAAATGGCCGGGCTAATCCCCTTCAAGTCTGCTATAGACCACCCTAGGGCTGATTTGTGTCTTCCAAGGACACCCAACAATCTACTTTCCTGGTCAACATTGAGGTTAGAAGCTATGATCATAGGCAGAGTGTTAGAATCACATAAGAAAGCATACTTCAAAGTCTTAGGTAATGGCTTGAGGCCTATCTTGGGTGCATTAACAATGGATGGAATAGGCAAAGTAGTGAACGGTTCCAAAAGTTTAACATGAGGTCTCCATTTGGACTTGTTAAAAATAGGTGTTGAGTCAAGTAGAGCATTAAGCTCTTCAACAATGGGATTTTCATCAAAGTCTTTACCAAAATTCATAAGACATGATTCTAGGGGGTCATCAGAAAATAATTTAGGGAACGAGTTGTAAACTAGGGAGTCAATCATATTCAGCTCAGCCATGTCATCAGAATGAGGGAGTTGAGTATTATTGTTAAAAACATTAAGCTTGATCTTCATGTCTCCTATTGATAGTTGTAAGACCCCATTAAAGCAATTAATAATGGCATGAGCAGTCACAAGGAAAGGGCGGCCCAATATGACAGGGATCTCACAACTAGGATTCTTTACATATTTAGTGTCCAAAACAACAAAGTCCACAGGAAAAATGATAGTATCAACCGTGATAAGAATATCCTTAAGGATACCACGTGGGTATCGTATTGACCTGTCAGCCAATTAAAGTGTCATTCGGATACCACGTGATAAGAATATCCTTAAGGATAACCGACGACTCTGTATGAATACAACGCAGCTTGAATCATTCAAGTCAAAGGTGTAGGGACCTAACTTCGTTTGGATGTAAAGTTGGTTCTTACAACATAGAATCGATCATCAATCAAAGGAAGCAAGCAAATGACTTAAAGTAAGATCTAATTATAGACACATACTTGCGTAGAGGCCCAAATGTGACTCTCTACGACCTCTGATGAGGATTTTTTTAAGACAGATTGTATTACTGAAGAGTAAATAACAGGGTTCGAGTACAGAGTATCCGAGTGGTCGAAGGTAAAATTAAAAGGGCTGAAGATGATTTTTATAACCCCTCATTTGTTTCCCTTCTCCTCTATTTATAGAGATTTAGGTAGTTGAGTCACCAAGGGCGGGTCAGGTTTACATGATTACTGTCAGGAAATCTCGGCGAGTTATGGGCGCCGATCATGTCGCTACTGTCACTGCAACATTTATTGATGATGTCTCTGAACGGCGTGATGGTTGGACCTGTCACTGTAGCTGCACGGGCCAATCAATGAGTCGTCTGACCTGATGAGGTGATTGTCTGTCTTATCTTGCTTCGACCGTGTGTTTGTGAGGTCAAAGGATTTCTGTTGTAGCACGTTAATCCGTTCTTGAAGCTTTGCCTGATGTCGAAGCTTCGTCTTTGGGAGATCTCTGGGGAGTCTGTTTTAGAGATTGAATGGGCTTCGATATATTTGAGTAGGTTGTGAAGTAGGCTTCGACTGACTGTAGAAGGCTACGTGTAGGCTACTACAAAAGGCGGATTCATTAAAGGTGACAGAACGAAGCACATTTCACCCAAATTCTTCCACATACACGAGTTGCAAAAGACGAATGAGATTGACGTCGTTCAAGTCTATTCAGAAAATAACTTAGCTGACCTATTCACGAAGACTCTTCCATATCCTACGATCAAGAAATTGGTACACAGAATCGGCATGCAAAGTTTACATGATTTATTATCTTAGGGAGATCGATGTCAGAGGGAATATTAATCCCGTCTTGACTTTGACACATGCGTGTTGTACTCTTTTTCCTGATAGTGTAGTTTTTATCGTCAAGGGTTTTACTGACTAGAGGTTTTGATGAGGTAACATATATGCGTCCACAACCCATACCGGACATAGGATTGTACTCTTTCCTTGCACAACTTTTTTCCTAAGGAGGTTTTGCTAGGCAGAGGCTCTGCTAGGCAGAGGTTTTGCTAGGCAAAGGTTTTGACGAGACAAGTCCTCCTAGTATAAAATTCTCCAAGGGAGAATGTTAGGAGTTAGGTCCGGCCCTAGGTGGGAACCCAACTAGGTTGGGGTGTTCTACTGGGCTTCTAACAAACCCATATAAGCTAAGGCTTATGGGAAGAGTTTGAGAAAGTATTTAACACCCAAAAGGGTTCGACATTGTAACACATAACAACCACCTATCAATAAAACAAGCTCTCTTTTTTCTCTCATGTTCAATATTCATCTATTGTATATGATTGCTTAAGTAGATTTGCTTGATATCCCACAGATTTAAAAAATTTGAAATAAGGATTGGCATATGAATAAAGTGGGAGAAGTAAGCAATTGTGCCATCAAGATTAATGAGATCTCAACTAAAACGGCACCCCAATAGCTTCTCATTATATATAGCTCTCTAATTTACAATGGAAATATAAAAAAAAACATCCCACATTATGTTCTTCACCCCTCATGAGAGAAAAAGTTTCACAATGTGAGTTTTATCAATCATAATTTGTTGGAAGTCGACTCCTTGTCTTTGCGGCTTGATATGCCCCAAATTTAGTTACTGCCCATGCCCACACATCATAATGGTACAGACCAACAAATATTTGACATATAAAAGAAAACACATTGTTCAACCTATATCGTGTTAGACAACTTTCTAACTGTGTATTTTGAATACTTTTTAACTGTGTATCACCATTGCTTTACAAAGTTATTCGAATGATTGGCCAATTAGCCAATAACCACATAATGGCGAAGTGTTCTTGCATTACAATTTTGAAACATAGACATTATAGTCGTTTTTCTTCCCTCGAGGTTCTTTTCACCTCCAACCCAGCGAAGGATGTGTTCTTTCTGCTGAATTCGGGGGGGTGTTGCATGATAGTGGTGGTTATAAACTTTGCAAAACCTAATTGTTGTGCAAGGAGCAAACAAGATCCAAACATATGAATTCAAATTAAATAATTTATCATTGGTGTTAAGTTTTCCTCAGTTGAAAGTTACATTAATCTGCCCTAAAATGTTGTTTGGCATTGTAATTAAACTACAAAAATTATGCTACTATATTTTAGACCTAGCTATACTTTGTGGTTGGACTATCTATATTTGTATTTTTTGTAGATAAAGCAAACAATCTTCATTTGCCAAGTTGTATAGAAACCCCAACTTAATTTTTTTATCTGTTGATTAAAATGTTTAAAAAAGTTTTTATAAAAAAAAGTGTTTATAGGACTCACTACCCTGTAGACCTAGCAAAAAAGGCACTCCAGATGCTGTCTTCTATTATTACATGCATATATCCTTCATTACAATTAAACCTAAACACTAATGCAAAAGGAAAAATTGAGTTTGTGTTTTGCCAATGCCACTTGGTAAAGTTTACGCGGACCTGTTTAAAAACCGGCCAAGGTTCAAAACTTGCCAGCGTAATTAGGGTCTCAAAAAAAAAAACATTGTTCCAGTTAAGAAGAAAAGCAAAAGCCACAAATGAAATGAGATGATGGTTGCAAGATCCAATTAAGGAGCTATCACAACCAACCGCGAACCTTTACAACCTGTGTAGGCTTCGACATAACACATTGTAATGGCCGCATATCAGTTAAACTACTGTCTATCAAATGGATTAAAGACCATTTTGTAAAATGTAACAGGGCTAGACTGAAATCTATTTGATTATGACTCAACTTTAACCTAACCGCATCTTTGATAATCTCCTTACTTAACCATACATTGTTGGTTTCCTATTAAATTTTTCCAAGTACTTGACGATTAAGCCGACGGTAAAAATGACCCAGTCTTTCTTGTTTCAGTTAGAATATAAGTTATGGAGGCTTCCTAGAATACAATGTAAAGTATGTGTTGCTGGCAACATGAGAGAGATACCTCTTTTTCTTCCAAGATACAAATATATATGAAAAGATTAAAAGCAAAAAAATCCCATCTTGGGTATGGATGGCAGCAAGATAAAGCTAAAAAAACTAGTTTAATTAAGTTATCAACATCATAACCCCAAAGAATCAATATTTAGAGTTGCATGACTAAGCAAAGTATATATCTATTATATATTGGGATCATAAACTACTGGGAAAAAACTAAAGGACTTCAACTTTCTTCTTGTTATGTTCAAACATATCATTTGGCTGATGAGTGACACTTTTCCAAGTTCATATTATTTGGAGACATGAAAAAAATATTACATTTTTTATTTTATTTTTAATAATTTAATCCTTGATAGTTGGGATATTCTCTTCATATTAGAGCTCATTGGTCGATCAAGTAAGACTAAATTTTATTCGATCTTTAAAATCGCGATCACGTGGCCTTGTCCAGTTTGAGATGAGTTATGAGCACAGTCAGGGCCGGAACCAGGATTACAAGTCTGTGGGGTCAAAAGTCGGGGGTTTGGGGACGTTAACCCCCTAAGATTTTTTTAAGTAAAGGGTGAGGTTCCAAGGCATTCTAGTACTTTTCATGAAACCATAGTAAGGGTGATTAAAAGAAAAGTGTCATGGTAATTGTAATAGCCTAATTCCAGGATTCAGACTTAGCCTTTACACCAGATATACTCAGAACGTTCAAACACAATAGATAGCAAATAACAAGATGGTTTAGCGTGGAAAACCTTTGAAAAAGCTAAAAACCACGACCTCTCTTGAGGATTTTGAGAAAGTGATAGTGATCTTATTGAGATTGCTAATCTATTACAATGAGTATTCCGATAGTGTAAGATAACGGAGTAGGAACTTTTTTGTATTGAATATTTTGTCCTTCATCTGCAGTTCTCTAGGTCTTTTTATAGGTTCTCCAATATGACCGTTTGACGACCATAAAGTCCCTAAATGATGGACGTTACGAAGTGAGTGTGAGATATTCTTTGACCAGATTATGTAACGTTTTGATCTTTGTTGTTGTACAACGGCTCTATTGCTGACTGTACGCTTTGCACAGATCGAATTGTTGGTGTAGAGGTCGAAAATGATGTCCCGAACTGAGGAGAGTTGGTCATTTCTTTACTAGTACTTCTTGTATGCTGATGAGATCGAGGACGAAGCTTGAGTCCGAGTTACAAAATAAGCTATTACAAGACAACTCTCGACCAATGGCATGCGTATCGTCAAGGATGAGTGGTGTTGGTTGAGAAACTCATGTTATATATATTTCCTGACATTGCTGTTATTACTTATTGTGCCACGTGGTCTGTTGTTATGGTCGAAAGTTTGTATGTAGTTTGAAGATAAGGTATGAGCTCGAGATGTGGAATAAGCTACTACAACCACCCCCTCACAGCCAACAGTACAAGAAGCATTAGAGGCGAGTGGTGTTGGTTGAGAAGCATCATTAAATGCTACAGTTAATATCTTAGATTCATTTCCAATGTATATTCATGATATTTGTTAGTGTCCGTTGGGTTTCCTAGAACCAATGACTGTAGTCAAATGTTGTTGCATGGGGAATCATTTTGACGTAAGGAATTTGGAGGGTTTGCTTTGAATGCTGATCCGAGTATAAAAGGCACTCTGAGTTGAGTGGTAGGAGCAAACCTTCATCTCTAATTTTTGCCTTCTTTGTTTACTATGGTAAAAATGGTGACGACTAAGACTCGAGCCTGAGAGTTTAGGATTCGAAGGAAGATAGAGGAATTGAAGATAAGGTACTTTAGTTACCAACCATTTCATCTGCCTACCCTAATTCCTATTTCTCCCACTTTTTATCATATGTCATATGAAGAAGTGATGGAGGCAGGGGATGACCACTTCCAAATGGTACGTTTCCATTACCTGTTAACATATGAGGCAAAACATCGTAACGGTCTTCGGTTGCTGGTGGAGGAAGCTGCAACAATTGAAGATGAAGCGGCAGGAGTTCGGCCAAGGGAGTCTCGTCGATACCCTGCTAATGAGTAGGTTCTGTTGAAGAAATGAGGCCTTGCGCCTGTCTCTAGTATACGAGGAGATGATGAGGATGCAGAGGATCATTTTCTTTCATGGATGAAGAAGATCATTCATTTGTGATGTCAGGTTCTAACTTCCTTGAGTCTTGCAGCATAGGATCATAGTTTGGAATCTGCCTCTTCTGTTGACTCTTCGTACTAAGAGAAATGTCGAGCTAATTCGTGATGTAAATAGAAGTAATCTTTAAAATCTCTGTATTCTTCTGTAAAGTATTTTGTAAGAGAAACTTTTGGACTGAATGAAATATATGAGTTCTGTTATGATGACACTTTGTCTCGAGCTTGCTTGTTTTACTTTCTGTTTGTAACATAGGCGTTAGTAACATAGATGTTTAGGTATCGTGGATATGAAGGAAAAATGGTAGTAAGAGTTGAGGTAAAATTTAGAGGAGGTCGAGTTGTTTATACGGACTAGATGTCAGATTTATACGAACTATGAGACAGGGTTGATGTGTAGCTGTGTGTGGAACTGCTGGATTGGTTGTCGTCTTGCTTGTTGCCATTTTGATATGTGTCCGTATAAAATCTGAGGAGATACATTATGATATGGAAACAAAGAGCTGTCATAATATTTCTGTAATTGATGAAGAACTTCGATCGTTCCGCGAATATTGTTCGAATAATATACTCTTCTTCGGAATCAGTGGGGTAATATCTTCACAAATCTTTTTGGTGGCTATAAAATTAGGGATCGCGGTTGGTATGAATTGTATCTTCTGCAGGGATAATCGTTCTCTGGAGGTAGTGTGACTAGCCATGGTGAGGACTCATTCTCAGTATGCACGACGTGCTCAATATGCCGTAGACGGTCATTTTCAAATCAAGGTTGCCAAACTTTGTGAACGTTATTTTCATCAATTGTCATATGATACCATACTTCTAGAATCGCCATTGAATCTTGTCGAGCTAGACGATGAAGGCAGGCGTCTGGTACAAGATCGCTTTGTTTGGTACAACATTTGTCGTAGGTCTCTATTGGATCCCAGGGTGCGAGAACTAACTATTTGACAGCTCGCATGCGATAAGATCATGGAAGAGGATGTAAGGGCAGTAAATGGAGATATAATTTTGTGTGGGGAACAGAACCATCAGGGTTATTTTAGATGTAACTGGGGAGCTCGATAAGTTCGACTGCAGGAAGCTCGTTAAAAGTAATCTGTGATTGGAGTATTCTATTGTTGGGTTTGAATAATTATAACACGTGTGGTTTGTGAGAGAATAAAGTATGTAATGTCTTGATCTTATTGAAATAATAAAATATTCCGTTTTACTTTTTGTGGACGGATATTGTGGAAGACAACTGTAGGATTTTACCAACTGTATTGATATCTTTGAATTTTGAAAATTAAGCTATTTTAGGAATGTTGCACGATCTTGGTAGAGTACAAAAGTAAGGTGATTGGTCATTCTGTACTATGTTGAGGAAAGGGTGTAGAACTTGGAATGACAGATAATAGGGACAGACGTGATGACAATAGACATTATCACAAAAGTCATGATGATGTTTTAAAATGAAAAGACGTGCCTACGGTAACAGTAGGGATTGCTGACGCATATCAGAATGAGCCATCGTTTCATACCGTGGAAGAGTATAAAAACTCGACTCTCTCTCCCTCATAAATTATCTACAGCTACAGGGAGAGAAAAAGGTGGTGCAAATCTTATTGTCAAGGAGAGGGGGCGTTTGAGTGCTGAGTGTGATTTGGGAAAGAGATCTTCATCAAGTGATAGGAAATTGTCGGAAAGATGATAGGATCGCTTATTTTCGTAAAGACGTCTGGGCAAAGTAGAGGATTGTTATTCGGCAAGTACGGGTAATGTAAAACTCTATCTATTTGATTTGTGAGTAATCTGTGATTTGGAAATCTGTATGATTTAGTAATATGTATAAGTATTTTAAATATGTGGGTTTTTTTTGGAGAATTTGACAGTTCATTGAGAGAGACCTGTAGAGAGAGAAAATATTTATGTTTGAGAAGAAGAGGGAATTTTGAAATGATGTATTTTTTGCTATTTTGTTTTTGGAATTAGGAAAATGGACGTGTTGACTGGGTAAAAAGTGGGTATGTTTCTCGTCCGATTCTGAGGAAACATCGCCTTCAGGGAGGGGGGATGAGTATAGTGTAATGGAAGAAACTATTAATAGTTTCGGGACGACTATAGAAGTGGTGGGGCCTAGTAGATCTGGGGGTGTGAAAGAGAAAGATGACAAAAAGGAGAAAGAGAGAGTTCTTGTCATATACCCAGAGGGGGTGGTGAATGTAAGGAAAGAGTACTGGAAAAATAAAAAGAAATTGCAGGAAAAATTGGGGAGTTACGTGAAGGACCGAGGTCTTTGGTTCAGAGCCTATGTCTCTGAAAAAAAGGAGGAAGCAATATACTATCAAGTTCCATATTTGGAAAAGTGGAAGACGAATAGAGGTATTAGTAAGGGGGTTAACCTCTCGTATTACAATGGGTTTAGGTTATCAGGCCCAAGGGGAGGTTTTTTGTATTTCTTGAATCAGGTCGTATACGGCCTTAGAATTCCACTTACCTACTTTCAGAAAGAGGTTATGAATGAGTTACAGTGCTACCCTGCCCAGTTGAATAGGAATGTCTATGAGATGATAAGGGTATGTGAGGCACTGAATGAAAAATGGAGGAAGGAAGGGACTATAAAGTAGTTCATAGCAGAAGATGTGTTAAAGTTTTATAAGTGGAAGTATATGGAAGGTCGAAATAGTGGTTACCTGTATAGTGATTCAGTGAGGCCAAAATTCTTTACCTTTGAATCTGTTGGTAGACCATGGAACGACCACCTTGTATGGGTAGAGGGTAACTGTATGCGGGTTCCAGATGAACCGGCGCTCAAAATGAATCATAGATATTATAATCTGAGTAAGTAATGTTGACCAATCTCCAAATAGCCTATAAACATATCTTCGTACTTTCGTATAATGTGTTATTCTTTTTATCTGTAGAACCCAAACAGTTGGCTACCCCGGATAAAACCAGTGTATTTGATTGTGTTGCTTGAGATTATGATGAGCTAACAGAGGTACTCAGTGAATTGGGAATCCGAAGACACGAAAGGGTAAATTTGGTAGTGCCCAAAGTTCAGCAAGCTCAAGAAAAATGAGCTATGGCCGAGGGGAAAATATGGAGACTATTGCTGACTTGCTTAATCCTCCACTTCCTGTACCTCAGACTACCAAGCGAATTAATCGTAAGGTCTGAAAGCCAGCGCAGCGGAATACCTCAGTTGTTGGGGTTGTGCTCACAGAACAAGAGATCGCAAAGCCTGCTACTGGTGGTATGAAGGAAAAACCTAAAATGAGCGTGTCCACTCTTGGGGAAGCTGAGAAGAGTTTTTTGAAGTGAAAGCGACATTTAGAAGAGGACAGTCATCAAGATAACCCTCATGCTGTAGCCAAGATGAAAGAGTTGGAGCATAAATACTGTCGTATGGCCGGGGCGAACTCGCAGCAGTTAGAGAATGAGTACCTCAAGCATATATTCACAGTATGCGGTCAAAATTTGTTACTTGATGTTATCTTCGAACTAAGTAAAACTGTTGAATTGACTCTTCTTTAATTGTATTGGCAGTGGTCAACGATGCTGAAGGGGGCCAGACAATGTCTGGACAAGAGAGGCCAAGAATTTAACACTCTGACGGCAAAGTTTGAAGCTCAGTTATCTCGCGTGAAAGAGCTCGAGGATGACCTTCTGTTGGATAGAGAGAGGAGGGCTATAGATGCTACTACATTTATAGAAAAGCTCAGTAATTTTTCAAAGCATGACAAGCTCATGACTGATGCGGTTGCAACAGCCTTAGTGGAAAGATACCACTTTATCAAATCGTATTATTGTTTTGGATTGAGTGTTGATGATGTAGAGCTAACCCAGAATGGTAAATATGCAGAAATAGAGTTCCCTGCTAAGGTCAAGGAGGACGAGATGGTTGGTGATGCTGCTGGTTTGCCTGAGAAAGTGTCAGACCCACCTCCAGGAAGTACAAAGACAGTCCATACTATTGAGCAAACAGTGGACCCTCTGGTGGAACGTGCTAAAACAGTTCCCTCTCCGAGGAAGACGATAAAATTTCCCTCTGAGGTAGACATTAACAAGCATCTTTAAACTTTTTGTGGTATCATGTCTTTTGTTTTTCAGATCGCTTGATTTGGAAATGATAGTACTCTGTATAATCGTACACTATTTTCATTTTGAGTGATGCTTTAAAATATGTTTTTCGCGAATGTTTATATTAAAACAAGATATCTATAATCTGTATAGGAGATAGAGCATTTGAGAAAAACAAACTCCGAATTGGAGAAGTCATTGAGTAGAGCGAGGGACTCCGTGTCCCGTATTCAACAGGTACTTAACAAAGCTAAATATGAGATAAGGAAATTTAAGTTAAATTTAGAGAAAACCTTTAAAGAGTTATATGATCTACAATGTAGATATGCTAAGGTAAAAGTTGAGAGAGACGAGGTGTTAAGAAAGAAAGAGGAAAGGGGGATATTAGTTCGAAAGTCAAAATAATTGACTTGTTTTAATGACCCAAGTGATAAGGCGAGATGTCAGAGTATGCTAATAGATCTGACCTTGTATTTTAAGGTTGAAGTAGATAGTGAACGAGGGTTAAAAGAAGCTTAGATAGAGCTTTTGAGGGAGAGAGGTGTAGTTTCGGACCCAGCTTGAGTTATGCTTTTAGTTCAAGAAGTACACGATCGTCATAGCTTAGAGGTAAAAAAGTATTTTGCTCAAGCTGGTGTGTCTGTTGTATGGGGTGATATAGAACCTTTATCTGATGCATTGGGCTTTATGTAGGATCAGAGATCTATGAGAATTATATTTTTCAAGATAAGAAAAGAGCAAATAGAGGTCCAAAAGCAATTTGAGGGTGAATTAAAAGGGTTACAGGATGAGCTATTATAGCATGTAGAGCAAAAAATGTCTTTAGCAATGCGGATGTCGAAAGAAATGTTTATTCGAATGAAGGTAGAAGCAGATGTGGGGGTTTTAGGTGTATTACCGAAAAATACGCGCCAACGGTTGTACAAAGCGCAAATGATCTTAAAGGAGCACCTGTATCCATCGCGAGCAAAAGTTGATGCTCAAACAAAGTATGAGCGTTGCATAGACACTGTTATTGAGTATTATGGGGGAGAACTGTCTAGGGTAGAGAATGTATTTAGGAAGTTCATTGAGGAGTGTAGAAAAGATTTTGAAGTGGAAAATGCTAGGGCAAAAAACTAGTGGTTTACCCGAGATGAAGGAGAAATTATTGGTGAACATCCCATTCATAGGTCGGAGGAGTCGTCAGAAGAGGAGGAGGTCGAGAGTTTGATACCCCAAATACGACATAAACAACGTCAACAAGAGGTTGTGACCTTTACCTTTCCAGTAGATGTGCAGGTGTCGAATAGGAAAATTGTGAGAGACAAGCTGCCGTCATCTCATGTCCGGAAGAGTCGTAAATGCAGTACTCTTGTTTTCCTTTGACCAGTCCTTCATACTGTTTGATGATAAATATAATCTGTTTTTTGTGAGACCTAAATGATGTATCTAACTTACTCAGATTCCACATTCTTGATGTAATCTTGTCAACTATTATATGTGCTCTGTTGTTATGAAGAACTATTATAAATGTAATCTGTTATGATTGGTAGAACTAACTGCTATACAAAGTCAGTGCGACGCGTTACATGTCGAGAATGAACAAATGAATGCTGAGTTAAGCTCGAGTCAGGGTGCCCGAAAAAGTGCTACTGAAGCAGAAAAAAAATTGAGGGCGGAGATGTCGGAAGGACGAAATGTAGTAACCCTCCTGACTGATACTCTTCAAGAAAAATAGGCGGTACAGGTTGTTAGTTTGAGAAGGATAGAGAGTTTAGAAGAAGAGATAAGAAAAAAAGGGTGTTGAAGTTAGAAGTAGCTCGGAACCAGCTAGTCAACAAGATGCTGAATTGATGTCTGCGTGAGCGCAAATTATAGAACTGCAAGTCGTGTTAGAGGGGGAAGGAAATATTATGAAGGAGTTGCAGTTTCAAGCTAATATGTTTGAGGAGGAGATAAGTGATGTCCGAGATCGTGCTCACAAATACGAAGTATTGTGGTTGGTTACTGAGATGATGGTAAAGAAGATAGAGGAGGTCAGTGCCCAACAGAATGAAGTCATTAAAAAGGATTGGAACAAAATATATGAGCTAGAACAGATTACGCAAACGTGGCATCTGGACATCTTAGAATACCAGTCCAAAAATGACATACTTCGAAACACGAATACGAAGCTAGATAAGGATCTGTTGCGGTTGGAGGTATGTTACGACGCAAAGAGGGTAGAATGTGAAGGTAATGAAGCGTCAATATCTTTTATTTACCATATGGATAAATTTATGACAGTACTAGAAGCTCGGAATTTGGATGTGTGTCGTGCAAAATGACGAGTGGACGATCGCTATAAGCAACTCGAAATCACACTGAAGGAAGCACAACATAAGCTGAGTGAACTACTTCTTAGTAAACAGGTTAAAATTGAGGCAGAAAAAAGTTACGAGAAAGAGATGGTGGCAGTAACCTCATTCTTTGCGGTAGAATTGATGAGATTGGAAGCTGAAAGTAAGAGGATAAATGATGGTTTGATTGCCCAAGGCGTAGAATGTGAAATGAAGTTAATCTAATCTGAGTATTTATAACCCATGATTGCCAGAATCGGATCGTTTAAACAGAGCATGGCTAGAGAGGGAAAGAAAATTACTATAGGGAGAATGCCATAATATATGCGCCAGCGGTTATCTGGAGGTATTGTACGGGATGCGGCTGGTCCTTCTAATGTGGGTAATGATTTAATTGATAGCTCTAGTGAAGAGTGAGGAATGTGATTATGTTGTATGTATATGAAACAAGGATAAAAATATAGATGTATGAAGAAATAGTTAAGGATGAAACATTTAACTGTACTAACCGTGTGCGGTACCAATGATAATGTATGTGAGGTAGCGTGATATGTGATCGGTTCGGCCAAAGTGGTAAACGATTTATGATGTCTGAGATGATCAGTTTGGCCGAAGCAACAAACGCTCCATAATGTATTTGGATGGTCGATTTGGCCGGAGCAACAAATGATCTGTAATGTGTTTAGATGATCGATTTGGCCGAAGCAACAAACGATCTGTTATCCGTGTATAGAAGTACTTGTTGGATATATTAGAAGAAGTATTATAATATAGGGCAATCGAATACAAGTATTTCATTGGTGTAAGATTGACGTATAACGAATGTGTTAGATAGATCAGTTTGGCTGCAGTGATAAACAATCTGTAATGTATTTAGATGATCGATTTGGCCAAAGCAACAAACGATCTGTAATGTATCAGTTTGGCCGAAGTAACAAACGATCTATAATGAATTTAGATGATCGATTTGGCCGAAGCAACAAATGATCTATAATCTGTGTATAGAAGTACTTGTTGGATACATTAGAAGAAGTACTATAATGTAGGGAAATCAAACATAAGTATTTCATTGGTGTAAGATTAACTCACAACGAATGTGTTAGAAAATACTCAGATGTATGCGGATTAAACATAAGTCTTTCATTGATGTGAGATCATCATACGAAATGATAGATTGATTGAAAGAATGTATACTGTGATAAATTTATTATCTGTAATACAACTTTAGTCTCCTTGTGTTCCAAGGATTAGGAATGTGCTCGCCATACTCGGTGGCGAGGTCGTAGGAACTGAGGCCGCTTTTTTTGATAATGACAAAAGGACCTTCCCAATTTTCGGATAATTTCCCAATGTTGAGCTCTTTGCGATGTTTAGGAATCTCTCGGAGAACCAGATCCTTGATTTCAAGCTCTCTATGACGAACGCGTTTGTTATAAGATCGGGCTAAAGCTTGGTGATACCTTCCCAAATTCATGATTGCTCTGTCTCGAGTCTCCTCGATCCAATTCATATTACATGCCAACTGAAATTTGTTTTCTTAATCGCTCATGGTATGGTCACAAATTGGGTGATGATACTGAGTAGGGAGGATTGCTTTTGTACCGTAAGCCAGGAGGAACGGCGTGCATCTAGTTGAAACTCGAGGTGTAGTTCGACAAGCCTATAACACGTGTGGTAATTCTATGACCCAATTGCCCTTCTTTTCTATCAAGTACTTTTTGATCCCATCCACGATAGTGTGATTAGTGATTTCGGCCTGACCATTCCCTTGCGGGTAATACGGATTTGAATGAGAATGTATGATGTTGTGTTGATTGAGGAATTCGACAACTTTGGAGCTAATGAACTGAGATCCATTGTCGATCCTGATGAGATGGGGGCAGTCGAAACAGATGATAATGTTTTCCCATATGAAGTTGATGACTTCATCTTCTCGTGTGCGACACTGAGGAACTTCTTCTACCCACTTAGTAAAGTAATCTGTTGCGACTAATAGATGTTTCGGTTTTCCCGGTGCTGTAGGTAACTCGCCGACAAGGTCGAGGGCCCATCTTTTAAATGGCCATACAACATTATTGGAATGGAGTTCCAAGGCTGGAGCTCAAATTTGGGGGTCATAACGTTAACAGGCATCGTATTTGCTTGTGAGTTCGATGGCTTGAGCTTTCATTTTAGGCCAAAAGACCCCTTGGGTAAGAGCTTGATTTACAAGAGATCTTTCTGCTGTGTGGGAACCACGAGTACCTTCATGTAGTTCGTGTAGGAATTTTTGAGCTTTTTTATGGGATAAGCATTTGAGATACGGTCTCGTGACCAAAATCTTGTATAAAGGCCAATTTCCACGGTGTAGCATTTTACATTATCAAGTACGGATCTTCTTTCAGTGGGGTCTGGAGGGAGTTCGCCGGCGAATTTGTTTTTGGTCCTAATATACTTGAGGAAAGGTCGTCTCCAATCATCATCATCCTCTTCAACGCCCCTAGTATTAAAAGAATTTGAGGTTATGACGTTAATGCTGGGGGTTGATAATACTTCGATATTGAGATATCAAGATTCTGAGCCAAGGATTCTTGCGAGATATGTGAAGGAATCAGAATGACAATTTTCTCCGCATTGCAAATGTTCGATAAAAGTTTTCTTGAATCTATTCATCCTGTTGGCTACTACAGTTGCGTAATCTATCATTTTTCTATTCATCTGAATTTTTTTTGTGAAATGGTTGACAATGAGTATTGAGTCCGTATATACGGATAGCTCGGATACACCAATCTCTATAGCCATATCAAAACCGTGAATTATTGCCTCATATTCGGTTGTATTGTTGGTAGCTTCAAAATTTAATCGAATTGCCTTTTCGATTCTATCATTAAAAGGTGTGATCAGCACGATTCCAATGTCTGATCCTGTAGGTCCAGAGGATCCATCAGTCAAGAGATGTCATCCCTTTTGAGTTATCCAGACTACCCTTTCTTCGAGCTGTTCTTCATAAATTTTTGTGTTGTCTTCTTCCCAAGCAGGATCTTCCACGGGGAAGTTCGTAAAGAAATATGCTATAGCCTGACCCTTTTCCGAATGTCTGGGCTCAAAACGGATGTCATGCTCGCCAAGAGTGAATGACCATTGTTGGACTCGTCTTGATTTTTCTCATTTAGATAAGATTTAACGCAGAGGGTAGTTGGTCATTACTCGTACTGAGTGGGCTTGAAATTACTGTCGTAATTTTTGTGAGGTGTAGACGAGAGCTAAAAATAGTTTCTCAACCTTGCTATATCGGGATTCTGCTGGAGTAAGGGTTTTACTGATGAAGTAGATAGGCTTCTCAGTCTTCTTATCAAGTCGAATGAGAACAAAACTTAATGATTCTTCAGTAATTGTAAGATAAATGGCAAGTTCTTCCCCTTCGCGAGGTGTACTCATCACTAGCGATAAACCCAAGTAAAGTTTAAGTTGCTGAAATGTTGCTTCATATTCTATTGTCCATTAGTTCTTGGGGTCTTTCTTAAGCTTATGTTTTGTTGCCCCCTCACGCAATAAGTTGAACACCCAACGACAGCGATCAAAAGATTTTGAAACAAAACGGTTTATTGCAGTAATCTTGTCTACTAACTTATGAACGCCTTTCTTCATTTTTGGAGAAGGCATAGATAGTAATGCGCGAATACGATCTGGATCAGCTTTAATACCGCGCTTGCTAATTAGGTTTCCAAAGAATATGCCTGACTGGACTCCGAACTGACATTTGTCGGGGTTGAGTCTCATCTTGTCGAGACGGAGAATATCGAAAGCTGTGTGTAAATCAACAATATGGTTTTCTTTTTTAAGACTTTTACACAACATATTGTCTATATAGACCTCCATTGTTTTTCCAAGGTGATCATTGAACATCTTGGTCATCAATCGCTGATAAGTAGTTTCAGCGTTCTTGAGACCGAATGGCATGACATTATAGTAGTATAGGCCGTGCTCTGTAATGAAAGTTGTCTTATCTTGATCATCAGGTAGCATAGGTATTTGGTTGTATCCTGGCGCGGTATCCATCATAGACAGGAGTTCGTGTCCTGAAGTAGAATTGAGCAGGTTATTGATGAAAGGGAGTGGAAAACAATCCTTTAGAGTATGTCTGTTCAAGTCTGTGAAATCCACGCATACACTAATCTTTATGTTCTTCTTTGGTACTGCTACAATATTTGATATCCATTCTGGATAATTGGCCTTTCGGATAAAACCAACTTCGATGAGTTTTTCAATTTCTTTGTTGACTTCGTCTCCAAGTTTTGGTATTAAAGTCCTCTGTTTTTGTTTGACAGCTTCAGCTTTATCCTTCAAGTTGAGTTTGTGACAGGCCAGATTCGGATCAATGCCCAGCATCTCGTGAAATGTCCAAGCGAAGACATCACTAATATTCTTGAGGAACTAGATGAGAGTATCGCGCTCTGTTATGGGTAGATGAGTGCCAATATATGTCTCACGCATGGGTCCACTGATTTTAACATACTCTGTGGTTTCTACGTTGGGCAAATGGTGTCCTGCAGTGTTGACTGTATAGTTCTTTGTGATGTTTCCTGTTATCTTCTGTAATTATTATGCGAGTTGATGTTCAGAAGGTTCTGGTCCAATGACGAAAGAATTTTCGCATGCTCGTGCTAATTTCTAACTTTCTTTGATCTCGTAAACACCACCTTCCGATCCAAAATGTAATGCCAAGTGATAGGTTAATGGAATAGATCGCATATTGTATAACCAGCAATGTTCCATTATCCCCAGATAATGGGATTTTATATTAATAACATAAAAGACGACGTCGAGTGTTACTGGTTCTGCGGTGATAGGAAGTATAATCTTTTCTACACGTTCCTCCTTAGATCCATTGAAACCACAAATATTAATATCGCTGGGTTGAACCTTATCGGTCAGGCCCATCTGATCGATCATGCTTTGAAAATAAAGTTTGATAGTGCTGCCGGTGTCTATCATCATCGTATGAAGTACCATATTTTACATGACCACCAAAGCATCATGGTGAGGATAGTTGATATGCCGAACGTCGCAATCATCAAAGGAAATCCCCGTTTGCTGAAAGCTGGATACTGGAATTAAACGAGCTTCTTTATCTTGCATGGATAAGTCGTGACATTGGCCGACACGTCTTCGTTTACTCCTGTTCGACTTTTTGATGATCTGAGTCTCTACGAAATGGTAGAGTAAGATATGGTACAAATGTTTTTTGGCTGTAGGTTCTTCGACTTGTACAGCTTCTATAGGATTTTTGCAACTCCCGTTCTTATAACTTTTCACGTCCACTATGTATTCGTGTATTCATTCATCTGCAAAGTTTTATTCTAACAACAGTTGTAAGGCAAAACATTATTTTGTCTCATGATTTCAGACCTTTTGGTGGATGTAGTATGGTTTGTTCTCGATTGGTTTAAGGTACTGTGCGTTGCGGAAGAATCTGCCTTTTTGTAATATATGATATATGTTGGCTATGGTCTCATTCATCTATGGAAGATAAGGTTTTGGAAAGTTATTCCCCTTTTGAGGTCGTTCGTCGTTGGGTTTAGTTCGTTTCCTGTCTCCTCCCAAATGTGTTGCCCAATTAAAATCGGAATAGGTCGGTTGATCTCAAGCTATCAATGTTGACTTAGGAAGTTTTTGCCTATCAGACACCATTCATTCCAGGTCAATGTATCCGTTGACCTTTTCAATCATGTCTTCCAATATTATTGGTTTGTTGAGGACGAGGTACTCCTTCGCCCAGCCATCGACGAGTAAAGCGTTGGTGAAAGTATAAATAGTAATCTTCTGGTGGAGTCAATCTACTTTTCGAGCTAACTCCAAAAAAAATTTAGTAAACGCCTCGAGCTTCTCTCCTAGCATCTGTTTGAGGCTAAAAAGAAAATATAGGTTCTCCTCCTTATCTCTGTTGTGTGAGTAATTCTTAACGAAGAGTTCGCGCAACTGTTCAAAATTTGTGATGGATCCTTCAGGCAGTGTGTGAAACCACCGTAGGGGTTCGCTTGACAAGCTAGTAGGAAATAGCCGACATAGTGGTTGGACGTGGAATGTAGGCCTAGAGCGTCCTGAAACTCTTTAAGTCTTCCATTGGATTAGTTCCTTTGTATTTTTGAATCTTCGGAATATGAAACCCGGTGGGGACCTTACCATCTAATAGCTCCTAGACGATCGAGCTCTTTTGTAATCTGCTGTGGATCCCTTTAGCCGGCGTATGGGCTTCGAGTAATTCTTTGATTTGCTTTTCGACATGTTCCTAAGTGACATATTGTCGAGCTACAGTGGTCGGTCGTATGATGTGTCCTTCTCTAGGATTGTGGTCACCACTTCCTTCGCTTAGACATTCCTTTATTGGGACTCAAACTCTTTGAGGTAGATTATCAATCTGTCTAACTCCCACCAGGCCGCCATCAACTTCTTGTTGGATCTCCTGGATCGAGATGGGATATATGTCCTGTTATTGATGGTTAGATCGAAGCGCACCTCCTACGTGAGCGCCTTTCAGAGAAGGTCTTATTCTGTCATGAACGGAGATCTACAAGCCCTAAGGTTGTACTACTTTGTTCTTTTGGGCGGCGACATGCTGACCCTGTAAAACCTTCAACGCATCTTGTACACTCGCAAGTTATTGTTCCAGGGCTGTACATCTTTATGTTTCTGAATTCAGAGTGTCCCTCAGGTCTGCTAAAGCAGTATTTTCTTCTACCTGGACAATCGGCTTGCTCTGACCTGGAGGCGAAATTCTAGGAGAAAATGATCAGCAACGTTTGAGACAATGGGTTGGAGAACTTCGGTTCCCACAGACGGTACCAAATGTAATAACCTAATTCCGGGATTCAGACTTATACTTTGCACCATATATACTCAGAATGTTCAAACGCAATAGATAACAAATAACAAGATGGTTTGGCATGGAAAACCTTTAAATAGGTTAAAAACCACGACCTCTCTTGAGGATTTTAAGAAAGTAATGGTGATCTTATTGAGATTGCTAATCTATTACAATGAGTATTCCAAGAATGCAAGATAATGGAGTAAGAACTTTTCTATATCGAATATTTTGTCATTCATCTGTAGTTCTCCAGGTCTATTTATAGGTTCTCCAATATGATCGGTTGACGACTGATGAGCGCATAATTATGAACTTTTTAATATACCCGAAGATGTATTTTAGTCGTCCATTATATTTAATTTTGGGTACTTATGTAGGTTTGTTTGATTAGAGTTATTGGAGATGGATATTTGAAACCAAGCTCTTAAAGTCAAGTAAAAATATCTCCAGCAGTTCATAGCACAAAAGTCAAAGACACAATATATTTGGTCTCAATATTGAAGAAATATTTACACAAATATTCTTGGAGAATAAGATCAAAGAATATATTACATCCAAGATCCTTGAAGATATTTTATATTAAAGATATATGCAAGAGTTTCTATGAAGAAAGATCTCTACATCACTTAAGGGAATTATATGCAAGTATCTTAGGTGATAGGTTGTAAAATTAGAAGATATTATTTGTGAAAATATTCTTTACAATTTAATGTATAGTTTCTAAATTTGGGTTTCTTCTCCTATAAAAAGAACCCCCCCCCCCATTGTAATTGGGCATCTCATATTAGAGTAAGTTTAGAAGAAATAAAGTCTTAGTTTTATTTAATTGCCTCCTCTCTCTTTTATTTTCTTTTGTAAATAATTAGTTGTTAATGCGATGAAGTTCGAGATGAGCGGTTAATCTCCTAGCTAAGGCTAGGATGAAGCCTCATATTGGATGAGCAATAGTTGGTATTAATTAGGTCTAATTAGTTCTTTCTTAGTACTTTATGATTGATAAGTTAGCATATCATATCGAAGGCTTGACCATAGCTTCGGTTTGGTGTACAATATCTTTGGATACAAACAAGTGCTACTAACCGTAGACTTAATTTGGAAATCTAAACAAGAGGAAACACTAGAGAACTCACTCAAGCCTAGCCATGATTGAGTTGATAATTCTCTTAGACACTCTTCACCGACACTTAAAAGCATAACCACTAAATGCTTAACCATAGATTTAGTGGTTTATTTTATAACATCGTATGTATCTTAACACGAACATATGATGGGCGGAGATATTAGGGTCTAGTTGTATATCAATTAGTGCTTTGAAAGGTACAGGCCAAGTCCGAACCTTAGCTCTCTCTCATTAAGTTTTATAATTAGTTTTTATTTCTTATTCTTAGATTTATCTCTTATAAAATTGTAATTCAGCCTTAAAAGTATATGTTTTACCAAACCTCCTTATGGAATCGATCCCACTCATCCGTGCTACAATTTGACAACTATACTTTGAGTAGGTATTTTGCTAGAGGCCCTTAAAACCTCTTATCAAATGGCACCATTGTCAGGGAGGTAATGGTGAAAACGATTCTTTTTAATACTGAATTTCTTTTCTTTAAATTATTTTTTTCTATTTTAGCTTGATGATGTGCTATCAAGGTTAATTGTTAAGTTTGCTAATTAGTTTTATGATTAGATCTATGAGATTTCTTTCCGAATAAATAAGATTTAACAATTTCTGATAAGCGGTTTCGGTGATATTAATTTTGGAAGAAACATACTTAGTCTTCAATGAAGAGTGTGTTCCCGAATGTTTCACAATTTTTGACCATCTAAACTTCACAATTGGGAAATTCATTTTTTATGAAAGTTTTAGATAATTCAAAACCTTTCTGAATTGCTATAGATCATATTTTTCGGTTTAGTTGTCTGAGAATTACAACCTTTTGAAACAACAGTAAAAATAGTCTTAGTAAAGAACGTCGTTGTTCATTAATAACATGTTTTGAGTGGCAGGGAAGCTAAATTCTAGAAAACTCCTTCTTGAATGTTTTTCCTTTCTGAATTATCTTTCAAAATTGGTATTATTTAATTCACTCTCTCAACCGAGCTAAAAGATATGCACATTTGAAAATCATGACATCATAGACTGCAATACGCTTGGAAATTGGATTAATATTGTTGTAGCAAGTTCACTAATCCTTTTTCTCTTATTTTGCAGGATAGTCACAAAGTTGGCACTCAAAGATTGTGAGGAATTTACAAAGTACATTGGCAAGCTTCTATCTAATCCTTTTTGTGCCCCCTAAGTGAAGGGGCACTTCCTTCCTTTACCCCCTAAGTGAAGGTACGACCACAGCTTCACCAGGAAACACTTACCGTAAGTTGGTACCTCTATAAACTTGACATCTAGAAGGGGCTCATATCCGCTCCGCCCCGGCACTAGGAACATAAAGTCGTGTGGACTGTACAAATATGCACTGCTCTAATAAAAAATTTACTGTGTTTGGATTGACCTATTGCTGTGTTTAAAATTTCTTTTCATTCCAACATTAGTAAAGGTAAAAACTGTTAGAGATTTATGGGATTTCATCACCCAAAAAGCTCTCTAACAAGTGGGACCACCCATTAAGGATACAAAGAAATTCGTATCACACGAAAATTGAACGTCTCAGACCTGAAAATAACTGATAATAAAAAAGAGTAGAAAATTCCCGCGGGATTTCATCACATAACGGATAGGTGTACAAGACCGGGGTACAAACACGGGTTCATAGGATATGGCCCCAGCCTAGTGCTGTAAAATACTGGTTGTAGGTTTGCGACGTCATCGTTCCTAGTGCTGACGTACGATAAGGCGACTCGCTCGGGTGTGAGGACTAAACATCTACTCTAAGCTAGTACTAGCACAGTGATGCAGGGGAATGTAGGAATCAAAGCCTTCAGCCATCCTATACATTTTTTGACATAGAAAAATATAAGGGGGACCCAATTATTTCTTCTAAAACAATGTTGAAGTGCTAGAGTTTTAGGCTTGATTGATTTGTTTGTGCATTGGGTGTTAATTTAATTGTAAAATGTCGTACATGCAAGAACATTGGAATTTATACGGCTCACATTTTGACATCCCACAATATCCTCAAAATCATTTTCAATCATGGGATCACCAAAATTCTCAATATGTAGAATCTTTTCAACCTCATTCCTATATGAAGTCCCATCAATCCTTTCAGTCATTCAAATAGTTCCCACCCGCTGCACCTAAACCATCTTTAGAAGACACCCTTGCTCTTTTCATGCAATAATCAATGGAAAATAAAAAACAATCAATGGAAAGTCAACAACAAGCGTTACATTTTCAGCAACAAATTATGTAATTCTAGCAATAAACTTTGGTGAATCAAAATTCTACATCTCAATCTATCTCTAGGTTAGAAATTCAGATAACTCAGTTGTCAACCACATGAAGTGAAAAAGAGCACGAAAAACTTCCAAGCAATGAAGAAGAACAATCTGAAGTTAAATCCCCATGAGATTTAGAAAATGATGAATTCAAGTATAATCATGGAATATTTTCCCTGTGGGGTGAATGGATACCATATTACTAGACAGATTTAGAAGATGAACATTTTAAGGTTGACGATCCTATGTCACAAGAAGAACGTAAAGAAGTAGCTAACATGTTCAATAAAATTTTATCTCAATCACCTCCTAATTCTACCCTTAACATTCAACTACCGATGTCATTATCCATCCCTTCAGCGATAGAGCCCCACCAATTCACAAATGATATCATGACAGAAAGTGAGTATTTTTCCAAATTCTTAGACGATTTCTCAGATGATGAGGATAATGACAAATGTCTTGAAGTGTGACTTCTACATTGATTCTTGAGAAAATACGAGCTCCATCTTTATCCAGACCAGTGTCACCTTCTTCATCTCTCTTCCTTGAATCTATACCACCATCACCTGAGCCTAATGGGGGTACCATGACCATAAATAATTTTGAGAACTTGTACGGAGATAACTCCTGTTGTATTTCTGTTAATGAATGTTTAAATTATTTTGAGGACTCGAATGATTCTGAGATTCGTGAAATGGTATAATTATTAGCATCTAAAAATATGTTTCAACTTGGCCATGTCCCTAAGCCAATGAATATCCGCTTCAATGGTCAGGATGAGTCCCTTGAGATAAGTTGTGATTTTAGGCACATAAATTTTAAATGTTAGTTAGAGTCAATTGTTCCCCGATCCCCATATCCTCAAATATGTTATATAGTTTTTATTTTACTAAAAGAAAACATCTTTTTGAAAAAGTATAATTTTGATGATGCCTCACGGACTTTCTTTGCCATAACCACCTATCACATTTTTTGGAATATCAACGATAACATGGGGGGTTTAAAAAATTTCAAATAAAAAATCTTTTCAGGAAAATCGAGCTTTGAATCTAGTAAATTTTCGGGGATGAATACTTGTATACCAATCTTCTTATTTACTGCAACACGTAGTAATCATATGATTGTATTGAAAATTCTAAAGGAAAATATTTTCCCGGGGTATGTGTTTGCTTTATCTTGGAGAAAATGATTTTTCTTGATTTGTCTAAAATTTTTAACTTGGAATCATCAAATGATAGGCAAAGTTTTTAGAAAAAATATTTTTCATAGAGAATTAGTTTTAAACTTTATCTGGTTTTTACAAAATATATCTGCCCAATTAGGAGCTAATATTAATGATCACCATTCATGTGTTATCTGGTTTTTGAAAGAGAATTTACAACCAGGATAGTACATCACCTTTTCAACTTCGTACCCTTTCATTCATATTAAAATTTTTAAGCTTGGGGGTACATTTGTCTGGCTGAAGATGGTAAACTTAGCACTTCTTGGGAGGCAACCCATGACACATTCAAGTGAGAAATTCAATTTTTTATCCTCCCTTTTTTTTATATGCTCTCAAACATTGAGGGCAATGTTTCATTTAAGTTTGGGGGTATGAAACTATTTTTTTAAATGTTTTTTTGAAGAAAAGTGAAATAATAGCACTTTGACAATTTATGATATATTTTTGACAAATTTTCAAACACTTAAACTGATT
Source organism: Kingdonia uniflora (assembly GCA_014058105.1). Taxonomy (NCBI): domain Eukaryota; kingdom Viridiplantae; phylum Streptophyta; class Magnoliopsida; order Ranunculales; family Circaeasteraceae; genus Kingdonia; species Kingdonia uniflora. Next base: position 371,452 of record JACGCM010001722.1, read on the forward strand.
TTACATTGACAGAAATATTATGGAAAAGCCTAAATTTTAAAATTGTACCAAGTATATACTAGAATATTTTGGAATATCTTAAACTAGATGTACTATATTTTTATTAGCGATTAATTCAAGTTTGTTTGGCATATTTTGAAAACATACACTTCACTGTAGTTTTGCAATTAATACCTTCAATAGATTTTTGCTCAATGTAAAGGAAATTTAGTATTTATGTTAGGAATATTTTGCTGCAAGGGAGATAACTGCCTAAGAATAAGTTCATTCCTAAGAATAAATAATAAGCCAAATGTGTACTAAAAACTTTTACGCTACAAGGCTACTTGCATGATTAAGAGCTGAAAGAGGAAAAATTATTACCAATCTCGAGTTTGACCATGAACTATGTGAAAGGAGCGCAAGAAAATATTACTTGTGAGAATCCTAAGTCTAGGTCATAATGGGGCACCACACCCTGACAACCTTAGCTAACTGGCGGGGATTGTCGACCAAAAACTCCTTGTGACGGAGGCTTCACTAAGAAACAAAATACTCAATAAGAAAAGGCTTACTAAAGAAAAGAAAAATTCTAAGAAGACGAATTGACTAAAGCACTTGTCGAACTGACTGTTGAATTTATTCCAGTAAGAACTAGACTACCAAAACTGAGTAAATTATTCTAGACAATGTATTAGGCGATAAAATTATTTTCACTGTGCACTCAAATATAGCTAAAGCAATATACTTAAATCTCTTTCTAATCTTGAGGTAGTACCTCTTGTTTCGGATAAGCTTAAAATATTCTTTTGTATACTTGGGATAATGAAAATTTTAAGGATTTTTTTATTGGTATATTTTTGTCACAACTAAGTAAGAATAAGTTCGCAGGAAATGAGTCATGGGTATTCTAGAACTGTTTAAAATGTTATTATTGACTTTTAAAGGAGATTTAGATTGAGGGTGTCACTTTCAGTTGTTTACCCTTAGAGCTAAGTTTAATTTATATTACAAAGAGTCTGTGTTTTCTAAATCATTTCAACAGAATGTAATCTTGTCTAGCTGCTGTTAGGATTGAGATCAGGTTGTCTTTAGCACTAGATCTTCAGTTGGTTGATCCTTATCGTTAACACCCCCCTTCAAGGAATGTGTGGGCGTAAAGCAAACGCTTAACTTATAATGAATTCTATGAAAATAATCTCGAAGTAAGGCCTTTGTAAAGATGTCGGCCAATTGGTGAAAAAACGGAACAAATCGAACAACTAAGGAGCTGGCAACAACTTTCTCACGAACAAAGTGATAATCGATCTCAATATGCTTAGCCCGAGCATGGAGAACTGGATTTGAGGACATGTATGTTGCACTTATATTATCACAAAAAAGAATGGGTGATCGCTCCAACCGAATACTTATATCACGTAACAAGTAGGAAATCTAAGTAAGATCAGCTGTCGCAACAGCCAAAGCTCGGTATTCAGCTTCTGTACTTGAGCGGGAAACTGTTAGCTACTTTTTAGCACTCCAAGATATAAGAATTGATCCAAAGAAGATCGCAAACCCAGATGTCGGGCGTCGTGTATCGAGGTAACCTTCCCAATCTGCATCATAAAAACGAACAAGACAACGATGTCCAGATGCACGAAAGGGAATACCAAAGTTGAGAGAGCCCTTGAGATAGCGTAAAATATGTTTTACTATAACAAGATGATCATCTGTGGGCAAATGCATGAATTGGTACACTGCATTGATACTATACATGAGATCTGGTCGTGTGAGAGTGAGGTATTGTAAAGTATCCACCAAGCTCCAATAAAGAGTTGGGTCATAAAATAAAGATCCAGATTGTTGAAATTTGAAGCTGGTGGATAAGGGTGTCCGTACAGGATTGCAATCAATCATATTTGCTCGTTTAAGAAGATCACAAGCATACTTGTATTGACTTAAGAAAATTCTTGATGAAGTAGTTATAACTTCAATGCCCAGAAAGAAATGAAGAGAACCTAAATCCTTCATTGAAAATTCGCAACCAATATCCAAAATAAAGTCACGAAGGAGATCGCCATTATCCCCTGTTAAGATAATATCGTCGACGTAGAGAAGAAAAATAAGTCGTCCACGTGATGAATGGAATAAGAACATCGAGTTATCAGCGTGATTGCAATAGAACCCATATCTCAACAAGAAGCTACTAGACCTGTCAAACCATGCTCTCGGGGCTTGCTTTAGTCCATAAATGGCTCGACGAAGATGGCAAACATAATCAGGATTCCTTGAATCTAGAAATTCGGGCGGTTGCTCCATATAAACTTCTTCTTTTAAATGCCCATGCAAGAACGTGTTCTTAACGTCCAACTGTCGAAGCGGACATTGAAACATAGTAGCCAATGATAAAACCAAACGGGTGGTTGTGGCTTTTACAACTAGACTAAATGTTTCTTCATAATCAACTCTATGGATTTGAGAGTAACCTTTCGCTACGAGATGAGCTTTATATCTTTCAATTGACCTATCTGGTTGAAATTTTGTTTGAAAGAACCAACGACATTCATATTTGGTGTTCGTCGTGTGAGAATCCATGTATGATTTTGATACAAGGCAGAAAGTTCTTCCTCCATGGCAGCTATCCAATGTGGTATTTTAAGTGATGTACGATAGGACTTTGGTTCAGAAGATGCATCAAAGGTGGCAAGCAAACTGACTATTGGAGGTGATAGACCTGTGACCACACATTAACAACTGGATGAAGTGTCGAGAGCAACCCCATATTCTTAAAGGAATCGGATTGACTTCGGGTAATCATCTCGTGTTTAGGATAGTATTTTTGGCATCGGATCGATTTGTTTAACGTCTAAACAGGTGAGTAATTTGAAGGAGCGAGAGACAAATCAACAGAAAGTGTACCACCTTTTATATTCGGATGAGCCAAAGGTAATTGATCTGCTGTACTTATATTATTAAGAGATGAATCCCCCCTTGAATCAGGTGCCTTTTGAGATATATCATAAGTTGGAGAAGGTATGTCATGGGATATGATAATGGGTAGATCACCTGAACTTGTTTTTAGATGTGGAGCTTCATTGTAACTTGGTTCTAGAGAAGGTACAAGAGATGACTTCAAGTTTGAAGGTTCAGGGCATGGAGGTGAAGCAGCACGAGATGTGGGATTTGGTGTTAATGGTTCATTGGAGGTATCGACTTCATCGTGAAAAAAAACAAAATCATCCTAAGGCATACTCGATAAAGAATCATTGGATACACAAGGAAATGCAGTTTCATCAAATATTACATGGCGTGATAGATAAAGCCGGCCGGTTGGATGATACAAACAATGAAAACCCTTATGAATGGCACTGTAACCTAGAAAAATACAAGGGAAGCTTTTTGGAGAAAGTTTGTTATCAACATAATCACGCAAGTAGGGAAAGCAAATACACCCAAAAGACCGCAAAAATGAATAATAGGGTGTCTTACAAAACATAACTTCAAATGGAGATGAGTTTTGAAGTACCTTTGTAGGTAATCAGTTGATAAGGTGAACGGCCATGGAGAATGCTTCAACCCAGAGGTTGGTGGGGACTTTGCTATGAAACATAAGGTTAAGCCCTGTCTCAGTTATATGACGATGCTTCCGCTCGGCTCTACCATTTTGGGCTTGTGTGTAAGGACATGAAAATTGCTTATGAATTCCACAAGAAGCGAGATGGTGAAGAAACTCGGATTTATTAAACTCGGTACCACTGTCGCATTGAAATATTTTTATTTTGGAATCAAATTGATTTTCAACAAACTTCTTAAACTTGAGAAACAAAGGATAAAACTCAGATTTGTATCTCATTGGAAAGAACCAAGTAAAATGACTGAAATCGTCAATAAAAATGACATAGTATCGATACTTTGAAATAGATAACACTGGTGAGGGACCCCAAAGATCACAATGGACTTTTATTAATGGCGATGTGCACCGCATTTTATTCAGATTAAAAGGGATTTTATGAATTTTTCCCAATTGACAAGCACTACATAATGGCAAGGAAGAACTATCGGTATTAGGCGGACTAACAAGTTCAATTTTGCCATGTTTATTGAGAAGTTTGACTATCTTATTGAGGGATGTCCCAATCTATGGTGCCAACAATTTGAAGATGCATTGAGCGAAGATAGTTGAATGGATAGCATAAAGTCTTTATTACGACTGAAAGCATAGAGATTATGTTTCCTATCACCTGTCCCAAGCATTCTCCCGCTCATCCGATCCTTAATGACAACCAGTTGGTAAGAATTCAAAAATACAATCAAAATCGGTGGTAAATTGACTCACAAAAAGTAAATTCTTTTGAATTTCATAAATAAGTAAAACTCCACGTAAATGGATATTACCTGTAGGAGTAGGAATATTTGCTGAACCAACATGCGAAATTGAAAGGGGTGCATCATTACCAACGATAACTTTATCACTACAAAAATATGGATGTGCATGAGTAAGGTTACCTGGGTCGTTAGTCATATGAACTATTGCACTAGTGTCCAGATACCATGATGAATCACGGCGATCATTGATAGTCATCACTGCCAAAGCTTGAGGAGTACTAGAATTTTGATAGGCAGGATCATGTTGGTGGTAGCAGTCAAATGTTGCATGGTTACGACGTCCACATATCTTACAACTCGGCCAGGTGTCATTTGAAGGATTTTGTGGGCGTGCATGATTATAACTCCCTTGTTGCTGATTTGAATAATTTACCCATCGATTAGATCGTCCTCCTTGAGATCATCCCCCTCGAAAGTGTCCTCTACGAAAGTTGTTATTTGAACTATCGCGTTGCATAAAAAATGCAACATCGCTTCCTGATGGTTTATTCATTTAACTAACTTGAAGACGTAATTCATGGCTTAGGAGGTGAGGAACAACCTGAGGATATAAAGGGAGAGAATCCCTTGTGAGCATACTTGTCGCAAAAAAATGTACTCTGGACCAAGACCTTGAAGCAACCAATACACCTTTTCTTCTTCATCTGGAATTTGGTCCATTGCCGCGAGAGAATCCGATATTCCCTTGAACTTTTGAAGAAAATCCTTTATGGAGTCTGAACCGCGTTGAATGGTTTACAGCTCGTGTCATAGTTACAAGGCTCGAGGCTTTGAAGGTCTTGCATAAGTCGCGAGCAACACATCCCATACTTCTTTTGATTTCACAAATCCGATCATTTTGTCAAGAACTTCTTCAGAAAAAGTGTTGTTAATCAAGCTCATCACCATTTGATCAGTAGTTTCCCATTTTGGGAACTCGGGATTGACCTCTTTACTACCATCTTGGGAGGTGATCATCCTTTGGGGAGGAGGAATTGTATCGCCAACATACCCCAGTAAGTTGTGTCTTCCTAGAATAGGCACAACTTGTTTCTTCCATAATAAATAGTTGTGTGATGAAAGCTTTACAGATATCATGCTTGCGAGCCGTGAAATTGAAGAAGCGGGGTTGGGAGATGGAGAAGCAATAAGAACTAGTTGATTGGTCATTTCAAAATATTTCGGAGAATTTCTAGTTGCAAAATGACCCTAGCTATCTGATGCCATAAAAGATATTTAGATCGAGGGTTTCACTTTCAGTTATTTACCCTTAGAGTTAAGTTTCATTTATAATACAAAGAGTCTGTGTTTTCTAAAACACTTTAACATATGTAATCTTATCTAGCTGTTGTTAGGATTGAAATCATGCAGTCTTTAGCTTCACTAGATCTTCAGTTGGTTTATCCTTATCTTTAACAACTTTTATGGGTATAGTCGCTGCAAACCCTCACGAAACAACACTCATTCACCAGACTAAACCTGGAAGTTTAACGGCTTATTGCATATGCTAAATGCAATCACACTACCTGCGAAAGTGGCTATTATTTTATTTTACTCGGGACGAGAAAAAGACAAGTTTGGGGGTAATTGATGAACACATAATTATGAACTTCTTAATATACCCAAACATGTATTTTAGTCGCCCATTATATTTAATTTTGGGTACTTATGTATGATAGACACGTAATATTTACGTGTACAACTCCTAAATTTATATCTACCTAGTCATTTATTAAATAAATGTGACACTAATAGTGTTTTTGTTTGTATTTACAGAAATCGGTCACATGACAAACAAGTCGTACAATTTTCTGGTTTTTAACGAAGAACAAGGGTGATGCACTCCAACAATGATTCTCATTTGAAGTTGTCAACCAAAGGCCCAAGCATGGAAGACCATTGAAGAGAATTAGATATATATATATATATATATATATATATATATATATATATATTCACATGAGTTGTAATGCATGATTTTAGGCATTGTTTAGGGGATTTTATATTAATGGTGATTTTTAGTAACCCTTCCAATACTCTATAAATAGGAGGAAAACTCTACCCATGAGGGATTATCTTGGAGAGTGTAAATCCAAGTTCATAGCAATAAAGCTTATTTTTTCTCTTATTCTTGTATTTTAATTTTATCATAGTAATAGTAGTATGACAATGATCAAAGGGATGAGTAGCTAATCTTCTTAGCCAAGGCTAGAGGAAGCTCCACCCAATGTAGCCTTAGTATAGATTGTGTAGCTTAGTTAGAGTAATTACCTTATCTTTATCCCGAAATTTTGCATATTTGCATTCCTTCGTCCTATGTTTGACCATAGCTAAGATTAGAAGGAATAATGAATTTATGTAACCATCTTGTTGGCCCATAGAAAGATAGGCTAGGAACATGGAGAAGAGAACATAATCCATACTTATCAACCGGACCATGGTTGAGTAAGTTGGTTTATGGGTAGTTCCCAATTACTAAATCTCTTGTATTTCTTGGTGTATTGCATATGCCCAACCAAGGATATGCGATACGGGAAATCGTAATTTACTTTAATTATTTATGTTATCTAAGGGTTTTAAAGGGTGGAGTAGAATTGATGCTTTGGTTTCCACTCCAATTTATCTTGTAATTTATTTTGTTCTTCTTTTTATTTCAAAACCTACACAAACTCGTTTTAATTGGATAAAACTAGTAGCTCGGAGTATAATTCGCACCACAAGTCTCTTGGGATACGACCCCGCTTACCCTTGTACTTAACGGTACACCATGCGCTTGCGGATCTTTTAAGACGTCGGTTTATAATCGATCAAGTTTTTGGCGCCGTTGCCGGGGACTTGCAAAGTTGCGTTTTATTTTTGAGTTGTTTTATTTTAAGCCAATTTTTCTTCTCTTTTTTTTTTTTTTTTTTTTCTTTTTTTGGATCCGAAAATAAAGTGATTGAGTGATTGGCTCAAACTCTCTTGGCGCTACAGTAGCTGTGAAGTCTGTCCATAAATTTTTCACCTTTTTTATCATCTATACTTTATAGTTGGGAAATACGTTTGCTACGAAAGTTTTAGATAATTCAAAACCCTTTCCGAATTAATATAGATCATATTTTTGTGCTTAGTCGTTTGTGAGTTACAACATTTTGAAAAAACAGTAAAAAATAGTCTCGGTAAAGGACGCCGTGTTCATTAATCACTTGTTTTAAGGGGCATGGAAGCTAAATTCGAAGAAACTTCCCTCTTGAATTTCTTTCCTTTCTGAATTATCTTTCCAAATTGATATTATTTAATGCTCTCTCTCAAACAAGCGGAAAGATATGCGTATTTGAAAATCAGGATATTATGGACTACAATAAACTTGGAAATTGAATTAATATTGTTGTCGCAAGTTCACTAATCTTTTTTCTCATGTTTTTTGTAGGATAGTCACAAAGTTGGAAACGAGACGGATAATACGCCGAGCTAAAAGCATCATCAAATCCATCCTTCTTGTGCCCCCTAAGTGAAGGGGCACTTCCTTCTTTCGCCCCCTAAGTGAAGGGGCGGCCACAGCTACACCGGGAAACACTTCCTGTAGGTTGAAACTTCTTAAAACTTGACATCTAGACGGGGTACATATCCACTCTGCCCCGGCACTAGGACATATAAAGTCGTGTGGACTGTACAAATACACGCTGCTCTATTAAAAAATTTGTTGTAATTGGATTGACCTATTGTTGTGTTTAATATTCTTTTTCATTCCAACATTAGTAAAGGTAAGAACTATTAGAGACTTGCAGGATTTCATCACCCAAAAAGCTCTCCAACAAGTGGGACCACCCATTAGGGACACGAAGAAATTTGTATTACACAAAAATTGAACGTCCCGGACCTCAAAATAACTGTTAATAAAAAAGAGTAGCAAGATTCCCGTGGGATTTTATCACCTAACGGATAGGAGTACCAGACCGGGGTACAAACACGGGTTCATAGGATACGGCCCCAGCCTAGCGCCGTGAAATACTGGTTGTAGGTTGGTGACGTCACCGTTCCGAGTACTGACATACGATAAGGCGACTAGCTCAGGCGAGAGGACTGAACATCTACTTTAAGCTGGTACTAGCATAGTGACGCAGGGAAGTATAGGAACCAAAGCCTTTTACCATCCTACCCATTTTGAACACAGAAGAATATAGGGGAGACTTAATTATTACTTCTAAAAAATATTGATGTGCTAGAGTTTAGGCTTGATTGGTTATTTATTGCATTGGGTGTTGCTTTTATTTTAAAATATCATACATGCAAGAATGTTGGAATCTATACAGCTCATAATTCGACATCCCGCAACAACTTCAAAATCATTTTTAATCATGGGATCACCAAAATTCTCAATACGTGGAACCTTCCCAATCTTATTCATATATGCAGGCCCATCAGGCCGTCCAGTCATCCAATCAGTTCCCACCCGACCCACCCAAACCTTCTTTAGACGATACCCTTGCCCTCTTCATGCAATAATTAGTACAATTTCAGTAACAAATGATGCAATTCCAACAATAGACATTGGTGAATCAAACTTCTACGACCCAATCTATCTCTAGATTAGAGACTCAGATAACTCAGTTGTCAACTACGTGGAGTGAAATAGAGCATGAAAATCTTCTAAGCAATGAAGAAGAACAATCTAAAGTTAAATCCCCTTGTGATTTAGAAATGGATGAATTCAAGCGTAATCAAGGAATATTTTCTCCGTGGGGTGAATGGATACCATATTGTGAGACAGATTTAGAAGATGAACATTTTAAGGTCGACGATCCTATGTCACAAGAAGATCTTGAAGAAGCAGCTACCATGTCTAATACAATTCTTTCTCAATCACCTCTAAATTCAGCCCTTAGCATTCAACCACCGATGTCACCATCCATCATTTCATTTGTTAACCCAATAAATTGTTTCGAAAAAACTATAGCCGAGATTGAATATTTTTTCTTCTCCTCTAATAATTTTTGTGACAATGATGATGACGAGATAAAATATGAATATATGGAATCACCATCTCATTATACGATAATATGTGAGGAATTTGTAGATAATGATATTTGTACCAAAGTCACAAAATTAGAAATTGCCAAACCTGTTGCAGATGTTATCAACTTGTCATTTCCTTCTCAGTCTCCTTATGAGTCACCTCAGCCTTGCCTTGAGCCGCGTCCACCTGACATAAATTACAATATTGAAAACCAGTGGGTGGACGACCCTTCTTTACAGGATATACCACTATTATTGGCGGCTGATTCTATTTTGGTTACTCATTCACCAACCACACCTATACCTATACCTACATCTCCATTTCACGAGCCTAATGAGGGTTCCATGACCATAAATGATTTTGAGGACTTGTACGGAGATAATTTTTGTTGTATTTCTGTTAATGAATGTTTAAATTATTTTGAGGACTCGGATGATCCTAAGATTCGTGAAATGGCACAATTATTAACATCTGAAAATATGTTTCAACTTGGCCATGTCCCTAAGCCAATGAATATCCATGTCAATGGTCAGGATGAGTCCCTTGAGATAAGTTGTGATTTTAGGCACATAAATTTTAAATGTTTGTTAGAGTCAATTGTTCCCCGATCCCCACATCCACAAATATGTTACATAGTTTTTCTTCTACTAAAAGAAAACATCTTTTTGATAAATTATAATTTTGATGATGCCTCACGGACTTGCTTTGTCATAACCACCTATCACATTTTTTGGAATATCAACGATAACATGGGGGTTTTGAAAATTTTCAAAGAAAATATCTTTCCAGGAAAATCGAGTTTTGAATCTAGTACATTTTCGGGGATGAATACTTGTATACTAATCTTCTTATTTACTACAACATGTAGTAATCATATGATTGTATTAAAAATTCTAAAAGAAAATATGTTCCGTGGTATGTATTTGCTTTATCTTGGAGAAAATGGTTTTTCTTAATTTGTCTAAGATTTTCAACTTGGAATCATCAAATGATAGGCAAAGTTTTTAGAAAAAATATTTTCCATAGAGAATTAGTTTTAAACTCTCTCTAGTTTTTATAGAATATATCTGCCCAATTAAGGGCTAATATTAAGGATCACCAGTCATGTGTTATCCGGTTTTTGAAAGATAATTTACAACCAGGATAGTACATCACCTTTTAAACTTTGTACCCTTCCAGTCATATTGAAAATTTTAAGTTTGGGGGTACATTCGTCTGGCTAAAGACAGTAAACTTAGCGCTTCTTGGGAGGTAACCCATGACATATTTCTTTAAATGTTCTTTAAAGAAAAGTAAAATAATAGCACTTTGACAATTTATGATATATTTTTGACGAATTTCCAAACACTTAAACTGATTTTACCTTGACATAAATATTATGAAAAAACCTAAATTTTAAAATTGTGCCAAGTATACACTAGAATATTTTAGAATATCTTAACATAGATTTACTATTTTTTATTAGCGACTAATTCAAGTTAACTTTGCATATTTTGAAAACGTGCACTTCACGGTAGTTTTACAATTAATACTTTCAATAGATTTTTGCTCAGTATAAGGGAAATTTAGCATTTATGTTAGAAATAGTTTGCTACAAGGGAGACAACTACCTAAGAATAAGTTCATTCCTAATATTAAATAATAAGCCAAATGTGTTCTAAAAACTTTCACGCTGCAAGGCTACTCGCATGATTAAGAGCTGAAAGAGGAAAAATTATCACCAATCTTGAGTTTGACCATGAACTATGTGAAATGAGCACAAGAAAATATTACCTGTGAGAATCCTGAGTCTAGGTCATGATAGGGCACCACATCCTGATAACCTTAGCTAACTGGCAGGGATTGTCAACCGAAAACTCCTTGTAACGGAGGCTTCACTAAGAAACAATGTACTCAATAAGAAAAGGCTTGTAAAAAAAAAGTAAAATTCTAGGAAGACGAATTGACTAAGGCACGTGTCGAACTTACCGTTGAATTTATTCCAGTAAGAACTAAACTACCAAAAACTGAGTAAATTATTCTGGACAACGTATTAGGCGATAAAACTATTTTTATTATACACTCAAATATAGCTAAAGAAAAATACTTGAATCTTTTTCTAATCTTGATGTAGTACCTCTAGTTTTGGATAAGATTAAAATATTCTTTGATATATTTGAGAGAATAGAAAGTTTAAAGATTTTTTCATTGGTATATTTTTGTCACAACTAAGTAAGGTTAAGTTCAATGGAAATGAGTTATGTGTATTCTAGAATTGTTTAAAATATCATTATTGACTTTTGTGGGTATAGTTACTGCAAACCCTCACGAGACAACACTCGTCCACCAGGCTAAACATGGGGGCTTAACGGCTTGCTGCATACGCTAAATGCAACCGCGTGACATGCAAAAATTGTTTTTGTTTACTTTTGCTCGAGGACTAGCAAAATATAAGTTTGGGGGTATTTGATAGACACATAATATTTACGTGTACAACTCCTAAATTTATATCTACCCAGTCATTTATTAAATAAATGTGACACTAATAGTATTTTTGTTTGTATTTACAGAAATCGGTCACATGATAAACAAGTCGTACAATTTTCTAGTTTTTAATGAAGAACAAGGGTGATGCACTCCAACAATGATTCTTATTTGAAGTTGTCAACCAAAGGCCCATGCATGGAAGCCCATTGAAGAGAATTAGATATATATATTATTCTCATGAGATGTAATACATGATTTTAGGCATTATTTAGGAGATTTTATATTAATGGTAATTTTTACTAACCCTTCCTATACTCTATAAATAGGAGGGGAATCCTACCCATGAGGGATCATCTTGAAGAGTGTAAATCAAAGTTCATAGCAATAAAGCTTATTTTTTCTCTTGTTCTTGTCTTTTAATTTTATCGTAGTAATAGTAGTATGGTAATAATCAAAGGGATGAGTAGCTAATCTTCTTAGCCAAGGCTAGAGGAAGCTCTTCCCAATGTAGCCTTAGTGTAGATTGTGTAGCTTAGTTAGAGTAATTACCTTCTCTTTATCCCAAAATTTTGCATATTCGTATTCCTTCGTCCTATGCTTGACCATAGCTAGGATTAGGAGGAATAATGAATCTATGTAACCATCTTGCTGGACCATAACAAGATAGGTTAGGAACATGGATGAGAGAACATAATCCATACTTATCAACTGGACTATGGTTGAGTAAGTTGGTTTATGGGTAGTTCCCAATTATTAAATCTCTTATATTTTTTGGTGTATTGCATATGCCCGACCAAGGATATACGTTACAGAAACTCGTAATTTACTTTAATTATTTATGCTATCTAAGGGTTTTAAAGAGTGGAGTGGAATCGATGCCTTGGTTTCCACTCCAATTTATCTTGTAATTTATTTCGTTCTTCTTTTTATTTCAAAACATACACAAACTCGTTGTAATTGGATAAAACTAGTAGCTCGAAGTATAATTCGCACTACAAGTCTCTTGTGATACGACCCCGCTTACCCTTGTACTTAACGGTACACCGTGCGCTTGTGGGTCTTTTAAGACATCGGTTTATAATCGATCAATGTACGTTTGTTTGATTGTAGCTATTGGAGATGGATATTTGAAGCCAAGCTCTTAGAGTCAAGTAAAAGATTTTCCAGCAGTTCATAGCACAAAAAGTTAAAGGCACAATATATTTGGTCTCAAGATTGAATAAATATTTACACAAATATTCTTGGAGAATAAGATCAAAGAATATATTGCATCCAAAATCCTTGAAGATATTTTATATTGAAGATATATGCAAGAGTTTCCATGAAGAAAGATCTCTACATCACTTAAGGGAATTATATGCAAGAATCTTAGGTGATTGGTTATAAAATTAGAAGATATTCTTTACAATTTAATGTATAATTTCTAAATTTGGGCTCCTTCTCCAATAAAAGGAATCATCCCCCCATTGTAATTAGGCATCTCATATTGGAGCAAGTTTAGAAGAAATAAAGTCTTAATTTTATTTAATTATCTCCTCTCTCTTTTATTTTCTTTTGTAAATAATTAGTTGTTAATGCGATGAAGTCCGAGATGAGCGACTAATCTTCTAGCTAAGGCTAAGATGAGGCCTCTTCTTGGATGAGCAATAGTTAGTATTAATTATGTTCTAATTAGTTTTCTCTTAGTACTTTATGATTGATAAGTTAGTATATCATATGGAAGGCTTGACCATAGCTTCGGTTTGGTGTACAATATCTTTGGATACAAACAAGTGTTACTAATCGTAGACTTGATTTGGAGATTTAAACAAGAGGAAACACTAAAGAACTCACTCAAGCCTAGCCATGGTTGAGTTGATAATTATCTAAGACACTCTTCACCATCACTTAAAAGCATAACCACTAAATGCTTGACCATAGATTTAGTGGTTTATTTTATAACATCGTATGTATCTTAACACGAACATATGATGGGCGGAGATATTAGGATCTAGTTGTATATCGATTAGTGCTTTGAAAGGTACAGGCCAAGTCCGAACCTTAGCTCTCTCTCATTAAGTTTTATAATTAGTTTTTATTTCTTATTCTTAGATTTATCTCTTATAAAATCGTAATTCAGCCTAGAAAGTATTTGTTTTTCCAAACCTCCTTGTGGATTCGACCCCACTCCTTTGAGCGAGTATTTTGCTAGAGACCCTAAAAACCTCTTATCAACGACCATAAAGTCCCTTATTGATGGACGTTACGAAGTGAGTGTGAGATATTTTTTGACCAGATTATGTAACGTTTTGATCTTTGCTGTTGTGCAACGGCTCTATTGCTGACTGTACGCTTTGCAGAGATCAAGCTGTTGGTGTAAAGGTCGAAAATGATGTCTCGAACTGAGGAAAGTTGCTCATGTCTTTAGTAGTACTTCCTGTATGCTGATGAGATCGAGGACGAAGTTTGTGTCCGAGATACGAAATAAGCTATTACAATACGGCTCTCGACCAATATCATGAGTGTCGTCAGGGATGAGTGGTGTTGGTTGAGAAACTCGTGCTGTATATGTTTCCTGACGTTGCTGTTTTATTTCTGATTGTGCCATGTTTTCTGTTGTTGTGGTCGAAAGTTCGTATGTAGTTCGAATATAAGGCATGAGCTCGAGATGCGGAATAAGCCACTACAGTAATGACCCTAAATAAAATGATGGAATTGTGGGTGCGAAATTAAGAGCACAATTGGGCTTGTATGGGTAAATGCTAGTATTGCATCTATTGTTATTTAAGTAAGTATCATCCCAATTTTAACATCTCATTTCACTGGGCTCATAAAGTCACAACACAAACCTTAATTGCTTTGTCCGTTTCTAATAAGATTAATTCTTACTCAAACATATATGCTTTACGACTTACGGGATATTAATTTCTACTCAATAACTTTTTTTGTTTTCTCACTCGTATATTTCTGCTACGTGCAAATACCCTATTATTAAACAAAACAAAATTAAATTCTTATTCGGAGAAGAACAAAATAGTAAAACAAAAAAATTGTTGCTATTTATATATTTTGAATCCAATGATATTGGAGATGACTGTCTTCCAAGTCAGAGAGCAATACTAAACTATTACTGGTTTGAAGGATGATTACAAACCCTAAGCACTTTTTATAATGACAAATATTATGCATATATTTATATATGTCGATCTCCATAAAATAATGTACTTCCTTTAATTGATAACTTAACCTAGGTTGTGATGTATCACAAACTGCGCTTTCCTAGTAAGTTTCTCTTTTAGTGATGGGTCTTTTGTAAGCTCATGCTTTAGACTCACACGCGCGTGCTAAGTACTTGATGTTTATTATTGGTCTAAACTCAATAAAAGTGTGTGAAGAACTCTCTCGATTGGTGGATTGAAGGCATATGACCTTCACCTGTATGTCGGTAAGTCGAGCTAACCTTCTGATTTTCTCACAAAAATCGTGGTTTAGAAGCAATAAGTGAACTCAATTAAAGAATGTATAATATGACTATTGGAAATTGAAGTAAGAAATGTCTATAGAAACTAAAACTAATGCAAAGATAGATAACTATGTCTTTGAGAAAGTAAGAGATATGTGTCAGCATCTAAGTTTCTAGGACTTCGTTAACCTAGTTAGGTCACAAACTATGATTTCTTATCTTCCCAGCAAGCTCAATTGATTGTTTAGATATTTCGCTAAATAAGTAGAAGTCTGAAGAGGTTTGTCAAAAAGCATGGACTCATGAAAAGCAATTTCCCTCAATTCTATTACTTTCGCTTTCCATGTGGGTCAGTCGACCATTACTACCTATCACCATTTGAAATTCGATGGTATAGCATTTGGTCTAACCTATTTAATTAGACTTGATATCATAAAATCAATTAATAAAGTGTAATTAGAAAACGTATAAAACCTTACGAGACTTTGATGCCTTGGCACTTTAATTGAATGAGTTTTTCTTTCAACTTTCCTCCAAACCCTATCTATTTGAAGAGCATCATATATGGGTAAAAGAGACATTGCATTGCATACTAACGTTTCAATGCTTTAACAATGAATATAATGGTGTTTAATGATAACAATTCATCCACCAAAAGTATGCAAGAGCACTAATCTAGAATATGGTTTTGTTACCTTTAAAACAAAATTTTAACGGAACAATCTATATATAACCATTGCTATATCCGTGCATTAATTTATATTTTTGTAAGAAAAATAACATATCTTCTAGACCAAACGAGATGCGCACTGCCTTCCATGGCGTAAGGTATGGGGTCGTTGAATGATTGTGCCAAGTGGTGGGGCCGAGACTCGCAGCAGGTGTGCATCGATATAACTTAATTAGCTTTTTTTGTTACCTAGTACTAGGTATTAGAGGGGAAATCCAAAGAAGATACTGTAAAACATAAGACAATTAATGAGAAATACTAGTTACCATAGCACGTGGGATGCAAGTTTACGTATGTATGCTTACATATAGTAGGAAGAAAAATGGATTCCCAAAGACAATTTGCTTAATTAATCTATATACTTACTTAGCTTTTGTTTACTTTGTGCTGTCATAATGCTTGATTATGAATTATTTTATTCAACCTAACAATTTCTTGGAATCTCATTGGCCCTCTTTTCCATAATGAGTCTTTTAATGAATTAGAATATACATAATAAAATCATACTTATCGTTAATCATGGTTTAGGAACTACACACAAGGTTTAATTTTTTTTTTGAAATTCATACTCCTGATGTTTCCATTCCACCAAAAATCCAACTCATCTTTCACGCGGACGATTCTCGTGACTCAGCGAAAAATTAATGGTGCCCAACGCGGACGATTCAACTTGTTAAAAATTGAGTGAAAATCAGTCGGCTATGATCCCGACTGCTCAATCATAATTATGATTAAGTCCTTTAAAATGACAAACCTTTCATGGCAACTTTTTTCTTTATTGATAAATAAAAAGTTATTTTAAGAAATATAAAGTGTTAATTTACGGAATATAAGTTTTTAGCGTCTATTTTTTCCTAGTATAGATTACAACATGATATTTTTATTACAATTTTACCCAAGAAAAAAAAACAACTAGTTCAAATTAGCAAACCCTATTGTTTCTCAAAGAAAACATGGAGGTTTAAATAGTTCAAGTCCATAGTAAATGTTGCAAAGTAAGGCCATTTAATGGTAAGGCTTTTTGATGTTTGATGGTTTAGGTTTTAGTGTACTAAACAAGTTGTAGAAAGGGAAGGGGAAAAAAGAAGAAGAGACAAGACCCTAAAAGAAGAAAATTGGATTTGCATGCGTGATCTTCCTTTGCTATTTATGGAAACAGAAGAAGAAGAAGAAGAAGAAAAACCCTAAAAAAAACAAGAAAAGCTGTTCTTTTTTATTTCTCTCTCTACACGTGGCATCTCAACATTCCTTAATTGTACTTTCAACTTGCTTTCAATTCGTCTGATTCCTGACTGAGTCTGAGTTAAACCAACCCCAGAACTCTTAAACCTATAAAGTGCTATCTTTGAAATACCCGATTTGCCCATTGCTACAAACACAAGGGAAATCAAGTTCCCAAGCTAAAAAATTGAAACTTTTTGAGAATGGGAAACAAGTTCATAGGAAAATACAATATCCTTCTTCACTTGTACTTATACTTGTAATGATACTCCCTATGCCTAGTAAATTTGATGCCTTAGAGTTCATGGGTTGTGTATCTCGAGGAAAGCAGTGGTGTCATATGGGCATAATGGAGGACTCAATGCACTAATTGTAGCATGCTCGAATAAGATTCAAAATCACTCACCGCATATTATATTTAAGTGAGAGTTGACATGAAAAATGGCTCTAAGCCGTTGGATAATATCCAAGTCGGTGGAGGCGACAGTATCCAATGTTGTCCGTTTACTCGTCAGTGACAGCTCCACATACGGTAATGTCTAAATAAAGACATCGATCACGTGTTAAGTATGATACTCCATGTGCCTAGTAGAGTTGATGTCTTAAATAAAGTTTGTGGGTTATGTATCTCGAGGAAGTAATGTGAGGGCATATTGGTAGGACTCGGGTGCACAAAGTAGCAGTGGCGGAGCAGTAAGGAACGAGTGGGGACAGCTGCCCCCTCTCAATTTAACGAAAAAAAAATATTTGTATATAGTGTTTAACCAAAGTATGAGAGAAAATATAGGATTTGCCCAGATTTTGGAAAATATTATGCCACCTTAGCAACAATATCTTTTGTTTAGAGTCCGGATTTGCCAACCCTCTATAACGGAGGGTTGTGACAATCCTCTCTCCTATTGGAGCAATATTTAACTTCAGTTAGAAGAAGAGTTTTCTTTTTAGCAAATACAAAATTTAAGATTCCCCCAGAGAAAATTACTCACCTCCATTTATTTTTTATGATTTCTCTCTGTCTTCTTTTGGTATCTTTCTCATATTCCTTGAGGCAAAAAAGAAAAAAAAATTAAAAAATTAAAAATGGTGAAATTCTCTATTTATAAACATTGGTTTGAATTGTTTGAATATTATCACGTTTCCAGTACTTAACCTATCATGGTTGTGTTGTAAGTAACTTTATGATTTAATGTGATGTGCATCTTCAAAAAATAAAAATAAGCGAGTAGAAATTTAGATCCAATGCTCAACAAAGATAGATCATCTAAAAAACTCTATCGGCAATCGATGGAATAAGTGTCATTGTTATTTGAATTTTATTGCTCTGAAATGTCCAAGCGAAAAGAATAAATGGTTTGTAAATATTGCCGCAATATCTCCTCTGTACACCGCATATCTTGCTCGAGGGGACAAGATTATTTGGCAGGGGTGTTGCCGTTAGGGTCATGTACCATATTCTTCGTATGAGTCTTGAGCATTTGCTTCATATGAATCTTTAGAAAAGTTATTGGTGTTGTTGTATATTCATGTTTGTTGCAAAAAATTGTATATAACTCAAGAACATGAGAAGCCAAGCTAGCACAATGAGTACTTTAATGGCGCACAGTATTTCTCAAGTGATTAGTTTTTTTCTTTTTGAATCCATTAATAAGATATACACAGAGGAGAAATGATGAAAATAAGGAGCGAGAGAGAGAACGTAAAGAAAATATTGGAAAATTTTAAATTTTGTATTTTCAAAAATGGAAACTCTTCTTCTAACTGACGTTAAATATTGTTCCAATAAGAGAGAGGGTTGTCACAACCCTCCATTATGGAGGGTTGGCAAATCCGGACTCTTTTGTTTTCATCTTATTTTATGGCCATGTTTCTATCCAAAAAATATATGAAAACCCAAAAAAAATGAGAGTTCAGAAGAAGCAATTGCAAAGTTGAAGAGCTTACATAAATCCTCTCTTCTTCTTTTTATTATTATTTTATTCTAATGTTTTTTTTGTTTTTTTTTTAATCCGGAAGATCGTCAGGTATTTTATTCTAATGTTATCCTCTTCTTTTCATAGAAGGATGGACATCTTTTAAGCAAATTTCTATTGCGTTAATTATTAGGCCTGAAGAGAGACTGCTTCAACTTTCATGATTAACCCAAAAAAAAAATATATTCAAGGGGTTCCGCCCCCGAACCCCCCATATGTTTTTTTTCTTGAACCTACTGGTCATAAATCCTGACTCTGTCACTGCTAAGTAGTAAAAAATCAAATCATTCATCACGTATTATATTTAAGTGCGAGTTGATGTGCAAAGCGACTCTAAGCCATTGAATAATGTCCAAGTCGGTGGAGCCGATACTGTCCAATGTTTCTCTTTCGCTTTTGTCTATTAGCTCGTCAGTGGCAGCTCAACAAACGGAAAATGTCTATATATAAACATCGATTATGTGTTGCATCAACCAATAACAAAACTTAATCAATAAAGATTGGAAACTGCAGTGGTAAACACGCCTTTTTCAAAGTACGATAACGTTCCATCGGAAACGATCTGAGTATCCTTAATCCTGAATAACCTTCTAAGAAATTTATCGTACCTTTTAAGCGAAGAGAGAAAATTGAAGTACATTTACCACATAGGATTAACTTCTTCATTGATTTTTTTCGTATTTAAAACCGGAAAGAGAAAAAGTATAGAGAACTTCGAAAATAAACTTTATACCTCAGGAAAATAGAAAAGTTGATCCTGAACATAATTCATCAATATGATCCAACATTCTTCAACATTTTGGTATACAATGTTTAGAATTCTAGAAGTCATAATGTATGAAATATTTGGCCTAATAATTTTGAGAAACAATGTGAAGTAGTTGCTAGGGTTAAGGGTACCTCAGTCATTTCACAAAATGAAGCACAACCAATTGTTTAACTCGTTGTGAACCCAAAGCAATCCAAAACAGGGAGTAACTGGTGTATGTCTATCTTACCACACGTGTCAGTCATCTATTTGGTAAACGGCGCCATCACCCAAAAATATAAAACTATGAAAATACCCAATTGGGTTCTCTTATTTTAGGTCTAATCACTAAAACCACTAGTGGTTTTACCCAAAATAGGTGGTTTTATTCTTTCTCCAATATTAAGGTTTCCTTATAAAGAAATTCTTGTTGAAAAAAACTCATAAAAGGCATCTCAAGTTGAGATAAAAACTACTCAAACATCTTCATTTGAAGCTTCAAAAAGTAAGATTTCCTTCTTAGTTTCTCTTCATTTTCACTGATTTAGCTGAACTTGACCTCGTACGATTCGTTCATTGATTGTTCCTCTCTCTCTCTCTCTTTTCCTAGGATCAAAGGAGACGATGGGGAGAGGAAAGATCGTGATCCGGAGGATCGATAACTCAACAAGTAGGCAAGTGACTTTCTCGAAACGGAGGAACGGATTGTTGAAGAAGGCTAAGGAGTTGGCGATCTTGTGCGATGCAGAAGTGGGGTTGATGATCTTCTCTAGCACTGGAAAGCTTTATGATTTCTCAAGCACAAGGTATGAAATAATAATTGTGATTAGTTCTATTATTTCATAATCTATGTTCTTGATTTGGAAATTTTACTTTTTTGGTATTATTGTGAGCAAAATGAGTTAGTTTTCTTTTGGCTAAGAATAGAGAGTACTAAGTATGAAATATTAAATGTTTTGGGGTTTTTGTTTTTAGTCAAGTTTTTTCTCTTCATGAAACTAGTGCAATTAGTGTTCGATTTAGCTTTTCTTAGTATGATATTTAGTTCTGATATAGCATAAATGGTCAACGATTTTGTGATCGGGTGATCTAAAATTGTCAGTTATCCTTGATTATACATGGTTAATCTTCATTATATGTTCAAAGTAATTTCTTTCTCACATGCGTTAATGGAGATTACTCTAAAGGGGTACATGATCTAGTTATATCATAATGCACTTGGGGTTTTAGAATTGTATTGATAATTAATTGAACTTCTTACAAATTTGGTTGGGTTTTAATTTGCTAAATCGATACTAGTTCTGCCTTATTGAAGGTTGAATATTTGACTTTATATGTGGAAAAATCAGATTAGTGATTGCTTAGCTTATTTCAAGTTTGTTTTTATTTGCGGATGTCATCAAAAGCAAATAGGAAGGTGGACAACATTGAGTGTGTATTTCAGGTTCTTAGTTCGGACTATGGTCATATGTTCTAAATTAAAGGGGGAGATTCTCTATGATCGATGGTGCATGCATATAACAAGTTAATAATCGACAAAGTTAACTATAATTGTAGTAATTAAGAAGAAGCGATCTGTTAAGAAACCGAGGGGGCAAATCGCAACGCGGAAGCACAATACGATATAGAGCAAGAACCGAAGATCTAATTCTAAACACATACACAAGGTCTAAATTAGGTGGAAACCCAAAAGGATCAAAACCACCCCAGACAAGCACGACGAATCTGTTATCAATTAGGGTTACAAGAAGTTCCAGACATCACTCAACCTCACAAGAAAGAAAACCCAAGAAATCTCTCCAGAGTAAAACTCTAGATTTCTTCATTTTCTCTCTTTAACTCTTTTCTCTCACTATACAGATATCTTTAACTCACTCTATATTTATAAACTTTCTATTAGGTCATCAACGAAGTACGCATCGCGAGACAAACCATCGCTTTGGAATATATCCCATTCATAATGTACTTAAAACAAAACAAACAGAGCATTTTTCGTTCAAATGACTTCAACGGGAGCTTTTTAATTCGAACGACTATATGACTCGTTTGAACTTCTTCATTTATTTTGAGCTGTAACCCAACAATCTCCACCCCAACGAAAAAATTGTTTCTACTGTGCATTCGTCATGTATCCTTGTCGCGTTGCCCCTATGGGTAACATCTCAATTAAGAGAATTACCAGAATCTAGGCTTTTCCTTGACCCACCAATCAAAACCCACTTTCTAATCATCTTTGTAGACTGTGTCATTGCTCCACCTTGAACTAAATTTCTCTTTCGAGAAATCTCCATAGCTCTATCGGTACATGCAACCTTCACATCTCCACCAACTGATTTACCAACCAATGCATACAAGTTCCCGCTTAGAACTCCCTTCAAGATCAAAGAAGACTTCCAATAAACTTTCATTACTCCACCTCGCCCGGAGTAATTATTACCCTCATTATCTAATTTGGAAAGTGAAATTAGACAATGAGTCATACTCGGCACATGTCGAACATCATGAAGAACTACGATGTGTCAATCGAACATCCTCACGCGAATATCACCCACTCTCGAAATTGACATTCGAGAGCCATCGCTCGTCGACACAAACTTGTTACCCTCACACCTTACATATTTGTTGAACTATGCCTTGTGTGCGCATACATGCATTGTAGCCCCACTATCAAATACCCATTCTCTATCGTGGCAAGAACCATCAGTGGTCACGACTAGGAAATCCTCATCACTATCGTTGCCAGTAACCGTCACCAACTTGTAAGTGTCATTTTCGGAGCCCTTTGCCGAACTTGCTCATTTACCATTCCCAGCTTTGTAATCTGATCTATAATGACCCGGTTGAAAATAGCCCCAACAAATTCCTTTTCTGAACTTATTAAAGCTTCTCTTCCCACTCACCACCATCGTCGAGTTTTCCACAAAGGATTCGCTACCCTTAAGCCTTCTCTCCTCGGAAAGAAGCATACTTGTAACCTCTTCAAAACTCAAAGTTTCATTCCCATACATCAACGGAGGTTGAAGATGCTTGAAGGTAGAAAGAAGAGACTATATGAGTTGAAGCACCTTATCTTCATCTTTAACTTTAACTCCGATCGATTCCAATTCTGAAACAATCCCGTTCAAAGAACCTAGGTGATCACCAACACTCGTACCCTCATCCATCCGAAGCGTATGAAGCCGTTCCTTGAGGTATAAGTGATTCAAAAGACTCTTCATTTGGTACAAACTTTCAAGTTTTTCCCAAAGACCCTTTTGTGGTCTTCTCTCCAATCACGTTTGCCAAAGCGTTTTTAGCGAGACAAAGGCATTTCCCGCTCACAGCCCTTGAATCCAGATCTTCCCAGTGTTCATCATCATCATCTGCTTTCTAGGCTGCTATACCTTCAACCTGAGTTTTAGGTATAGGCTTCCCTTTCAGTGCCTTGCGTAACCCGCCTTAAATTAAGATATCTTGGACTTGTATTTGCCACAATCCAAAATAATCTTCCCATCGAACTTCTCCACATCAAACTTGATCGCTTTAGAGTACCTAGATCCTCCCATCTTGCTTCTCTACTTACCCCAAACCTCACTCTGACACCAATTGTTAGGAAACCAATGGGGCAAATTACAACGTAGAAACACAATACGATTAAGCAAGATCCGAAGATCTAATTCTAACCACAAAGCATTCAATCCAAGGCAATAAAACACATACACAAGGTTTAAATTAGGTGAAAACCCAAAAGGATCAAAACCACCCTAGACAAGCACGACGATTCTATTATCAATTAGGGTTATAAGAAATTCCAGAGATCACTCAACCTCACCTCTACCCTTACAGATAATCCCCAGTAAGAAACCCTAGAAAGAAAATCCAAGAAATCTCTCTAAAGTAAAACCCTAGATTTCTCCATTTTCTCTCTCTCTCTAACTCTTTTCTCTCACTATACAAAGGCCTTTAACTCACACTATATTTATAGACTTTCTATTAGGTCATCAACGAAGTACGCATCACAAGACAAACCATCGCTTTGGAATATATCCCCTTCAGAATGTACTTAAAGCAAAACAAACAGAGCGTTTTTCGTTCGAACGACTTAAGTCTCGTTCGAACGACTTCAACGGAAGCTTTTTCGTTCGAACGACTTCATCTGTTTTTGAGCCATAACCCAACATGATCAAACTTCTAGAATCTAGATGAATAAAAACGATATTGAATAAGAGTCATAAGACCCTATCTTATGCTATTTTATTTTTCTTTCATATTGCTCAAGTTAAAGAAGGTTGTATGATCTCGGTTTAGGTACATTATCACTTATATAAACCAAATTAGTCGAGATAACCCTATGTTTCACATTTTGTACTTATTTTTAAGCTTTCATTCTTATAGTGATTTCAGTTATTAAATACTTAGGGTTTTGTACTTCCCTTATGAATTAAGATATGTAGGGCTAAGGTTTTATGATTTAGGGTTTGCATCAGTTTTAAGCTTTCATTCTACATATCTTGTAAGGCGAGCATCAATTTTAAGCACAATTAAGAGTTATAAGTTAGAGCTTAAGCTCACTCTCTACTATCTCATAGATAAAAGTGTAGATAACAGAAATTGTCTAGTGTTACTAGTGAATTTGTGCATATAAGCTGATGAGCAATGAAGCAGAGGTTTTTAGTTATAAAACTTCATTGGTACTTGCTAAGAAAAGAATGTTATCTCAAATCTCAATCGTAGTATAAAAAAGACAATATGTAATTGTTTGGATTGATAGGTGAAACAGATGAAGGTCGTTTGATCATATCTCCCATTTTGCTCAATGTTGAAAGAAAAAAGAAAAATGACGATCCACTTCTTTTGGTTTTTGCATCATGAATTATATTGCGTCTCATACTCTATGTACTTAAAGATAGTTGCTACTAGCAAGGTCGTTGCATGATATTTTTTTTTTCATTGTTTCAGAAACTGGCCTTTCTCACTTTGTTTTAATGTGCTTACTTACTTAGCATACAATATATAAAACTTATTGTGTATTGGTACTTCAAATTGGGAGGCATATCTTGTCAACTACTTCAAACTTAAGTATAAAGTAACGTATTGGTAACTACCTTGTCGGTGCTGTAGAAGAACGAGTTTTTTGAAAATTTTAAAGGTATTGTTTTACCGATAGTTCCACAGAAATCTTTGTTTTTTTGTTTTATGGTTATAACTTATAAGAAAATTAAACTTTTTTAGTCAAATAAAAGGTGTAAAGACGGCTTTTACCTCACAACAATGTGAGAGATAATGAAAGGAGTAATAGAATGCATAATGGTGGTCCATAACATGTTTTTCGTGTTAATATTGTTTACATCCATATGTGACTCTTACAAACTTGAGTAGTCGTTGGGAACTTATATTTGAAAGCATCGAGCTTTCGAAAAAGAAAATTTTGGATTTCATTCATGTGGTTCACAAACATAGATATATAGCTTGAGAACACCTAAACTTCGAAATATTTCATAACAATCCCTAATATCAAGTCTAAATTTCCCGAGGTAGCATAGTTGCACTATCGCTATAGTTGAGGATTTATACAAGAGAGTTGACACCGTTTAGTCCAGGAGCAATTCATCCCATTTTAAGCTTGTTTTGGGGGACTTTGGGTTCAACAGTTTATGATAGGGGAAGATAAAAGGAAACCAAAGATTTCATATAGTCATAATCCAATTTACTGATTATGATATGAGCATATCCTATGATCGTTTCCCACATGTATTTCGGTTATTCCTATTTTGTGTTATGTTTGCTAGAGCTAGTAGTAGGAATTTCTATATTATTTAGGTTTGTTTCTATTTGGAGAGATATTGGGTGTTATTCTATGGGAGATATCCTAGGGTTCTAGGATATATGGGAGAGGGTGGTGTAATCTTTTATTCAGTTGTTGCTGAGAGAATTAATAAAATTTAGTTTATTATTTTGTGTTTTATGTTGGAGTTTTAGAGTTTAGAAAACCTCAATATTAATTAAGTTAACGTTTATCAATCCGATTTTTTGCTTCTACAACTCAGATTTACGTTAAATTGATATCAAAACGAGTTAAATTTCCTAGGAGGAGTTTAGATTTTGATCCACGATGTCACGTTGTATAGATCAACAATTCAAAACCATGGCGAAACTATTTGACGCGATTGACGAGAGGTTTGAAAAACTGGATCGGTTTATCGACGCGTTCACCGCTGGTGCTCTTTACGCACCATCTCCCCAACCTGTCCCACTGAGACCAACGCTAATATCGCTGACGATTGTCGAATTCGTGAAAACTTCAGAGATGACAACCAATTTGTTTTGCTCCCAGTCAATTTTTTTATAAACAGAGTGTTCGAAGGAGTCCAATGGGACCAAAGAATCAGACTCTTGGGTGATATTGTCGCTGGAAATGAAACCCTATCCATAGCCATTGCAAGGTTTAAACCAGCAACTCAAGGGAGAGAACAAGTGGTGTCACGCGGTCAGCACGTGCGTGGTTTAGAACCACACTAGCAGTTCACAAACTTATCAGATTTGGTAACACATGACTCACACATGCTGGGCACAAAGCATATCCAAGTATCACACCCACCTCAGCCACCTGATAGCACAACAAAGATATTACTGCAGTTTTGTATCCCTAGGCGGGTTCCGTCTCCAAAACAAGTCACACCAACAAAACTCTGCATCAGATCTAAAGGCGTCAGCAGGTAATGGTGTAACGTCACCCGAGTACGTTGCAACACAAACCCATGCATCGCACGTGGTCGTACCCGAGCCCCTTTGTACCAAGCTCCAGAACCAGCTCCAAACCTCACTCCAACCCCTAGAAGAAATTGGCGTACACCGTGGGAAGGCCCGATTTTACCTTAAGGCAACTTAGGCCGTCGCCCAAGGCCCTTTTAGAAATGAAGGCCCCAAGAAATTTTCCATACCGAAAGGCCTATTAAAAAAATATGAATTTAAAAATATAGTTTTTTATCAACAAGTAGCCTTAGGTTGAGTGGTTTAAGTTATTTTGTTATATTTAGAGGTCGTAGGTTCAATTTTCCGTCACAACAATACTTTATTTTTTTTGGACTATCAAGCATCTTTTGACTCTCTTTTTGGCTGATTACACTTTGGGTGTGTTTGATTGCATAGAAAATATTCCAAGGAAAATATCATTTTCTCATGGAAATTAGTTTTGAGAAATTTTTCCTAGAAAACTACATTTAAGTTGTTTGATTGCGTACGTTGAAAATAATAAACTTTATTGGGTATATCTATGCAAACGAAGAGACAATGGAGGAGAGAGAAGAGATAGGTGGGGTTGAAAAATATATCAGGCAAATTTTCTTAGGGAGTGAGCTCTAGAAAAATAAATTGCTAGTTTTTAAGAAAAGTTTATTCACTTGATTTTTATTTTCCTCTTCTGACCTTTAATAAGGCTACCAAACAGTTAAAAACCAAATATTATATTTTTCACTTGAAAATGTTGAATCAAACACACCCTTCATCTCACATGAAAAATATGTGTATACCTCATAAGGAAACGCTAAAAACTCAAAACCTTCATTCATTAATGAGTATACTCATACGAACATTTTCTATAGAAATGATTAGGCTAAAAAAGTTACGGTATATAAAATTAAATGCAGTTTGTTCGGTTTCTTAGCAATTAATAAACTACAATGGTGTCTACTATATGTAACTTATTACTCTCTTTTCTTAGGGATAATCATATCACGTAATTTTTCTGATTCAAATTGATCGTATTTTAGTACAAAAACTAATTAAGCATTTTTTTTTATTGACGTGTGTCTAAATTAGAGGGACAATTCCAAATTCGAGTAAGAAAATACATTTATACGTAAATTTAGAGATCGATATTGATTTTATTCTCGTGCATTATTATATGTACGACATACAAAAATTAGGTACAAAATAATACAATGAAAAGGGCCCTTTTTTAGAGTTCGCCTAAGGCCCCCGGGATAAGGACGGCGTTCATAGAAGGATGCTTGAAGCCGTATATGGGAAGAGAGGAAGGGTTGGTCAAAGACTTAGGGTTTCTCCGTCAAATATTTTTTGAAGAAACAAAAGCAAACTTGCAGAATCGTGAAGGAGAAAGAAGAGAGATAGATACAATGGGTACGGGTGCATCATATCTATTAGAGGCCAGCCTCATAGCATGTGCTAGTCATGTGTTAACTCAAGTGGCCAACCAACTCCAGCAACCTAATTCTTTTCTTGAACTGGACCGGGTTTGGTCCTTCTTCACCAGCGAACACCCATGCTTACCACGTACAACGCATGTTTCCATCAGTGTATTCAATAGATTCGTTGATGCACATACTTGTTCGAGTTTGACAGAGTACAATCGGGTTACACAACGGGCCCAAAAGGCGCTTCGTCACGATAATTTTAAAAAAATTCACGCCTACGCACAAGAGATGACCCCATTTTGGAAGTGTTTTCTTATTCGAGAAAATTTTCAAATTATACTATTTATATTTATTTTTGGACGTTCTTCAATATTGGGATTTAAAGACCTTGGGAACAATCTTTGGGTACGGAAAATTTTGCGAAAGACTTGAAGACTTTCAGAAGAGTTCCACTTTACAGATTTCATGTTCGAAATCTTTCGAAGACGGAGGGTTTGAAGTGAACATCTCCTATGATCGTTTCCCACTTGTATTTGGGTTATTCCTATTTTGTTTTATGCTTTGTTGGAGCTTAGTCTTATTTGTTTATATTATTTAGGTTTATTTCAATTTAGAGAGATATTTGGAGCTATTTTAGGGAGATATCCCAAGGGGAGAGGGTGGTGTAATCTTTTACTCAGTTGTTGTTGAGAGAATTAAGAAAGTTTAGTTCATTATTTTGTGTTTTATGTTTTAGTTTTAGAGTTTAAAAAACCTTAATTTTAATTAGGTTAACGTATATCAATCTGATTTCTTGTTTCCGCGACTTAGATTTACGTTAGATTAAGTACCATTCGCACGATAAGAAACACTTTGAAACTTTTAGCTTTTTCATATGGGTTTTGTCACGAATAATAAAATGAGGGATCAAGGGTAAAGATGAAGAAATGTCTCTACAAGTATTTAGCAAGCTTTTGAAAACCAAGGATCTTTGTTGAAGGTGTTGTGAGTATACATATAAAGGTGACTTAGTGAGAAAGACTACAGAAGCATGGAAGGCATGGAATGCTATCATGAATGTCCGAAGATTGCCAAAGACCGAAGGAAAGATTGCCAAAGAACGAAATATAAGACAAGTCACCAGTCGAAATTGGGTTTCCCGCGAAGATCTATTTGCTAAATTCGCACTAGGAGCTATTTTCTTAGCGAGGTGGATCGCTGAATAGTCTCTAAAAGCGGCGATCTAACATATGTTGCAAGTGATCTAACATATGTTGCAAGACATTTCTGCTACGTGGGTATGGATTTAGGTTGTACGTACTTATCATATGTTTCCTTGGGGGCAACTGGTTTCGTTATGGGTACCAATATCTTTTTTTATTATATATTGGAATTCAAGAACGGTCGATCTTATCTCTAGAACACTTGGCGTAAATAGGTGAACTTCAGCGGGAGATTGAGGATGGTGTACCCAAGGTGTCTAGAGGAGCCATTTGAGGATTCAGAAAAGGATTTGAACTTCCTTCTTGGAGAACAAATCTTGAGAGCCAAAGTCCAACTCCTCTCCTATCAAATTTAGAAATGTAGAGCTTCTCCCACAAAAAGATGTTCAACTCCGGTTATGGCAGTCATTGCAACTATAAAATGGTTGCCCAAAGCACTAACGCTTAATTAATTATTGGGATTTGAGTTATAAACAACAATGGGCACTAATTGAATTGACGCGACTCGATTTAAATGGCCCAGGATGTGAAGTTGAACATGTGCATACTGAGTAGAGGCTCATTTACTGGCCAATTTAAATATGGGCGAGTAACAAACAAGTATGCCACACCAACATTTTACTCGAATACAATTTACCACAATAAGTAACCCATGCACAATGTAAATACCAATCGCTTATTTAGAGAGCAAGAAACATTGGATTACAAGCAGAGTTGGCCAATTCATTAAAGGTGGAGTGGTTAATCAAACATGCTTTTTTTTATGTGATGCATTCACCATCACATTCCCAAGAGATTGATCGGACAAAGATGTTAATGACTACACATTTACAAATATCTTAATGACCCCAGCCTCTAGTTGGTCCTTGCCATACTATGTGTCTCTTCCCCATCCGTAACTCAGGACCTACATTTGATTCCTCGTCAAATGATGCTTATCAACCTTAGTTCCTTCCATTAAGACGACTTCTTCTCTAACTTTGCTTCATTGGGTTGGAGATAATCAAATTCTCTCAACACTGCAAATGATAGTTTGAAGAACTTGAACCTGAACAGTGGAAAACAAATTTATACCAATGCATCACTGTGTTACTTACACCCATCAGTTAGGAGTCCATTTCTAGTTCTCAAATCAAAGACACAATTGCCCCTCTTCCCTGTACTTTCTGTTTTCTGATATCTTTCTCATCATCAAGCAGTATAGTGGAGAGAATGGAATGAAGTAAAATTACAGTCTCTAATAGGTCTCCGCCTTCGACACGTAAAGTACGGGTAAAATGGCCTTATTCATCTTTGAGTGACTGCTTAATAGTGCCAGCAACTTCTGTCATATATTTTCTGCATGAACGGGATATAACCGAAAAAATAATCAGAAGAGAATTATCAGGTATAGCGTAGAAAAGGATAAAGTAAAAATAAAGACCAAAAACTTCAATTTGACATTCATCCGCCAACATGTAAATTTAGTTTCCCCAATCAGAGGCATACCTAGCATATAAAAAATCAGATGTACATATCAAAATTTAGGTACAAAACGTTATTCAAGAGTGATCATCTGACCGTCAATGGCCTATTTCTAGAGCTAATTTTAAAAAACTTTGCCCAAAGGGCCAATATTGATATACGACAAAAGGTTGATGTAAGCATTATCAACTTAACGTCCATCTATTCTAATTCATTTTCTTCATTTAAAAAAGACTGACGGGTTTTATTTGTACAATTATCAGCATGAGATCTGTAATCGAAAGATACAACAAATCCAAAGAAGAGCATCATCAACTCTTCAATCCAACTTCTGAAGTAAAGGTACTCGTTTATATCCTTCCAATATATTTTCTTCAACAGTCTTTCTAGCAATATAAAGAAATACAAGCGATAATCTTTATATCTATCAATAACTGAGCCGGATCTGTTATACACTAAGGGATTTGCCTTTTCTATTCATTTCTATCATAATATCTCAGTTACTTTTTCTATTTCTACCCATCTAGGGGATTCTTCCTGTATCCCAGGAAGATTTTTCCAGTACAATAGCAAAATCATGCCAAATTTACTGTATAAATTTTCGGGGATCAATGATTGGGCCATGCAAAATAGAAATACCCTTCCTTGGATAAAAGAACAGATGACTCGATCCATTTCCATATCGATCATGATATATGTAAAAGCTTAGACATCCATTTCACATGTATATCCCATTTTTGCACAACAGGATTATGAAAATCCACGAGAAGCAACTGAACGTTGGTTTCTTGCTCCACTTCCTTCGCATTGTTTTTGACCTAGGAAGTTTTTTCCAACTCAAAGATTTGGAGAGACATGGCAATCAGCGAACCGGTCAATTTAACACAATTTAAGTAATCTCGTCTGTAGATTTTAAATAGTTATGTGGTTCGCCTTATAACAACATCCTCAATTGGCAATGTTTTTTTTTTTTTGAAATCCGGAAGTTCAAACAATTGTATAAAGTTAAACAAACTCCTCTCTTCTCCCCCTTGCTCTAGGTCTCAATCCTCTCTTTGTTTCTCCCAATTTTGTATTACTCTATTATACCCTTACAACCTTACCATTTTATAAGGAACCCAAGGATTAACCTCAAGAACAAATAAATTTCTCAGTTTCGCTTCAATTTATGGAATAAAAGGGAGACTGGTCCGTCGCCCTGGCGCTGGAAACTGAAAGAATAGAATTCTCTCTTCTCCACAGTTGTTCTACATAGGATGGATGCAAAACCAATGTATCACTCTCAGTTTCGCTTTATCTATCTCCTTTGCACAGGGCAAGGGTCTCTCCTTGCGCGGCATTCCAATTTGATTACTCTTTCTTTTTGACCATTCAATTTAACAAATAGGCCGCCTTCAACAAGTCTTTTCCGCTTTTTCTTATGGTATTGTTCACATACGTATTAACAGGGGTTAGTAAGTTAATTCAATTTACTAGTTAGTATATACAAGAAAATACATATTTATTATGGACCATAAGAAGTGAGAGGAACAGGTGGATTTCAATGGATGTGGAGTTTGATTTGATGAATTTTTTGTTAGACTTGAAGGGGGTGCACTGGGATAAGCTGTGCAAAGATGGTTTGTAGCTATGAATCCACTACGCGTGGATGTGACTTTTGACCTAGTGTCCTCTTCTTCCTCTGTGTGTTCAGGCTTTTTGTTTATTGTTATTTTAATTTTCTCAGGCCACTTCTTTTCTAGTAAGCAACGTAAAAAAGAAGAAAAAGATGATACATACATATTTAGATTCAGAATTGCCATATCACACTTTCACTATTTAGTATCTTAAGACCCTACAACCATATATGTAGTCCTAATATCCTAGACACTCACCATATGGGAACCCCATGGGTATTAAATCCTATAATAAGCCATAAAATCATGCATTCTTGATGTTGGTCGCATGTCACACAAATCTCGAGGCAGCTATCTTGCTCTCATTCCAACTCTTCCCTTGCTAAGGGTTCCCAATTTCCTAGGGAGCCGTGTGGCGCTTGACATCTAAAATCCAATACAAAAATATACACCCTTGAACTTCCAGTCACTTCACTCACTTTGTCTTTCATGCCAGCCTCTCAAGCCATACCATGCCGACAAGGAAAATCCAAGTCGTAGCTCCGTCGGACAACACATTTCTCATAAAAATGACTTACCACGTGGTAGGGAGGGCTGGTCACATCTTCACGAATGAGTTGAGTTCAATAGTAGAGATAAAAGACTACTTTGTTGCAACTTCAATTAAAAGCTTCCACCAAGTTTGTTGCATCAAATCTAGTACGAATTAACAAATTAACCGTATTTATTAGTAGGATTTGAAGCGTATCTTACTCTATGATTTCTAGTCTCGTAGTCTTAAGGTGCCCACTGGTGGAAGCTTTTAATTTGTTAATTAATTAAAAGTGAGTGAACCCTGTTACCCCGCAACAACGCTCCAGGCGTCCTTTTCATTGCGACAACAGTGGCGCATCTTTAAGCAGTAAACCCAGTTCTGATTTTTCTTAGACAAAGTCCAACGAACCGCCTACAAAAAAGACTATGGGAGGAAACTAAGACTTGGAAAATTTGTTTCATGCCTTAATTAACCACCGGAGGATGCCAAGGTAAAAATTGTAGAGTTCAACTGGAAGTTGAATCCGGACGCATTTACAGATTAGTTGAATTGTGTAGACAAATTATTAGTATAAGGAAACTAGTGTGATCCAAAGCAGGTAATGTTAGTAGAGACAAAGTTCACGGGGTATCCCCTCAATTAGGGGGGAAATTTTGAGTCACCTATTTAGTAGGGATATTCCCCTATCACAAAATGGTGGAAGATGCGGACATAACTTCTAGATGAGTTTGTTTCCATTAATTATGATTATGACATACTTACACACTTTCAAAATCTGTGACAAGATCAAAGAGTGTCAGAGACTACACTAACGAACTTTATCTGCTGTGTACTCGGGTGAATCTCCAAAACATGGACGCACAGAGAGGTCGGTATCCGAATGGAGTGCAAATGAAAATTAAGAATGATTAGGACCTTTTTTGGGATGGAAGATAGTAAAATATGCATTCAAATTTTGAGAGTTTAGTAATGTCGACTCCGTGTGCCATAATTTCAGTTCGGGCCGCTTCCAGTTCTAACCGGATACTAGTTAAAGATTTACATGTTTGGAGGGGGTGGTCATGCAAATCATTAAGTTCGGGAATTTATGTCAAGAAAAAGAGGCTTGGGTTATTTGCGGATCAAATACGTGAGCATGTATTAGCCACAGTTCAAGCACTGAAACCCGAGGATGAAGCTGTTCCTCCACCTAGTGCAGCTACAGTTCCTAGGAAAATATATCATTGTTCGCTAGCTCGGGTTTCCTGGAATAGGGGAGTCTTTTGTGAACGAACTATAGCCGTAACATCTAGTAGAGAGGATCCTAGGTGCAGCTTTAACCCACTGAATACAGACCCGAAAAAGGATGGTAAACACCACTAATAACCTGACCTTCATAAGATTAATTAAATCTAATATTGGCTACTTGTGATACTAAGCTAGGAGAATGGTTAAACTTTAAATTAGTGAGGGGAACTCAATGACTTGGAATCTTCATTTTCATATATAAATTAATATGAATGGGAAGTTCGTCCAGTTGGACCAAAGGATTGCTTTGTTACTAATCTGAGATAGAGATGAGGGATGAAAAAAAAAGGGCGAAGGATGATAAGCACATGCTTAGTTCTTATATCAAAAATTTGTGACTATGAAGAGCATGAAGGAGAGCAATCAACCTGTTCCAATGAGTACGGTGGGGAAAGGGACATGCGACTAAAGTTGCTTTTGTCTATCTCAGAGATGGATTTTGTCCATCTCAGAGATGAAGATCTGCTCTTAGATGAAGCTTTTTTTCCTTCTCGGAACCCCTTTGTCTAATTGTATTTTCTGTCTCGAGAAAATTCTGTGCCTAGAGTAAAATTTGATTTTAATTTTGGAAAGCCTTTCTTTTAGTTTTACTAAACATTATTTTTTAAAGAAATTATAATGATTTTAGGTATAGCTGTGGTTTTAGCCTTAAGGAAAAATCTAGTCTTAACACGTACCAAATTAGGACCACCTATGCATTGCTATCACCCAATTACAAGATCCAGACACTATCATAAGACTTTCTAACAGCTATATCAAATATAACATATATGAAATAGAAGGCATTATTCATTTTCACCAAGTGAACTAAAAATATCCTATTAAGGTATGTTGCTCTTAATTTAAGAGGTACAACGACTTCTAAATTTAAAGTTTATTGATGTGAGCTGCATGGAGAAAAAGTACCTGCCATTGCTAGCATACCGCTCGGCCAAGACGAACGAACTATCTTTTAATGGAATAGATGAACTTTAAAGCCATCCCAAACATCTTCAGGAACATTGACATTATATTGGGCACTCATATTGGAATTCAGGTTCACCAAACCGCAAAACTTCAGGTTCTTGAATAGCTTAGTTTCCATACGGATTTCGATCCAGTCATGCCAGCTGCAAGTGAAACAAGATAGTATTCATGAAGTCTTTGGCTATGAAAACAGCATAACATAGGATTCGAGATGGTATGATTTGATATTTTTACTTATTCAAATCCATGTTTTTAACAAAACCAAACTACGCAAAGAAGATCAGTTTGATATCAGTAAAAGTTTGACTAAATTCTGATGCCGAGATAAGGGTTTTTTCAAATGCCATTCTATGCAAGCCAGGATGAAGCAGTAAAACAGTGAAAGTTACAAATCCAGGATATCAAGACTAGACAGGTGGCATAATTGAATTGAAACATTTGCTAGAGCCTAATGAAAAAGTTAGCACGAGATAAGGATAGGAGAAGTGTCATTTGCAACTTGAATGGTGAAGTGAACTAATGGAGTCCCATGTTTACTATTCAATTTTTCAATAAAACAAAGACTTCACCGATCTACCACCCCAGTTAAAGACATTCTTAGAGCAACAACCGCTTGTGAATCCTATGAAGATAATGTAACCTATATTGTAGAGGATAAATAGCACAAATTGGACGATATCTTCGGTAGCAAACATATTTTTCTGTCCTTTATCACCGCCACATGTTGGTATTTCACATGATTCTATAATATTTCTCTGACGATTTGTATTGTATGTCTCATATGTAATTGCCAGTGACACTTTCTTCAAGGACGATCTCAAAAATTGAAGAATCTTGTACCAAGGGATCAATATTGACAACTGCTGCTAAATGCGATACATATTCTCTTAAGGCGCAGTAATGATAGAAGTTATGCATCGGCAGCATAGAAATATGCACAATCTTTATATTGATTGGGTTTCGAGCTTTATCGTGCTGATGCTAAATGATAGACATTGCCGTAAAAGTAAGCTATGAGGAGCGCGAAGAAAGAAAAAATTCATATCATATCATCTTGATCCCACTGTTATGTTGTTTGTCTTAGCCAAAGCCATGAGCTAATGACCTTGTGTATTTACACTTGCAGAGATTGAACTTAATGAAGGAAGAAAAAACTAAGCAAATGTGATGTTAAGAGGAAGCTCATGAGAGCTGCAGCATTCATCTATTCCATTATAAGATAGTTCGTTTGCCTTGACCGAATGGTCATGTTAGAACACTGCATTTTAAGGAACTAAGCAAACAAATGGTGAGCTCACAATGAAAGGAGTACTGGTTATATCACCAGTTTGGGAAATGATTATTAGTATCAAAGTATCATCGTGAAACAATTATTCATGGTAAAGATGGAATTGAGAAAGCAATGTGTCCGGCATCGACAACAAGTACGTTTTTTAGAGGGAAATTATTTTTTGTTTTCAGGAATCTCAGCTAGGATTACTACTCAATTATAAGAAGAAAGGGAAGTGATGATGAGTTTATCGGAGCATGGAGCTGTGTTGCGTTAGAAATGTGGATGCTGGTAAGTTCACCCTAATCCAAGATTTAGAACTCGAGCATCCCTTTCCTGTTAGCGTTAAAGTTAATTACTATTGCTGTTTTCTTCAATATTTTGGATCTAAAGCACATATCCATAGTGAGATATCCAACCAGAGTACAATATTCAACAGTGTAGTATTACAGGTACAGTGGTACTTTATGAACATTTATAAAGACATTTTTTAACCATCACTACACATTTATTTACTATCTAAGAGGGTGGAACGATTAAGGTTACGTGCCAATATGTATGTTACATAGACCCTTCACAGACGTGTTTTTGAAAGAAAAAAAACTACTAGAATGGTATGGGAAAGTGTAATCAAGCCACACATAAGGCATGATTTGGGAAGAGGCACTCCAAAGGTGCCTTCAAATCCCCCAAGTACGGTTAGAAAAGCAATTGGGGCGCGTGAAACGACAACACTTCAAGAAAGGTGCAAAAGGAGCATGCCTCGTCACATTTATTTAACTATAGTCTTTACTTCGTATTTTATCATAATTTTTTCATAAATTCACATAGAAGCAAGCAAACAAGGAACACCTTGAATTGGGATGATTCAATTGGACCGCAATGGGGAAATCAGTGTAGTCCGAACGGACCGTAATGACTCGGCAATCACTATCAAGCATAGTGGGGTAGTGACACTGAATATCAGATAGAACTCATTTCATTATACTAGAAGTTTCTCACAGCTAAACTTATAACTGAGAAGTATCAGAGGATCATTGTCGACCGCATAGGAGTCCAATTCTAAATGAAAATAGTTGCCAATTGCAAAAGTAACAATTTCCTGGTATGCCCCAGTGTGCTTAGGGTTTGCATTTTGTTCATCCTTTTGTGCCACAACCTCCATAATCTCCTGATATTTCACGTATCTCAACTTTTTACTCTAGCCATGCTTCTTCGTTTGTTCTTGCAGGTCTAGACTTCAATCATTCGTGTCCATTACTTGGTCTAAACCTAAGAGCTGCACCTCCTGTTCGCTACTTCACCCAACCTTGGTTTACACCTCTCACTTATGTCTCCTCTCAACCCTCTTGAAGATTTCCATCTAGTTGCATTTTAGAGAAATTCACTTAACGGTTTTGATTATTTGAAAATCTCAACTCTCAAAACAATGTCTCTTAACATGTTTTGATTATTTGAAAATCTCAACTCTCAAAACAATGTCTCTTAACATGTTTTCAAATTGCTATATTTCTTCTTTTGATAAGTCAGTGTGCTAGGAAATAGAATTAATTTAATACTTCTGACTGCTTACTGTACATACATTCCAATAAGTTAACATGTATTTATACTATGAAAAATGATGGATCACGTGGTCGTTGCGAGGCCCACGTAGGCGATCGCCTCCCCACCTCTTTGAACCACTCACTCTATTTTAGTTATTTTTATTTATTTCATTTTAATTGCATTATAATTAGAAGAAATCTCCTAATTAGAGTCTAGGTCTCTTCTCTTATCTTATAAAAGAGAATCTAAGCTTTGTTTATTTGGTAGAGTTGGTTTGAGAGAGAAAGGCTTACCCTTGAGAGAGTGATGTAGAGTTTGGGGTAAAACTCATAAACTCTATGTCTTTTGGCTTTTATTTTATGCGATTAAGAGCAATTAGTAAAATCGAGTTTTAGTTTTAGATTAATTGTAATTGTTAGACAGAGCTTCCGCTATAGTTCCTATCAAAAAGTGTAGAGTTCATAAAGGGACTCTGAGATCTTCTTGTTAATGGATGAGTTGTATGCATAAACCAAAATACCGAACCAAGCGTAATTATCGACCCCTCACCATTCTGATTTTATCATGGTATTTTGATTTTATCACGATATTTTCGTCACTCAATATTTTAATCCTTAAAAGAAAGAACTGGTTTATACCAAAGAATATGCATTTATTAATGATATTTTTGGTATTTTGATGTTTAACACAATAAATTATAATGTCGTTTAAAACGAGTGGAGATGTGAAGAAAATATTAAAAAAAATGTCCAAGAAAAAGTGTAGGAATCTCAAAAAATATGAGCTTGGAAAAAAATAATAAAAATAAAATGTGAAGGAAATATAAGAAAGTATTTAAAAAAAATGTCCAAGAAAAAGTGTAGGAATCTCAAAAAATATGAGCTTGGAAAAAAATAATAAAAATAAAATGTGAAGGAATATGAGATAATCATTATTTATTGAGATAACCATTATTTATTACAACTTGGTATGAGCAATTCAATTACAAATTTCAACTTGAAGTCTAAGAATTGTTTCATAAAGTTATCGATAAACTAATGCATATACAAGTGACGCGGCTCCTCAAATTCATTATTTTTCAACTGTTGATTGACATTAGAAACATTCTAGCAATACTCATCCCGCGTCAAATGCTTAAAATAGAGATCCCAATTTCGTATGTGATTCTCGTACTCTTGTTGTAGCAAGTACGGCATAATACCCAGGGGAGGGCAACCGCTTACAGTAATTACTCCACATCTTCTTTGTGTGTAATTTAGTCTCGAAGACTGGGATGACTCTTCAAGAACATATCCATACCCGGATGATAGGTCAACGTACGGATGTTCGTTACCAAAGAAACTTCCAGACGAGTTGATTTGCTAAGCATCGAAGAGGGACGGATGTAGGTAGTAGTAACCAGTACCCATACGAGATGAACATTCGCCAAATCTTTGTGATCTCCCTGTTCGACCTCGTCGATTTCCCCCAATTAATTTATCTTTGACGGGAATCATGATCAAAATCTTGAGTAGCATGGTCAAAGTCGGCCTCTACACTAAAAGGAATATAACCCCCATGACTTGAGAGGTAAACACTTTCAAAAGGATTACCTATTCCTCGACTAGTGCTACCGGAGTTACTACCTGGATTACCAATATTATAACATCCTCCAGTACCATCACCATTGTCACCGTCATCGTCATCGTCATTTTCACCTACAGTCTAATCTAGTTTTTGAGTCAGATCAAGGTCGGCATCAACTACCGAATGTAGTTGCGTACACAAAATTGAATATTGTTTATTGTCTGCTGCAGGAGCTCGCTCTAAGATCATTGATTCCACATCCATTTTGTCGACGATGTATGGGTATGGCCCACCTTCTATAGTATCCATAACTCCGTACGCCTCCAAAATGTTCTCTCTGACCCATTCATACTTTGGGTCAAGTTTTTCTAGCTCTTGAAGGCATCAACTAGGGGTGCACACCTAAACCCGAGAACCCGAACCGGACCGACCCGAACCGGCTGGTTCGATCCGGGTTAGGGATCTGTCGGTTCGGTTTCGGGTTTGAATTTTAAAACCCGAATATAATCGGTTCGGGTCTTGGGTTCGGGTAACCAACCAGACCCGAACCGGACCGACTATATAATAATTTTTTTGTTAAGTCCTCATACCCTAGCTGACAACCTCTCTTTCTCTAAAAACCTCCATTGGGTGGATGAGGTACCTGATCTTGAGGGAAACACCTCTATTGTTTAGATCTTGGGCAGTGAGAAACACCTCTATGTTTTTGTAGTTCTTCTCTATGACGTTGATCAAAAGAGCAACAAACAACAACAAACAAACAAACAACCATCATTTGATTTATTTCTTTAGATCCATACTTCAAGGGAAGACCTCTCTCTCTCTCTTTCTCTCTCTAGCTCTCTCCAATTTGACTTCTTTTTCTTCCTTTTTATTTTGAGCAAGAGAAGCACCAACATGGGGTTCTGTTTTGAGCAAGAGAAGCACCACTTTGGGAAGCACCAACATGGGCAGATCAATGGGGTGAAAGAGGCATGGGTTCAACAAGAGTAGCTCAGGAGGAGCCCAAAAAGGGCTATTATGTTGTTATCTGAATATTATGTTGTTATTCAGATATATAGATTGTGGTTGAAATACATATATTATTGCATTGGGGGTTCATTTCTTCTAGTGTTTGTGGTTTGTTGATTAAAGTATATTGTTCTTAATGTTTCAAACCCCTCCTCTGAGGCTGATGTTTTGGTTATGGGAAGTGGGAATTCATGGTTATGGCTTAATTAAGAGGACATTTTTTTTTTGGGAGTGTGAGTGAAAACCCGAGTTACGACCCAACCCGACCCGAGAATTTTGGTCCGATTTCGATCCGGTTTCGGGAATAGGTCGGTTTGGGTCCGGTTCGCCAAATGAGAAACCCGATTTCCCTGGGTCGGATCTGTCCTAGGCCTGAACCCGGGCCGACCCGACCCGTGAATAGCCCTACCATCAACTATGTATGTAAGTTACAAGAGAAGAATTCTTTTCTCGACAATGTTTATTTTTTAGTCTTTTGGTCTTCAGATATGAGACCATCTCCTTTAAAGTCTTTAAAGGGGTGGCCATACCTCTTTTATAATAAAATAAATCCTATACTCTTTTGGGTTTTAAGAATGTTAAAAATTAATACCATCAAATTGTCGTGATATTTTGGTGATAAATTGATAAAATCATAATACATAAACGGTTTTTTGCGACAAAACTACGCATTGGTGAACCACTGATAATATCATCAAAGTACCAAACCGACAAAAAAAAAAAAAGATATTTATCTAGGTATAATGAATTTATCATGGATATTTTAATCCATGGTTTGTATGAAACAATTGAAAATTATAAGTATGGAACTTCTCTCCTAAAGATCTTATTCTGAAAATCCATACAAATCAAAAAAAAAACTAGGGTTTGAGGATGAAGGATGTGTAGAGACAGATGTCAAAGGGGGGCCCTCTCCCTAAGATGGAGAGGGGGAAATGTTCAATGATTTAGTTTCATGAGTTCTTCTTTCGGTTTAAATTTCTATCTCTGTAAGCTGTGAAGTAAGTCGAAAGGGTCCCTCTCCCCAGGTTGGAGAGGGAAAAAAGTTCAATGATTTAGTTTCATAACCTCTTCTTTTTATCGGTTTACGTTTCTAGCTCCTAGCTCTGCAAGCTTTGTAAGTAAGCAAAATTGTTACCTTTAGATCCGAATGCTACAATAACAATGGTATTGTTGCAATCGGACTCGGCTACCCTCTTGTTGATCTTTCTAATTGTTCATAAGAATAAAGGTTTTTTAGATAAACCATGATGGATAACTTATGCAGATTTACGAATTTATGATCTTAGTTTCTTATTTATTTATTTTTCGAGTCAGTAGTTTCCCATTCTTGAAGTCATTACCTCTGCAAAATTGATTTTTTTATTTAAAAGGATCGGGTTGGATTGACCAAACTCTTATCAGATCGAGTTAGGATCGATAGTACAAAGATCCTTTAAAGTTACGGATTGGGTCAGATCAATTATTCTCTTAACGGATCGGACTAGGGTCAACATAAATCCTTATCTGATCCGGTCCATTCACAGCCTAGTTGGGGGTATTGACTCTTTGACAAGGGTAAATATTTGGAGTAACCCAATCCACTTTCCGCGATAGGGTTCTACGCTTTGGCATCGATTTGCCTCCACCTTGATCTCAACATACTCCTCTTCTTCATATGAATCATACCTCTCCATTGAAACCCTAAGGTTATCTTTGCGCTTGGACTTGGCACAAACTCGAGCCTCCGGTAGTAGTATAATTGTTGACGATGCCGAGATTTCAAGCTCATCATCCTCTTCTTCATCGGAAAAGTACCCTCTTGTGTTGGCTTTTTCGACTTTCGCAAGATTTACAAAAAAAATGTTGCCCGGATTATATGATTACTCAAAATCGTTCCTCATCCTAACCAAAGAATTTTTTCCAAGAATCTCACCTTGCTCTTAACACAAAAAATTGTACGAACGTCCGTGGAAGTAAGAAAGCATTTCATACTCAAAGAATTTTAATTAGAACACTATATTAAAACTAGGAAACTCACTTATTTATTGAATCTACAATACTCAAATAAAGATCTACAATTTGTAGTTTTCCCCTAAATTTTACATGACTCCTAGAAACATTACCTTCCAACTCAAACCAACTTATTAATTAAAGCTAAAGGAGATCTCCTTTTATAGAGCAATAAAATTTAAAACAAAATAAAAACTAGGGAGTATTCTAGAAGGGTAAAATAAGAAAGGCCCAACTTGTCAAGGCCTAGTGAAGCCCACGAACCGCGAATAGTGGTACACGACCCTAGGCCGTTACATATCATATTAGCTTAGGAACATTTCATAGAATTTGCTCACATCTGATGCGAGTGTTGCAATTATTACTGATGCGACTGTTGTTACCTTTTGGCGCAACGCAACACACCTAGCAACATCTCTGATGCACAATAACGCAATTGTAATGCAATTTATCGTAACACCTTGCAACACGTCGCAACACATGATGCTTTGCAAATTCTGCTGCGAGAAATTAAACTCAAATGTCAAGTAAGAGATTTTATAAACCTCAAAACTTTAATTAATAAATATATGTAAAACTAAAACCTCGATTATAATAACTCATATGAGGTAAATCACAAAATTCAAAACTCGATTATGATAACTCATGAGGTAAATCACAAAATTCAAAACTCGATCAAGGAAACACATACAAAAACCCATAACTCGAATATATTAAGTCTTGAAAAAACTTAAAGCCCAAATCCAATTAATATAATCTAAATCTCTTAAATACGAAATAAAAGAACCCGTATACGATTAACTATTATACATTTAGTGGATATGCATTATTTCACCCAATGTTTCGCAGCAGATCGCAACATGTCGCAAGATACATGTTGTATGTTGCTAGCCACGGTCGCATTCGCATCACAACACGCATTGACTACCTTGCCACATCATATAATATGGTCTAAACTTCAAGGATGATATTAGTGACCCAGGAAGAGAATAAGAGAGACAGAAAGAAAAAAAGAAAAAAAGAAGAAAATAGAATATAATATGACGTGACTGATGCTTTATAGAAATTGAAAGGAAATGCGAAAAACAGACTTGTTAAACAGATAGCGGCTTCATATCTTGTTTATGAGCACGTATTTGCACAATAGACATGGAACAGCGGAGATATCCCTAATGCCAGAGACTAAAAGTTTTAGAAAATCAGACAAGAGTGCAGAACAGAACAAAAAAAGAGAGTTGAGGGAGCATTGAAAGCTCCCCTGGTATAAAATGAGACTTCACATCTTTAACCTATCTTTGGTTTGGTCATCATTATTTTTATGATTGTTGATTTAAAAGGTTTAGGAAGCAAAACCCCGAAGCATCTAATCATCATTGTAAATCAACAATTCATGAAAGGTTAAAGCCATTTCATTTTCCCTTCAATATGAACGGATCATATCCTCAATGTCGAGTATGGTAATTAATGAACAACCTGTGAGAACCTCCCAGACTTCGTGCATCTGGGCGAAAACCTGAAATAAAATCAGGTGATCACGAGGACGTTGGCTATCGAATGAGGGGATATACGGAGACAAAAGGTCTTCACAGCCCAGCATTGTAGAAAGTACCATTGATTCATTGATAAACTAGGCCTTGTGAAAGGCAACCTAGTTCTCAGACCACAGTACCATCTAAAGCTAGTTGGTAAAGAGGATGACGACGGGTAAGATGGAGATAGTTGATGAGGACTGCTGTAAGTCAGACAGGGCCTTGAGTCAGAGGTGGCGACTTGCTGATGTTGAGCTCTTACAAGTTGTAGTAATAATAGTTAACAATTACTTTTAGCCTTTTCAGAGTTGAGATGGATGGGAAC
Source organism: Kingdonia uniflora (assembly GCA_014058105.1). Lineage (NCBI taxonomy): Eukaryota > Viridiplantae > Streptophyta > Magnoliopsida > Ranunculales > Circaeasteraceae > Kingdonia > Kingdonia uniflora. The sequence continues at coordinate 415,791 of JACGCM010001722.1, forward strand.
TTGACTTTATTATTATTGTAGAACTCTGGATTTGTTAGTTTGTGGATCGTGAGTTGGGACTGTTACCATTTCTCTATTTTGGAAATGCATACTTGAATTTTATGGTCTTGTTAGTTTTCTTTTATTGTTTATGATGTTGTTAGTTGCTGCCTTCTAGGATTGCCCAAGCATGTTATTAATCATTTAGGTGGCGTGGCGTCTCTATAAGCATGTATCATTATGTATACATAGGAGGAGGAAATTACAACCCAGTGAGTATTATCAGACCTGTTGTGTCATGTTGTGATCATATTTATGTTTGCTGCGTGTTGCAACCCCCTAGCACACCTCAACACACAATCGACTACCTTATTGGCTTATTGTGATTCAAACCTGAATATAATTCTAGTTAACCATATCAGTTATAATGTTCATACTGTTAAATGACTTAACTGTGTGTTTTCTATTATATTTTTAGTTCTGGCAAAGGGAGGCAGCAAACTTGAGGCAACAGCTCCAGAACTTGCAAGAAAACCATCGGTAGGATCTTCTGACTTTGATTTTCTACAATGTCTTAGCTTACTAACGGGTAACCCATGTATCGCTTTATATTAACATGATGAACTATATCAGATTCGAGTCACTGTCAATCTTAAAAAGGATCAACTTATAGTGACGAAAATTTACACAGCATATCTACACTAATGTGCAAGTATGAAACTATTGGCACTCAAATGAAACTAGGATCAAAGTTTTTACCAAACCTAAATATCTACAGGGTTCTAGCAATCCCAAGGCACAAACTACGCATTAATTGCATGGCTACAAATTTGTACAACTATTTAGTGGGATTGTAATGGTACAAGTGACTGTGGATCGAGTATTATATGTGAGTACTCATTGAGCATTCCTGTCCAAACTAGCTTGGAAAAGACAACAAAAATCTACATCAAGCTAGCTTGAAATGGAGGCTCAGAAATGGAAATCACTGGAAAAGGATAAATTTTAATTTGCAAATCATTCTTAGAGTATAAACAACAGTCTCCTCCATAGTAATATATCTCTACAGTTAAAAACATCATAAATGAATTTCCAAATACCTAATCTGAAGGAAAAACAACCAAATTTTAAACCCACCAGCATTTCTTACTCCGTATTTCCTTTCAAGTATATACACTAAGAAAGATACAGGAATAAAATGACTAGGCATATTTATAGCTACAACTAGTGCAACCATAAGTACCTGGAATGAGTTAGCCAACATAGACAACATCCTAACCAACGTGTTGCTTCAATCCATCAAAGAAGGCTGGCTCGACTCGCTTTATGCCCCTCAAAGTTTTGAAGGACCAACGACCTGTAAATAGTAGCAAAGAGAAGGTTGTTAACATATGAACCTAGCTCTATCAATCACCTTTCTTTTAAGGCTAACCTTTTATAAAGAACTTGCATTTATACAAAATGCTTAGTAAAACTAGATACGTGTTCATGGGCAAGTGTAACAATCAACTAAAAGGGCTGTGCACATGTTACGATTAATGCTATAGTTTAGAATTATCATCTTCATTAACCACGTCAATGCCCATAAAAGAAGTTCAAACTACCATCAATCTCATAAAGTGTGCATGATTAAAGTTTATTATAATCAACCTGTACATAATTAAGAGAAATATATTCTATTCTGAACTATTTAGCAAAAAAAAAGGATCTTTATGACCTAAAGCTTAGTTAGGTTATGTAACCACACCCTAGCAAATCTGCATACCCGTCCTGTTTTTATCATTAATGTAAAAGAGCACTTAACAATGGCTGCACACCTACAAACGTGTATGGATATTGAAGTGTTAATTCTGAAAGAGATATCACATTAGAATTTGTTACAAACTACGAGCACGAAAGCAATTACTCAATACTAAATTAAAACGATCTATTTTATTCAATTCAATCAATGACTACAATCTCTCTCTAAACCCATCTAGGGTTTTTCTCATCTCTTAAAACTCAACACAACTTTCCCTCTCCTAGGATTCTCCTAAATATAGGAGATCCCCACTTTTCTCTACACTCCTAACAAAAAAGGTAACTACTAAGGGTAATCCTAATTTAGAGGACTCTCTAGCATAAAATAAAATAAAAAGTTAATGGAAACTACGCAGAGACCGGTCACGTCAAAAGTGTGCATAGGTCACGGCCTATCAACACTCCCCTTCTTAGAAGAATTCGGCCACGAATTCAAAGTAGAGAAAGGTCCACCGCTATAATTTCCACGTCACCATAGTCGTCGCTCAACAGCTGCTTAAGTGCCTCATTTATCTGATGATGTAGCCGCTGTGACACAAGCGTCATTGGTTTTCGTGAATTAGGACATCCGCGCCTCATATACCCTGTTTTCCCGCAATTATAGCAAATAGCCGTGCTAGCTGTAACTGCTTGTTTAACCACTCCTACAGGGCCTGTTGGAGTCGTAGAAGTCGAAACTGCTGAAAATGTTGTAAAAAATGAATATCCCGGAGGCTTTAATTTAACTTCAACCCGACAAGCCATCTCAACTATTTTCGAAAGCGATAGCGGTGAGAACAAAACCATCTCATCTTGAATCCGTTTTGTAAGCCCCAAACAAAAACGTCAAACCCGTTGTGCTTTGGACTCCGATAATACAACCCATGAAGATAACATGTAAAAATTGTTGGTGTAGTCATCCAGGTTCCTAGCATGTCGCAAAGCTTGGAATTTAGCAAAACTCTCCTCCTCGTAGGTACTCGGTATAAAACGAGTCATCATCTCCCCTCACATAACCTCCCAATTGGTAACATAATCATTACCCACGGATACCCACAATTGCTGAACAATTTCCCACCAATTTAATGCATACCCTGTTAATTTTGTCTCAACCAAGCTTACTGCAATTTGCCCTGTGCATTTCTTAAACGCCAGCATTTTGTCAACCATGTTTAATCAAATCAATGAAACTATTTGCGTCCGATTTCCCATCAAAATCAGGTACGTTAATTTTAACATCATAATTCAAATTTTGGAATACTTAAATAATGGCGTTCGCAACCTAATTTTCCTGGTTACCCTGGTATCCATACCCCTGTGTACCATATTGCGGCTGTTGTCCATATCTGGTACAGCATATCCCTGGAGTTACATGAAACCCATCGTTTCTAGTGCGTGTCCCAAAGTTATTTGGAAGAACTCCGCAACTTTGCCCTCTCCTGTCGTGGAAACCATACATGTCCCTGTATCCCCTCTGTTCGGACTCATCTTAATATCAGTCATCAGCCGTAAAACCATTTTCAGATGCCCACAGTCTCTGTTGCGTACCCTGTCCTGAGTACCTTGCCCCTTGGGAAGGTGTAGATGACCTTTGTGGTCGAGAGGGCACATAAGGTGGTGCCTCTGCTGATATATGTCCTCCTGAATGTTGTCCGTTACTCCACCAATCTCCACTAGTTGTTCCCGCATATCCGTTAATACTCTTGTCAACGCCACCAAACCCCAAAATACGTTGTTGACCTTGCAGAACAAACACTCGTTGTGGTACCAACCCAGTTGTTGTCGCCGAAGGATTGTATGAATGATTAGGAGAATTTTGATCAAATAAATGTGGCGTTGTTTGAGTTATGGCATATCCCCTGGTTGTTGCCAGTGTTAGCATCAGTGGAGGTATTGGTCCCGTTGTTTTCGTCAAAATCGTTGGTACTAATTGTCTCATCGCCGGTTGGGGTGCAATCAGAGTTGTATTCTTGGTGGCGCTACTGGAATTGTTAACGGCGATGTAGGTATTGTTGACGGCGTTGTCGTTGTTGTAGTAGTCGTTGGAAAGGAGAGAGGGGTCAGAGGTGTTGTCGGCATTGCAAGTTCCACCGTTGTTGCCGGTGTGGTTGTCGGCATTATAGTTGTGAATGAAAAACCGCCGATGGTTGCAGCCTCTCTCTCTCACCGTCGTTCCCAACTTGGGATAAGTGAAGAACCCCCGATGGTTGCAGCGATAACGCCATGTATGGAAGACGAGTAACCGGAGTAATGACTGGTATTGTTGTCGCCGTCGCTATAAATGCGAGAGGGGAATTGGTTGGAGCCTCTCTCTGCCGTTCCTGATCTGGGATGTTTGGGAACTCCTGATTGTTGTAGAGAAGATGAGTTGCAGTTGGTGATAAGAAGGTCTAGGCCACCGGTGGAGTAGAGTTTGGGTCGTCCCCTACAGGGTAGATGGCCTAGACTTAAATCCTGGTTCGGCTTGGATTACGAATAAAGAAACCCGCCCCAGTTGAATTACCCACGTGCTCAATGCGTATTGAGGGCATGGTGATCAAGGCGTATGACCTGCACGTGTGTCGTCTCCACCAGCCTTGTACCAGATTCGCAATTTCACGAGTTTTGCCAAGAATCTATATCTGTTTCCGGTGGTTCTGATGATCTGATGATGTTCCCGGTGATTCCCAAGCACTCCTTACTGATTTTGGTGAGATTGTCCGCCCAAATCGCGAATATCAACAACCCTATCTCAAATTCCTTGATTTTTCGGCGTCCTTGTCGCTAAAACCCCACTCCTTGGAGGGTCAAGAAACCCTTCTTCATCCCTAGAATCGGCGAATTTATCCTCGCTCTCGACATCCACATCTAACCCTGCAAAACTATTTAATAAAAGGGTGCCCTCTCCTTCGCCGTCGGACTCGTTGTTTGGCACACCCAAATTTTGCCCACGCCCAACAACCCTTAATAGTTGAGGATTGATTGGGTTATCGCTACCTTTTTGCGTATCTCGCATAAAACCACTACTCAAAACACCTCTTCCCCTACCCCTTGGCAAACTTCCCAAGTTCCCATGAATTACCTCGTTTTTCATTCCCCGGTCACTATTTTCTATATCGGGCATCGATTTTTTTTTTTTTGGAATTGACATAACCGCAATCATCATTGCCTCGAGTTGTTTAGACATCAACTTGTTTAATGTCGTAAGCTCTTTGCTAGACTCCATAAGTAACATGGTTGATTCTTCTACCGTTTTCAAACACTCACCTTGCGTAGGGTTCTTTAGTGTAGGAGAAAAAAAATTCGTGGAATCTTGTTGGCTCTGGTACCAAGTTATTACAAACTACAAACGCGAAAGCAATTACTCAATACTAAATTAAAACGATCTCTTTTAATCAATTCAATCAATGACTACAATCTCTCTCTAAACCCATCTAGGGTTTCTCCCCTCTCTCAAAACTCAACACTACTTTTCCTATGCTAGGATTATCCTAAATATAGGAAATCCCCGCCTTTCTCTACACTCCCAACAAAAAAGGCAACTACCAAGAGTAATCCTAATTTAGAGAATTCCCTAACATAAAATACATTAAAACACTAATAGAAATTACATAGAGACCGGTCACGTCAGAAATACGCATAGGTCGTGGGTCGTCAGATTCAGCAAAATAAGTTGCTCAAATGCCAACCCATAGATTTAAGGGTACGGATTTACTCAAGGAGGCCAATCTACAACATAAGAATTCTCAGTGATGGGCTGTACCCGAAGTTAAAGTCAGTGATCTTGAGGAAGCAAAGGAAGCTTAAATAATTCATATACCAAGTGTTTTAGGTACAATGCACTTTATTATGCGTCTCCCAATGCTATTTTTCCAACAAAAATTCTGATGTACCTATCCCGCGTTTCTTAAATACTTCTACGAACCCATTAACTGTTATCACTATGGTGCTCATTCGGGAAATAACAGACCGCATAAGCGAAAATGAACAAAGAATAGTGTGTTTTCCTTTAGCTGACGTCTTTTGAACTTGAACTTGGAGCATGTAAAAAAGATATAGAAAAGATTACTTAGGGAAATTTGAAGAAGGAATGCATCATCTACATTTGGTTTTTCTCGAGCGTAAAAAAAGAAAACCTAAGGCATATGAACAGGAGACTTTTTGTTTGCTTTTGTGGGACGTCATAGGAGTTACTTTTAACTTACAGTGACATTGCTTTTATTTATTTATGGTTTGGGAACACTCTTGTGCATGACAGTTTTATCAGTTCCATACGTAAACAAAATCATGGCCTTGAAGGGCCTTCAAGAACGGTCTCAGCATATTCGTTGGGAGCTTTCCCCTTCTACAATTGAGTGGCTGTTTCGAAGAAAGAGACGAGGCCCTTCTAGTGGAAACGAAAAGGCGAGGGGCATACATTATTCATGTTCCGTATACATTTCTTCTAATACTTCAAATTTTCCTGTTAAACAGTGAGATTTGACGACAATGTTCCAGATGGAAATTTCCTTTAATTTAATTTTGTCCTTTGGTGTTAGCATTAGCTGTATATTGCTTTCTTCCACGTAAAAAATTTCTTCGAGGGGTTAATCAATTAGTTTTACCTATTTCAGAAATAAAATTTCTCTCAAATGAAAGTATATAGTACTTTGAAGTACATACCAAAATCCTAGACGGTATATAATACAATTTCATTGATCATAACAGGAAATTAATGGGAGAAGAGCTTTCAGGTTTAAGTGTGGAAGATCTACAAAATCTGGAGAACCAACTAGAAATGAGTTTGCGTGGGGTCCGTATGAAGAAGGTTTGAAACCCTGAGTACTTATGGATGCTTACTATCTGATTTTCAGATCTTCATTTGATGCATATCCAACATATATTAACCATTATTTGGTGTTTGGTATCTGCAGAATCAAATGTTAAATGATAAAATTGAAGAACTAAACCATAAGGTCTTCCTAAAAGAATGTTTATCACTTCCTACTTTTAACTTAATAGTTCTAAATCTCACGTCGCTAATTTTCTTGATCGGGTGCAGGGGAACCTCATTCATCAAGAAAACATGGAATTGTACAAGAAGTTAAACCTCATTCGTCAAGAAAATATGGAGTTGTACAAGAAGGTACTCGTTTAACCAACTAATACTTACTACATATATGCATGAGAATAAGATAGATGCTTGCGTTCACTCAATAACAAATTGAGAAATTTTAGCTAACAAACTCTGTTATGTAAACATGTCCTTTTAACCGAAAGCTACATTTGGAATAAACTGCTTTCATTTGAATAGTGATCAGCGGTTTTTAAAATGTCCTGTCTCAGTCAAAGGGCCATATCAATTCAACCCAACTGTTGTGCATAAGAATCTTGAGACAGGAAGTGTGGTTGTCATTTATTTCTTGGGGTAGTAAAATGTTCTACTCTTAAAACAATAGAATTAAAATTCAGGATTTTTTGAAAAAACATCTAGTATAAGTCAATCAACACATGATAATTTTGTCGAATGCTAGCCCAGCAGCCTAAGTACAAAGTTCTGTGTCTCAGGTTTATGGAACGATGGATACAAATGGAGCAAACGAGAGTTCAACGCTACCAAATAGTTGTAACATTAAAGATGATGTGAATGCTGCCATTGAACTCCGGCTAAGCCAGCCTCAACAAGAAAGCCAGACACAACAAAAATACGAAATACCGACAGGAGTTATAAAATTGGGGTAATTGTTTCTTTAATTTTTAAGAAAATTTAATTGCAAGCTCGAATATCTCCAATTACCTAATGATCCCAAATACATTTTCTTGGAATATGCAGCAGATTACAACTGGAGTAGAGATGCGGATTGGGGAACTGTGAACAAAAACTTGATCCCTCAGTCAGATAATTGCCCACAGTTACAACATTAGATTTTGTGTGATGTGATTTTATGTAACCATTTTTAAATTTCGTGTGATACGGTCGTAAAACTTTATGTATAGTAACATAGCAATAAAGAATCACTGTGTAGAAAGGAATAACAGAACTATTCACGGAAAACTATTGTACTCAACCCTTCCCTTACTTAACAATCTTCGTTGGACAAAGTCATTGATCAATTTGTGTTTGAATGTTTGCAACTGTGCAGAATGTGACAATTTTGATGAGAATTTCAAGTGCGATAGTACGAGATAATGGAAATAAACTGAACACATCGTAATCTCATCCAGGGAAAGATGTATTATCGGGTAATCCCTTTACTTGTACAAAAGCGGTTGGCAATGTACGAAATTTGCTTCCTGGGCAGGCTTCATGATATGCTTCATTTTCCTATATGCTTGGTGGATTGGATATTGAGAAAAATAAGAGGAGGTCTACGTAAAGGATAACTAATTCAAGATCTTGAAGTTCTAATTTTTCCTGATCAATGTCATTTGTGGTCAGTTGCTTGGAGGATTCGATATAGATCTTATTTGAAACACAAGATTTGTGTGAGTCGTCAGGAGTTAGATTTGAATCGTAAGATTCAGAGAAAATGAAACTTTACCTTGGGCTTTCAACCGTTGAAAGTGGGATAAGATTTGAATCGCAGGATTCAAAATGTAAATCGTAAGATTTTGACAACACTAGATAGGAAAGTATACCAGCTGACCAGTAATGGGTGTTTCTTTATAAATCATTTTTGCTAATTTTGGATCCTTGTTTCTCGTTCTTATTGTTTTGCAGTTGAGGGACCCAAAATTTGTCCACCATTTCATCTTTCCTGAATTTCGCCTCTTCAATATAATCTTTACAGTGGAACACTTAATGCTAGATAAAGATAACTGGTGAGATACAGTGTTGAGGTTTACAAAGAAACTCTGTGCTATGTGTAAAGTTCGTAGAGAATCTATAATCAGCAATCGCCTTCTAATTCATATTATTTAGCTAGACGTGTGCCGTACTATCTTCTGATGACAGTTGGACAATGGCAAGGAATAGTTTGTGCTTAAGAGTTAGTCGATGAGATGTCAAACGTAAAGACCAGCTCTGCTTATTGTGTATGTTATGTTCTGCACTTGTTTCCTTTAGGACTTTATGTATTTTGACCCTTTTTGTAATTTGTATTTCCAAATCCTTGCCCTTCCGCTTCACGGCTGTATTCCATTTATTAATAAATAAAACATTTTTGAAGGACTGTAAACAGGCCCAATCGTTTTTGTTAATCTTTGTATGAAACTTCTCCAATGAAAATAAATTTTTTAGTAATAAGACTCGAATACATTGAAGCTACCGTGTTTTACTTCACAAGCTCGGATAACTAGGTTGCAAGAAGGAAGGCAAACTAGTAGGCATGACAGACAAGATACTGGGTATTCTATGGTGGGCCTAAAGAAGAATAAGTTATGCAAGTCGTGGGCTCCTCAGCACTAGACTCAGCAACTTAAATGTGATGGTAGATTAGCATGCCGGTTACAAATTCACCTGCTAAACGTATTTCTAATCGAAGTCTGACCCTGCACCACTTTCAAAGTAATGCCTTTCGTCAAAACTTTGCAAACCAGAAACCCTTATCACTGGTAATTACCCTTGTAATTCTTGTTTCCAAATATAACCAAGAACTTCCCATATGTAATCCACTTCCATTTTCACCCATATTCAATCTCCGGGACCAAATAACAGCAATCATATGAAGAATCTATCAATTCTATCTCAAACACCCCCCACCCCCCTGAAGAAGTGGTACATTTTCCATCTCCTAAAGTTCTCACTTTTAGCTGTTTGATATATCGTGCATTCAGGACTTACCGATATTTATTTATTTATTTTAAAGAAAAGGACTTACCAATATGTCTCCGCTAATGGTCTCGAAAACATCATGCCAGAGGTTAAACCTCTCTCTTACTAACAACCGTCTAAACTTCAGCTTAAAAAAAGATCTGAAGTGTTAGATCTCTCCTCCATTTCATACTTCATTGTTTATCACATTAACAACCCATAAGCAAACCTCCTGTTCCAAATCTGCATAACCACTCCCCTCGCGATGCCAGATTCTTTTCCTTGAACAACTTTACTCAAAGCCCAACCTTTTGTTTATGCAAACCACTTCCACTTTAGTAAGTGAATCTTCCTCGTCTCCTCTTGGAGGAAATGGTCAACACACAAAAAACCTCGTAATAAAACTTGATTTTCTCGGTCAAACTTAAAGATATATCTGCTTACAGCGGCTAAGACTTGGTGATGATTCTAACGAATGAAGAGAAAAAGGAGTTATAGGGGAGAAACCTAAAACTGAAGCTCTTCTTCATTTTCACATTATGTAAATTAGACCTAGCCGGTCTTCTTGTCATATTGATTTAACAAGGAGCAAGTTATTGAACAAAAAAATGGATATTTGCCTCAAAATAATCTACCTGCCCAACCTAGATTATTGATTTCACCCATCCAGGCGAGGCTTAAGCCTCTCCCCAACTCGCCTTTTGCGCCCAGTGTGAAAATAGCTTAAACATCTCTTTCTATGAAGAAAGCATACGCCATGAGACAGAATTCCTGATAGGTACCTCAAGACTGGCCTTAAGCTTTTCTAAGCCATGCGCTCAGCCTTTATCTCCACAAGTTCTGTAAGAAAATAATTAATACCTCAATGTGCTTACTATGATCATTTTTTTTATCTTTCTATTTTCGAGAAAATAAAAGTAATTTATTGATTATCTCAAAAAACCTCTCCTAGGTGAAAAGAATACAACGCAAAAGGAGAAAAAAAAAACATGGCATCACGTCAAATCCACTATAGCTAACTCATTTCACTGCATCACTAGATCGTCAAATCTCACTCCGCTCATATGTATGGCTGATGATGACCAATACAAAATTGCAACATATATGTCAAAGATGATCGTTTCGATCTTAGTCTTCCCTTGAACGGCGCTATCATTCCTCTCCTTCAATAAAACCCATCCAATCGCACACGAAATAAGTCCTATAACATTCTTTCAATCTTCATTCCAAATGGCTTACAACACCACGCTTTATAAGTGATAATAAAACCATGTTCCAAAGACCCAAGAAACACCTAAGAAAGTTAAGGAAGTGACTTGAAACAGCCATCGCAACCACAGATTTTAAGAGTAAATGATAAATGAACTCATCCGCTATACCAAAAATTAGACAAAAAAGATCAACTTCGATACCTCTTCTTCTTAATTCATCTCGAATCGTTGTTTGCCTCCAAGCCACCCTCGAGAGAAGAATGCTACTTCATACAAAATCTTCTTCCTCCAAAACCAACCTCTCCAGAAATCCAAACTTCGGTACCCACCTCTTGCGATATCAGCTTGTACCAGTGGCAGAACTAGGAAATCCTTTGAGTGAGGGCAAAGTGATATAAGTAAACAATAATTTGGGGGGTTTGGGAGCGTAAGGCCCCGATTTTTTTTAAGATGGTATAAACATATACAAAACCTTCACTTTCAAGTCTAATAATACTCTATGCAACTGGTTATGGAGTTATAGTGTGCATCAAAGTCCGATCATACTCTAAGCAACTGGTGTACATCAAAGTCCGATCATACTCTAAGCAACTGGATATGGAGTTATAATGTGCTTATTTGTACCTCTTGGCATCCATTTCAAATTTTAGGAAAAATTAGAAGGAATAGCAATCAGATAAGAAACAATAAGGAACAGATTTTGAAAATATAGATCCCAAGTTGCAGAGGAGAGGGAATCAAGGAGAAAATATTGGAAATAATTTAGGAGAGAGATATTAGGGGCAATAGAAAAGAAATAACTTAGGATACTGCTTTGGCCTAAAACTAAGGTACAAATAAGCTTAGTAATTGATTTTTTTCCCTAAATTTCAGTGGGGGCAGCTGCCCCTCTGGTCCTCACGTAGCTCTGCTAGTGGCTTATACCAAATGTTCACACATTGATCTCACCGTGAATTTCTCATTCTCGGTCCACTTCCATTTACATTTGTCTTCACCCATCAGAATTATAACCAAAATAACTTTTAAATCATAGAGCCAATGTCCTATAATTTCTCCGAATATGGAAGTTCCAACTCGTCATGTGATTCATGTCCCCCTCCATTTTATTGAACTCTTCTACCCTTTCATGCTTTAAAACACAAGTATTAGATAAAGACTAGTACATCTAATCAAGTTATCTCGAGTCACACCAAATCGTGCCAAAACCTAATCTCTCTCAGACGTTGAATTCAAAGTTTTCTTTAAACTTGTCACATGTGTTGAAAATCGACCTCTATAACCCCACACAACCATACCATATGTGATGCTAGGTTTATCCGGGAACCAATCATACTTATTTATCCCAAACTTCGAATTAATCACCTTGTCTTATGACTCATTTCTAACATTACAATACCTCCAAAGCCACTTTCTAAGCAACACAATATTCATTTATGTGAAAAATTTCAACCCAATCGGCCCTCATCTTTTTCCTTGATCATAGTGGATTTCAATCCAATCCACTTTCTAACCCCACACAAACTTGATATTTTTTCATATAAATGTAATGTTTATTAGCAAGAGATAAAACCTTTTGAGGTAGAGCCAAGAGCAAAACATAACAAAGAAAGCCCACGCAAGAGGAAAACATAATTTTAAATTTGATCAAATTAACTAGAAGCGTCTGTCTGAAAACAAGATCAATGAACCTTGCTCTTATCATCTTGAGAGCTGATGCTACCGCATAAACGCCCAAGAAAATCATGGTCAATCTTTTCTTGTTTGAGTGCTGATCATTCCTTTCCTTCCACGTGATACATCCAATGTATTTGTTCAAAAAAAGATCCACTCAATAGCGTATGTGAGACTCAACAGAACCTTCCCGATCTTTCTCCTATATAGACCTAGCTCAGTATCCGAAAACTGTGAATCATATGTAGAAGTCATGCCCGGACGTAACTTTCTTTTTTAAACAATATCCAGTAAGTTATGTATCCCTTCATGCCTGACATAGTTATTAGATCCATTAAGCAATCCAATCGAACGTAGCTTTGTGCATCGCAAGATCTGATCGGCCATCTTTAAGTGTCACATTTGCGACTTCATATGCCAGCTTACTAGTCCAACAATTTAGAAAATCTCCAGATGAGTTTATGAACAAAGAGTTCCAGTCAGCTTCTGTAATATAACGAACTTACGCCTTCTTGCCAAGATTCTTACTGCTAGGTGCAATCACCATTCGTGGAATTAGAGCTATCTGAAATATTAAATTGATCAGCCACGAATAATGAGAAACTGTCGCTCGAATTCAACCACCATAGACTACATAGCAAAAATTCTTCCGGTTGGATGCTGCAATGGCTTCTCTTGAAGTGGTGAACTTTACACCCGAGTTTATAAGATGGATTCAAGAATGAATTTCTTCTCCAACATACTTTATTCACGTTAGTGGGTTCTTACAAGGCTGCATCAACATGAAGAGGAGTCTCAAGCAAGGAGATTATATATTGACTAAGAAGAGTCTTGACATCTTGTAATAAGAAAAAGCTTTCCAAATAACTATATTCTTACATCACAAGTGCAAGTCCCCACTGCCAACGCATCTTTCTTTTGCAAATGATTTTCTTGTGTCCTTCAAAGACGAACTTAATTCTGCTAATGCTATAGAGTCTTAGAAACGTTCAAGATGAAGATTGGCTTGGAGGCCAACCACTCAAAATCTGCAATCTTTAGTTAATGGGCTTGAGGAGATAAGCCTAGGCACTCGAGCCCTTAGAGTCGTCAACGCTTAGAAATGCATAATCTAATTTTGGGGCCCTCCATTTCTTCTAGATTCATAATCAAGAGATTTATTGAAAAACAACCAGAAATAATTTATAAGTTTTACATTAAACTGCTTCAAACTCGCCTTTGACTGTTTTAAGGTATATTCTCCTTGCCCTGTCCACTAATTCGAAGGTACCTTTGAGAAGCATATGTCCGTTTAGACGCTGAAGCGGTGTAAATAATATCAACTGTTTATTCAAGAACACTTGGATACATGTTAAAGAGTAATCATCTTGCATGTTTCTCGTAAATTTCTAAGGTGCCCCTTCAACACCACAGACATGCAAACTTCTTCCTGTGGTGATTTTGTTTTCACCAATTATCTTCGTTTCCTCAATACGGGACTTTAAGTCCAGATAGGCAGAAACTATTGAAAGAAACCATAAAAGATTCATGGAGGGACATTCATCACTGATAACAAATGTTATGAGGATATGATAAAGAATAAATTTTAGGTGCAAGGTCATGTGCATGAAATATCTCTGAGATGTTTATGTATCAGCTTCAAAAATTTGGTAAGAGAATGGAAGATTTATAGGCTTCATTGAACATTCTAAAGACATTAATGACTAAACCACCAACTACAAGAAGAAGAAAAAAAAAAACTTATCTATGAATTCTCCAAATCCAATCTCCAACGGATCTTCTCAAAAAAAAAACTCCACAAATTTAGTATTACGTCTAGACCGTTTGGCTATGTTTTACATATGTAGAACCTTTCTAGATACTTTGACGTGTAGAACCCTTAGACATAATACATACAAATGTATACACATACCAAGTTTTATAATACAGATAGAGATTAACTTGAGTTTATTTTATAGAAACTCTACAATAATAATCCTTATAGACGCAATTGGGCCGATTGAATCACATAATGGGATTAACTAAAAGTTAAACTAAAAACTGTATCTACTTAACCACTCACAATTTGGGATCCTCGTGCAAAAAGAATAGAGGATAGGATGGCATCAATGTGACTTGTGAGCATTGAGGCAATTTGTTACAGTACGGCCGGGTTAGTATTGACTGCAACTACCTGGGAACCGCATAGGTATACTAACTACTAAGCACTACATAATTTGTTCATCACTCGCTAATTTGTAATTGGAATATAGCTACAAATGTCGTAGAAACATAAGATGATGCAGTCACACAGAAAACATAATCATATCTAAAGATCACGAAAAACAAATACATATTTGACAGCATAGTTGCAGCCTTACAGGAACTGTATAGTAAACAAGAATTATAAGGTTGGTAACAATGCATCAAACAACAAAAATCGACATAAAAAATAACTAAACTTACTGAAGCAGAAGTAAAAATGATGGAGCATTAGGGTTTGGTAAAGAAAACTCACCTTTCGAGCCAGCGACTCCAAAATCAACAAACCGAATGTTTCTTCTCTCTAAAATACATATGCAAACATTTTTAAATGTAAGGATCATGAAAACTGAACTTCAAAGATAGCAAAATCTCATAAAACAAACACTAGTTAACCTTTCGCGGTGATTTTGCGTGAGAAATACGAGAGTGTAATTGCTGGTGATCGAGATGTAAATCGATCTAGTTAGGTTAAAAACGCAATAGTGAAATTGTTAATGAAAGATCGAAGGAGAGAGAGAGAGAGAAAATATCTAGAGGTATCTGTTCATGGGAAATAAATTAAACAAAAAGAGGAGAGGCGAGAGAGTGAAATAAATAGTCTTCTTCTGTTCTCTCTCTCTCTCTCTCTCTCTTGCGTTTTGGGAACAGCTGACCCTGAAACAGTCAGCTTCACTCTCGGCCCAGCTAGACTATTCCCACTCTACAAAAATGGCCGTTTCAAGCTCTCCGGGCCTTAAACCCTTTGTCCAATATGTTTTTGCTAGAACGCCAGGTTCGTCACATTTCTTCGTCATCTTTTTTCCTATCTCTCCCAATTTCTCTCTATTTACTCTATGCTCTCTCTTAATAAGGAAGTTCACCATAGCGAAACAGGCCGCCACCAAACTCATGTTGCTACGATGGTGACTTTGGGATGAAATATCTTTCATTGTGAGCCATGTGACAGCCTGTAATGATGACCGGCATCAAAATTGTTCAACAATGATGGAATCTTGCATTTTTGGAGGAAACATATATGTGACGGACAGCAAAGAAATGTAACCTTATTCAAAATAAAGATCAAGAAAACTATAAACATTTTCATATGATTTTGTTAACGCCCAAGAGAAGGGGCGGGAATATTTTAGATGAAAATGTGAACTCCAAAAATCCATGTATGTGTAGAAGAGTAATCAATGACTTCATAGACCTTTCTGTCAGATTTATCAAACACAAGTGGGTCGACTTGAGCTGCATAGTAGGACAATTAGCCAATGCTCGTTGCCAAAAGCCGGTTAAGCGAAACTGCTCCAACCCCACCTTACTGGTCTCATAAGCTGAAACAGTATAAGCTTAGATACCTTATTCTTTGTAGTGTTTAGTAATAATATTGAACAGATTTTACCATCCAAGGGGACTTAAACCTATAAATATTTTTTCATTGGTATCTAGAAAAGTTTCAACTTTTGATTAAACTATAATGTAATGATGTTTTATCCGAGGCTAGATCGCATATGATTGTGTTAATTTAGCAATTAATAATAATTATATAAAGTTCATTCCTTGATTTATTTATTTTTCATTTTAGTTAAGATGATCTGTTACTTGACTGCGATTTTGCGGATCTCATGTGATAAAAAAAAACAAGTAGGGCCTTGTTGTTAAATGTGTAGCCAACAAAGGAGCCGTAGACGGGTGATGGTCCATCTTATGATAATTTTTTGTTCCCCGTAGTTCAAAGAAACATTCGTTACAACTGGGTGGACATGTAAAAAATATTCTTGTTAGGAGTTGGGTCCAAGCCCAAGTTAGGAACCCAACAGAATTGGGGTGTCCTATACGGACTCCTAACAAACCCATAGGCCCAATAAGGTTATGGGGAGAGTTAGAGTAGAATAGGGAATCATTTTGGGTTGTCTATATATATATATCATTGTACTATGTACAGAGAACACAATTATGATAATCAATAAATCTTTTTCTCTCTTGTTTATGCTATAGTATTATATTGCTTTAGATTCATCATATCTCAACACGTTATCAGCACACACGCTCTAGGAACGAGGAGAGCAGATTTTTCCTTCTAATCAGAGATTTCACGGAAACCAAACGATCAGGAGAATATGTATTTTACGATTTTTGTATACCTATATTCAGATCTATACTATATGATAGATCCTCATGTTTTGAAAACCTATTTTTCCTTATTTTTTTGGATTAAAAATTAGTGTTTTTAGCATTTTTTACCCTTGATAAATGGTTGTTTTCGAACGTGTATATTTTTCTCTGTAGAGATTGGATAGAGGTGAGACCACTTCAGTTGGATAGCCTACTCTGAGAGTTTTCCAACGATATATGGTACGTCTCTGTGAGATGTCCCAATCTCTCGACGGTGACATGTGGCAGTGTATGTGTGTGACATGTAGCAATGACGTGTGTGACACGTGTGTGTGTGGCACGTGCAACTTATGCATGTGTGACACCTGGCAGACCGGGTCAAACCGGTTCAGACCAGTTAACCCGGTCCAGGCCTTGACCCACCGAGTCAGACCAGTCTAGACACTAAAACGGCTTTAAATAGCCCAATTTTTGGTCAAATTGAACCCAATTTTTGTTTGAAAAATTCCTATTGACTGGACCTACCCCGTGGGGAACCCATTTTAAATTATTTTTTAAAAAAATTTTGGGAAGAGGTGCTTCGTATAGGAACATTGGCTCACTTATATGTGATATAAATACATGGTATAATACATATTTAAGTATCTTACGATAGCTAATAAGATATTACTGGTATTCCCCTAGGATACTAATTATAATAATCAGAGATCATAAATAATATGAAACCAATACTAATTTAGCATACGACTGTGAGTCATATCTAAATCACAGTTAATTGTCAAGGATAAATAACTAGAGCTCAATTGGGAATTGACTTAGTCTTATTTTTAAAAACTTGGTATCTGAGGAACTAATTTTTTGTATTTAGGTACAATTTGATATTACATAATAACATTTAGAGGTATATAGGCATTAATAGCAACCTATAGTGCCCTAGAATGTTAGTTCAAAGACAAGCATAATCAACCTATCTTGTGAACTCAGCTGACTTCGGGATGAAACCACTTGTCAGTTAAACATCTAATACCCCTCATATTCGTAGCAAATATGATCATTTGGCTAGAATATATATATATTTATAGAACTTGAGGGCCTATAATACCCTAATTCTCATAATAAGAAAAACACACATTTAATGGTTTTGAATAGCTGTCTTGACTAAGACTCTATTAAAATGCACTTTAATGTTAAGATCACAATTTTGCGGGGTAAATTTGTGATTTAATGCTTCATAGGATATGAACAAGGTTCGCCTATAAGTAATGATTAAGAATCACTGACTTCTATACTATGAATTGCCTTTAGTAATGATTGGAGATGATTTAGGAGGATCTAGAGTTATTTAAAGATTTGTAAAAGTCGTTCGAACGAAGTTGAGTCTCGTTCGAATGAGTTGACATGTCCTCTCCACCGTGGTGGAGAGAATGGCTCTCTACTCCTTTTCCAAAAGAAATGCCACATATCTCATTTGTCAAACCCACTAACTCTTCTCTCTCCGTCAACTAACTAAATATTAATTCAATAAAATAAAATATCTCAATTTTTAAAAAAAAAATCAAACCAATTATCATAACATTAACCCAAATTCTTAAGGCACTGTTTGGCTATTCTTTTTCCAATCAACCCATATTCTTAAGACACTGTTTGGTTTTCTTCACAAACATTAACCCATCAACACCTACTTCCATTAATCATACTATACTACACAGTTAAATATCAGTAGGCCTTAAAGAACAAAGTATACCAAACAAAAACTCTTATTTCATGATACCAAATTTTTAAAAAATTTAGACACTCCAAAAAGAAGAAAAAAACACTCATGTCTTGTAACTTAAAATCATTCATTACATTAGTTTGTTTCCTCAATTCTTCATGACAACCGTGCAATGTAGAACATCCGTCATTCCATGCCCAAATCATGATCGAAGCACAACTTCTTTCGGGGTGATACTGGAGGAGCATTGTACGTTTCCTACATATAATCCATTATAGATTGATTTTAGCTGAACATATTAATTAAATTTTCAAATAAATGATCAAAGTCATTACCGTAAAATCGTGACTCATACTATTAGTTGGTTGTGCGCACTGATTTGTAAATAGTTGTGATACACCATCGTCAGTTAGAAAAACCTAAGAATTTTGAAATAAAAATAATTATTTTACACGAATTTATCACTTACGGGCTATATAAAATGTAAGTTTTAACATAGGTTTTCTAAAACAAAAACATGTAAAACATTTACCTGGTGTAGCAATTGATTGAAGCTCATATGCGAAGTGTTAGAAAGTTCTTCGAATTCCATATATCTTCCAAATTCCATAAGCTTGAGCTCTATATCGTTTGATTCAATCCAAATTAGTAAGTTCTCCAAAATAGATATTAAAACTTTTATATTTCTGTAAAATAAAATCTTACGTTATTGTAATGAGTTGAGATATAAGGCACCAATGGTTGGACAATTTGAGAAGGATAATATGTTGGGACGTGCAAAGTAGGATTTAAAATGACATTTTCTTCATTAGTACTTGAATGCACATCCTTCTCTGAGCAAGTAACTTCAATTGGCATAGTGTCACATTTGCTTAAAACTAAGAAAAATCACAAAAACATGAACTATAACAATAAGAATTGTGATAAAATATTCACCACCAAAAAAGTAACTTTTAGCAAGGGATTTTGTCCATCGCGGAAGACATATAGCGACGGTCCTAGTCCGTTAAATAGTTAACGCCAATGAGGGTGTCACTAAAAGCCTTCAGTCGGACAAAATTCATTGTTGAAAGAGTATGCTTTAGTGACGGACGTGTTTCGTCGCTGTACAATACTCATTGGTGACATACATCATCTGACACCAGACTTTTAGTGACACCCTCAAAGGCGTCAGTCAAGGTTGGTCGTGTATATCTAATTTTGTCGCCAGCGCATATTGTTTTAGCAACGGATCTTAAAATCCAGTTTTTGTGACGCTGATTTAGGGATGGATGTAATCCGTCGCAAATAATAATAATTATTCAAAAAAAATATATAATATTTTTAAATAATATAAAAATATATTGCCCGCGCTATAAAATATATATTTTGCCACTAAAGCAGGTCACATTCATGAAGCAAAAAGAGTTGCAAATAATAGTGTATAAGTTCTTAAATCCAGATCACAAACAACATCATAACTTTTCCCCACATAATAAAAAAAATTACATAGAGATCTAGGAACATAACAAAAATATACTTAGTGATTATATTTGCATAGAAAAATAGCATTACTTGTGGTGTTGATCTCTCCTATCCGGGACCTGCGGCTGCTACTCTTCCCAAGTATTATTTTGGCAATAGTCTTCAGTCTAGGCTATGCTCTCCTTTTGCAGAAGTGGTATTGGGCAGACATGAGCTGGGATCTATGCATCCTATCTCCCACCTCCCTTATATGCTTTCTACGCATTGTTTGATGATTTGGATTTGAACCACACGACTACACTCTCCATAGTCTGAAGATTCCAGCCAATAGACTGCCTCCCATCAATTATCATGACCTGGTTGTACAAAAAATTCACATCTTTACAATCTATCATAACAAAAAGGTCTTCATGTGTAGTTTCTTTTGTTACCTGGATTGCCCAACAGATGGCCCTGACTTTTGCCTTCTATGTACAACATGCTTGGACACTTTTAGCACCTGCCAAAATACAATATTTAGAACTATCAAGGACGTAAACCATGCCTACTTGGCTATATCCTATCCAGCAACTGTCACAAGTAAATATAACATGAGCTAAAGTATTAGTATGAGAGTGACATACATACTACATAGCTTGAGCCAACAGTGGTACCTTTATGATCATATTCATGTGTGAGTAATATAAAAACAATCAAAACCACAACAATATTTTCAAATTACTCAATAAATATTAATAAAAATAATAACTTATTAAGAATAAAAGGTATGGTACCTTCATGATCTTATTCGTAGCTTGAGCCAGCAATGGTTTCGACCTATGAAACTAGTTACCAAACGCAGCATGCAAGTTGTACACCAGATAAATCCCAATCATTACCCCTGAATCGCTCAAAAGACAACAACTCATAACGTGTAAGAAATAAGAATGGATTCCTATACCTCTGAACTTGCACAAACATGAAAGAATGAATTCACATTCATCTGAATTTGCACAAACACGAATACAAACTGAACGTAAATGATCTTATGTTATTGGATCCTAAAGCAACAATAACAGACTAAGTTGTTAACTGCATAAAGGTGTCTCGATTCTATAGCTAAAGGAGAAGTTACCTTCATCCACTGATCATCTGTGAGAGAAGGCCAGATGTGATGTGCCTCAGTAATGATCGTCTTGTCAGGCTTCAGTAACATTTTCGCCTTCTCATTGTTCACATGGAGTACCCGCAAGATCAATATCAATCGGGAAAATGATGTGTAAGAAGAGATGCTATTTAACCAATCATCATAATGGTTGAAGAGAAGCATCTGTGGCTTTGTAGCCTTCAATATCAAATCACCAAACTTCTCTCCATCCCATCTGGAGTAAAACTACAAGTAAGGATGATACACTTCTCTCCATCCCACTGCTTGTTGTTCTCTAGAATCCTGGCATGAGATGTCAAATCCTGCAAAAGATACCAAATAAGTGATCAAGTCCATGTTTGTTAGATTCTACAAGCAATATTTATTTCAGCAGAAAATAAATATGGGGGATTATTTTGACCTCGATAAACTGCAAATCATAGGCTTGGACACCAATTTGCAATTTGCATACCTCTCCACTTTAACACTTAATTATTGGGTCTTGACGTCTTTTAGTTAATCATAATGTCAAAAATGAAAAGAACTCAGGTCAAAGAAAGAGAATGAGGTGCAACTGGAAGTCCATCTTTTCATCATATAACAAGTCAACAAAATCATATAACTCCACCTCAATTGCCAGAATGAGGGATAAAATGGGTTCAGTTTAAGGTCCAAAAACCTTAAATGCTGCCATTTGAGATGATATTTATTGTTAGACATGCATAAATAGTGTGTAGCCATTAAGGGAGCTCTATGGATATCCAAGAAGAATCCCTTGAAACACTACTCTTACTGAAAATAACTTGCACCATTTTCAACAATGGAATAAGAATTATCCAACGTCGCAAAAAAAAAATCAATAAATTGTGGGTTGTGAAATTTTAGGCCCATATATTTCCTTGCAAAAACAAACGGCGGCCCACAATTTTTTGGGCAATTTAGTTCATAACAGTCAAATAATAGCACTTAAAAAAGCTTTTCCCTTAAAAACAGATTTTGGAATATGTGCTTCCAATACGCATTGTTACATAAAAATTATTTTAAGAAAAGGAATTGCAAACAAAGAGTCAAATTATTTTAAGATAACGAAGTACAAAAAAATCTCAGAAAAAGAAACTCACAAGGCTATGAAAGTACCTGAGGTGATAGCTGAGGAAGCTCATTCGGTTGTGTGTGCATCCATCCTAATGGCTCCAAATCGTTTAAGAAATCGTGCTCGGGCAAAGCTGATGGAAGATGGACCTGTTGGTGAGTCCCCCACTGTGGTACCATGGCAATACAACAAATCTCCTTAACCTGAGGATTATCCGGTGGACTAATTCCATATATGTAACCTACAATCTGAGTCCGTAGATCAGCTATACAAATAAACTTCTTCAAAATATTTTTGGGCATAATGTAGGTGAAACCTGTTTCCTGTTCACATAAACATACTTCGAGATTAGTAAGTATATAAACTAAAATTTTGATCACCAAAAAAGGGGGTTAAGAATAATATATGCCTTAATGTCCTCTGAGTTCACATAAATGTGATTGACTAGGAGATAAAGGTTCATCGCTGATATAACTCTCAAACGCTAATCAGTTTTAGACGTAAATGTATCCTGCTCATAGGGACTCGTGGTGGTTACAATTAGCTCATCACCGTGCACATTTGTCGTTTTAGTTGTCACTGCTGTCAGCTGGCTTGCATCTTTAGCCTGTTTCTCGATCTCTACTATCTACTGCTTCTATAGTGACGGTGGTGTAATCTCAGCTCCAAGTATAATATCGCGAATCTTAGATTGCGTTAGAGCTGAAGTGTTCACGTTATTCTTCTTAAACCCTCTGCAACTTGTGGTATTTTTCTAGCAAGGTAACCAAACGTATATTGGGATCTATCATTCAAGACCTCCACTATTTGCATGACATCATGATAAGCAGCCAAATCCTCTGAACCAACAACGACCTTAACAAGATTTGGACCCATGAACTCCTGAGCTAGCTGATGAACAGAAGGAGGCCATGTTGCGCTGAACATCACCATCTGGTGAATAGTGCATGTTTCGCTCAAAATGGAGTGAACTTTTGGTTCAAACCCCATGTCAAGCATCCGATCTGCTCCATCTAGAACCACATAAGATACTTCTTGTAAACAACAAATGCCCATTTCAATTAGATCCCTCAAACGGCCAGAAGTCCCAATAACGATCTCAACTCCAGACTTTAAAGATGATAGTTGAGGTCCTACATAGAAACACAATCAGATTAGATTAATAAACCAAGTTTATTTTACATATGAACCAGATCCCCTGCAAAATAGTAATTGAAATTAAGCTTTAGAGCAAAGAAAATAATATGAAATGATGATGTGTTGTGCGATATAAATAAATTTTAAAAAAATGCTTATCTTTCTCTAAGCTGGTTCGGATGCGTAGACAATATTTCCGTTCCCCAGCTGTAGTACACAACCTATATATACAAGCACACAAAATATGTCAAGTGACATTATTTAAGTAAATGTAATAATAACTCAGATTTGAAAGGAAACTAAGCACTTATCTTTCTTCGGGCTATCCTCTAAAACATGCCTTCTTCTCAATGTCTCGATGCATTGACCTATATAATCTTCATAGAGGACTACCAAGAACAAATAAATAAACTGGAGCAAATAAATTATCTCATACGCCTTTAACATAAAAACAATCCCTTAGAGTACATATTACCATTCTATCAAAAGATAGGTCACAGTTCAATATTGAGACACAATCTGTCTAAAATCTTCAAAATAAAATACCCCACAAAATACCTTCTAACCAAAGTATTGATCATAACAAAGTTACTACTTAAGATAAACCAATAAGTAACCGCCAGTACTAGAATTGCAAACACCACACGGGCCACGCAATATAACCTCTAATACCAACATCTCTAATGGTATCTGCGAACTTATTCGGCTTACACAATGGACATTCAGGTTCAAAAATGTAGTCACTACAACTTTGTAATAACCCTCTCCCAATATATGATTATGGATTAGACTTGTAAGATCAATTGTAGCAACCTCACCACAAGCAACTCGAGGTGAAGTAAAAGAAGTTAGAGTACACTTTTTATTGAGATGATGGTCAGTTGACTGCAAATAGAAATACGAAATTAGTTTCTAGACATCAACATACAAGTATAGAAGTATATTCTAAATTTGAAGTATTATGCATACCAAGGAAGACAGTTGAAATCGTTCCATGTGTTGCTGTGAGGTAGTCACATTTGATTCCTGAGGCATACTCTATACATGGATAGTGGACAAAAATTTTAGATAACAATACTATATCATAGCTTTTTTGATAAACAAACAATGTACATAATTTATATAATTGAAGTTACCTTAAGACCCTTTAAGGTTTCATTAACTTGCTTTAGATTCGCATCTAATAAGTCCAACCTATAAGTCAGCTCCATGTTTTTAACTTGTAAATCCTTATTTTGTTTTAACAAGTATCCAAACTTCTTTATTAAGGTCGGGCAAACACCTCCAACAATTCCTATCATGCGCCCTTTGCAATCCTTTCGAACTTTCTGTAATCAAATCAGAAGTTAATTTTATATAGGAGAACTTCTAAACTATACATTAGTCGATCTTAAAAGGACATATTACATATTTATGACAAGCCTTAACCGTAGCAACAGAATCATTTACACCAGTTGTCTTAGACTCAAGATTTTCTCTTTCATATTGTCTTATTTTTTCCTGTAGAAGTCAATAAATCAAAGATAATGTAAGTAATAGGTAAAGTAAAAGTTAAAATTGCATACAATGAGAAAATAAGAAGATTATATGGGATAGACTGACAACTAAGTCGGGGTTTTGCATGGTGTCATCCATTTTTGTATGTGCTTTGATATACACATCAGACCTCGACACTAAGGCATCACACGCCAAGTTCCTTTCCACGGCCTATAACATTAAAAACATACATATCAGTTCATATTATGATCCTATTTTGAGTGTTTTTAACTTTTACATAGTATTAGTGAAGTAGTGCAAAATATGAAGAGTCTAAACTTTCTTATACAACCTCTTCCAACTGATTTGAGTACTCCAATTCTCTCAGAATCTAATCAATCGGCATACCAAGCTTGGAAAACATTTGAAGATTGCTGAAAGCTCCTTGTATGATGTATCTTTCTCGTTTATTGTTTAAGGATTGCCTCATGTTATCTTCGTGCAATGTCTGTAGAGGTTCTTTTTACAGAGGGCACCCTAGTAGAGGTTCTTTCCAGCAAAGAAGGTCTTGGAAGGGTCTGGTATCCAGCCAATATACTCAGTTTGGAGAATCAGAAGAGCCAATGTCTGTTACACTGGAGATACGCGGCGAGAAGCAGGCTCTGGTCCGCTTACGAAGTTGGTCCCATTTGAAGGTGAAGGAGGTAAATCTCCCAGAATGCGCATTGCTCATCCTATGAGTGTCATGAAATATGAAGGAATAACGAAGCAAATCAGAGAAGCTCGAGGGGATTATGCATGGTCTGTTGGAGATAAGGTGGATGCATGGATAAATGGCGGTTATAGATGACGGGAAGGAGTTATAACGGAAAAGATTATGGAGGATGAAACAAATATTACTGTACAATTTACATGTTCAGGAGAAACATCAACTGTTAAAGTTTGGTTTTTAAGACCATCTTTAATTTGGGAGGATGGTGGATGGATGGACTGGTCAGATTCGAAGCAAAACGATTGCTATATCCATGAGGGTGGTACTTGTAGGAGAAGTCATTAAAGAAAATTAAACATGGATATGCTAAAATTGACCCTATAACGGGGATAAAAGAGAAAGGGAAACTTGATCCATCACAACCATTAGCATTGTCTGCAAGGGAAAGAATGTTTTCCACTGGGCAGAATAACAAAGATAAAATTTTTGATGCACCTCGAACAAACCGTACAGGTCTTGTTAAGGAAGCTTCAGGTGTTGTTTTTGGTATTCCCAAGCCAGGAAAGAAAAGGAAGTTGATGGATGTTAGTACACAGTCTGTTGTTGGTAGGAGTGGCCCAGCAAGTGAAGGAAATGATTCAGTTAAATTCACGAAGCACTTGGTACCTCAAGACTCGGCTCCCCGTGGATGGAAAACTACATCTAAATCTGTTTCCAAGGGAAAACAAGTAACCTAGCTGAAGCCTAAGGTACCCAGGTTTGGAAAAGCCCCAGGTGCTGCGAGTAAAACTATAATTGTGCGAAAAAAATCTCCAGTGTAGTGTGTAAATATTAGTGATAAGGTTTATTTTTAGGTGAATACCAGGAAAAATAAGTCTTATTTTCTTGGGATTGAAAGATGTAATTTGTGATAGATGTTATGTTAATTGTTATTGCATTTTAAGATTATGGGGTTCTTTTGTTGTAACATGTTTGTGGAAACTCTCCTATTCGTTAGGTCCTTAAAAGTTGCCTGTCAACAGGAAGCCTTCTTCAGAGAAAGTTATTTTTCACTGATCGTCTTGTTTATAGGAATGATACATATATTGGTTAGATGGTCTTTGGGTGCAGTCTGTTGTCGAGGAGTCAGAACGTAACTGTGTATCGAGGAGTCAGAACGTAACTGTATTCTTGTAATTCTTTTGAATGATTGTAACCTATAAGTCACTCCTATATTGTAAAAAAGGTGCTTTTAAAACAAATATTCCCCCATAGGTTTTAAAAGTTCAATGGATTATTCGAACTTCTTGTAAACAAGATAAAAAATCACATCAAAAGACTAAGATGCGGCATAAAAAGTGGCACAAAAGTATTTAAAACATATTGTTTTATGACGAATCACAGCCAAACTAGTTCTCCCTACGCACGCCGGTGCTATCAGCTTACTTCGATTGGCAGTATTACGCGTACTTATGGCCTAAACAAACTTACAAAGATCACTAACCTACCAACTTGACAAAAGATATTGCAAACAAATTCATTTTCCACTAATCGTACCTGGAATTTTGGAGTACTACGATAGTCTACAAACTCATTCCACTCTTCTGGAGTGACAAAATCTGGTACATCATCTAATTTTGCTTTCACCTCGTCGGGATTCTTGTCCTTCACAAGTTCATTGTACAAACGAGTCTTAAAGTTCCTCCAAGATGACAATATTTTCTCTCTCAAGTAATCTTCAGAGATATGTGGCATTTCAAAACCA
This sequence comes from Kingdonia uniflora, assembly GCA_014058105.1. Taxonomy (NCBI): domain Eukaryota; kingdom Viridiplantae; phylum Streptophyta; class Magnoliopsida; order Ranunculales; family Circaeasteraceae; genus Kingdonia; species Kingdonia uniflora. Next base: position 442,949 of record JACGCM010001722.1, read on the forward strand.
TCCTAAAAATAGTAAGAACATTGGGCAAACAAAATGGTAAGTATGTTAATAACACTAAAAAAAATGTATCAATTTAACATGTATGACTGAATTAGAATTACATTCAACTTATTCCTTATATCTTTCATATCTGAAGATGGCACATCTTTAATGGTCTTGCAATTGATTGGAATATGCGTACGGGATAGAACACCAATGGACATAACTAAGTTAGCATGATTAACATCCCCTTTATTCGGTTGCCCAAGATGATTTACGCTCACTACTCGTCTTTGACCATCAGGTAAAAGTAGAGTTGGGCCGCGAGTACGACCCCTCTTCTCGCACATAGTGGTTGATGATGAACTTGAGCTTCCTGCTTTAATATCATTGAAAGTAAAAGTAGGCATTATAACTTAAAAGTTATTTATTCAATGAATTGCATATACTAAGCATTAATAGTATATTATATATTAAAAATGAATTACCTCGTTCTTCATTAACGTTAGTACCAGTTACATCCGTGTTTTGGGAAGCCATCAAGCTAAGACCAATCTAGGGTCACATTTAACAAATAATATCAAGTATAAACCGATGAGTATATCAATGAATGTAAAGATAGTTATTTCAAAGTAAAAATTCATATCATCAAAAGTAGAAAGAACAATTTAACCTACTATAGGAAATATAAATAACCATCTACAGGTCTTAGTGAGCAACCAATAAGTAAACATTACTTTATTCTAATGATAAAATAAAAAGACAATTGGATAACAAATCCTACCAAACTAATTCATAACTTTGAATAACTACAGTAACCATAAATAACCATTTAAGTGTTTACTAATTCTTATTTCTTCATTTTCGCTTCTTGGTTTTCTCAATAACCACAATAACTTCCTCCGGGTTGTCAAATATTGGATCATCTTCATTAGTGGTTTCGATATTGGTAAGCCCTATGTCTGCATTGTTTACATTTGGAGGCTCTAATAAAATTAGTACTTCATCTTCGACGTAAATCTTCATTGGAACATCCAAAACAACATGCCAATCACAATCTTTTGGATCCTTAGAGTAGAATACTTGTTTAACTTGCCCAGCTAGAATAAAGGGCTCGTCTCCCACCTTGTCTGAACTTGCCAAATTACTTAATTTCACCAGCCTTAGTTTCGCTTCCTTGTCTAGTTTAACACCTTGTGTCACCTTGACCCAGTCACACTTGAATAAAACAGTTTTATAGCCTTGTCGATACTCTAGTTCGATGATATCCCTTAACACTCCATAGTATGTTGCGGACTCATCCACTGTATTCTGATCATTAGCACTTGATCGAAAAATAGTCAAGCAATCTGTACTAACCCCGCTATTCTGATTTATCTTAGTTGCCTCGTGATCCTTAGTGACAAATAGGAAGCCGTTCCCGCAATATTTATTGCACCATGTAGCCAATGCTAATGGCCCTCTCACAATATCACTAAAATCATTATCATTCATTTCTTTCGACTCTCGCTGAAAACAAATCAAAATAAAATATAATCACAAAAAAATCTACATGAAATTAACAACTTAATGCAATATATTCGTCATAATACCTGGCTTTTCATCCAAGGTGTAAATTCTTCTTCTTTTGGTAATTTGTAGTTCACAGATTTCCTCTTTTTCGCAACTGCCTTACGCCTTTCAATGAAATCGCTATGTCGTCTTCAAATGAAAGTTCAGGCATTGTTAGATACAACTTTTATATTATTAAATTTAAAATATACGTTAGTTTTCATACCTTTTCCACTTGTCATAATCAGGATGGTTGCTCAATACTCATTTCCAAGCTTGCTCATATTCAACATCGGACATGATGAACCGATGACCAGGGCCAACTGGGCCAAAAGTGTCACTATCATCCATTGTCATTGGTGGAAGTAGAGAGAAATCATCTAATGCAACATCCAATCCTTCTAAGAGGTTATCCTCGCCCCTGCCTTTGTAATTATTGCAATATATCAAAGTCTCCTCATGTTTGTATATTTCTGCAATGCAACCTTCAGGTCGAGCTTTATTGCCAACATACCCCTTGAAAGTCTTCATAAACCTTGTGTAGTTAACAATGGAAAATAAATGTTATGAACTTATGAATGTATAAGTTTAAATAATGACACCAGAGAACGTACCTTTCAAATGGATATATCTATCTATAGAAATCCGGACTACATAGACGAGCCTCGTATGCTAAGTGGATTGGCAGATGCATCATAACAACAAATACGGTAGGAGGACAAACCTTTTCTAGCTCGCAAAGGGTTTTCACCATATTTCTTTCTAATGTCGTAACTAAGTCAACATCAATTACACTAGAGCACAATGCATTGAAGAAAGTACACATACTTGTAATTATCGTGCGAATTTCTTTCCGATCCTTATATGCATGTTGGATTAAAATGGGAAGCAAATGTTGCATTAAGATATCGTGATCGTGAGACTTCATGCCCCCCTTCCAATCCATTCCATCTTCTTTAACAATATTCTTCCAATTACTGCGGAACCCAAATGGAACACGTAAATCATGTAATGTCTTGAAAAAGAACTGTTTCTCCTCTTTTCGTAAACAATATGAACCCAGTTTCATAACCTCCTTGCCATTTTGGTCAGTTAGCCACATTCGCTTCTTTAATTTTAATTTTTTCAAGTCTTTGCGAGCATTTGAGTCACCCTTTATTTTCCCCTTTGTATTTAACATCAAGGCCATGAGATTTTGACAGACATTGCTTTCAATATGCATGACGTCAAGGTTATGACGTACCAGATGATGTTTCCAATACTCAAGATAAAAAAATATCGATCGCTTTGAGAAATACAAAGACTCTGTGTTGGCATCTTCTTCATCATTTTCTTCACCATTTTCATTAACCTTTTGTTTCTTCTTTTTGCTCTTCCCCTAATGCGTATTCAATTTGGCAACCTCATTTTCAACCTCAATCCCTGTCAATGGTACTGGTGGTCGTCGAAGCTCTTCTTTCTTATTGAAAGTACCAACACTTGTATCTTTTCGAGCCTCATCCTGCAATGGCAAAAACCGTTTGTGGTCCATATATACATCTTTATGCCCATGAGTAAGTCTCAATGAACTAGTATTCAGGCCACAAGAGGGGCATCCGAATTTACCTTTTGTTCGACAACCGGATATGTTACCATAAGCCAGAAAATCATGGATTGTCCACAATAAGGCGGCACGCATGTTAAATGTTGTCTTGTGGTAAGCATCAAATGTTTTGGCCCCTTTATTCCACAATTCTTGTAGTTCCACAATTTATGGCTGCAAAAACACATCGATATCCTTCCCTGGTTGTTTGGTTCCTTTAATGAGTAAAGTTAGCATCGTGAATTGTGGTTTCATGCAAAGGTTTGGTGGAAGATTATAAGGCACGCACATTACAGGCCAACAACTATGTTATGTGCTAAACATACCAAAGGGGTTAAAGCCGTCTGTAGCTAGTCCTAGTCGACAATTACGAGACTCGTCTGAAAACTCATTGAATTTATCGTCTAAATGCTTCCACATAGGTGAGTCAACAGGATGTCTCATCTTTCCTGTCGGCATACACCCGGTTACGTGCCAGGACATCTCCTTTTCGACCCATGGCACACTGCACAAGAATTACCATTTTAGGTGTACAAATTACAGAAGTTATTTAGTATATACACATTTGAAAAGGAGCAATGCATGTTAAAGAAAAATACCTTTGAACATTCTAAATAAGCATACCTGTACATTCTTTGCAGTCGAGGCGTTATTGGAAAGTATCTCAACACCTTCGCAGCAACTTTTTGCGTATCAACATTTTTCTTCTTCGATTTGAACCACGTTCAGTCACGGTCTTGTACCTTGAAAGACCACATATTGAGCAACTAGTCCTAGATGCATTCTCTCTCCAATACAATATCTAGTCATTGGGACATGCATGAATTTTTTCATAATCAAGGGACAAGCTGGTTACAATCTTCTTCACGCGATAACAATTATTCGGTACTTTGTTTCCCGGTGGTAAAGCCTGTTTGAGAGTTTGAAGTAGTCCTGTAAAACTTTTCTCACTCCATCCGTTGTCCACCTTTAAGTTGTATAGTTTTAAGATGAAGCTAAGTACAGTAAAATCCTTGCAGCCTAGGTACAAAGCAGTCATAGCCTCTTGCACCTTTGAATCGAACTTCATGGTGTTGTCTTCATTATCCTTAGTACGATTGTTTACTGCATCTAACTCATCTTGAACAGACTCATCTAACTCAATACTAAAGACGTGATATGTCGAGTTAGAAACCTCGGGGGAGTTAGCCGCCACCACCCCATCTTGGGGAAGATTGGAACTTGGTAATGTTATTACAAAGTCATTATGTGTTGGATGCTCACCATGAAAGTTCCAAACTCGATACGTCATTAGAAAGCCATATCTAAGAAGATGGCACTTCACTTCATCATAAGGAAGGGGAGTGCGTTGGTTTCCACACAGATTGCGTGGACAAAAAATAGAAAGTCTACGAGGAAGATGCTTTCGCGCAAAGTTTAAGAAAAATTCAACACCGACTGTATATCGTTGATCGGGGAAGCTAAGCAAAATCCAGTCCCTATCCATCATATATTAACCTCTAGTTCGACACCTAATCATGTGATATATTAGATAAGGCAATATTGGATGGAAAATGATCAAGAAAGAGAAGAATATAAAGCTAAGCGAAATTCTAATATTACTCTTCCTCTCTTTATTGTGAAGAAACAATACTTTTCCTTATTGTCTTTTGTGCACCATAGACACTAAAATCCCAAAGTTACTTTTCCTTTTCTTTATTGTAAAATAAATGGGTATGGAGGTTGATACAATATGGGCAACACAATATTATTATCACCCATTCTAAACACCAGCTCTAAATTTATCCAACTAACTGGTTTCGGGTTTTGTTAAGGTTTGTAGTGAGATGAGTGTTGAAGCTCATGTTTCGAGTTTCAACACTTATCTCATGCATTTGCCTACCTGCACATCCCAATTCTTAACTATACACGGGAAATCCTAAATGCAAATACCCAATTATACAGTCACCGCATCCTTTTTGCAGGAATTAGATTGTTGTTGCTGCTGATTTCGCATATACTCCTTCAAAGCCTTGTAACGTGGTTTGAGACATTCCAACTTTTTGTAACTCCGTGCATGACGCTGCAGTAACCTCCATAATGTCTTACAAGAGACGCAAAAACCGTCTCTTGGATGAATCTTGCATACATTTAAATGTTTGAATGTATCTTTGAATTGAAGACAGTTCAAGTATGAACACCTGAGGTTACAACACTGAAAGGTTATACCATTGAAAGGTTACAACACCTGAGGTTACAACACTGAGGTTACAACACTGAAATATTATACACTAACTAAAAAAGCCTTTAACTATACTACCCTATTGTATCCTTTCAAACCTTCTCAAAAACCTAGTACTACCCTTTCCAACTCTAAGCAAACTGGATCACAAAACCTCAACACCTGCTTCCCTTCTTTATAGTTAACCACACTAATAATCTCTAAACCTGATAAAGAACCCAAACTCGACGAAGGTCGAAGGCAATGGCGCTAAGCACTAACAGTTCTACAAAAAAATTTCCTCCTACACAATTCTAAAGAAAACCTACAACTCTAAACTAAAAGCAATACAGACTGCCTTGACCTTTATATCGATTTAAACTACTCTCTATAGTATACTCTAGTAGTTGCAATTTCCAACGCTTTTAGGGGGTTTTATTATCCATAAATTATACACAAAGAGGACGGTCAGGTCGCAATATTCTAATGCATGATGCATATAAGATAAAGCTCCTTTGTAAAAATCACTAACTTAGACGAATCACTGTAACATCGTGAGATAGATGAAAAACAATCAAATAAATAAGGTTTTTCTACATTTTCAAAGATAATTGATAAATCCATCACATAACCAGAGATAACATTTGCCTATTAGAATGGTCATTTACAAAAATGGCTACCATAAAATATAGAATAAACAAAATAATACCTGCAGAAGAAGGCTAAATCCAAGCTTTTTAATCGTCGATAGCACAGGCTTTTAGAAATTCTGAAATACACGGTTAAAATACTTCGAAAAAAAGAAAAAAGAATCTGGATATAATCCAATAAGTCCTACCCTGCAAGAGTGACAAGATAATAAAACATAGTAACGGGTGGTTTTTGTAACAAGTGGATATGTTAAATATTTTTTATTGAGTCAACTCTTGGATACATGTTTATAATCGTGCATAAAATCGAATTCTTTTTTGTTTGTATGCAGTAGCATGACTCTATAAACTCCACTATCTCGTTTGGCTTCACCTCTTCATATTTTAGTTTAAAACAGGTTTTCCCTCCTGCCAATCAATAGCTTGCAAACAATAAACCTCCCCAAAATTTCTTCTCAATCAGTACTTCAACAAAATTGGATAGAGGGAATTTAGAAAAGATAAGAACCAAAGAGAAATAAAGAACTAATTGGTTATCAGTTTATCATCATCTCCATTAGCATAAATTAAACAAAAAATAAAGAAAAACCTTGTATGATGAATCTAAGAAAGAAAATTTAACTTCAAGAGACTTCCCCAATGCATACCTGCAAGCCTTCTCAAAGAAGAGAGTCTGGACTCAGATTAGTCGATGAACATGAAGATATATATAGATATCAAACACCTGCACCAAGTTGGATAGAGTTGGACTCCGAGATTGGATATATATAGATATCAAACACCTGCACCAAATTGGATAGAGTTGGGGATTTCAAAATTAGAAATCACTGAAAGAAAAAAGAGGGAAATAAGAGATTTGCCACCAATTAGATAGAGTTGGAGTCCGAGATCGATAGGGTAGTTGAGAGAAAGAGGGTTCGTGGGAAAGAAAAAGACTTAGAGTGAGAATTGATGATGTCGTATGAGTGGAGAAGATTAGTGCGCCAAATTGAAGCGGGAGAAAATAATTGAGAAGATTTAGTGCACCAAATTGAGGTGGGAGAAAGATAAAAATTACAAATATCCATTGTTAAATCTATTGAGATTTGATCTCAAAAATTTTAGTTTTGTGAGAGGAGTCTGAGAAAGAGATAGAGTAAAAAGAGGGAAGACTTCAAAACTATCGGGATCAATTTGAGATAGAAAAGGCGACAAATAATAAATATGACAAACTTATTCTGTAACGTGCAAAGGTAACGCAAAATTAAAAAAATTGTTAGCAATCGCGACAGGATTAGGTTGTTGGCGTTACGTTTAAAATAATTAATTATTTTAGTACATACATAAAAAAATCAGCGACAACAATTAGACTTTCAGCAATGGAAACTGTCCGTCACGTTTTGGTGACAAACATAATTCTAGGCTAAAGGCATAATTATTTTGTCGCCAAAAACTACTTTTTTGGTAGTGATTTTACCTGATATAAACAAGCGACTTACAAACCTTCATTTTGGTGAGGACTTGTAGGATGCTTCCTCGCATTACTTTTACTCAAATGGACATTCTTCTCCGAGCAAGTAGCCTCAATTAGCTTAGTGTCACATTGCCTTAAATCTAAAGAATTCATAAGACATCAACTATAAGAATAAGAATTGTAGTAAATTTTTTAGCGAGATATAAATAAGAGATTGTAACTAACCTTCATTTTGTTGTGGACTTTTATGATGCTTTCTTACATTACTATTGCTCGAATCAGTACGTGTAGTCTTAGATTTTTTCCTTTTTTGACTTAATTCTAATCCGCTCTTCAATCTTGTTCCTGGAGGACGACCTCTTTCACAGCCTTGTGCAACCGTTAGTATTTATTTTACCTTTACTTCATTACTTTAAGAAGCATTTGCCTTTGTTGATTTTGGATTTTCGACTGAATCTTTATGAGGTAAGCTCGTTGCAAGTTCAACTTCTTCGAGTCCATTCTTCAATACTCGCATAGCCACTATATATACTTCTTCGTTGATCGCTCCCTTGGTAGTAATCTTGATGGCTTGTGCACAAAGCTCATTATAACGCAAGACAAACTTGTATTACAATTCACTAAAATTGTTTTGCCAGCCTCATCCCTTACAATTCCAGCCTTAACATATTTTGTCCACCTTGCTAAAATGTATTTGGACGGGATCTCATGAATGTTCCTATGATAAAGTACTTTCACAATGTGATGATATATGATTCTGGTAAACTCAAATTTGTTGCAGGTGTATCCCACTTGAATATTAGAAGAGTCAATCATAACAATGTTTTTTGTACATCCTTCTCGACCCACTTCATATCTGAAATTTGAACCATCTACATCACGTTCTTCAATCGTATACATAAGGTGCGCTTTGTATTCATCAGAAAACAAGTCAAATATAGCATGTGTATATCGCTCCGATGCTTACTTTAACATGAGTGTAGGGACAACTAAACTTGGTGATGTTTGGCTCGACTTAAAGTCTTCTTCAACTTTTGTTTGACGTCGAGTTTCAAGTTCCATTTCAAAGCGATTATGAAATTCAGTAAAAGAATATTTTCTTTTCACAAACTTCTTTAGAAATTTGTTTATGCTCTCATTACGTTGTGTTGTAGTCATGTCCCCACAAAACACATCATGGTAATACACCAACGCCTATTTTTTACAAACTTTGAACAATGCACCTAACCATATATTTTCACCCAAACCATAGTCATCTAACATCTTTTTCCATTTTGACAAAAAAAAATCTTCCGTGTAGCAGTTATAAATACACCTTTTAAAGTCTTCCTGGAACCCCAAAATTTTGTAAACATGTGAGAGATGTTTTGCGGCATTTTGAAATATATGCCATAAACAAAGCCTATGACGTGATTCTGGAAAAACAATTTAAATAGCCTTCGCCATTGCTGTACATTGATCTGTAAGAATTAACTTTGGGGCCTTTTTTGACATCGCTTTCATCCAAGTCTCAAATAGCCAAATAAAAGATTGAGTCATTTCGTCTATCAATAATGCACTGCCAAATATTATTGTTTGTCTATGGTGATTCACTCCAAAAGATGGTGCAAATGGATGACCGTACTTGTTTGTTCGATAAGTTGTATCGAAGACAACAACGTCACTGAAAAAGTTGTAATCCATCACACACATCGCATCCGCCTAAAATTTTTTGGTAAACTGACTTTCATCATCAACCATTACTGCATAAAAGAAAGAAGGATTTTTTGCTTGCCTTTTTGTAAAATATTCCATTACTGTACATGCATCCCCTTTTTTAAGTTCTTCTTCTCGTCGCTTGCGTAGAACATTTTTATAATCAACTTATGTGATCTCAATGTTTTGATGACCCCCGGCTTGATGAACCATATAATTAAATCCTTCGATAGGAGTAATTCCTGTTGCATTCAGACTTTCAATTTCTACTAGATGTACATCTTTTACTTTTCTTTGTGAGCGCAACATATAAGCCTTGGATGGGGTCGCCAAAACATGGTTATGCTCATAGACAATCCCAGAAACAGTCCATTCATCCTCCTCATTTTTTATAATCATACGAGCCTTGCAATCAGTTCTTGATTCATTGCACACCTTGGTTGTATTTTGCACCGTTTGTCCTCTTTCCATAACCCTTGCTTAAAGCAAACACACATTCTACTCCTTATACTCCCATCAGCTCTTTTGTATATTTTATCTTTACGTACGCTGAAACCCACTTTCCTTGCAAACTCGCTGTATTTTTTGAATGCATCTTCTTCAGAATCACACACCATCCCTTCATATACCATGTTATTAAATTAACTCAAATCAACATTAATATGTTGATCGTGATTACCAACATCCGCTACTTCGTCTATTACATTCTCATCACAAGTTTCCACACCTGTTAAGTTCATTGTAAGTATATAATTTAACTACATATAAAGCTAGAGAGAATGATCAGTGTTGTATATACTAATACAAAAATCTCTACCTGGCTGTTGCTTACTATTATCGTCCATAATATGAAGAAGAAGCTTGTTGAAAAATTGAGAGCAAGAATAGCGTGAACACCATCTTCAAAGGGAAAATTAAGAGTCAGTAGAAATCAAATTAAGATGTGATGATGATCGAATCAAAATTGCTAATGACGACCGGGTATAAAATACTTACGAATTAATTTTTGGGGTAATAATATTGAACAGATTTTACCATCCAAGGGGACTTAAACCTATAAATATTTTTTCATTGGTATCTAGAAAAGTTTCAACTTTTGATTAAACTATAATGTAATGATGTTTTATCCGAGGCTAGATCGCATATGATTGTGTTAATTTAGCAATTAATAATAATTATATAAAGTTCATTCCTTGATTTATTTACTTTTCATTTTAGTTAAGATGATCTGTTACTTGACTGCAATTTTGCGGATCTCATGTGATAAAAATAACAAGTAGGGCCTTGTTGTTAGATGTGTAGCCAACAAAGGAGCCGTAGACGGGTGATGGTCCATCTTATGATAATCTTTTGTTCCCCTTAGTTTAAAGAAACATTCGTTACAACTGGGTGGACATGTAAAAGATATTCTTGCTAGGAGTTGTGTTCAAGCCCAAGTTAGGAACCCAACAGGGTTGGGGTGTCCTATACAGACTCCTAACAAACCCATAGGCCCAATAAGGTTATGGGGAGAGTTAGAGTAGAATAGGGAATCATTTTGGGTTGTCTATATATATATATCACTGTACTATGTACTGTTAACACAGTTATGATAATCAATAAATCTATTTATCTCTTATATATGCTATAGTATTATATTGCTTTGGATTTATCATATCTCAACACGTTATCAACACACACGCTTTAGGAACGAGGAGAGCAGATCTTTCCTTCTAATTAGAGATTTCACATAAACCAAACGATCAGGAGAAGATGTATTTTACGATTTTTGTATACCTATATTCAGATCTATACTATATGATAGATCCTCATGTTTTGAAAACCTATTTTTCCTTTTTTTTCGGATTAAAAATTAGTGTTTTTAGTATTTTTTACCCTTGATAAATGGTTGTTTTCGAACGTGTATATTTCTCTCTGTGGAGATCAGATAGAGATATGACCACTTCGGTTGGATAGCCTACTCTGAGAGATTTCCAATGATATATGGCACGTCTCTGGGAGATGTCCCAATCTCTCGACGGTGACATATGGCAGTGTATGTGTATGACACGTGGCAGTGACGTGTGTGATACGTGTGTGTGTGGCACGTGTAACCTATGCATGTGTGACACGTGGCTGACCGGTTCAGACCAGTTGACCCTATCCAGGCCTTGACCCACTGAGTTAGACCTGTCCAGAAACTAATACGGCTATAAATATCCCTATTTTTTGTCAAATTGAGCCCAATTTTTTTTGAAAAATTCCTATTGACTGGACCTACCCCATGGGGGACCCATTTTAATTCTTTTTTTTTAAATTTTTAGGAAGAGGTGCCTCATATAGGAACATTGACTCACTTATATGTGATATAAGTACATAGTATAATATATATTTAAGTATCTTACGATAGCTAATAGGATATTACTGGTATGCCCTTGGGATACTAATTATAATTATCAGGGATTAGAAATAATACGAAACCAAGACTAATTTAGCATATGACTGTGAGTCATATCTAAATCACAGTTAATTGTCAAAGACAAATAACTAGAGCTCAATTGGGAATTGACTTAGTCTTATTTCTAAAAACTTGGTATCCGAGGAACAAATTTTTTGTATTTAGGTGCAATTTAATATTACATAATAACATTTAGAGTTATATAAGCATTAATAGCAACCTATAGTGCCCTAGAATGTTAGTTCAAAGACAAGCATAATCAACCTATCTTGTGAACTCAGCTGACTTCGGGATGAAACCACTTGTCAGCTAAACATCTAATACCCCTCATATTCGTTGCAAATAGGGTCATTTGGCTAGAATATATATACCTTTATAAAACTTGAGGGCTTAGAATACCCTAGTTCTCATAATAACGAAATCACACATTTAGTGGTTTTAAATAGCTGTCTTGGCTAAGACTCTATTAAAATGAACAAGGTTCACCTATAACTAATGATTAAGAATCACTGACTTCTATACTATGAATTGCCTTTAGTAATGATTGAAGATGATCTAGGAGGATCTATTGTTATTTGAAGATTTGTAAAAGTTGTTCGAACGAAGTTGAGTGTCGCTCGAACGAGTTGTCATGTCCTCTAGAAATTTTGCCCAAAACTACTTTTTGGTTCGAACGAAGTTGAGTGTCGCCCGAACGAGTTGACTTGTCCTCAAGAATTTTGGCCCAGAGTCATATGTCGTTCGAACGAAGTTGTGTATCGTTCGAACGAGTTGGTCTACTCATTTATGGTTTAGACCAATTAGGCGCAAAGTCGTTCGAACGACTCCCTAGTTCGTTTGAACGACTCCCTAGTTCGTTCGAACGTCGTTCGAATAACTTTGGCACTGTTTTAGAATCTTAGGCGTTGTTTTGTTCGAGATCCGTTCTTTATGATTTTTTGAGTTCCCTAGTATATAAAGGGAACTTAGGTTATTTTCTAGGTTATGTTAGATCTGAAGAGAGTTCTGAGAGATGCCTAGGGTTTGAGAGATTCTCTTTATAATTACTGCATTTTAGTAATTGAATTCTCTATTTTTCCAAATTAATTGGTGTTTTTCGTGTTTCTCTACTAACTAAAAGCTTCTCAATCGTATGCTGGATCAAGTGTTATCAGTTTTCTAGTTTTTGATTCTTGGGGGGTTGATTGTGGTTTATGTTCTCTACACGTGACCGTCTCAAGCAAATGAAGAAGAAGCTAGTGAGTTCGTGGAAGATCCATCGTAAACCTAATTCGATGAAGAGGGATAAATTGGAGATGGGCGATCCAAACAAAATTCTCTCGATTTTAAAATGATAGTTTCCACCCTAATTTCTACTATTGAGGAGTTAGTGGAGCAGTTGCATCTCACGAACCTCGTTAAGGCTTCCACTTTGGTAGAACGGCGAGGCCGTTCAAAGAAGAAAGAGGTTATGGAGGTGGAGGGGACGAGGACATTCTGGTATTCGATGATTCTAGTAATGCCGATTCCGTCAAGGAGCGCCCAGGTTTTGGTAAGTCAACAAATCCTATGCGTAATCTTCACCTTGGTTTTAAGATTGAGATTCCAGTTTTTTGATGGTTCCGTCGTCGTCGAGAAATTAGATAATTGGTTAGATAGGTTGGAGACCTATTTTTTAATTGATGAATATTCCAACGCTTAGAAGATTTTCTTCTCATCTTTAAAATTCACAAGTCACTCACTCACGTGGTGGAGATCCTCTCAGAATCAACATGATGTCAGAAGTCTGAGTTGGAAGGAATTCAAGGTTTTGGTGAGAAAGCAATTTTATCTAATTGGGTATAAATAGGAGCAATGGTACAAATAGCACAATTTGCGCAAAAGGTTTAGGCAATCCGTGCAATAATTTACTGCAGATTTTCATAACCAAGCATTGGTTTTGGATATTGTCGTGGAGGAGTACGATGTGTTCATAAAGTATACGGGGGGTTTGTCGAAGTTCATTCGTAGAGAATTAAAGCTCTTCAATGTGGTAAATATCGAGGAAGCTACCGTTGAAGCAATAACCATTGGGGGCAAATACTTGAAGAGCGACAAGAAAGACGATAAGAATAAGTTAGGGTATAAGGCTAATTGGAAGTTTGATCAGAAAGGGGTGTCTTACGGAGATGTATATTTATTCAAGGGGACTATCTGTAGTCATTGCAAGGTGAATGGGCACAATTCCGATAGATGTTGGAAACTTTACCCGGAGCTTCGGCCGAAGGAGGAGAAGGACAAGAAAGAGATACGTGGACTAGCCGCAGCGATTGTGGATCTTCCGGATTTAGATAAGCCAAATCCTAAGCTTACTCTAATGTTCAAGCAACCTCTAACTATCGATAAGACGAGTCGGGAAGAGCTTTTCTTTATCTGCATTCAGGTGAAGCAGAGCTTAGTCGAGGCCATTATTGATCCGGATAGTCAGAAAAATTTAATTTCTGAGGTGGTGGTAAAGAAGATGGGTTTGGCTACTGTGGTTCATCTTAAGCCGTACGATTTGGGTTAGATTCAGAAAGACGCGGAGTTGAAGATCACTAAGCAGTGTACCTTCAAGTTTGCAATTACTAAGATGTTTATTGACAAAGTGACATGTGAGGTAGTTCCGTTGGACGTGTGTTAAGTCATCTTAGGTAGCCCTAATCTTTGGGACCGAGATACAATCCTTTACCGTCGTGTTCGCAAGTATCATTTGGTGAAGGATGAGACTAAGTTTCATATTAATGCGTGCTAGGAACATATCACTACCAGTAATTTGGTAATGGCGACTCAGGTGAAGAGGTTGGTTAATGCGAGTGGTAAATTTGATTTGTTGTTGGTACGACTGGTTCAAGATGGTCCGTCGGCTACAATATTGTCTATTTGGCAATGTCTCCTACGCAATAAACCGATATGGGAGAGTTGCAAGAGGAGTATAAAGACTTGTTTCTAGGCATAGAAGGGATGCTGCGTAAGAGGGATATTGAGCATGATATCACCTTGGTGAATGGTGAGCCACTACCCAATATTGGGTTTTATCGGACTTCTGTTACAGAGTCTGATGAGATCAAGAATCAGGTATATGAACTCTTGGAACAAGAAGTTATTAATCCAAGTTGTTCACCTTGTGGTTCGCTGGTGTTACTGGTGCCGAAGAAGGATGGGCCTTGGAGGATGTATGTGGATTATCGGGCGTTAAACAAAATCACAGTAAAGAATCGTTATCCGCTTCTACGGATTGATGAACTTTTAGATGAGTTGCAAACGGCTCATTTTTTCACCAAGTTGGATCTTAAGTTGGGTTACCATCAAGTTCGAATATGGGAGGAGGATACTTGGATGGCAGCGTTCAAATCCAAACATGGCTTATTTGAGTGGTTGGTGATGCCTTTTGAGTTATGCAATGCTCCGACGACGCTTATGCGGCTTATGAATGAGGTACTTCGTGCGTTTATTAATGATTTTGTGATTATATATTTAGATGATATCTTGATATATAGTCGTACATGGGAGGAACACCTTAGGAATTTATGCAAAGTGTTGGGCGTGTTGCGGTCACAACAGCTTTTTCTGAATGGGAAGAAGTGCGAGTTTGGGAAGCAGAAGCTAGTCTATTTGGGTTTTATTGTTGGTGGCGGCGAGCTTAAGGTCGATCCAGAGAAGGTCTCGGTAATTACTAATTGGCCTAGACCCTGTACAGTGACAAAAGTGAGGAGTTTTATGGGTTCTTGTCAGTACTTACAAAAATTTATATGACATTTTTCACAAATAGCCGCACCGTTGCATTCTTTGACGAAGAACAGGGTACAGTTTGTGCGAGAAGAGCACCATGGGAAGACCTTTCTGTTACTAAAGCAGAAAATTACGGATGCACCAGTATTAGCATTGCCTAATTTGCAGCGGCCTTTTAAGGTTGCTTACCATTTTGAGACTATGTATTGGGGGTAATCCTTTTACAGGATGGAAAGCCGGTTGCTTACCATTTTGAGATGTTTACAGGAGCAGTACATAACTATCCTACCTATGATAAAGAGTTCTACGCGCTATATCAATCAGTTAAGCATTGACAGAGTTACTTATTGGGGAAGAAGGTTGTGGTACATTCCGTTCACAAATCGTTATAGTTCTTATCTACGCAGTCCAAGCTTCAGCAAGCCCGCCATATGAAGTGGATATCGTACCTTCAGCAGTTTACCTTATTGATCAAGTATAAGAAAGGAGTGGACAACAAGATGGCTGATATATTATCTCAACCCCTATTACCAACTATTTTTGCTTTGTTGGCAGCTATGCAGATCCAGCCGATTGTTCCTTCTGAGTACGTTTCAGGGTATGACGATGACAAGGAGCTCAGTGTGGTTCACAAAAAGTTGTTGCAGGGAAAGATGTGCGAGTATGTTCTGAAGGATGGTTTGATTTACAAGGGCAGTCTACTATGTATTCCTGAGGGTGAAGATCGTTTACAGTTGATTCGAGAGGCACATTATTCCTGGGTGGCAGGTCATTTCAAGGTTGTGAAATTTTTTTTGAATTTGTGGCGTTATGTCTATTGGCCGATGATATAGGTGGATGTTGCTCGTGTGGTTCATGGTTGCGTGTTATGCAATACATCGAAACCTTCTAATAGGAAGATAGGATTGTACTTACCATTGCCAGTTCCTAGTTGACCTTGGGAGAGTATTTCGATGGATATTATGGGTAGTTTGCCCATGAATATGTATAAGAATGACTATTTGTTTATGGTGGTGGATCGATTCAGTAAGATGATTGTTCTTATTCCATGCCAGAAGATGGTTACAGAGGAAGGAGCAGCGCGATTGTTTTTCAGAGACGTCTGGAGGTATTTCGGGCTCCCTTCTTCTATTATTTATGATAGGGATAACCACTTTTTGGGGCATTCTGGAGATTGTTATGGGGTATGATGGACACTAAGTTGAAGAGAAGTACCGCTTTTTATCCGCAGACAAACGGGCAAACGGAGGCCGTTAACCGCACTTTGGTACATATATTACGGGGATTCTATTCTAAGAATCCTAAGACTTGGGATGAGAGTTTACTGTATCTTCAGTTTGCATTCAATAAGGCGATTCATGGTTCCACATTGAAGTCTCCTTTTGAAGTTTGTTTGGGATACTTGCCTCAAAGCTCTTTTGATTTGGCATTTAGTCTTGGCGACAAGACGGTATCAGGGAAGGAGAAAGAAGAGTAGGTTAAAGCTTAGCATTTCATTGAGAAGATCAGCAAGGTTCATGAGGTGGTTGAAGCTCAGTTGAAGAAGACTCAAGTTAAGTATAAGACTCTCCACGACAAACATAGGGTTGAGTGTACTTTTCTTAAGAACGACCTCGTTTGGTTGCATTTGGGTAAGGAGCGGCTTAATGGGGAAGGCAAACCTATCCGTTATGGTACGTTTTGATACTCAAGAAGATTGGTGACAATGCATTTCAGTTGGATTTGCCACCTTTTATGAAGATGTATTCGGTGATTAATGTTGAGCATTTGAAGCTGTTTGAGCCGTCTCTTTTGGATGAAGACTCTACAATCGATACTCACCTACCGTCAGTTGATGACTTATGGATGGAAATAGAAGATCCATTGCCGGAGGATGGTATTCTAGAGCAGAAGGTTCATACTACAAGACGGGGTGCTATTGATTCGTTCTGAGTTGGGAAGAAGGGTCAGTTACCAAGTAAGTTGAAGTGGTACAATAGAGAATTGGGCATCGCCACGTTTTTACATCTCCAGTTCTAACTTGAGCAGGAGCTCAAGGCTCCTAATGGGGGGAGCCATGATCAAGGGGGATCTTGAGTTATTTGAAGATTTGTAAAAGTCGTTCAAACGAGTTGAGATATCCTCTAGAAATTTGGCCCAGAGCCATTTTTTTCGTTCGAGCGAAGTTGAGTGTCGTTCGAACGAGTTGACATGTCCTTTAGAAATTTGGCCCAGAGCCATATGTCGTTCGAACGAAGTTGTGTATCATTCGAACGAGTTGGTCTACTTTTCTAGGTTTTAGACCAATTAGGCGTAAAGTCGTTCGAACGACTCCCTAGTTCTCTCGAACGACTTTGGCGCTATTTTGGAATCTCAGGCGTTGTTTTGCCTTGAGATCAATTCATTATTATTTTTCGCGTTCCCTAGTATATAAAGGGAACCTAAGTTATTTTCTAGGTTATATTAGATCTGAAGAGAGTTCTGAGAGAAGCCTAAGGTTTGAGAGATTCTCTTTGTAATTACTGCGTTTTAGTAATTGAATTCTCTATTTTTCCAAACCAATTGGTGTTCTTCGTGTTTCTCTACTAACTAAAAGCTTCTCAATCGTACTATGGATCAAAAGATCATGTACTTCAAAAGGATTTCATAAGGAGCGCACACATCTAGTGGTTTTGCATAACAATCTTGGCCAATATTCTATTAAAATGCGCACATAAGATTAAGATCGTCATTTTTACAAGGTAACATTTGGGATCTAATTATTATAAAAGAATTTCATGAGTTTTAGAATATGAACAAGGTTCATCTATAATATAATTGGGAATCATTTTTTTTAGCTTTATTCAAAGTCCTATGATCTGTCTTAAATGCAATTGATATGTTTTTTAAGAATTATCTCTTATTACAATATATATCTTGTATTATAGATGTCTGCGACACTCGAAAATGTTGAATTTCCACCATTGCTGCTCACTGGAACCAATTACCTCACTTGGTGCATTGACGCTGACTTATTCTTGAAGTCACTTGGTCTGCAAATAACCATCGTCATTGGCAATAAGGTAGATCCCATGGACAAAGAAAGGGCTTTGTTTATCCTCCGTCATCATATTTAGGATGACTTGAAAACTGAATGCCTCAAAAAGGTTGAGACAACTGATTTATGGGCAAGCTTGCAGGGGTGTTATGGTTATTAAAAAACAATTATGCTCCCAAAAACAATGCACCAATGGAACACCCTTAGGTTCCAAGATTTTAGGACGGTCGTTGATTATAACTCAGCAGTCCATTAAATTACTTCTACTCTTGAGCTGTGTGAGAAGAAAGTCACTGATGCTGACTTGATAATGAAGACTTTATCAACTTTTCATACTAGCAATATTGTGATTCAGAGGCAATATCGGAAAGAATACTTGAAGACTCAGGCACTGCTCTTCTCTGAGCAGAACGATGAACTTCTGATGAAGAATCATGCTATGAGGCTTTCTGGGAGTGCGTCGTTGCCTACGTCAAATAATGTTCAGTTTCGAGGAAACAACTCTGCACGTTGGGGATAAAGATATGGAAGGGACCGGGGAGGATCCCAGGGATACAGGAAGGTTGGAATACCACCAGCACCAAAGAAGATCAAGAAGCCAGATTTTGAATCTCCTTGCTTGAGATGTGGGGGCAGCTGGACATTGGTTTTGCGACTACACGATACCCTGAGCGCCTAGAGTCAAAGTTCTGGATAACCACATCACCACTGATGTCACTTCTATCACTATGAAGTTAGCAGGGTCAGACTTCTGTGGCAACACTGATGCCAGCATGGATCATAATTCGAAGTCATCCGTAATGATATCTCAGTAGACATGTAATGTTATATTCGAGAGAGCACTAGTAGTTTCTTTTCTAGACAGACTTAATTTACTTTTTGTCATTAGTATTTTTGATTTTGCTGGGAACATATTATTTATATTTCAATAAAGTGCTCGTGACATACATGAGATTTTTAATTTGTTCTAAATTCTAATTATTCGAATTTATTACTTGGGAAGTAGTTAAATTCTTTGTATGATAGTTGATCTACTACATACAACTAGTCTATAGATCTATATGCTCATTGAGCATGACCAATAATCGGATAAGTAGCGGCATATGTCTCAGAGACATTAGTACCACGCACTCGATCCTTTTGAAATATGACTATATTTCTTATCTAAGCTTGTGCTTCGGGGATGGCACGAATATCATTGGCACGGCCAATATGATAGAATGCACTAAGTGTGTCACGCTATTACTCTTTCACGATGCAATATGGGGTATCTAGTCCATTTTATAAACTTGTAAATCCAGCCGGATTTTACTAAGTTTAGGGTTATTCATGATAATACTTATCACGTAATGACTATCGAGAAAAATGACAGACAGGGTTCTGTGCATTCACTTCATGCCTAAAGGTTAAAATATACTATTAGAACGGTTTCTAATACACTCCTTTGGGCTCGGATAATGAGGAAGATTATCGGGATTACATTACATCTCATCTTTCCTTGAACTGAGAGAAGATCTAGAGAGTGTACGTATAATGATTGCTTTCAAGGAAAGTCTATTGATGCATCTAGGAAATGGTCATAATTGATGCATCTAGGAAATGGTTCTAAAAATGCAGCGTTAGCACGACTTCTCACTTGGATCATTCGATCGCAGGCTCAGTTCCTGGATTAACCAATCAAAGTCAATCGATATGACTTGACGAGGACTTGGGAGTTAGACTCACAGGATTTTGATGATTATTTTACCACTAAATAGGATAAATGATTGAGCATCGTGAGTACTCCATACCATACCCAACTCAGGATTAGCGGAGAACCTAATCCTGCAATTTCGGATAATTGCTAGACCACTGTTATTACAATCACAGCTTCCAGCTAGTGTGTGGGATATGCATTTTTTCTCCCGCAGTACTGATTAGGGTTTATCCTTTTGCAAATCATCATATTATTTTTTCCCAAAAGTGACTAGTAACTGGGTTGAAGCCCGATGTCGCCCATCGATGAACATTTGGATGTTCTGTACAGGTGTCAATCGTACCACATTGTATGAAGATGGGACCCTCAACGTCGGCCTGGTTTTATATGGATTATGATTCGTATTTATCCCTGGATATTTGGACCCATTGGTGACGTATATACTGCAGGGCAGATAATTGTCATTTTGATGAGACGATATTCTTAGCATTAGAGGGAGATATGGCTGTCAATGCTATGGATGTTTCCAAGAGGTCTTGGAAAACACCATCATTGTCTAATCTAGATCCCTGTACATTAGTTAGGTGACAATAAGGTTTAACGGATTTCAAACCTCCAATAGGTCACAAATGTATTGCTAGACACATTCATAGACACTATTGAAGTACCGTAAGTATATGTACATGTAAGTAATACACCCGCACTGAAGAACGTTCCGGGGGAACTAGTATTACAGCAAAACGTTCTAAGGGAATTATTACCGTAAATGAATTTGAGGCTCGCGCTTAGTGCAAAACACCATTGGAAGAAAGTATTCTGAGCCGGGGAGCTGCAGAATAAAGGACAAATATGACTAATGGTATAGTCGGTTCATTAAGAATGGAACCACCAATTGATAAGGTATTCATATTCGCTGCTGTGCTCGCCATCAAGGATGAGGATTCAGAACCACTTATTGTAAACGACTGTGTGTTATTATACATTAACAAAAGTAGGTATTTGGAATCTAAGTGGAGTTCAGCTTGCGCATAATGCAAAATAATACCATTGAGCCTATCGGTTATAAATAGGAAAGGTACGGAAACACAATTAACTCGGAGAGATAATTTGGTCAAGGAAAGACTAGTTGCCCAGGAAATCTTAAAGAGATCTGGCATCGATTGCAGTATGACCTATTACCCAGTTATGGACGGTATAACATTTCTGTACTTATTAGTTTGTCAAGTTGTCGAGGACAAGTTAGACATGCGTTTGATGTAAATATCGTGTATCTATATGGGAAACTAGATACTGATATATACATGAAGCTACCTCGGAAGGTATAAGGTTTTGGAAGCAATTAAGCCCGGCACACGAGGTGTATACATAACAAAACTGGAAAAGTTATTATTGACTTGAAACAATGGGCCCATGCGACATAGTTGATTGAGTATTTAAAGGTCAAAGACTTTACAAATATCCTTATTTTTCTATGCGTTTTTATACATAAATTAGCTTCAGTATCATCATAACAGTGTACTACATGATTTGAATATCATTAAACCTCCGGGGGAGATCGCGAGAGCCGCTGAATACCTTGGGAAGGAATTTGAAATACAAGACCTTCGTAAATCAAGAATGTCTCAATTTATAGATCGAACATCTTGATAGTGGCACTCATACACCATGCAATATTTATCGAAAGAATTATCTAACACTTCGATATGGATGTAGGACACGGTGCTAAGTCGTTTATTGCGCGTCTAACACTTGGGTGTGGACAACGATATCTTCTGCCATCTTAATGGGGGGAGAAACTCTTAAGGTTATGACGTCATAGCTAGGATGTGCTTTGCTATAGTTAGCTAGGTATACTAGACCCAATGACTCATTCGTAGTGATCTGTTTAGGTTGCCATAGTTCAGTTTCTACCCAAAGGCACTGAAATGGGATCAAGCATATTTTGAGATATTTCATCGGTACAAAAGACTGGGGTATGTTCTATCCATAACTTGGAAAACGGGAAATTATAAGATACACCGATGCCAAATATTTGTTAGATCCTCATAAAGGCCGTTCACAATCGGGTTATGTATTCTTGTATGGAGATACTGCTATTTCATGGAGATCAGCGAAGCAGATGATGGTTACTACATCCTCGAGCCACGTATAGATTCCTGCACTTCATGAAGCCGTTAGAGAATGTTTTTGGTTACGGTCTTTGATCAACCATATCAACAGAAGTTGCGGTCTGAATTCTATCTAAAATAAACCGACGACACTTTATGAAGACAACGCAACCTGTATCATTCAAGTCATAGGCAGATTTATTAAAGGTAACAAAACGAAGCATATTTCACAAAAGTTCTTCCACATACACGAGTTGTAGAAGACGAATGAGATACGTTGTTCAAGTCCATTCAGAAGATAACCTGGCTGATCTATTCACGAAGGCTATTGTATATCTTACATTCAAGAGATTAGTTCATGGAATCGGCATGCAAAGTTTACAAGATTTATTATCTCAGGGAGATCGACGTAAGGGGGAGTAGTCCCAGCCTAACGTGGACACATGCGTGTTGTACACTTTTTCCTGATAGCACAACTTTTAGCCTTTGAGGTTTTACAGGCTAGAGGTTTTGATGAGGTAACGTATATGCGTCCACAACCCATACAAGGCATATGATTGTACTCTTTCCCTGTATAGCTTTTTGCCCAAGGTGTTTTGCTAGGAAGATGCTTTAATGAGGTAAGTCGTCCTAGTATGGAGCACCCCAAGGGGGAGTGTCAGGAGTTGGGTCCAAGCCCAAGCTAGGAACCCAACAGGGTTGGGGTGTCCTATACAGACTCCTAACAAACCCATATGCCCAATAGGGTTATGGGGAGAGTTAGAGTAGAATAGGGAATCCTTCTGGGTTGTCTATATATATCACTGTACTATGTACAGAGAACACAGTTATGATAATCAATAAATTTCTTTCTTTCTTGTTCATGCTATAATATTATATTGCTCTAGATTCATCATATCTCAACAATTCTTTGTTTTCCATCACTTTGGCATGGTACTCAAGTGTGCCTCTATACAACATTAATTTGTTCGATAAAATTTCATAAACATATACCAAAGTCCATAATGTGACCAAACGTGATGGAAACAACCATACAAAAAGTATACCACTTCAAAATAATATAGAAATATGTTCTGAGTACACTTTGAGTTCCCGGGAGTGTTCATTGACATACACATAATGGGTAGTGTCTTGGACTCAAATTGAAATAGTAAACTAAAATGTGAGTCCTGTTGAGAGATAATCAATCTAGAGCAATATAACAGTACTATATCTTATGATCAAAAGGAGAGAGAGAAGAAAGATTTCTTATTGATTTATCATTTTCCTCTGTACATAATTTAGAGATATATATATAGGTAACCCTACAACATAAGTTTCCCAATCTACTCAAACTCTCCCGATAACCCTATCGGGTCTATAGACTTGTTAAGAGTCTGTATAGGGCACCCCAACCCTGTTGGGTTCCTAGCTTAGGCTTGGACCCAACTCCTGACACTCCCCCTTGGGGTGTTCCATACTAGGACGAATTGCCTCATTATAACCTATGCCTAGCAAAACTCCCTTGGGCAAAAAGTTATGCAGGGAAAGAGTACAATCCTATGCCCTGTATGGGTTATGGACGTGTATACGTTGCCTCATCAAAACCTTCAGCCAGTAAAACCTTTTAGGATAAAAGCTGCGCTATCATGGAAAAGAGTACAACACCCATGTATTCACGTCAGGATGGGACTACTTCCCCTGACGTCGATCTCCCTAACATCTATCTCCCTGAGATAATAAATCTTGTAAACTTTGCATGCCGATTCCATTAACCAATATCTTGAACGTAGGATATATAAGAGCCTTCGTGAATAGATCAGCCAAGTTATCTTCTGAATGGACTTGAACAATGCTAATTTCATTCGTCTTCTGCAACTCGTGTATGTGGAAGAACTTTGGTGAAATATACTTTGTTTTGTCACCTTTAATAAATCTACCCTTAACTTAAATTATACAAGCCGTGTTATCTTCAGAAAGTGTCATCGGTTTATCTTGGATAGAACTCAGACCGTAACTTCCGTTGATGTGGTTGATCATTGACTGCAACCAGAAGCATTCTCTGCCGGCTTCATGTAGTACAAAAATCTCTACGTGGTTCGCGGATGTAGCAATCATTGTCTGCTTCACTGATCTCTAAGAAATTGCATCTCTATCTCCATATAATAACACATAACCTGATTGTGATTGGCCTTTATGTGGATCTGACAAATATCTTGCATCGGCGTATCCTATAATTTCCTATTTGCCAAGTTGTGGATAAAATACACCCCAGTCTTTCATGCTGATGAGATATCTTAGAATGTGCTTGATCCCATTCAAGTGCCTTAGGTAAAGAACTATGACGTGCCAAACAGTTTACTGCGAATGAAATGTCGGGTCGAGTGCACCTTGCTAAGTATAGCAAAGTAACGATAGCTCCTAGATATGGCGTCTCAGGCCCTAGGAATTTCTTGCCCTCATCAGGAGGATGATAGATGTCCTTGTTCATATCCAATGAACGGGCATGCATAGGCGTCTTGGTATTATGTGTCGTATCCATACCGAAACGTTTTATAATTCTTCTGGTGTACGTCGCCTGATGTACGATTATGCCACGACCTAGAAGTTCAATCTGCAAACTAAGGCAAAATTTGGTCTTCTTAAGGTCATTTATTTCGAATTCCTTCCCAAGTTATTCGGCAGCATTTGCGATCTCCCCCGGAGTTCTGATTAGATTTAAATTGTCTACATAAACTGCAATGATGGTAAATCCAGTATTCATTTTCTTGATGAAAGCGCATGGGCAGATAAGGCTATTTGCAAAACCCTCGGCCTTCAAAAATTTAGTCAGCCTATTGTGCCACATGAGCCCTGATTATTTTAGATCATACAATGACTTATCCAGTTTTACTACGTAGGTACCTCGCGGTGCCTGGCATTGTCGCTTCCTGAAGCTTAAATCCTTATGGCAGCTTCATATAGATCTCCATATTTAATTTCCTATTTAAATATGCAACAACTACATCCATAAGACGCATGTCCAGCTCATTCTCAACGACTGAAAGACTGATCAAGTAACGGAACGTTATAGCATCCATGATTGGAGAGTAGGTTTCATCGAAATCGGTGCCAGGTCTTTGTGAAAAGCCCTGAGCAACTAGTCTTGCTTTGTACCTTACTATGTCTTCGAGTTCATTACATTTTCGTATGAATATCTATTTATAACCGACAAGCCTTATGACATCTTGCCTAGGGACTATCGGTCAAAACACGTCATGTTTAGCTAATGAGCTGAGCTCCGTATTGATCGCAGACTCCCAATCTGGCCAATCTGTATAACTTCTACATTCGTCTACAATGAGTAGTTCTGGATCATCATCCTCAATAGCGAGCGCAGCAACGAAGTGAATTCTTCGTCAACTACTACTTTTGAACCATCCCACGTAGTGCCATTATAAACAAAGTTAATCAAGATTTTCCGATTATCATGTACATGTGCCTCGTCAGACTTGCTTCCTAATGCTACACGTAGATACGTAGTTACTATAGCCCTGTCGGTGGGTGGTTCCATCCCCGATGGACCAACTATACCATTAGTATTTTCTTTTCCCGTACGCTGTTTCTTAGCCCTAGGCTTAGCGTCCTTCTTTGTAGTGGGGCACCCTCTTATGACGCGCAGCTTGGATTCATTAGTAGGTTACACACCAGTTCCCTGAACATCCAGTCATACAGGCATATTAATTACAGGTATGTGCGCCTTAGTTACTTTAGCAACATCGTTGAATGTATTTGGCAATTCAATAATGATCTATTATAAGTATAGAATCCATTGCATTTCCTTGTCGCCATAATTTGTTAGGGGATCTAGATGAGGAAACGATGGTGTTTTCCAACTAATCCTGGAAACATTCTCAGCATTGACTGTCATATCTCCCCCTAAAATTGGGAATATCATCTCATCAAAGTGTCAATCTGCAAATCTCGATGTAAATACATCGCTCGTTGATCCATGAGGATCTAGGGACGTTTTGAGTCGAAGACCAAATTATCGTAAAGTCGTTCGAACGATATTTAGAGCCGTTCGAACGGCTCATTCGAGCGACACTTTATTTGGTTCGAACGACCCTTTTCATACTTTCTGGAAATTTGGCCTATAGAGTATTTTCGTTCGAACGAGTTGTCAAGTTTCTAGGGTTTTATACCAATTGGCGTAAAGTCGTTCGAACGATTCCCTATTTTGTTCGGACGACTTTGGCAGTGATTTTATTTCTGAGGCGTGCTTGCGCCTCGAGATGTATTATATTTGTAATTTTTTGTTCCCTGCATATAAATGAAACTTAGGTTATTTTATTTTCTTATGTTTAATCTAGAAAGAGTTCTGAGGAAGAAACCTAGGGCTTTTTTGGAGTGATTCAATGTAATTACCTCATTTTTTTTAAGTAATTGAAGTTTTTATTTTTCCCAATCAATTGGTGTTCTTCGTACTTTTCAGCTAACTAGAGCTTCTCAATCGTATTGTGGATTAAGTGGTATAAGTTTTCAAGTTACAATCTTCGGGGGTTGATTGTGGTTTATGGTCTCTATACGTGAATATCTCAAACAAATGATGGAGAAGCTAGTCACTACGCTAAAGATTCATCGCAAACCTAATTCGAAGAAGAATGAGGATTTGGAGATGGATGAGGCCAAAGATCGACTCACAATTTTGGAAATGATAATTTCCAACCTAACTTCTATGGTAGGGGAGTTGGTAGAACAGTTGCGTCCCACGAGCCTCGCGAAGACTTCCGCTTTGGCGATACGGCGAGGCCGTTCGAGGAAGAAAGTGGTTTTGGAGCTATATAAAGACAAGGATAATACGGAGATAGATCGTGATTTTTGTGATGCCGATTCCGTCAAGGAACGCCCAGGTTTTGGTAAGTCAATGAATCCTATGCCTAATATTTGTATTGGCTTTAACATTAAAATTTTGGTATTCGACAGTTTAATCGATGCTGAGAAGTTGGATAATTGGTTAGGTAGGTTAGAAACTTATTTTTCCATTTACAAATACTCCAATGCTCAACAAATATGCTTTGCCATGTTGAAATTTGCAAGTCATGCACTAACGTGGTAGAAATCTTATCAAAAATGCCACGATGTAGGAAGTTTGGGCTTAAAAAAATTTAAGGTTTTAATGCGAAAATAATTTTATTCGATTGGGTATGAGTAAGAGAGATAGTATAAATGGCCCAATTTGTACCAAAAGTTTGAGCAATCCATGCAGGAGTACACTACGACATTTCATTACCAAGCTTTGGGATTTTTGTCCAAGGAGTTTCATTGCAATCATTGTAAGGTGAGTGGGCATATTTCTTATTATTGTTGAAACTTCACCCGGAGCTTAGGCTAAAGGAGGAGAAGAACAGGAAAGAAAGATATGTACTAGCCACAGAGGTTGTTAACCTCCCGAATTTAGATAAACCGAATCTTAAGCTTACATTTTTGTTTCAGCAAAATTTGGCTACCGAGGGGGAGAGTCGGGAAGAACTTTTTCATGTTAGTATTCAGGTGAAACAAAGTTTAGTCGAGGCCATTGTAGATCTGGGTAGTCAAAAAAAATTAATTTCTGAGACGTTGGTGAAGAAGATGGGTTTAACGACTACAACTCATCTTGAGCCGTATGGTTTGGGGTAGATTCAGAAAGATGCGGATTTAATGATCACGAAGTAGTGTACATTCAAGTCTGCAATCGCTAAAAGGTTTATTGATGAGGTGACGTATAAAGTGGTTCCTTTGGATGTGTATCAAGGTCATCTTGGGTAGCCCTTATCTTTGGGACCGAGATGTGATTCATTACTGTAGAGCTCGCAAGTATCATCTTGTGAACGAGGGAAAGGAGTTCCATATCAATGTATATAAAGAGCATGTCATCACAAAGAATTTAGTAATGCTAACTCAGGTGAGGCGGTTGGCTAATACGAGCAAGAAGTTTGTGTTATTGGTTTGACCAGTTCAGGAGGGTACGTCGGCTAGAGTGTTGTCTACTATGACAACGTCTTACAGGTAGCCAACCAATATATGGATATTGCAAAAGGAGGTTGTGGTACATACTAATCACAAACCGTTCTAATTTTTGACTACACAGTCTAAGCTACAACAAGCTCGCCAGATGATGGGGATGTCGTATCTTCAACAATTTCATTTGCTTATATCTATAAGAAGGGAGTGGGCAATAAAATGGCCGATAGGTTATCTCGACCCCCATTACTAACAACTTCCGCTATGTTGGCTTCTATGCAGATTCAACCTTTTGTTACATCAGGGTATGTTACAAAATATGATGATCCCAAGGGGCGTAATGTGTTTCACCTAAGACAGGGTGGTATTGACTCGTTCTGAGTTGGGAAGAAGGGTCCGCTACCTAGTAAGTTGAGGTGTAACAGCATGGGAATGGGTAGCGCCGCATTTCCATATCTCCAGTTCCAGCTTGAGCAGAAGCTCAAGGCTCAGAAAAGGGGGAGCCATGATCCATGAGGATCTAAGGACGTTTGAGTCGAAGACCAAATTATCGTAAAGTCATTCGAACGGGATTTAGAGTCGTTCGAACGACTCTCTATTTCGTTCGAACGACCCTTTTCATACTATCTGGAAATTTGGCCCATTGAGGATTTTCGTTCGAACGAGTTGTCATGCCATTCGAGCGGCTTGTCAAGTTTCTAGGGTTTTAGACTAATTGGCATAAAGTCGTTCGAATGAATCCCCATTTCGTTTGAATAACTTTGGAGGTGGTTTTATTTCTGAGGCGTGCTTATGTCTTGAGATGCGTTATATTTGTAATTTTTAGTTCCCTCAATATAAAAGGAACTTAAGTTTTTTTTTCTTATGTTCAATCATAAAATAGAGTTCTTGGGAAGAAACCTGGGGTTTTTTTGGAGTGATTCATTGTAATTACATCATTTTTTTTAAGTAATTCATGCTTTTATTTTTCCCAATCAATTGGTGTTTTTCGTACTTTTCAGCTAACTAGAGCTTCTCAATCGTATTGTTGATTACTCGTAGTGGGTTCCAAGTATTGAATGATAGATGGTGAATCATAACCCATGTAAATGATGTGATGATGTTGGGGTCCCATCTTCGTACGTTGTGGTGGTACAATTGACACCTGTACGGAACATCCAAATGTTCGTAGACGGGCAACACCGGGATTTGACCAAGTTACTAGTTGCAATGGTGAATATTGATTATTGGCTGTTGGACGAATTATAATCAAGGCGGCAACATACAAAATTGCATTGCCCCCCATACAGTAGCCAGAAGCTGAGATCGTAATAATAGTGGCCTAGCGATTAACTGTAATTGCTTGATTAGATTCTCCGCCATCCCATTCTGGGTATGGACATGGGGTACTGGATGCTCGACCCCATTAGCCATAATATAATCAAGAAAAGCCTTTGAGGTAAACTCATTAGCGCCATCAAATCTTACAGATTTGATCTGGTGATCCAGGAAATGAGCCCGCAATCGGATAATCTGGGCAAGCAGTCGTGGAAACGCCATATTCTTAGAGGATTAAAGGCAAACGTCTTGCCATCTCACAGATGCGTCGATTAAGGCCATATAGTATTTGAACGGACCACTATGTGGATGAATAGGTCCACATATAACTTCATGGATATGTTGGAAAAAGGCTGGAGACTCTAACTCTACCTTGGTCTTGCTAGGTTGGAATATAAGTTTTCCCTTAGAGCAGGCGTTACACGGGCAATCTTGTAAAATTTTGATCTTCTATTTCTTGAGAAAATGTCTAGAGGCACTATTGATAATTTTCCTCGTCATTCTCTGTCCAGGGTATCTGAAATGATCATGCCAAATCTTAAATGCTTTCTCTTGTAACGAAGAAAAATTAGTGATTGCATATATTTTAGCATTCCGAAAAGTAGTAGAATAAAGCCCTGAGGAATACATTGGACACCGTTCCAATATAAGTTCTTGACCATTAGGCGAATAAGTGACGCATAGAATTTGATTCTCATTATCTCCTATTGTCCTGACTTAATAACCATTATGATGTATATCCTTAAAGCTCAATAAATTCTCAGGAGATTTACTAGCAAGTAACGCGGTCTAGATACTCAGTATCGTACTATTAAGGAGTAATAACGTGGCACTCCCTGAGCCCTCTATGATACTGGCAGACCTAGTAACAGTGCGAATGTCCCCGACATACGCTGTTAATTGCGAGAAATACTTTTTATCTTGAAGGATCAAGTGTGTGGTACCACTATCTACTAGACATGTGTCGCAACTCGTCCTATTATCAATTAGTACCTTATAGGCAGAAAGATCCATGGGCGACCTATATATATAGCAGATTGAATACTGTATATGACAAATTAACTACTATCTCAAGTAATAATTTTTAGTAATCAACATTTATTAGAACGGAATAAATGTCATATATGTCACGAGACATTATTGAAATATAAGTGATATGTTCCCAACAAAATAAAAAATATTGACTGTAATGGCCTAATTTCGTGAGCTCGACGTGGCTTGGAATTAGTCCTTACACCAATGTACCTGTGACTTATAATCTAGTAAACAGAAAATGACACAGGTATTTAGCGTAGAAAACTTATGAATAGGTTAAAAAACCATGACCTCGTGTTGAGGGTTTTCTAATAGTGACTTTTATTGCTTGAGGCTGACGGTATCTTATTACAAGTTATCTCTAGACTTAGAAATATTTGATCTTGTGAATAAGAAGTTTTGAGTATTTGAGAATCTCAGAAGATATAGTCTTCTTCGTGATTTCTCATATATTTTCTGGTCTTTGTCTCTTCTGGAACTTTTCCTTTATATTGGCCCCTTCCATAGCTCTTCATTAGTTGGAGCACATTTTCCGAACAATGTGATTAGTGGATGTTGACTGAGTAACTGTTGAGATCTTTAGAGACAAGTAGTTTTGACTTATTCAAGTTTTTTGGTTTAAGTTCGACCCACATTTATCATCAGTTCGTGGAGTATGTTGCAATGTTTAACTGAGAAGTCATATGGAGGATACGTAAGTTTGATATGGAGGTAGTTTAAACTGGGAACAACTCAATTCTAGGTGAGATCAAGGGATAGGCCCTTATACTAGAAATAAAAATTAAATAAAATCTATACTATAAATGGAAACTACTAGTGCTTTCTCTAATGTGACATCCCATGTCTACTGGGGAATCATTACGGATTACTCTGTATGTTGATCCATGGCGTCATTGTGTCCCCGAAGAAGTCTGATACTGCAAATGCTACCGGGGCAGAGTTAGTGTCAACAACTGTATGAAAGGTATGTACTTTGTAATATTTTGCCACCCTTGGTGCTTGGCATTCTCATGCCTAGTATCCTGTGCCATCGTAATTAAAGCAAGTAGATTTTTGATCTGTCTTCTTCTCCTTCATATTGCATGGTGCCCCAGATTTATGAAATCCTTTACCTCTCCGAGAGTCAAAAGGTTTATGGTTCCCTCCTTTTTTGTTTCCCTGGTATCCTCCCCTACCATTTCCATATCTTCATCCCTGACGTGCAGAGTGGTTTCCCCGAAACTGAACATTGTTAGATACAGACAACGATGCACTCCTAGAAGGCCACATAGCAGGATTCTTCATCAAAAGTTTATCGTTCTATTTAGAGAGGAGCAGTGCTTGAATCAATACTTCATGAGTCTTCCTGTTCTCTCGTCGATATTGCATCTGAAGTATAATATTACTAGCATAGAAGGTGGATAGGGTCTTCTCTACCATTTCAGCAACAGTGACCTTCCTCTCATACAACTCAAGTGTAGAAGTAATTTTATGGACTGCTGAGTTGTAATCAGTGACCGTCTAAAATCTTGGAACCTAAGGTTGTTTTATTGGTGCATTGCCTTGGGGGGCATAATAGTCTTTTGCTGACCATAACGCCCCTTAATACTAGCCCATAGGTCAGCTGGCTCAACCTTGTTGAGGTATTCAGTCTTGAGGTCATCCTGAATATGATGATGGAGGATAAGCAAAGCCCATGCTTTGTCCATAGGTTCTTCCTTGTTGCCAATGACGATAGTCTTCTGCAGACCGAGAGATTTCAAGAACAAGTCAACGTCAATGCACCAAGTGAGGTAATTAGCTCCAGTGAGCAATAATGGTGGACATTCAATATTTTTAAGTTTCACAGACTGTAATGCAAAATAGATATCGTAATGAGAGACAATACTTGATAAACATATCAATTGCATTAAAGACAAATCATAGTACTTAGAATAAAGCTAAAAAAAAAATTCCCAATCATATTATAAGTGAATCCTGTTCATATTCTAAAACTTAGGAAGCTCTTCTATAATAATTAAATCCTAAATTTTACCTTGTAAGAATGACGATCTTAATTTTAGGTGTGCGTTTTAATAGAATCTTAGCCAAAATCGCTATTCAAAACCACTAGATGTGTGCTCTCCTTATTCTAAGAACTGGGGTGTTCTAAGCCCTCTAGTTCAATAAAGGTAAGTATATTCTATCCAAATGACCCTATTTACTATAAATATGAGGGGTGTTAGATGGGTTATAAGATAGGTTGATTATGCCTGTCTTTGAACTAACATTCGGGGATACTATAGGCTGTAATTAATGCATATATACCTCTAAATGTTATTATGTAACATCTAATTGCACTTAGATACGAAAAATTGGTTCCTCAGACACCAAATTTTTAGAAATAAGACTAAGTCAATTCACAATTGAGCTATAATTATTTGTCCTTGACAATTAATTCTGATTTATATATGACTTCTAGTTGTATTCTAAATTAGTCTTCGTTTCGTATTATCTGTGATCCCTGATCATGATAATTAGTATCCTAGGGGGATACTAGTAATATCTTATTAGCTATCGTAAAATACTTAAATAGGTATTACACCATTTACTTATATCACATATAAGTGAGCCAATGTTCATATACGAGACACCTATTCCCAATTATTTTTTAAATATTTTGCATAATAAAATTCTAAATGGGTCCCCATGGATAATCTAGTCAATAGGAACTTTAAAAAACAATTAGGCTCAATTTGACCAAAAAATGGGCTATTTATAGCCGTTTTAGTGTTTGGACCGGTCCGGGTCAAGGCCTAGACCGGGTTGACTGGTCTAAACTGGTCTGCCACGTGTCATGCACGCATAGGTCACACGTGCCAGACGCACGGGCTATACACGTGTCTGCCTCACATGCCACACGTACGGGCTGCACACGCGCCTCACAAGTGTCTGCCACGTCACTGCTCCGGTGGTCGTCTGACAAATATTCTAGCCACTGATGACATTACATTGGATAATGATGATGT
Organism: Kingdonia uniflora; assembly: GCA_014058105.1. Classification (NCBI taxonomy): domain Eukaryota; kingdom Viridiplantae; phylum Streptophyta; class Magnoliopsida; order Ranunculales; family Circaeasteraceae; genus Kingdonia; species Kingdonia uniflora. The sequence continues at coordinate 476,345 of JACGCM010001722.1, forward strand.
CACATCAAATAATTATGAAAAATAAAAAGTAAAAAACATATTTTATTATCTTGCTGACGTCATCGACAACAAAAAACCTCGCCGCTTTTAGCCGTGAAACTGCCTAGTTTAACATATTATTTCCGGCGATTGGGATATCTCCCTGAGATGTGCCATATTCAGTTGGAAAGCTCTCGGAGTAGGCAATCCAACCAAAGTGGTCTCGCCTCTATTCGATGTCCACAAAGAATGATATACTAGTTTGAATATGGCCATTTATCAAGGGTAATAAAAATCACCAAAACCCCTAATTTTTAATCCGAAAAAATAGGAAAAATATGTTTCTGAACCATGATAATCTATCATATAATATAGATCTGAAAGAGATCGAATATGTATTCAAAAAATTGTAAAATACTTCTCCTGATCGCTTGGCTTCCCTTTAAATTCTGATTAGAAGGTAATTATCTGCTCTCCTCATTCCTAGAACGTTCGTGCTGATAATGTGTTAATCTAGAGCAATATGATAGTACTATATCTTATGAATAAATAAAGAGAGAGAAGATAGATTTCTTATTGATTCATCATTGTCCTCTGTACATAATTCAAAGATATATATATATATATATATATATATATATATATTTAACCCTCCAACATAAGTTACCTAATCTACTCAAACTCTCCCCCCAACCCTATCGGGTCTATGGGCTTGTTAAGAGTCCGTATAGGACACCCCAACCCTATTGGGTTCCTAGCTTGGGCTTGGACCCAACTCCTAACAAGTCTTTATTATTAAAAAGGTAAGGGGGTGTCATAAAATAGCACCTAAACCTGAAGTTTACCACGAAGTAATTAGCCAAATTAGTTACACCAATGAACTAACGTGACTTTTCCATCAAAAATCCCGTAACCCCATGGAGCACAAGCCATATCCTTTATCGCTTGAACCTTTATCGAAGTTCATAGAGTAACTAACAAGGTCATACCTTGCTGTTAAGAAGTGGGATCCATTCAGTTCTACATATATAGAACAACTGCAGTCAAGTTCTATATGGGTAAAATTTATGAACTTGCCAAAGTAGTATTGGACACCTAAGGCTTTAAGCTATGTTGCTAGTACTGTGGGTAAACCAGTTTGTCTTAATAAAGCTACATAAAACAAATCTAGATGTCATATGCAAAAGCCTGTATTGAGATAAATACATCTCATACTTTGCCATCATCCATTCTTGTTGATAGAGGAGATGGAGTGCTTGTAGAAGTAATGGTAGAATATTCATGAAAGCCATCTTCATGTGAGAATTGTAGTTGCTTTGGACACTATACAAACAAGTGGAGTAAATGAGTAATTCATGAAACTAAGAAAACAACTCAAATGTGGAGACAAAAAGTGGAAGAAAATAAGAAGCTACCTGAAGAGACTAGAACATAAGGAAAGCTAGTGAAAAATTAGCAAATTAATATGGAGTAGATGCATTCTTTAGCTCAGACTGAGGGAGATACAGGATGAGAAACTTATAGATCCAAAGGCAATAAGAAAAATGGGACAACTCAAAAAGTTACTGAAGAAATTCATCCTGAACCTTCTGCTACCTCAATAGATCTTCCACAAACTCCTAAGACTACTAGTACTACAAAATCTAGTAAAAAATATGTTACTTGTTCAGCTCATGGCTTATCTAAACATCAGAAAAAGAGTGCAAAGAAGAAAGTCAAGCAAGCCGAAAAGAAAGCAAGGCAAAGAACCAGCTTAAGGCTAGAGGAGCAATTAAAATCAAAAGAAGAAGGCTACGTATCTAATCCTTCTGTTATCAATGTTTAAGCTGATGATCTGGAATATGAGAGGTCTTAACAGACCTCAAATGCAAAGGGAGGTTAGAAACTACATTAAAACTCACAGTTTAGGTCTTATTGGATTACTAGAAACTAAGGTGAAAAGGGACAATTTTGAGAAAGTCAAAAGAAATATTGCTCATACTTGGGATTTCCTTGATAACTGTAATCATGAAGTGGGAGGTAGAATTCTAATTCTATGGGATCCAGAGAAGTATAGCATTGTTCTTCAATATACAAGCTCATAGGTTATTTGATGTGGCACATCCCTAGTGGTCGTCCCGTCCCCCCCCACATGCCGAGTTTCTATATTTTGTGATTCGTTTATTATTGGAGATGCTTTAGGAATTATGGTTAGTTTCTAATTGGGATTTAATGAGATATTGTAGGAGGGATATTGTTGGGCTTGAGGATATATTGAAGAGGGTAGAGTATTTCGAGAGGTAGTTGTTGTAGAGAGAATTAAGAAAGTTTATATTTTGCTTAGTGTTTTATTTGAGTTTTATAGTTTAGTGAAACCCTAATTTCAATTAGGTTAACAATTATCTTGAATTTTTTGCTTCTGTGACTTGGATTCTCGTTAAATTGGTATCAGAGCCGTTTAATTTCCTTAGAAGAGTTTAGCTTTTCGATTTGAAATGGCCGGAGTTTCAAAAAAAGCAATGGCAGATCAACAATTCAAAATCATGGCAAAACGGTTTGACACGAGTTATTAACGCGTTCACCGTCGGTGCTTTTAACGCACCCCCTCCCCAACCAACCCCGCTAGGACCAACGACGATACTACCGTTGATTAGTCAAACGTATACCGAGTTGGAGAGGAGCCTCCCGAAATACTATGCGACTCCTGAGGATATGAACCCGTTTGCAACGTTCACCCTCGACTCCGAGCAGAACCCTATCAACGGAGTGCCTAACGGGGCTCGAGGAACGCTTCTGTCGGTCACTAGGGCCGGAACTATGGCTGGAACGACACCGCCATTAATAGCAGTTATAGGGAATGAGCAAAGGAGTTGCGAGAGAAAAAACAACAGCCTCACGTGCTACACATATGCTTGAAATAAATGATACATGTGGCCAGTACATGCCTTACTCAAGCCCGGACCAGCACCAAATGCAACAAGTTCTCATGCCTCAAATCCAAGCCCACACCTCAATAGTCCATCCCAACATTCCTCAACAAATGATCTGGGACCAATACATGGCGTGGGCACGTGCCTTACAAGCCCAGGCCCCCTCAAAACATTGGGACCCAGACTTACAACTTGGATAAGTTCTCCAAATCATTGGGGGAACCCAACCCAGCACCCGAAAAGTCAATGGGCTGGACTCAACCCTCGCTATTTTGAGTTAGCTCTCGCAGATCAAAACCCAATTCACTTTTCTCATTTAAACCATCTCCCTCCACTTCCACCTACCTCCCCCCTTTCTTATTTATCCACTACAACAAGCAACCAACCCCCCTTCTTCATCTTCTTTAAACTTCACTCTCCCGCCACTCATTACTTCCTCCTGCCCACCACCCCATACAAATTACCCTTCCTCTCCTTCTCTCACCAATTTGCTTCTTCCACCCACTACAAACACTACTCATGTCCAGGGAATGGGTGTATCCAACCCCCCGCAGCCCCACACTGTTCCACTACCTCCTGCAAGCTCTGGTTACTTAACTTTGACCGTGACACCCACCAGCACCTTACCGCATACCAACCTTCACCCACGACTTCTGAGCATGACCCTTTTCCCCTCGACCACACCACCATTTCAGCCACCACCTTCCGGTGTTTTAAATACCTATCAACTATACTTTCCAGGCTCACAACACTTTTTGGGCAGCAGACTTGGGGGTGCTTCAGCTGGGCAATACCCTTATGCAGATTTTGGTGATAATGGACATAGTACCCGTTCTCGAGAGGGTCTGAGAGAGAGACAATACCACAGGGGAGAGCAGTATTCTTTGTTTAATGAACGTCAGCCACACTTCAGCGAGTGAGGCCGGGACCATGGTTTTAACCCTCCAGTTGACACCCCAGTACTCGACCGTCAGGAACAGTATAGGCCAGTAGGTTCTCCTCCACCGCCTTCTAGGCATCCTTATGCAACTTAGTACCAGGACGACGAGTACTATACAGAAACAGGATATGATCGACAACCACATAGACAAGGATGAGGTTCAGATATTGAGGCATTAGCTAGGACAGTCACAAAACAGACACTCGATCTCTACCTAAAAGTCCCCGAGTTTGACGGTAGGTCAGGCGCGGACGCATTTATTGATTGGTTGGAAAAAGTTGAGAAGATTTTCACCTATAAACGCTACAGAGATCCAAAATAGGTAGCGATAGTTGAGTCTCAACTTTCTGAATACGCCCTCACGTGGTAGAATAACGTTCAACAATCTCGCAGGTCTCAGGGTTACACAATGATTGTCGAGTGGTCAAAGATGAGACGTGATATGAAAGAACGATTCATCGCGATGAACTACAATAACATAGTTTTCGGGAAACTTTAATTTCTAAAGATGGGGCTCTCAACCATTGATGATTACATCAACCAATTCTACCTCCTTGAGTCTCGTGTCCATCTTCATGAGATAGAGCAGCAGTGAGTCGACAGGTACAAAAATGGCCTGACAAAGATGCTTTAAGAGATGATAGCATTGCAGTCTTTTTTTTGTTTATCAAAAATTATACAATTAGCCAAGCAGACGAGCGAGCTCCAGGCTGTACAGTCCCGTCCTCCAATTTTAGCACAGACAGCTACATCTCTAGCTTTTTCAACAGTCGCTGCGCATGTACTTATGTTTTAGATAACTGCAATGTATGCGGGAATCCCGAACACCAGAAACGTCATTGTCCAGTATTTACGAAGAAGGTTGGGTTGGTCGTAGATGGTATGGGTAAAAATGTTGTAGCGACTGTTTAACGAGTTCTACAGGACGAATATGAGGATGGGATACACACTACATTTATGCGCGAGTCTTCTGGCGTACCACCTCTTTGATTTCATGGTCGAAATCTTCTCAAACGGAGGGTTTGATGTGGCACATTCCTAGTGGTCGCCACCCACCCGAGCCGAGTTTCTATATTTTATGATTAGTTTATTGCTGAAGATGCTTTAGGAATTATGGTTAGTTTCTAATTGGGATTTAGGGAGATATTGTAGAAGATATATTCTTGGGCTTGAGGATATATGGGAGAGGGTAGAGTATTTTGAGAGGCAATTGTTGTAGAGAGAATTAAGAAAGTTTATATTTTGTTTAGTATTTTATTTGAGTTTTATAGTTTAGTGAAACTCTAATTTCAATTAGGTTAAGGATTATCTCTAAATTTTTGCTTCCGCGACTTGGATTCTCATTATTATTACTCTAAATGTTACAGAGCTCTGTGGGGGAAGAAATTTTCTATTATCTTGTGTGTATGTTTCTAATATGCTTAGGGAAAGACATGAAGGGGTCGTTTGTTTTTTTTCCTCTGAGTCTGAGTCTAAGTCCACTTTGAGGTGTTTACTATGCCTTGAAGTGTTTGTTTTTTTAACTAGTTAGGTCTAACTAAAATATTCAAATACAAAAATACCCCTATCAAGTTACAAGCAAACACCCCTATCAAGTTACAAGCAAGCACCCCCACCTATTCATCACTAATACCACCACCATTACCCCTTCGTCATCAACGTCAACACCACTATACATAACAAACACAAATATATAGAAAAAAACCCTGTATATATAGCAAACACAAATACATAGAAAAAAGCCTGTATATACAACAAACACATATGAATAGGAAGGAACCTGTATATATAAGAAACACAAATACATATGAAAGAACCTGTATATATAGCAAACACAAATACATAGGAAAGAACATGTATATATAGCAAACACAAATACATATGAAAGAGTTTGTATATATATAACAAACACAAATACATAAAAGATCCTGTACATATAGCAAACACAAATACATAAATTCCAAAAATTAAATAAAGATTAACATTGGTTTGAAGTTATTACAAATAAACAAATATCAGAGTCTTAGGAGTTATTACATATACGCAAACAAATATGTTCCAATCAATAAGTTCCTCTTCAACTGTCTTCCAAGCTAGAACATTAAGATAGGGTTAGATATTGTTTTCTGCGATCTGTGTACTTGAACTGGGTAACAAAGTTTTTGAAACTGTAAGAAAAGGTGGTCATTGATCTGCGTGATCTTGTATGTTGCTCCTTGGTATATTTTCTCATACAAAATCGGAGGAGATATTTCATACTATGGAAAGAATAACCTGCCACAATATTTTGCATTTGATGTTGATATTCTGCTGTTCTGTTAACTTTCTTTGAACAATATATCCTTTGGACAAATTAGTGGGGTGATATTTGCAAAGATCTTCCTGACAGTTATAAAATTATGAATCTTGGCTATTTTGGTTTGCATCTTCTGCAGGGACAATTTTGCTGTGGAGGTGGTGAGTTTATCTATGGTGAGGACTCGTGCTTAGCGTGCTCATCAGGCAGTAGATGGTCACTTTCATATCAAGGTTGCTAAACTTTGTGAGCGGTATTTTCGCCGACTTCCTTACGATGCCGTATTGCCGGAATGGCCGTTAAATATGACTGGACTAGATGAAGAAGGAAAGAGTGTAGAGTATGACCGATTTTTCTGGTACGACGTGTTTCGGAGGTCATTGTTGAGTGCCACGATGCGGGAACTAACTATTCGACAGCTCGCATATGAAAAGATCGTTGAAGAGGATGCCAGGGCAGTAAGAGGGGAGATTATTCTGTGAGGGGAAGTACATCACCGAGGCTATTTTAGATGTAACTAGGGAGTTCGGTAAGCTCAAAGCCTTAGAGATCGTAATAAGTAATCTATTTTTGAGTGTTTTGTAGTGGGGTTTGAATAAATGTAAGATGAGGGATCTTGAGAGGATAAATAAATGTGAGGTCTTGATCTAATTGAATAAAAATAAAGTATTCTGTTTTAATCTTAGTGTACGGATATTGTGGGGGACAGCTGTAGGATTTTAACAACTGTATTGATATCTTCCAATTTTGAATATTGACATATTTTAGGAAAATTATACGATCTTGATAGGGTATTAAAGTAAGGTGATTGGTCGTTTGTACTGTGTTTGAGGAATAGGTGCAAAATTGTGTAATGGCAGACAATAGGGACATACATGATGATGGTAGACATTATCACATAAGTCATGATGATGCCTGCAACAGAAAAGATGAGCCTGCAGAGACAGTAGGGATGGCTGACGCGTGTCAGAAGGAGCCATCATTTCACAAACTGAGGGAGAGTATAAAAACGTGCCTCTCTCTCCCTCATAAATTATCTACAGTTTCAGAGAGAGAAAAAAGTTGTGTCAATCTTATTTCCAAGGAGAGGAAATGCTTGACTGCTGACTGTGATTTGAGAAGGAGATCTTCATCAGGTAATATAAAACTCTCTGATAAGTGAAGGGAGCGTTCATACTTGAAAAGATGTCTGGGTAAAGCAGAGGATTATTGTTCTTCAAGTACAGGTTGGTAATTTAAAGCTCTGTCTAGTTGATTTGTTTAGTAATTTGTATGATATTTGTAGTAATCTGTTTGATATGTACATTTGATAATGTAGGGGTTTTGGGGTGTCTAAATAAAAATGGGGAATATGATTTTAGATATATGAATAGACTGTTAGAGGGAGAAAATATGTATTTGGGGAATAAGGGGGAAATTTGAAATGATTGATTTTGCATTTGCTTTGGGAATTTATAAAATAGACGTGCTGACTGGGTAGATGGTGGGTTTATTTTGTCTGTATGTAATGTATAAAAAATGATAAAAAATATATTTTTGTATATTATAGGTTTGATATGCGGTCTAAACCTAGTATTCCCACCAGTAAATTTGTAGTATTATCCAGTTCTGAGGAAATATCATCGTCAAGGAGGGGGGACGAGTGTAGTGTGATGGAGGAAATTGTAAATAGTGTAGAGAGAAGCATAGTGGACGGGGAACCTTGTAAGGTTGAGGAACTGATAGAAAGGGAGGTGATAAGAGGTTTTTAGTGCCTTTAGCAAAATACCCGCTCAAAGTACGGTTGTCGAATTGTAGTACGGATGAGTGGGATCGAATCCACAGGGAGGTTTGGGGAAACAAATACTTTCTAGGCCGAATTAGGTTTTATAAGAGATAAATCTAAAATAAAGAAATAACAAGAACAATTAGTGAGAGAATGGCTACGACTAGAATTTGGCCCAACCAAAACAATAATAGTAATTATGTAGATTTACTAGGCAGATTATTCATGTCAAAATTTTTGGGTAGGGAATCTTATATGTAAATGTCAATCCTAGATCCATGGTTAGGAATCCTGGGGACGAGGATCTCATAGCTAGGATTCGTGACATCTTCAGTATCCAAAATAATAAAGTCCACAAGAAAAATAAGAGTATCAACCTTGATAAGAATATCCTCAGGGATACCGCGTGGGTATCGTATTGACCTATCAGTCACTTGAAGTGTCATTCGAGCAGGTTCAAGTTCTCCAAGTCCTAATTCCTGATAGACCGAATAAGGTAAGACATTCATACTGGCCCCCAAGTCGAGTAACGCCCTATCCACTTTGTGATTTCTAATTTTACAAGGGATGGTTAGGCTTCTAGGATCTCAAAGCTTAGGAGGGGTTAATGCCTTAGTCAAGAAGACTTTCTTGTGCACATTGATTTTCCTTTTCCTAGTGCACGCATCCTTAAGGAATTTGACATACGCAAGAATAAACATGATGGCATCGAATACTGGAATATTTATATGAACTTGCTTAAATGTATCCAATATCTCATCAAATTGAATTTCTTTATTAGCTAGAAGAAGGCGTAATGGTTAAGGCACATTTAGCTCAATACGCGCCTTTAGTACGGAAATGGGTGAGGCATGTAACTCCTTAGATTTCTTAAAAGGTTCATGGTTGCTTATTACAACTGGTTCACTGGTACCTACCTCATCCTCAATAGTAACTAGTGTTGGCTCAACCCTAGGTATTTCAACTCGGTTATCAATTTGTCTACCACTTTGAAGAGTGGTAATGACATTAAGTTGTTTTGGGATTGAGTTAGGCTCAAACCCAAGTGGTTCTTTGGGATTAAATTTAGGTTGACTAGGTTGCTTACCTGGTGGTCTCTCATGCAATGCATTTGCCAATTCTCCTATATGAGTATCTAAATTAGAGATAGATTGGGATGTAGAATTTTGATTCATCAAAGTCTGTTATTGAAATTGCATCATTTGTTGCTAAAATTGTAACGTTTTTTTTTATATTCCATTGATTGTGGAATGATGAGAGCAATGGTGTCTTCCAAAGATGGTTTAGGTGGAGTAGGTGGGAACTGTTTGGATGACTGAGATGCCTGAGGATAAGATGGGGATTCCTTGGAAAATTATGACTAGATGTTTGTGGTTCTTCAAAACCCGAACTGGGTTGGTTATTCTTCTACGAAAAATTTGGGTGATTATGCCAAATTGGCTTGTACGGGTCAAATAGCCTCTTGTAGGTATTATTAAAAGTATTCACTTGCTCTTGATTGTTATTCATTTCATTGAACATGAGACACATTTAAGTTACATGGGTTACATCATAATAAACGGTGCAACCTTGTTCCTGAACTTGGCCACACTACCCTCAGATTGATTCATTGCTATTGCCTCGATTTTTTGGGTAAGAGTATCTGATTGGGCTTTGATGGCCATTCCCTCACTCACTTTATATAAGCCACCTTTCTTGGCTGTACAAACATTTTTATGCAGATCAAAATCCCACTATTAAGAGTTCTCAGCCAATGTCTAAAACTCCTCATAAGCTCTATCGGGTTCAAGGTTCTGAAATTATCCACAATCCATGGATTCTAGCCTATAATGATTCTTAGAGGTTATTCCACGATAGAAGATCTGGGCTAAATGTTTCTTTTCAAAACCATGATGGGGACATTGTGAAAGAAGATCTTTATATCTCTCCCATGACTCGTAAAATGTTTCACTCCCATTTTGAGCAAATTTAACAATTATATTTCTAAGAACAAGGGTTTTTCCCATTGAAAACTATTTGGTTTTGAACTTAGTCTCCATTTGATCCCATGAATTAATATATGTTGGTTCTAATGAATCAAGCCAATGACTCGCCTTGTCTTTTAGTGAGAATAGGAATAAACGAAGGCAGACATAATTCTCAGTAAAATTTTAATATTTTAAGAGCGTACGGATTTTCTTAAATTCATAGAAGTTCTTATAAGGGATCTCAGAATCAAGCCTATGAAATGTAGGTAACATTTGGATCACACTAGGCTTGATTTCATAATGATTTGTTATGACGGCTGGTAATATGATACATGAAGGTATATTGCTCACCACTGGGGTCCAATAGTGCCTAAGAGATTTGGTGGCAGCCATGATTGGGAGTTTGATTTCTAGATCAGCAACAAGCTTAATTGGGTTAACTCTAGATAGATTACCCTCCTCCAAAATTGGGGGTTCTAAGTTCTTTATTGTGTTGATTGGGCGAGGTAGTCGCCCTCTCTTCTTTGGCTGAGGTGGTGGGCCGTAAATAGGCAAAGGTTCTGGTAAACTTCCTAAACGTTTTTCTCCACGTGTCCAATTGATCATGCACAAGCTAATAATGTGATGAAATTCGGCACCCGATGCAGTAAATAATCAATCAAACCTATAATCTAGCACTTCAACTTTTTTTAAGAAGTAATAAGGAGGTCTCCCCTATATTCTTCTATGTTTACAAAAGGGTAAGATGGCCAAAGGCTTTGGTTCCTACACTCCCCTGCGTCACTGTGCTAGTACTAGCCTTGAGTAGATGTTCAGTTCTCACGTACGAGCGAGTCGCCTTATCGTACGTCAATACTCGGAATGGTGATGTCGCAAACCTACAACCAGTATTTTGTAGCGCTGGGCTAGGGTCGTATCCTACGAACCCGTGTTTGTACCCCGGTCCGGTTTACCTATTCGTTGGGTAATGAAATCCTACAGGAATCTTGCTACTCTTTTTATTATCTGTTATTTTCAGGTCCTGGACGCTCGATTTTCGCGTGATACAAATTTCTTCATATCCCTAATGGTGGTCCCACTTGTTAGAGGGCCTTTTGGGCGATAAAATCCCGCAAGTCTCTAACAGTTTTTGCCTTAATGTTGGATTGAAAAGATATTTAAACAAGTTAATAGGTCAATCCAACCACAACAAATATTTTATTAGAGCAATGTGTATTTGTACAGTCCATACGACTTTATGTTCCTAGTGCCGGGGCGAAGCGGATATGAACCCCTTATAGATGTCAAGTTTAGTGAGGTACCAACCTACGGGAAGTATTTCCCAGTGAAGCTGTGGTCTCTCCTTTACTTAGGGGGCGAAAGAAGGAAGTGCCCCTTCACTTAGGGGGTAGAAGAAGGATGGATTTGATGATGCTTTTAGCTTTGTGATTATCCTGCAAAATAAGAGAAAAATGATTAGTGAACTTGAGACAATAATATTAATCCAATTTCCAAGTATATTGTAGTTAATGATGTTCAGATTTTCAAATGTACATATCTTTCGGCTCGGTTAAGAGAGAGAAATAAATAGTATCAATTTGGAAAGATATTTCAGAAAGGAAAAACATTCATGAAAGAAGTTTTCTAGAATTTAGCTTCCTTAATTCTCAAAATAAGTGATTAATGAGCATCAACGTCCTTTACTGGGATTATTTTTTACTATTTTTTCAAATGGCTGTAACTCAGAAATGACTAAACAGAAAAATATGATCTATAACAATTCGGTAAGGCTTTTGAATTATCTGAAACTTTTGTAGCAAATGTATTTCACAACTATGAAGTATAGATGATCAAAAACTGTGAAACATTCTTTAACAGACATCACTGTTATAAAAAATAATGAGATGAGCTTGTGATAATCAGCTGTCATAACTTTTAAATTAAGCACAAATAAATGTCAGGCAAAACATGCAGAGTAGAAGAAGCTGTAACACCAAACCTCGTGCAAATGATTTTCAATAATAATGTCCACTGTTGCGACAATAATGAATACTCAAGCAAGTACTTAAGTAAACTTATGTTAGACCACAAAGCTATTATAGTGCCAAAAACCTGAAAAAATAATAATTTTGTTTAAACTAGAGAAACAGAAAGGGAAACGATAATAATAGAAACATTATATGCTATTACCAGCCTACTATACTTTTCAACGAATGTTAGAAACAATGAATTTAAAAATCATTGGCACGGTATTAGAAATAATTAACAAAGAAAATTCGGTATTAGAAAGAATAGTTTTCAACAATGCCTCCCTGACAATGATGCCATTTGATAAGAGAATTTTAGGGTCTCTAGCAAAATTCCTGCTCAAAGTACGGTTTTTGAATTGTAGCACGAATGAGTAGGATCGAATCCACAGGGAGGTTTGGGAAAACAAATACTTTCTAGGTTGAAGTAGGTTTTATAAGAGATAAATCTAAAAGAAATAAATAACAAGAATAATTAGCAAGAGAATAGCTGCGATTAGAATTTGGCCCAACCAAAATAATAATAGTAATTATATAGATTTACTAGGGAGATTATTCATGTCAAAAATCCTGGGTAGGGAATCTTCGATGTAAATGTCAATCCTAGATCCATGGTTAGGCATCTATGGTTTGGTCAAACTAGGTTTTACTTAATCCGATATGTAGGAGGAATTCTTCCAACTATGGTTAAACATGGTCGAATTTCTCCTAAGAGTTCTCTTTGTGTTTACCCTAAAATAATCTAAATTCACTTGCTAGCTATGGTTAAGCCTTGAAGTAGATTATAACTATTTTAGAAGATTGCAAAAGAGAACTAATTCTAGAACTACAACATAACTATTGCTACTCGGGTAAGGGTTTTTTTCTAGTCATAGCTAGAAGAGATTAACCTTCTATCATTCTCAAAATCATTGCATGAACTAGCTAACTATTTATAAAGGAAAATAAAAGAGAGGGAAGACAATTAAATAAAACTAAGACTTTATTTCTTCTAAACTTGCCCTAATTTGAGATGCCCAATTACAATGGGGAGAGGGTTCCTTTTATTGGAGAAGGAGCCCAAAATTAGAAATTATACATTAAATTGTAAAGAATATTTTCACAATAATATCTTCTAATTTTTCAACCAATCACCTAAGATTCTTGCATATAATTCCCTTAAGTGATGTAGAGATCTTTCTACATGGGAACTCTTGCATATATCTTCAGTATAAAATATCTTCAAAGATCTTGGATGCAATATATTCTTTGATCTTATTCTCTACGAATATTTGTGAATATATTTCTTCAATCTTGAGACCAAATATATTGTGCCTTTGACTTTTTGTGCTATGAACTGCTGGAGATACTTTTACTTGACTTTAAGAGCTTGGTTTCAAATATTCATCTCTAATAGTTGCAATCAAAAAATATTCTTAAGTACCCAACATTAAATATAATGGACGACTAAAATATATGTTCAGGTATATTAAAAATATCATAATTACATGCTCATCAGGAGGATAGATCAGAGAGGGAGAGATTCCTTATGATATACCCAAAGGGGGTAGTAGTAGGGAAATAGAATTTGACATATAAAAAGAAATTGCACGGGGAATGGGGAAGTTATGTGGAGGAGCAAGGTTTATGGTTTATGGCCTTTATCCCTGGTAAAGGGGAAGAGGTTGTCTGCTACCAAGTCCCATACTTGGCGAAGTGGAAGAAGGATAGAGGGATTGGTGAGGGGGTTAATCTCTTATATTATAATGAGCTCGGGCTATCAGTCCTGAGGGATGGGTTTTTGTGCTTTTTGAATCAGGTCGCATACGGCCTTAGAATTCCTTTGACCTTCTTTTAGAAATGGGTTATGAATGCATTACAGTGTTGCCCTGCCCTGTTAAATAGGAATGTTTATGAAATGATGAGGGTATGTGAGGTACTGAATGAGAAATAGAAGAAGGAAGGGATTGCGAAGCAGAAGATGTAATAAAGTTTTATAAATGGAAATATTTCGAAGGTCGAAGTAGTGGCTATCTGTATAGTAATCCAGCTAGGTCGAAATTTTTTGATTTAAAATCTACGGGTAGACCATAGAACGACCACCTTGTGTGGGTAGAGGGTAATTGTATACAGGTTCCAGATGAACCAGTGCTCGAACTGAACCATAGATATTATAATCCGAATAAGTAATGCTGATCAATCTTCAAATAAGCTATTCTTATCTTCGATATATTACTTAATGTTGTGTTCCTTATTTTGGCAGAGCCCAAGCCTTTATCCACGACAGACAAAACCAGCCTATTTGACTGTGTTGCTCGAGATCCAGATGACCTAAAATAGGTACTCAGTGAGTTGGGTATTCGTAGAGATAAACGGGTAGATTATGTAATTCTCAGCGAGCTCAGGAGAAACGAGCTATGGCAGAGGGAAAAACTGCCTTAACTGTTGTTGATGATCTTAGTATTCCACTTTCTGTATCTCAGAGCACTAAGTGGAATGTTTGACGGCCCGTGAGGCCAATTTGGCAGAGTGCCTCTGTCACCAGGGGGCGGCCACGGCTAGAAGATCACAAAGTCTATATCTGGCGATGTGGCTGAGAATCTTGAAGTTGCTTCTGTTGAGGTCGAGAAGTCCTCACTAAAAATAAAAAGTCATGATGAAGAGGGTAGTTCTCGAACTAAACCTCACGCCTCAGCTAAGATGGTAAGGCTAGATTTGAAATACTGCTCGATGGCTGGGACGGATCTGAAGCAGCCCGATGCGGAGTATTACGAACATACTTTTGCAGTACTCAATTTTCTTTTTAAGGTTCTTAATTGCTTTTGTATTCGGATTGAAAACTATTGCACTGATCTTGACTCTGGATGCTTGTACTGGCAGCTCTCAATGCTGCTGAAGGGGGCAAAAAAGTGTTTGGAATAGAAGAGCCAGGAGTTCAGGACTTTTACACCGAGGTTCAAAGTTTAATTTTTACACTTGAAGTTCGAGGACCAATCTGCTCATGTAAAGGAGCTCGAAGGTGGAGAAGGAGCAGAGAGCTGAGGAGGCTAAAGTAGCTGTAGAGCTCGTAACAAAATACTCAGATCTGGTCGCCCATGATGATGTGTGGTCAAGATCAGTTGAGGCCCTAAAAGTGGAACTTGGCCGGGTGATTTCGTCTGGTGGCCCATGACGAAATCACTTTATCCAATTCTACTATGATTTTGGATTGAGCCCAGCTGATGTGGAGCTTGGCCGGGTCGGAAGGTATAAGGAAATTGAGTTTCCTTCAGAGGCTCCGGAGGAGGTGATGGCGGGCGTTGGTGTTTTTCCTGGAGAAGCATTGGAGTTTACACCAAAAAGTGCTGAACCAGTCCGAGTGGCTAAAAAAATACTTGATCCTCCTTCTGAATGTGTTGGTACGAGTCAGCTGGTTGGGCAAACATTGGATTTTCCATCTGAGGTAAAGCTCAGGAAGAATCTTTAAACCTTCTGTGGTATTCTATTTTTGATTTGATGTAGCTCATATCATATCGAACTGATAGTACTCTGTATTTTTTGAAGTTTGAGTGGTGATTTGAAACATTTTTGTTTTGGATGTCTGTATTATAATAAAATATTTATACTCTATGTAAGAGATATAACGACTGAGAAAAATGAACTCCGAACTGGAGAGATCGTTGAGTAGAGCGAGGGATTCCGTGACTCGTATTCATCAGATATTTAATAAAACTGAATATGAGAGAAGGAAATATAAGTTGAATTCAGAGAAAACTTTTAAAGAGCCATATGATCTTCAATGTAGATATGCTAAGATAAAAAATAGAAAGGGATGAGGTGTTAAGGAAGGAAGAGGAAAGGGGGTCATTAGTTTGAAAACCAAAAGAGTAGACTTATTTTAACGACCCGAGTGATAAGCCTAGGTGTCAGAGCATGTTAATAGCTCTGACATTATATTTTGTGGTTGAAGTAGATAGTGAATGAGGGTTAAAAGAAGCTTATGTAGAGCTTTTACAGGAGAGAGGTGTAGTTCTGGACCCAACTCAAGTTATGTTTTTGGCTCAAGAAACATGTAATCGTCATAGTTTAGAGGTGTAAAAGTATTCTGCTCGAGCTGGTGTATCTGTTGTATGGGGTAATGTAGAACCTTTATCTAATGCGTTTAGCTTTATATAGGATTAGAGGGCTATGAGAATTATATTTTTCAGGATAAGAAAAGGGAAAATAGAGGTTCAAAAGCGATTAGAGGGTGAATTAAAGGGGTTACAGGATAAATTATTGTAACATGTGGAGCAAAAAATGTCTTTAGCAACGCGGTTGTCGAAAGAAGTTGCTGTTCGAATGAAGGTAGAAGCAGATTTGAGGGCTTTAGGTGTATTACAGAAAGACACCCGTCAACGGCTACATAAATCGCAAATGACATTGAAGGATCATCTATATCCGTCGTGAGCAAAAGTCGCTGCTCGAACAGAACATGAGCGTCATATAGATAGTGTTATTGAATTTTATAGAGGAGAACTGTCTAGGGTAGAAAATGAATTTAGGAAATTCGTGACGGGATGTGGGAAACCCTAAGGCTGAGAATATGTGGTTTACCAAAGTTGACAAACCCATTTTGAGCTCGAGGAAACTGTCATCAGAAGAGGGTGAAGAAGAGGTTAAAAGCCTGATACCCCGATCGCGGTGTAAACAACGTCCGCAGGAGGTGGAGACCTTTACCACTCCGATAATTCTGCAAGTAACAAGCAGAAAGAGTGTGAGGGATAAAGGGCAGTCGTCTCATTCCTTGAAAAATCGAAAATAGGGTATTCTTAGTTTTATTGACCATCCCTGCATACGTGTTAGATCATTGTATACTATTGTTAATGATAAAATAACATTTATTTTCTGTGATGATGAATGAAACAATGTATCGATATTACTCATATAGCATGTTCTTGTTTTAAATATATTAACTATGAGATGTAATCTGCTGGTATAATCAAATAATTTATGAATATAAACTGTGATGACAAGTGAAATTGGTAGCTGTTCAAAGTCTGTGTGACGCTTTATGTGCCCTTAACGAATAACTGACCGCTAAGCTAAGTTCAAGTCAGGTCGCACTAAAAAGTGCTACTGAATTAGTAGAAAGAACGAAGGTGGAGATGGTAAAAGAACGAGACGTTGGAGCTCGATAGTCCAAGGATTTATAGAAGAAAAAGGCAGATCTAGTCAACGGACTGAGAAAAATAGAGGAGCTGAGGGAAAAAAAGAGGTTAAATTTATAGGTAGCTCGAGGCAAGCGAGCCGGCAGGGAGCGGAGTTGACATCAGCTCAAGTTCAAATTTTAGAACTACTGGCAAACTTAGAGGAATAAGGTAAGAATGTGAAAGAATTACAATTCCAAGTAAATGTGCTCAAAGTGGATGCAGCTGATACGCGAGCGCATGCTTTAAAGTATGAAGTATTATAGCTAGTTGCTGACATTCTGATAAAGAAGATGGAAGAGGCCCGTAATAGTCAGAATGAAAACATAAATGTTGCTTGGAGCAAAGTAGTCACTCTAGAGCATACCATACAAGGGTTGATGTTAAATGCCTTAGAGCACCTGGATGAGAATGCAAAGTTGCGGGATGCAAACACGAAGTTAGATGCTGATCTATTTCAGGCAGAGATACGTCTTGATAAAAGAAGGGTAGAATGGGAGAGACGCAAAGAGGAACTTGATGGGCCACTGTCTCTAATCTATCATATGGATGAGTTCATGAGAGTGCTGGAGTCTCAGAATTCTGCTATGCTGAATGAGAAACGTCGAGTAGAGAAGGGTGCGAGCATTTGAAGACTTCGCTGCAGGAAGCTCAAACTAAACTCAACGAGCTTATTCTGCCTAAGCAAGTAAAGACTAAAACAGGTAATGCGTATGAGAGAGATATGACAACAATGATTTCATTCTTTGCGTAAGAGTTCCAGAGATTGGAAAAAGAAAGCGAACTGGTGCATGATATTGTCCTTGGAAAAAGTGCGCAGTACGACATGGAGATAATATGGTTTGAGTATCTAGGTACCATGGTAGCCAAAATTGGAGTTCTGAGACAACGTATGGTTAGAGATGGAAAGAAAATTGTTATTGGAAAAATGCCTGAGTTTATGCGTCAACGGCTGTACGCGGGTTGTGCACCTGACATTGCGGGACCTTCCCATATAGGTGGCAGCTCGAGTGATAGCTCTAGCGAGGAAGAACGGTTGTGGGGATACACTATGTATACTAACGCGTATATTGTGTAAAAATAGTAATGTCTTGAATGATGATTTATACTAACCTTTTGTTATATGAAAGATACCGTATTAGTCAAACATCTGTTGTATAGGATGGTCCTCAAAGGTTATTAATCGTAGAGGGACATAGGTGGCTGATCGATTTGACCTAAGCAACAAACGATTTGTAGGTGATCAGTTTGGTCAAAGTAATAAACGATCTGCAATGTAATAAATGATTAGTTTGGCCAAAGTAACAAATGATCTGTAATATAATAGATGATCAGTTTGGCCATACCAACAAACGATCTGTAATGTAATAGATGATCACTTTGGCCGTAGCAACAAATGATCTGCAATGTAATAGATGATCAGTTTGGCCAAAGCAACAAACGATTGGTAACCTGTATATAGAAGTACTTGTAGGATATATTAGAAAAGTACTATTGTGTAGGGCAATATAACACAAGTATTTCATTGGTGTAAGATTGACGTATGATGAATGTGTTAGATAAAGTACTGTATGAAACAGTAAAAAGTACTCAAATGCATTTGTATCGAACATTAATCTTTCATTAATGTAAGATCGTCATACAAGATGATTGATTTATCTGTAGAAAAGTACACAGTGATGGATTTTTATCGGCGATACAATTTCAATCTCCTCGTGTTCCAAGGATTAGGGATTCAATCTCCATGTTTAGTGGCAAAATTATAAGAACCAATGCCATTTTTTCTTACAATAATAAAAGGACCTTCCATATTTTTGGACAGTTTCCGAGCGCTTGCTTCCTTTTTATGTTTGGGAATTTCTCGTAGTACGAGGTCTTTGATTTTGAATTCTCTGTGATGAACGCGCTTGTTGTAAGATTGGGCTAGAACCTGGTTGTATATACCCAAATTCATGATTGCTCTACCTCTACTCTTATCGATCCAATTCATATTACATGCCAACTGGTACTCATTTTCTTCATCCGTCATGGTATGGTCGCGTATTGGGTGCTAATATAGAGTGGGGATGATTGATTCTGTACCATATACTAGTAAGAGCGATGTGCATCCAGTTGATACCTGAGGTGTTGTGCGATATGCCCACAGGACATGTGGTAGTTCCTGGACCCAATTGTTCTCCTTCTCTATTAAGCGCTTTTTGATCCCATCCACTATAGTTTAATTATTGATTTCCTCCTGGCCATTTCCTTAAGGGTAATATGGATTTGAAGGGGAGTGGATGATATTGTGTTGATTGAGGAACTCAACGACTTTGGAGCCAAAGAACTAAGGTCTATTGTCAATTTTGATGAGATGGGGGCAACCAAATCGGATGATGATAGTTTCCCAGATGAATTTGATGACTTCGTCTTCGCGTGTGTGGCATTGAGGGATTGTTTCTACCCATTTTGTGAAGTAATCCGTTACTACTAGGAGGTATTTCCATCTGCCCGGTGCCATAGGGAATTCTCCTACAAGGTCGAGGGCCCATCTTTTAAGTAACCAAACAACATTGATGGAATGGAGTTCCAAGGCTGGAGCTCTAATTTGGGGGCCATGTCTTTTGCAGGCATCACACTTTCTTGGGAGTTCGATGGCTTGAGCTTTTATCTTGGGCCAAAAGACTCCTTGAGTAAGAGCTCGATTGGCGAGAGATCGTCCTGCTGCATGGGAACCACAAGTCCCCTTATGGAGTTCGTGTAAGTACTTCTGAGCTTCTTTGTTCGACGAACATTCGAGGTATGGTCCTGTGACCGAAATTTTGTAAAGGAGGCCATTGTCCATGATGTATCGCTTAACGTTATCGAGGACGCGTCTCTTCTTCATGGGATCTGTTGGGAGTTCACCATCAAATATATTTTTAGTCCCGATATACTTTAGGTATGGTCATCTCCAATCGTGCTCGTCCTCTTCAACGCCCCTGGTATTGACAGAATTCGAGCTTATGATGTTAATGCTAGGGGTGGATGATACTTCTATCTTTAGATAATGCGCTTCCATACCAAGTATTCCTGCTAGGTACGTGAGAAAATCCGAATGTCATTTTTCTCCGCACGGTAAATGTTTGATATAATTCTTTTTAATATGCTCATTCTGTCGGCTATTGCTTCAGCGTAGTTGACCATTTTTCTATTCTTCTAGAATTTTTTGGTGTAATGGTTCAAAATGAGTAATGAGTCTGTGTAGATAGATAATTTGGAAACTCTAATCTCTAGAGCCATATCTAGACCGTAAATCGTTGCTTCATACTCGGCCTCATTGTTGGTTGCTTTGAAATTGAGCCTGACTGCTTTCTCGATCATGTCATTGGAAGGTGTGATAAGTACGATTCTGATACCTGACCGTGCAGGTCTGGAAGATCCATCAGTTAAGAGATGCCATCCCTTTTGAGTAATCCAGTCTGACTTTTCTTCTAAGTGTTCCTCACTGTTATCTGTACTATTTTATTCCCAGTTAGGATCTTTTACTTGGAAATCTATGAGGAAAACTGATATTGCTTGACTCTTTTTAGAGTATTGTAGTTCAAAACGGATGTCGTGTTCGCCAAGCGTGACCGACCATGTTTGTATTCGTCTAGATTTTTCCCGTTTGGATAAAATCTCTTGCAAAGGGTAATTTGTCACCACTCAAACCGAGTGTGCTTGAAAATACTGTCTCAACTTTTGCGATGTGTACACGAAAGGTAAGAGCAATTTCTCAATCCTGGTAAACCAAGACTCTGTAGGAGTAAGAGTCTTACTAATATAATAGACAGGTTTTTCTATCTTCCCATCAAGTCGAATGAGGGCAGAACTTAATGATTCTTCAGTAACCGTAGGTATATTGTGAGTTCTTCCCCTTCGTTAGGTGTACTCATCACTGGAGGTGATCCCAAGTAAAGTTTGAGCTCCTAAAATACTGCTTCACATTCTATTGTCCATTCGATCTCAGGATCCTTTTTAGACTTCTATTTTGTTGTCGCTTCACGTAAAAGGTTGAACAACCATTGACATCGATCTGAAGACTTCGAAAAAAAGAGATATATTGTGTCGATCTTGCCTGCCAACTTCTTTACGTCTTTCTTTATTTTTGGCGAAGGCATAGACAGTAAAGTGCGAAAACGATCTGGATCAGCTTCTATACCTTTCTTGCTGATTAAGTATCCCAAGAACTTTCCTGACTAGACCCTAAACTGGTACTTCTCAGGGTTGAGTCTCATCTTGTAGAAATGGAGGATGTCAAAAGTAATGCGTAAGTCTGTGATATGGTTATCATTTTTAAGGCTTTTACACAACATATCATCAATGTAGACTTCCATCATTTTTCCAAGATGATCTTTGAACATTTGTTTAATCAGCCGTTGGTAAGTAGCTACAATATTCTTGAGACCGAAAGGCATGACCTTATCACAATATAAGCCATATTTTGTAATGAAAGTTGTCTTCTCTTAGTTATCAGGTTGCATAGGTATTTGATTATATCCTGATGTCGTATCCATCATGGACAGAAGTTCGTGTCCCACAGTAGAACATGTTGATGGTTGATAATAGGAAGTGGAAAACTATCATTTAGAGTATGTTTGTTGAGGTCCGTGAAATCCGCGCACACTCTGATCTTGTCGTTCTTCTTTGAGACTGCCACAATGTTCGAGATCCATTCTGGGTAATTCACCTTTATGATAAAGCCAACTTTGATAAGTTTATCGATCTCTTTATTCACTTCTTCTCAGATTCTCGGTGCTAAGGTCCTCTCATTATGTTTGACAGCTTCAACTTTGTCTTTTAAATTGAGCTTGTGGCAAGCTAGATTCGAATAAATACCCAGCATTTCGTGAAATGTCCAAGCGAATACATTACTGTTGTCTTTGAGGAACTGAATGAGGACATCTCGTTCTGTTATTGGCAAAAGAGTGCCAATGTATGTTCCTTACTTTTCACCACTGATCTCGACATACTCTGCTGTTTCTGCGCTTGGCAGATTGTTTTTTGTAGAGTTTACTATATAGTTTTTTGTAACTTTTCATTTATTTTATGTAATTTCTATACGAGTTGTGGCTCTAAGGATTCTGAAATAATGACTATTGAATTTTCATATACTCAAGCGAGCTTCTAACTCCCTTTGATCTCGTATACGCCGCCATTCCACTTAAATCATAGCGCCAAATGATAGGAGGATGAAATAGTTCGCATATTGTGTAACCAGCAGCGCCCCATTATACCTAAATAATGGGATTTCTTATTAATAACATAAAAAACAACATCGAGTGTCACAGATCCTGTCGTAATAGGAAGTATGATTTTTCCTACACGTTCTTCTTTAGATCAGTTGAATCCATAAATATCAATGTTACTAGGCTATACTTTGTCAGCCTGTCCCATCTGATCAATCATGCTTTGAAAAAGTAATTCTGTAGTACTCCCAGTATCTATTATCGTCATGTGAAGCACCATATTTTGCATTTTTAGCATGATCACCAAAGTATCATGGTGAGGATAGTTGATATGACGAACATAACTGTCGTCGAAAGAAATTCCTGTTCGTTGAGAGCTGGAAACGGGAAGTAAATAAACTTCTTTGTCTTTCATGGACAGGACATAACATTGGTTGACCTGTCTTCTTTTAGTTCTGTTTGATTTGTTGACGATCTGAGTCTCGATGAAGTAGCAGAGTAGCATATGGTATAAGTGTTTCTTTCCTGCAGGCTCTTCAGTTTGTACAACATCTGTAGGAAGTTTGTAACTCCCGTTCTTGTAGCTTTCGACGTCTACAATGTACTCATGCATTCGTCCATCAGCGAAGATATACTCTAGCAACCGCTGTAAGGCAAAACAGTATTTTGTTTCATGATGTCTGACCTTTTGGTAAATGCAATATAATTTATTCTTAATGGGTTGGAGATATTGTGCATTACAGAAGAAATGATCCTCCTGAAGTATAGGATAAATATTTGTTATGGTCACATTCATCTTGGGAAGGCAGAGCTTGGGCAAGTTATTCCCCTTTCGAGGTCACTCGTCGTTAGATTTTGTCTATTTCCTGTCTTCTCCCTGATCGGTAGTACGATTAAAGTTCTGACTGGCTGACTGATCTCGAGTTGTTAATGTTAACTTCTGGGGTTTTTGTCTGTCCGACACCATTCTTTCTAGGTCGATATAACCGTTAACCTTTTTGATTATGTCTTCTAGAATTGTTGGTTTGTTGAGGATAGGGTATTCCTTCGCCCTTCCATCAATAAGTAGCGCATTGGTAAAATCCAAAATGGTAATCTTATGGTAGAGTCGATCTACTTTCTGAGCTAACTCCATGAACTTCTTAGTAAATGTCTTGAGCTTCTTGCCTGACATCTGCTTAATACTGAAGAGGGAATATAGATTCTCTTCTTTATCTCTGTTGTGCGTGAACTTCTTTATGAAGAGTTCTCGCAGCTATTTGAAAGTTGTGATAGATCCTTCAGGTAGTGTGTGGAACGATCGCAGAGGTTCTCCAGAAGAGCTGGTAGGGAAAAGCCGTCAGAGAATGTGGTTGGATGTGGAATGTAGGCCTAAAGCGCCTTGGAACTCTTGGACGTTCTCTGCTGGATCTGTTCCTATCTATTTGCCAATCTTCAAAGTATGGAATATGGTGGGGACCTCGCCATCCAATAGCTCCTGTACGAACGGGTTCTTCTGTAATATGCTGTGAACTCCTTTAGTTAGAGTCTGAGCTTTGAGCATTTCTTTGATTCGTCTCTCGGCATGTTTCTGGGTCATGTATTGTCAAGCTACGGTGGTCTGGCGGGTGATGCGTTCCTCTCGAAGATTATTGTCGCCACTCCTTTCACTTAGACATTCTTTTGCTGGGACTCGAACTCTTCAAGGTGGATTTTCAATTTGCCTGACTCCCGCTGGGCCACCATCTACTTCCCGATGGGCCTCCTGAATCGGGATGGATTTTATTTCTTGTTAATGATGGTTAGATCAAAATGTACTCCCTACGTGATTGCCTTTCAGAGGATATCCTATTATGCTGTGAACAGAAATTTGTAGGCCTTCAGGTTGTACGGCTTTGTTCTTCTGGGCGGTGAGTTGCTAACCCTGTAGAACCTTCAGTGCATCATGTACACTCGCTAGCTGTTGCTCCAAAGCAGTTCGTCTTTCTATTTCAGAATTTAAGGTGGCCCGCAGATCTTCTAGTGCAACATTTTCTTCTGCTTGAACTATTGACGACTTTGACCTGGAGGTGACCTTCTGAAAGGAGATGATCAGCAGTTTCTGAGACAATGGGTTTGAGAACTTTGGTGCCCACATATGGCACCAAATGTAATATCATAATTCCAGGATTCAGACTTAGCCTTTAAGCCAGATATAATCAGAACGCTAATAATAACTAACACAACAGTTTAGCATGGAAAACCTTTGAATAGGTTAAAAACCACGACCTCTTGAGGATTTTAGAAAGAGTGAGATGTTATTGAGAATGTTAACTATTACAATGAGCACTCTGAATCAATGAAGTTTTGAAGTAGGGATTCTTTTGTATTGAATTGTCTGTCCTTAATATGAAATTCTCTAGTCCTATTTATAGGTCTAATCATATGACCGTTTGACGACCATTAATATTCTTAATGGTGGACATTACAAAGTAGATGTAAGATATTCTTTGACTAGATGATGTAATATCTTGACCTCTGTTGCTGTACAACGACTCTATTAATGATTGTACACTTGCGTACATTGAACTGCAGACGTAAAAGTCGAAAGCGATGACTCGAACTGAGGAATATTGAATATGTCTTTAGTAGTATTTCCTATATGCTAATGAGGTCGAGGATGAAGCTTTGAGTCTGAGGTACGAAATAAGCTATTACAGTCTGCTTCAAGATTTTTTAGAGGAAGAGACCTAAGATATGGTATTTAATGAGAATGAGGATGTTGCTCCAGGTATAGATGGCTTCAATGTCTTCTTTTATAACAGATTCTGAAACATTGTAGGCAAGGATATGACTAAGGCTGTTAGAAGTTTCTTTAGATCTTCTAAGTTGCTTAAAGAGGTCAGCATTACAGTCATTAAAATGATCTCCAAGGATAAATCTTCTGAAAACTTCTCATAATTCAGGCCCATATCACTTTGCAATGTACTCTACAAGTTCATTATTAAGCTTATTAATATTAGAATGAGACCTATAATGGACCAAATTATTAACAATAGCCAGTCAGCTTTCATCAGAAGCATGTAGATATATACAAGACAACATCCTATTGACTCATGAGTTGTTAAAAGGGTTTGATAGAAGCAGTGGAGTTCCTAAGATGATGTTAAAAATTAATCTACATAAAGCATTTGATTCCCTAAAATGGTCTTATCTTTTATCAGTTCTCAAGGGGATAGGATTTCCATCTAAAGTTGTTAGCTGGATTCTAGTCTGCATTACTTCCCCTAAGTTTAAAATTGATGTGAATGGCAAACTTACAGGATTCTTCTCCAGCTCTAAGGGTATTAGGCAAGGTGACCTTCTGTTGCCTTACCTTTTTGTCATTGCTATGCAGGGATTTTCAGAGATGTTCAATAAAGTTGCTCAAAGTGGAGATGTTTCCCTGATCCCTAATTGCAAAAAAGAAAATATTACACATCTAATGTTTGCAGATAATCTTATTATCTGCTTGAAAGCTAATTCAGGCTCAGCTACAAAAGTTTTGATATTCCAAACTCATTTACTCCTATCTCTGGATTAAGAACTAATGCTTCCAAAAGTTTAGTATTCTTCCCAGGGTCTACTGATAAATCAGATATAGATGCTATAAGTGATATACTTGGCTTTAAAAGGGAGAGTTTGCCTGTAAGGTACCTTGGTTTCCCTTTACTTGCTTGCAAACTCAGTGAAAAGGAATGTAGGCCTCTGGTTGAGAAAATTTAGATGAAAATCACAAACTTGAAAACTAAGCTGCTTCCTTATGGGGGAAGATTAAAATTAATTAAAAGTGTTCTTAGTTCCTACTCGGTGTTTTGGACTGGTTGTTTTGACTTTCCTAGAGTAGTTATAAACAAAATTGAGTAGTTGTTTAGGGTGCTTTTATGGAGTGGGACTAAAAATACCAAGTGTTTGTCTGCAGTAGCATAGAGTGATGTTTGTTTGCCTAAGAAGGAAGAATGTTTGGGGATTTAAATAATCAAAGACTTTAATTATGCAATCATGATAAGAACCCTTTGGGGTTTAGTTTTTGGTCCCTGGACTAGATGGGTTAAGACTAATTACTTGAAAAGAAACTCTTTTTGGATAGTTAACGCTCCCAAAGACTCTTCATGGGCCTGGAAATCTTTAATGAAGAAAAGAAGCTTTGCTTTACTCCATTGCAAAATTATTTTGGGAGATGGGGAAAAAACTCTTGTGTGGCATGATCCTTGGCTGAATCTTAGTGTCTTCAATCTCAATTTTAACAGAAACATAGCTCCTCTATTTGGGTATAGACAACATGAAAAAGTTGTAGAGTTGAGTGATGGGCATGGTAAGTAGCTTCCACCCCTAAGGAGATTTAGATCAACTGAGCTTAGAATTATTGGGGGAAGTATTCAACAAGTCAACCTCCTAATGATAAATATGATGATGTTATGATTTAGAACCTTACTATAAATGGAAATTTCTCTTCTAAATCAGCTTGGGAAATTGTTAGAATCTTCAAACCTTGTCCCTCCTAGTCTAGTATTAATCCACAATACGATGAGAGAAACCCTAGTCAGCAGAAAAGTACGAAGAACGCTAAATTGGTTGGGAAAAATAAGAGATTCAATTACTTAAACGAAGTAATTATAATAAAAATACTCTAAAACCCTAAGCTTCTTCCTTTGAACTCATCTATTAAACTAACATAGCCTAACAATGCCTAGCCTTATCCCTTTAATAAGGGTTACAACTCCTAGTTACAAAATATGACAAATATGCCCTGAAACGCTTAAAGAAAAAGGCTGAATCGCGCATCTGTTCCAACAAAAAAAGTTTTTGTTTGAATAAAAAAATGTATTCGAATAGATTTAATCTATTCGAATAGATTTAATCTATTCGAATAAAATACCTCAGGCCGAAATGTATTCGAATACATATAAAATTGTATTCGAACGGAAAATGTATTCAAATAGATTTCAATCTATTCGAATAAAATACCTCAGGCCAAAATATATTCGAATAGAAAACAAATATGTTTGAATAGATTTGGTGAATCTTCATCGAATCATCCCAAGATCCTCTTGGATCATGGCTCCCCTCTTTAGGAGCCTTAAGCTCCTGCTCAAGCTCAATTTGGAGATGTAGGAATGCGGCGCTGCCCATTTCCCTGCTGTACCACTTCAACTTACTTGGTCGCTGACCCTTCTTCCCAACTCGGAATGACTCAATGCCACCACATGTCTTGCCTTGCATCAACTTTCAGCAAAACACACTACGCCTCTTGGGATCATTATATCTTGCAACATACCCTGACATTACAAAAGGCTGTATCTGCATAGAAACCAACATAGCGGAAGTAGTTGGTAATGGGGTTCGAGATAACCTATCATCCATTTTATTGTCTACTCCCTTCTTATACTACATAATCAAGGGAAATTGTTAGAGATACGACATCCCCTTCCTCTGTCGAGCTTGCTGTAGCTTAGACTATGTAGCTAAAAACTGGAACGGTTGTGATCAGTATGTACCATAACCTCATCTTGCAACGTCCCTATATCGGTTGGTTTCCTATAAGACATTGTCATAGTAGACAACACTCTAACTGATGTACCCTCCTAAACCAGTCGAACCAATAACACAAACTTGCCACTCGTATTAACCAACTGCTTCACCCAAGTCATCGTTACTAAATTCTTTGTAGTGACATGCTCCTTACAAGCATTGATATGGAATTCCTTTCTCTCCTTCACAAGACGATACTTGCGAGCTCTACGATAATGAATCACATCACGGTCCCAAAGATAAGGGCTACCCAAGATGACCTAACACACATCCAAAGAAACCACCTCACACGTCATCTCGTCAATAAACCTTTCAGTGATCGCAAACTTGAATATACACTGCTTCGTGATCATCAAATCCGCATCTTTCTGAATCCACCCCAAACCATATGGTTTAGGATGAACTGTAATCGTCAAACCCATCTTCTTCATCAACGTCTTAGAAATCTAAATTTTCTGACTACCCGGATCCACAATGGCCTCAACTAAACTCCGCTTTACCTGAATACTGACACAACAAAGTTCTTCCAGACTCTCCTCCTCGATAGCCAAATTCCATTAAAACATAATATAAGCTTAGGATTCAGTTTATCTAAATCTGGAAGGTCAACAACTTTTGTGGCTAGTACATATCTTTTTTTTTTGCTCTTCTCCTCTTTTGGCCTAAGCTATGGGTGAAGTTTCCAACAATAATGGGAAATATGCCCACTCGCCTTACAATGATTACAATGAAACTCTTTGAACGAAGACCTTTCTCCTTTGGTCTCTCCTTTATGGTTGTTTTTCTAACTAGACTTGTACCCCGACTTGATCTTGTCGTCTTCTTTGTCACTCTTCAAGTATTTGCCTTCAGTGGCAATTGCCTTCAAGGTAGCATCCTCGATATTGGCCACAGTAAAGAGCTTCAATTCTCTTCTAATGGACTTCGGCAAACCCCTCGTGCACTTCATGAACACCTCATACTCGTCCACATCAATGTCCAAAACCAAAGCCTTGTTATGAAACGATGTAGTGTACTCCAGCACAGATTGCTTAAACTGTTAGCGCAAATTGTACCATTTATACCATCTCTCTTGCTCATACCCAATCAGATAAAACTGCTTTCGCACTAAAACCTTGAATTCTTTTCAACTCAAACTTCTTACATCATGGCGTTTCCGATAAGATTTCTACCATGTGAGTGCGTGATTTACAAATTTCAATGTTGCAAAACATATTTGATGAGCATTGGAGTATTTGTAAACGGAAAAATAAGTTTCTAACCTATCTAACCAATTATCCAACTTCTCGGTATCGATTGAACCGTCGAATACCAGAATTTCAATCTTAAAATAGATACGAAGATTACGTATAAGATTCGATGACTTACCAATACCCGATCACTCCTTGTCAGATTTGGCATCACTAGAATCACTATCGATCTCCGCAAAACTGTCATCTCCATCCACCTCCATAACCCCTTTCATCCTCGAGCGGCCTCGCCGAAGGAAAGCCTTCACGAGGTTCGTGAGATCCAACTATTCTACCAACTCCCCTACAGTAGAAGTTAGGTCGGAAAGTATCGTTTCCAAAAAAACTATCATTTCCCAAATTGTGAGTCGATCGTCGGAATCGCCCATCTATAAATTGCCCTTCTTCTTCGAATTAGGTTTACGATGGATCTTCAATGGACTCACTAGCTTCTCCTTCGTTTGCTTGAGACGGTCACGTGTAGAGACCATAAACCACAATCAACCCCGAAGATCGTAACTGGAAAACTGATACCACTTAATCCCCAATTCGAAGAAAAAAACCATAGTTAGCAGAAAAGTATGAAGAACGCCAAATTGGTTGAGAAAAATAAGAGATTCAATTGCTTAAACGAAGTAATTACAATGAAAATACTATAAAACCCTAAGCTTCTTCCTTAAAACTTTTCTATTGAACTTACATAACCTAACAATGCCTAGCCTTGCCTCTTTAATAAGGGTTACAAGTCCTAGTTACAAAATAGGGTAAATATGCCCTTAAACGCCTAAAGGAAAAGGCTGAATCGCACCTTTGTTTGAGCAGAATAAGTTTCTATTCGAATAAAACACCTCAGGCCGAAATGTATTCGAACACACATAAAAGTATATTTTAACGAAAAATGTATTCAAATAGATTTTAATCTATTCGAATAAAATACCTCAGGCCGAAATATATTCGAACAGAAAAAAAAATGTTTGAATAGATTTGGTGAATCTTCATCGAATCATCCCAAGATCCTCCTGGATCAAGTATAGCATGAGATAAATATTCAATTCCAAAACATTCCTTTATTATCTGGCTAGCTATTAAAAGCAGACTAAAGACTAGAGATTTTTTGCTCAGAATTGGAACAGTAGTCAAATCATACTGGAACCTATGTGATGTTGAAGAAGAAAGCAGAGATCATTTGTTTTTTCTTGTTCATTTTCTCAAGGAATCTGGAAACAAATCCTTCTTTCTCTAAATTTTTCTAGGAGCATTCTAACTTGGAGTAGATCCAGTCTCAGAAGCCTAACAAAATTATTTTCAAGCTTCTCAAAATCATTCTTTCTGCTGCAGTTTATTACATATGGGCTAAAAGGACAAGTGACACTTCCAAAGTCTTAGCTCCGATGAAGAAATCATAATAAAGATGATAAAGCTTGAAGTACAGTTAAATGTGAGCATTCTTCCTTCCATTTTCAAGGTGATCTTAATCTAAAGTCTTTACTAGATAATTGGGGGATCAAGTCTACTTCTAGGTTTCCAAATTTTATTAAATGGATTGCATGGAGCCCATCCAGGGATTTTCAAATTATCCTTAATTATGATGATAACAAGGATGATCAAAGAGCTAGATTTGGTGGTATCTTCAGACTAAGGAATGATATACATATAGTGGTTTATAATGGAGAAGCAGACTCTTCTTTCATAGTTGGAGAACTTGAAATTGTTTTTGTGTACCAAGGGTTGAATCTGGCTAATAAGTTGGGCATTCCTAGACTTCAAGTCATTACTGATTCTTTATATGCAAGTAGAGTGATGAATAAACAATGGAAGCTACCCTGGAGATGCTTACATGAGCTTAGGAAAATGCAAGTATGGTATAAGGATGACAACTATTTATGCAGTTTTAATTATAGAGAAGGAAACAAAGTTGTAAATTTTGTTGCATTAGAGATGGATCCATGGCCAAACATGCTTATCTTTCCTCAAGATTTCCCTGTTGAGCTTACTTTTTATTGTATAGCTGATTCTAAATACTGTAAATACCATAGGCTGTAACATAGTTTGTTTACTTCTTATTGTATATAACCCTAACTTTCTTGTCAAAAAAAAAAAAAAAAAAACAGCGTCATACCAAAATGTACGTCATTTGGGCAACCCATAGCAACTCTTGCTATCTTTCATAATCCTCCTAATCAGATTGCGCCATTTACGACTTATATTAGCATCCCCGGGCGCATCAACAAGAACATGAGAATACTCTTTGTTGACATTCGAAAGACACGGGGTAGAAGTTAAACAATCAGAGAAGTACGGCGAACACAGGTAGATGAGACTTAGATCACTACCCATTTGTGAAATTTCTTGTGATAATAGAGAATGAAGGATTACATGTGACGTTGAAAATGAAATCATTGTAAGTTTTTATACAGAGGCATACATGGAGTGGGCGTTAATTTTGTCATTATTTTTACAATGTAGCTCCAAGATATTGCACCTAATAAATACAGGGACGCAGGGTTCCGTTATCCAGATTTTGTTATACTCTGAGGCAAAGGCCGGTGGTCGTGTGTGCCTCACTTTTATGGCCTTTTTTTCTTTATTTAAATCTCATCATTGTTATGTCCTAAATTTTATTTAATTAATCACAAAATTTAGAATACAAGTTCAGCATTACAATATAGATTACTTATTTTTTGTAGATTTGATAAAACATAAGATGCCATATAGTTTATTATTAATTTTGAGGGTCTGTCCCTCACTTTTAATTTTGGTGTAGAAACAGAGAGAGTCCAGAGGGACCCGTTACTCCTCCTTTGTTAGTTTCTTTTTATTGGATTCCATTTTAACTGTAGATGCTCCAATTAAGGTGGCCAAATACCTAAATGCGGTGTTGGGAAAACCGAGGGGGCAAATCGTACGCGGAAGCACAATACGATCAGCAAGAACTCAAAGAACCAACCCTAACCAAAGAGAATTCGAATAAATGCAATAAAAACAAAACACAAGGTTTAATTAGGTGGAAAACCTAAACAGAATCAAACCCCCCCCGACAAGCACGATGAATTTATTATCACACTAAGGGTTACAAAAGATTACAGAGATCACTCAAACCTCACCTCTACCCTTATAGATAATCCCAGCAACCAAAGAAACCTCTCCAGAGCTAAACCCTAGATTTCTCATTTTTCTCTCTCTATCTCTTTCTCACAGTACAGAGGCCTTTAACATATACTCTCTATTTATTGACTTTCCATTAGGTCATCTCTGAAATACGCATCACGAGATAATCCATCACTTTGGATCAAATCCCCTTCAAAACGAATTTAGAAACAAACAAACAAAACCAAAGTCGTTCGAACTAGTTCGAACGAGTCATGAGGTCGTTCGAACGAATTAGACAATCCCCTAGAATTTTGGCCCAAACGCTATTTTCGTTCGAACGACTTCCCACTCGTTCGAACGACTTCAACAGTTTTGAGCCGTATTCCTAATATGCAGTGGCTGTAACTGAGATTTCTAGTAGAGCTGTTGAGGATTCAGCAAATAAATTTTAGATGAATTTTTTTTTCTTTTTTGCAAAAAGCAAGCTGGGTTAGGCGAGACCCCTACTAGGAATTAATAGCAAAACAATTACATTCTAGTATATAGAGTCCCTACGACATCTTCATACATGATGTTATCCAAGTGCTTGTCAAAAGGACCCATAAAAAGATGATCGATACTGTTAGAAACTATGTTCGAAAGCAAAAACGATTTACTAAAATTAAAACTGGGGTTTCTAGAGTTTTCCCCTAAACTCACATAAACTTTTAAAAACTAGATAACTAACTACAATAAGAGGTTTCCCCTCTATTTATCAACGAGAACAACAAAATGTACGTGCCTCGTGGGTCATGGTTTATGCCACGATCTATCAACTTTCCCCCTCTAAGAAGAATTCGGCCCCAAATTATATAGCTCTATATAATCATCGTAAAAAAATTGGATCTAAACTTGCAAAAGTTTATTTTATAATCCAAGAATTGTCTTCCGTTTCTTTATCTACCTAACATATAAGGAACTCTCTTCACCCCGAATCATCAACCCTCTGATCAAGAATCTCATCTATATCGTCTTGATAACGGATACTTGGTATAGGAGATATCGGTAATGGTGAGGAACCCTGTCCATGATAGTGTGATAATAACTTAACATTTACTATCTTGGAACGGTTGCCTATAAGATCAATCTCATATGCGTTCTCACCACATCTCTGAATAGCAGTAAAAGGCCTCGTCTTGCTAAGCAGAAGCTTAGAAGCTACACCCATTCGACGTTCCTTTTCAATGTATAACATGATAAGGTCTCCTAATTAAAATATTACCGTTCGTCGAAGTCTATTCACTCAGTCCTTGGCACCTACATAAACGCCTTCTAGATGTTGTCACACGTCTTTATGGAGAGACCGGATAGCTTTAGCGAACTCTGTTGCACTATCTGAAACTGGAACAAGCTGAGGAATAGGAGCCAAATCAAGTACAGTATCAGGATTGTACCCAATTACAATCTAAAAGGGAGATAGTCCTGTAGAGTGATGGTAATGTAAAAATGCCCATCTTACACTACCTATTAAATGACTCTAGACCTCATTTTACTGCTAAATAAAACTAATTAATGAATTATTATTGTTTCAGGTTATGTTTGATAAGAGTGTATACAAAACTGAATTTCGGAGCCAAAGGTGCAACTATTGGAAAAGATCACATATTTAAGCTACAACTCAGAATATCTCTAGTAGAAGATAAAAGTCAAAAATACTTCTCTCATCTAAATGTCTAAGAAAATCAAGATTATATATTTAATATATTATCTTTGGATTTGATTTTCTTAGATATATTTTAAAGATTATAGAAGAATATTGAGAATCTTTGGACATCCCAAGAATAGAAGAAAAATATTTGAAAAATATTCATGAAGAAACACCAAGAAAATATTGATAATATATTTGACAACAAGGATATACTAAGATAAAATATTCTCAATATTTTTTAGGTAATTTATTTGAGGATAATATTTTTTGTATATTCTAAAGATCTGGTTCTTTCCTCCATAAAATGAACCATCTCTCCTTGTAATTGATTATCCAATTTTGAGAGCTTGAGAGCATTGTAAGAAAGGGAGAGAGATTGAAGTTCTTAGAGTTACTTGTAACCTCAGAGCATTTGACATTTTGTAAATTTTATTTGATCAATAAAGAATTTTTTTCATTATCATCATGTCTTTATTTTTACTAGTATGCTATATTTTAGGATTCATGTCTATCTAACCCACCCTCTATGGGAGAGGTTGAAGCCGTATTCAATATATATTTAATGTGATCAACTAAACGTAAATTGCTCATTTTGTTTTAACTTCAAACCATCTTTATGTTAATAATTATATTACTGGCTCATGATCAAATTGATATGAATCAAGTTTTATGAATGTTAATGTAGTTGATTTTAGTTATACAATTATTAATAACTTTGGATTGTGAATCAAAGATTAACGGAATGTATTTAGCTTGCTTTAATGCTTCGTATTTTGACATATGATTTCTCATCAAATGTATTTTGATAAATTTGTTATTAAGAGATGGTAAATAAATATTTTGTGAAAATTATTATTTCTTCTAAGAGCAATTTATGCTTGTATTTAAATTGAGTATATATTTACGGTGAATCTACGTTTTCCCCTAGTCTTTAATCTTTTTTTTTTGGCAGGGGCCGCGCGAGCGCGTGCCCCCCAGTAACAAATAATGACGTACGCTCTCCCACTTTAGGAGATGTTAAGCGAGCACTCCTCCAAAGTGCAATGAGAGGACACTAGCCTAGGCCATGGACCTTATTGATAGTCCAAAGACCCCGTCGTAACCTAAGAATCTCTTGAAATTTTCTTTAGTTTCTTTCATTTATTAGTTTAGTAGTTTGATTTGAAAACATTATCTAACGATTATTTGTCTTGGCAAATGACAAAAACCCGAAGCTCATATTAACAAAATCCAATTTGATACGATTTTATCAAATGGCGCCGCTGCCGGAACGAGCGGAAACTAATATTGCTTTAGTTTTGTGTTAATTTTCTTTTGTTATATTTTGTTCTTCTCTTTCTTTTTCTATTCCTTTTCTACTTGAGGTACTTTTTGTTTGTGTGGTTGCAGATTTTCATATGCCTAAAAGAAAGGAGTACAACAATGTTAAGTTGGATTAACGCAATCAATATTAAATACCAAGATTACACTAAAATACTTACTGGAAGTTGGTATTTAGTGGTAACAAAAGTTAAAGTTAATCAAAGCTTAAGTGGGTGGGTCGTGAAGCAGCAACTTGGGAACCATTTCACATCAAAAACACGTAGACCCATTTCACATGGACAAATTATGAAGAGCATAAAAAAATCACGTGGACTTATTTCAGTATTTCATATCAGTTGAGCAAAGCTTTGCATCCAACACCTGTTGACGAACCATTTCCTTGATGCTGATTTTTACTTGAAAACACAAAAGCTGCTTGTGACTTCCGTTAATGGTACATTGCATTCTGCAGACTTGCGTCCTTCGTTCTTGTATTTTTTTGTATTTTTTTTAGCATTCTTTAAAAAAAAAAAAAAAAATTTAGAGTAGCAATTTATTCTTTTTCTCTCCCATCTTTGAGTGACTTGTAGTGAGGAATAACTTATATCTTGAGTGTTGAGTGTGTAATTAAAGTGAGGGTACAATTGCAATTTTTATGTAGCGGCTATATTGGAACCCACATCTGAGAATGACCTCTCAATAATGCCTACTTGAGCCAGAGAACCCGGGTGTGCCATCTCAACGGTTCCAACGGGATAAACAACGAGCCCCTAAAAAGGCTGTCCCGCATGTACACTCTTCCACCGTACCCTCCTACGAAGCAGTCAATTTTTGTTCATGGGCTTGATGTCTGTGCAATTTAAAATTCAACATTAGATAAAAGGTAAACAAAATGTGGAATTTCATCACCCGTATGTGGCACCGCATACTAGGATCCTGGGAGGTCACGACCCAGTCTAATATTTTGGAATAGGACATTGACTAAAAGAAACCAAGATTAAGCCATAAAATACATTGTTAATCAAAAAGGCTTATAGAGCTCGGATCTAGAGCACAAGAACATGCTTATTAAGACCCCTGATAGTGGCTACGTTTATCTGGAAGAAGTTTGTTCCCTAGCATAACTAGTGTGGAAATATGATTCTTAGCGGTTTGCCCCACCTTCTAGTACAAGTGCTTCTAGGTGACTAGAACTGCATGTGAGTTATTGCTAAAGCAATAAAAAATAACTCAACGTGTGAACCGATCTACAATCAGGAATAGGAGCAACCGAACCCTGAGTTTGAGTTCACAACTTGACCTTAACTAAGGCCCATTTAAAAAGATCAAAGTGAGGGATTACCTCATGTAATCGACATCCGATTGACATTGAATCGATACCTCATGTAATCGACCCTAATTCCTAGGTGGGGTCGTTTACTAGGTGAAAGAAGTACCTGACCTTTGGTTGATGGTTGTTATATTTATTTTTGTGTACCTCATTCTTGTATGATCATCATTGTGCGCACTTCTAGTTGTTTATGAAAGAATAGTTTCGAGTGCCTAAGTGCCGTCTTGAGAGGTATCGAGAATCTGACCTAATTAATATTTTGATCAATTTTGAGATAGGCGAGTTATCCCATCAGGAGATTTTAATCTCCATTGATACTAGATATTATACAAACCAGACCTATAGGGAACTTTTTCCTATTGAGGGTGAGTTAGAAACCTTTGCGTTCCACGTATCTCCATTGAGGCACTATCCGAGTTCAATTTCTTTGTTCAATCCATTTAGTTTTCCACCGCAATAATTTGAGATGGGAAATGTCCATGAAAATAAGAATAACAATGCAAATGGTTCGGAACCCGTATGGGTCCCACTTAAGGATCTCTACAACAGTTATTGAGAACAAAGATTCTTAGAATTTAGAACAACATCAATAATAAAATGAACAGGAGGTATTGAAATGATGATCCAGAAATGTTGAGTCGAGGACTAGGTCTCTATCTTTAAGATGTTTCGCCGCACTGCCCTTTGCAAATAGTTGATTGCTGCATCACCTCTAGGATAATACAGTAGAGTAGGAACTTCTCTTGCAAAAAAGAAGGACCTTCGAATGATTTGCACTTTCAACTACTTTACTCAGATTCTAGACTCATGATTATATCGAAGAAAAGAGAAGAACTTTGCATTCGATCATCGTAAAACTGAGGCACAGTTTCTCTTTATATAGAACAAGTTCCAAATGGTAACAAGAGTTAATGGTGGGACACATCATCAAAAACATTCGAAATGGAAGTGAAACGTTTAAGACTTAATTACGAAACAGCTAACAAGCTATATTTGAGGAATTCAAAATGAAAATGTTCAGTTCGAATAGAGTTGGCTCGAATTTGGTCATTTGGGAACTCCAGGTCAAAATAGATTCAGTTCGAATTTGGTCTTTTGGGAACTCCAGGTCGAAATAGACTTAGTTCGAATTGGTCTTGTGGGAAGTTTAGGTCGAATAGACTTGATTCGAATTTATCCAGGTCAAGAAAGAATGGACTAAGTTCAAATTGGTCTAGGTCGAATAGAATTGGTTTTGACAAAATCAATTCTTTCATAGAGGCCCAAGTTCGAGGCCCAAGCCCATGAATCAAACAAAGTTTTAAACTCATTTTTTCGGCTTGCCCCTGCCCATCATAGAGAATAAAAGATCTAGGTTATATCAAGGAAACAAACTACTCTTCCTAGCAATGTGGGACTAAAGAAGCCGCATAGAGATATAAAGCCCAACAATCCCCTACTATATTGAGAAAACATATCCGAGTAAAAAATCTAAAGTAGTGCGTAAGTAGAGGTGTCTTTTAACTTGAACCTATACATAGTGATTACACTTTTGAAGTACTAGAGATTAGAGTGACATTCGTCTTGAACTATAATTTTGGAGGGTACAACTAAGGCATACCACACACAACTTTTATAGTGCAAAGTTCTAAAGCGTTAGCGTTATACGGCCATATGCTCGTATCCCGATTCTAATGAAAGCTTTAGAGAGCTTGCCCAAGTTCCCATAGAAAGCGGCCTCACTTCTACAATCATTGAGGTGAGTCTATCAAGAGTACTCCTATAGCTAGGTACCCCACTCCACATAAAGTATAGCCCTCATTAAGAGTTATAGAATAACTCAACTTTAAATCGTTATAGAATATCATGCTCTTATAGGGATGGACTTGGAGTAATTACCCCTTCTTAAAAAAATGCACGATTCTTCTTAATTATTATATGACTTCTTTTTCCCTTTGAACCTATTTTTTGGGATCTCTAGGCTATAGGTTGGGTTACCATCACATATATTCTAACTATACGGGCTTTAGCCCCATCCCTTTTGAGGTGTTCTACACCTTCTCCCGAGCTAACCCTTTCGTCAAAAGATCAGCCAAGTTTGCTTTTGACTAAACAAAATCCACTCTGACAGCCCCAGAAGTGAGTATCTCTCTTACGGTGCTGTGCCTACGACGTATTTGTCGTTTCTTGCCGTTGTAATAATAATTCTGCACTTCTGTAATAGCTACAGCACTATCGCAGTGGATAAGTATGGTTGGTAACAACTTATCCCATAAAGAAATATATGACAAAAGGTTTCTTAACCAATCTACCTCCTTACTGGCAGCAGCTAGTGCTATCAGTTTTGACTCTTTCATAGATTGGGTTAAGATAGTTTGTTTCTTGGACCTCCAAGAAACTGTCCCACCAGCAATGCTAATGATATAACTGCTTGTAGCTTTGGAGTCTTCAGATAGGGTGTTCCAATCAACATCGGTAAATCCATCTAGGACTGCGGGGAATCGCTCATAATGTATTCCTAGGTTCATGGTTCTTTTCAGATACCGCATGACCCTTTCTATAGCATACCAATGCTCTATACCAGGATAACTAGTAAATCTACATAACATCCCCACTGCGTAAGCAATGTCTGGCCTAGTATAATCAGTAGCATATCGAAGGCTGCCAATGACACTAGCATACTCAGTTTGTCTAATACTGTCACCAGTATTTCCAAATAGCTTCTGACTAGGGTCGTAAGGGGTGCATACAGGTTTACAGTCATAGTAGTTATACTTTTTCTAGATCTTCACAATGTAATGAGATTGATCTAAAGTTATACCACTTTCTGTCCTAGTAATCTTAATTCCCAAAATTACACTAGCTTCCCCCAAATCCTTCATGTCAAAATTTTAACTTAGCAGAATCTTGACATTATTAACAATAGAGATGTTAGATCCAAAAATAAGTAAGTCATCCACATATAAGCATATAATAGTGCAAGCATTATCTACAGCCTTGTAATAAATGCATTTGTCACTTTCAGTAATTTTAAAACCATGTGAGATGACTAAGTCGTTAAATTTCTCATGCCACTATTTTGGAGCCTGTTTGAGACCATATAAAGACTTCACCAATTTGCAGACTTAACATTCCTGATCAGGCACGACAAATCCCTTAAGTTGGTCCATGTAAATCTCTTCATCCAAGTTACCATTCAAAAAAGCAGTTTTAACATCTATTTGGTGAATTACTAATTTATGTACAGCAACAGTTGTAGGGACTTATCCTACGATCTCACTAAAAATCTAGCTCACGAAGCTCGATTTACCTCCATCTCAGGCTCACGCATTTTTGACACTTAACATTCCAATCAACATTCCAACTAGCCCCACGAACTACTTAAGAACGTGGACCGAGCTAAACTTGAAAAGCGTTATCTAATTAAAGACACCTGTCACCCACGAACTCGTTAGTTATTCAGCCAACCACCACTAACCACATTATTCAAAAAATGTGCTCCAGCACGATGAAGAGATGTGGGAAATGCCTATATAAAGGAAAAGTTCCAAAAGAGCCAGGGACCAGAAAAAATACACAAATTTCTTATTTACGAGATCAAAAGCATTTCTATATTTAGAGATCACTTGTAATAAAGATATCCGCTCCAAGCAATAAAAATACTTTTATAAAAATTCTCCATACGAGGTCGTAGTTTTTTACCTGCTCAGAGGTTTTCCATGCTAAAAGCACATGTTTTCATTTCTTACTTTCCATTAGAGTATTGTTACAGGTTCATTGGTGTGTATCTAATTCCTAATCATTTCGAGCTTACGAAATTTGGCTATTACATTTGGCGCCGTCTGTGGGAAAGATTACATTTCCACGATACCCTAAGGAAGTCTTTCACTACAATTTTCAATTATGGTTTCTTCCAGATGACCGGCCGCAGGAACTTAGCTCAAAATTTTTGTGGATCCGGGACAGCTCACAGAGTTACGGGCGAATCTCCACGCCGAGACATAAAAACGCGCCAAACTCAAACTTCAATTGACAAAGGATCGCGAGCTCCGAGGGAAAGAGCTCGATATAGAATGACAAACTCGTTTGACAGCGCTTAAAAGGTATGAAGATCAGATGACGACGATACAGGCTACACTTGAGGCTCTGCACAATACTCAGTAAGCTTCTCCAGCCAGAGGTCGCGATCAACCTCTAGAAGCTTCCCACATTTCAGCAAGGGAAAGATTGGGACCTCGGGGAGTCACCAGTAAAGCCATTTCCCAAAATCAACAACACGGACTGCAGCCCTCTATCCATTTGGGGGGAGAAGTTCAATCAGAAGTCAGTCGAGGCCACCAGATTTTCATCCATCAGGAGGAAGACCAGCGACCTCTACATCAAGTTCTAGCACGAGATTGCTTGAGTGAAAGTATGGGAACTCTCATCTCCTGCCAGCACGTCCAGCGATTCAACCAATACGTTATTACGTCACAAAATAATACATGGACCAACAGATTAAGGAGTTGATCCAGGCACAAGTTTTAGGTACTACTGGCGATACGATGAAGTTACAAGGAAGTCCGATTGCCAAAGAACTATTCGATATGGAAATACCGAAAGGTTTCCATACTCCCAAAATTCACAAATACAAAGTTACAGACCCGAAGGAGCATATTCAGCAATACCATGATTCATTAAGGTGTTTGCCTCAAGTGTATAAGAGGAAGCACTCCGATGGTTTCATTCTCTCCCTGTGGAATCCATCTACACGTTTGATCAGCTGCAGAAGTTGTTCGTCAAGACATATGCTCACAACAGAGACAAAGAGGAGAACTTGTATTCTCTTATCGGTCTTAAGCAGTTTACATGGAGAAAAGCTTGAAGACTTCTGAAGGAAATTCTTAGACCTCGCGTGAAAAGTGGATAACCTCGGCCAAAAAATAGTTGCGACTGCTTTCACCAATGCTTTCCGGCTCGATTGAAAGGCCAAAGAATACCTCTTCCTTAACAAACTTGTGACATTGGAGGAGATGATTACCAAATTCAACGGTTACGTCGACTTGGAGAGGATGATGTCTGAGCAACAAAAGTCTACTAAATCAATCCTCTCCACCAAAGCTTCGTCTACAGATCAAACCAATAAACCCAATGAGGAGCAGGAAGATCAGAAACGCGCCAAGGGGAATACTGGGTACCCTAGGAAAAGCGGTCCGTAAAATAAACCCGTCCTCCCAAAGCTAAACGTCTGAATCTCCATAATTTTTCCACCGTTATTGAAAGACCCACTCTACCGCGTCTCTCAACCACGTGAGCCCATCTAAAATCAAGTTCAGGTCAATGATAGAGATGAGGAGAAGCATCTCTACTATATTCACCTCAGCAACATGATCTAAATGAATCAGATCACCAATTCCAACCGATCAAAACGCCGGAGGCTTTCGAAATGCTGTGATCTTACGCTTAAAGACAATGAAGCCAAACTACTTCCCGAGTCAAGCAATCGCCGACTTGGAATCTCTTTCAAGGATTACAATACTAGCCACGTCAAATTTCCACATCATGATGTGTTAATCATAATGCTCAAGATGAAACAGTTTTTCATACACATAATGATGATCGATACTGGAAGCGGTATTGATTTTTTTTTTCAAAGAGCGATCGACTAGATGGGTTTGGCCGACCAAGTTATTTAGGGCGACGCTGAAATCAGTGGGTTCCATGGCTCCAGGGAGGAACGAGTAGGCAAGATTATCTTACCTATTACCGCAGGTCCAGCCACTATCAACGTCATCTTCTGTGTCATCAATACCAAATCTCGCTATCTTGGGATTATGTATCGCTGTTGGATACACAATATAAAAGCAATCGCTTCCAGCTATCATCAAGCACTCCAATTCAAGCACGACAACAGTATTTATGAGATCAGCGGTAGTCAAAAACTCTCTTAACTTGTAAAAATACTGCCTCTGCCATCCAAGATACTTCAGACAGATTGACCGGATAGCAATTACAGAAAATTGATCAACTCAATGATCAACCACCCATAGAGGAGCCCACGGAATATGTCAACATTGATGGACCTTGTAGAGGTACGTTCATCGGAACCAAGTTGGTTTAATACAAAAAAGATACTCTCATTCAGTTCTTGCAACTCAATTGAGGCATTTTTGCATGGTCTTTCGATAAAATTGCAGGTGTTGATCCAACCATGGCTTGCCACAAGTTAGCCATCAATATCAATGCCACGACAGTTAAACAGAAATAGCAACGAATTTCACCTCATCTTCGAGATGAAGTTAACACTGAGATCGAGAAATTGATCAAAGTGGGATTCATTCGAGAAGCCAAATATTCAGACTGGATATCTAACATTGTCGCTGTCCCAAAGAAGAGCGAAAAAGTTTGAGTTTGCGTAGATTTCACAGATCTGAACAAACATACTCCAAATGATAGTTTCCCTCTTCCTATCATTCATCAGATCCTCGATTCCATAGTAGGCCATGATCTCCTATCTATGATGGACGGTGCTTTATGGTATAATCATATTCCACTTCTGGAAGAAGTTCAAGAGAAGACAACGTTCATCACTGAAAGTGACCTTTATTGTTACAAAGTCATGCCCTTCGGGCTCAAGAACATAGGTGCCACATATCAACGATTGATAACTGCTATGTTCAAAGCACACCTAGGGAAAATTGTTGAAGTCTACATCGATGATCTTTTATGCAAAAGCATACAGTCAGATAATCATATCTCAGATCTCCACACAATATTCAACATCTTTTGATCTTACAGAATGCGTCTCAACCCTAATAAATGTCAATTCGGGGTACATTCTGGCTGCTTTCTAGGTTACCTCATCAACAAGAAAGGGATTGAGGCCGATCCTGATCAAATTCGGGAACTCCTTGACATGCC
Organism: Kingdonia uniflora; assembly: GCA_014058105.1. NCBI lineage: Eukaryota > Viridiplantae > Streptophyta > Magnoliopsida > Ranunculales > Circaeasteraceae > Kingdonia > Kingdonia uniflora. The sequence goes on from JACGCM010001722.1 coordinate 519,589, forward strand.
TTCTCCAAAGACAATAAAGGACGTTCAAAAATTCATCGGCAATATTGCCGCGATCAACCGTTTCGTCTATAAATCTTCAGACCGCTGCTGTTGGCTATTCCTATTACTCTGTGGATGTAACAAACGAGTAAAGGTTCATCCAACTACAAAAGTTACATGGACACCAGAATGCGAAACAGCTTTTCAGGATCTCAAAATATATTTGGGGAGGTCTTCCTTAATGAGCACCCCAGTAGGTAATGAGGAACTGATAATCTGCCTAGCAGTCACAGATACTTCTCTCAGCTCAGTTCTCATATGCTTGGAAAAGAAAATAGAGAAACTAGTCTATTTCATCAGCAAAATACTCACACCGGCATAAATAAGGTACTCTAAAATTAAAAAACTTATTTTCACCCTTGTTTACACTTCGCAGAAACTCAAGCACTACTTCCAAGCACATTCCGTCAAAGTTATGACGAACTACCCAATTCGGGAAGTTCTGTCCAAAAAAAAAGAAGTCACGAAGAGTGCAACAGCGGTCAATCAGTTTGGGAGAACATGATATCGAGTTTGAACAACGTTATTCTAAAAAAGTCAGGCTGTTGCCGATTTTCTTGCAGATTTTCCAGTGGAGGATCCCGAGTGGGAGGAACATGAGCCAAACCTTACCGACGGCACACCAGAGAATCTAACCCCAAGCCATTCGACGAACGAGCTGATTGGATCACTACGTCAGGGTAGAGGCCTCGCACAGATGGATCAGCAAGACCCGCATGGTCAGGGATCGGGATCGTTTTGATTACCCCTTCTAATGACAGAATTAAGAAATCAATCCGCTTAGATTTTGAGGCCTCAAATAATGTCACTGAGTATGAAGCCCTTATTCACGGACTCGACCTCGTACTTGAGCTCGATGTCCCCGAACTCTCAGTTTGCAAAATCAACTCTCGAATATCTTCCTCAAGGTGAAAACAGACACGCCGATTCCTTGGCATATCTAGCCGGGGTCTTGGGTACAGAAGCTCGATATCTCCAGATCGAAATTATTTCAACCCCCAGAATTAATCGCATAACTGTATGCACGATCAACACTAGGGGCGATAAAGGGGGAGACGATGATTGGCAAAAGCCTTTCTTAGCCTACATCGGTGTCGACAACAATTGCAACGGACCACTCCCAACAGATCCAAAAGAGTACCGACAGCTGATCAACAACTCGAAGTATTATATTACTCAAAACGATATGCTTTACTGCCTTTTCGTTATAGGGCCTTACCTCAAGTGCCTCTCCAAGTCAAAAGCAGACGAACTGCTCCGCGAATTACATGAAGGAACTTGTGTCTCCCACGCTGCAGGTAGATCATTAGCGAACAAAGCTATCACTCAAGGAGTACTCAGGCCTGGCATGCGCAAGCAAGCAAAAGAGTATTCCCGCAGGTGCGACACCTGCCTGCGACTTGGACATATGATACGCACCCCTGTGCTCTAACTCCATACAAGCAAGGTTTTCTGGCCATTCCAAAGATGGGCACTACACCTCGTCGGTGAATTCCCTAACTCTCCAGGTAATCTCCGTCACCTACTCATAGCTACCGATTACTTTTCAAAATAGGTAGAAGCAATTCTGCTATGTCGATCCAATGAAGAAAAAGTCATCTCTTTTATATGGAACCACATAATCATTCAGTTCGGGTGCCCTCACCACAATATCATTCACTCACCATCAAATCCATACTACCCTCAAGGCAATGGCTAAGCTAAAATCACCAACAAAACCATCGTAGATGGACTCAAAAAATAGCTTCACTCACATAAAAAAGGAAATTGGGTTCGCGAACTACCTCACGTCCTGTGGCGTATCGAACCACTCCCCGACAATCTACTGGGTGTACCCCATTCCTCCTTACTTATGGCACTGAGGCTGTCATTCCTTCTGAATATCATCATCCAATTCGTGATCACGAGCTGACTAACGAGGAAAATGAGTTCGAATTGACTTGAAACCTCAATATGATAGATGAGACCAGGGAACGCGCCATCGCTAACCTAGGTCAATATCATCATATGCTTGCCAGATCGTATAATAATTAAGTTAGGAGCCGTACATTCAAAATCAAAGATCTCGTCCTCAGATAAATTTCTCGACATCGCAAAGAGCCTCATGCTAGAAAATTTACCGACAATTGGGAGGGTCCATTCATTATACAGGTCATTCAGGCCTGGGATCATACTATCTCATGACAGAAGAGGGAGTCCCCATTTCAAACCCTTGGAATACTTGGCGACTGAAACGGTACTATCGTTAGGCGTCTTACTACTCCATTTCCATTATTTGCTTTTTGTCTTTCAATTCCAAAAGTGAGATTCTCATCTCCATCCAATATAAATTCTAAACTTATCAATGAAAGTTTCTTTTGAATAATATCATTCTCTTCTGTACATTCGACTACATTATACAGATTAAAGAATAGATAATACTAGTTTACAATCGATCTTATCCAAGTTGGATCAAGGATATCACTTAATTTGACTTCTTCTACAACATCTTTGCGATTGTAGCAAGTGTTAAATCTTGTTTCTTATCAAAAACTCTATCAAACAAGAGATAAGGCAAATGTAATACTAGTATTCATCTTTTTCAACTTGTTTGGATCATTTATACCGGCTGGATCAAGGATATCACTTGGTTTGGCTAACTCTACTAAATCTCTGCAATTATAGCAAGTGTAGAAACTTGTTTTATATCAAAGACTCTACCAGGCATAAGATAAGGCAAATGTCATGCTAGCTTTCATCTCTTTCAATATGTCTACGACATTTCTATAGTTCAAATCAAGTTTCAACTTGGTTTAACTCAACCCATTTCTGCGATTGAAACGAATATAAAAAATTTGTTTTATATCAAAGACCCCACCAAACACAAGATAAGACAATGGTCATACTAGTTTTCATTTATTTCAATGTGTCTGTGATAGATGCTATTTATTTTCAGGTCAAATTTATATTGTAAGGGCTTCTTTTCTGCTGATGGAGAGTTAGCAGTGCTTCCCCCTACATCAAGAGGTTGAACTTTCAATTCGCGGATCACAACAACTCTACCCGATTCTATCAGTTCAGCAGTTTGAGGGCCCAGTTGGGTCTCCATGACGCCCAAACAGTTCCCTCGATCTATCTTAGCTCCACAAATGCATATCTTATTCGACAGTGTTTTGAATAAGGTATCTCGTTCTGAGTCAAGTGTTTTTTACTTATTCGACAGTGATGCATCAGGTATGACCATTGCTACAAATTTTGCTTTCACCTTTTCGAGGCGTGATTCTTACCTGGCATACTCATTCTTCTGTTCAGTCATTTCCGCATCGACCTTAACATGATAGATTAGATTATCCTCCAACTTTTTTGTGTAATTAGCTGATTCAGCAGGGTATATGGCTTGTAAGTCTACTACCTGAGCTCGAAGTCTCTGAATTTCTGCGTTCAACTCTTCCCTAGTCAGAAAATATTTCAATAATTCTTCTTTCCTCTTCATCAATGATTTCTTTGCTTTGATTTCCCCTTCCAAAACCTTCTCCCTGATAAGAGTAGCATCCAACTTTTGCTGGCATTCTCTCAAGTCCACATTTCCCTTCTGGACATGCCCCTGAATACGAGATACGTCACTCTCTAGCTCTATAATTTGACCTGAGAGACTAACTACATCCCCTTGAACTAATGGAGTCTTAACCACAATTCTACTTCCCCCTGAACGTTCTCCAGCCTCGGCTTTCTTGGCACGCGCAATGGCCTGCGCTAGTTCGGCCTTACGACGTGCAACCCTCTCGTTTAAATCGTTATACCTTTGTTGCATTTCCCGGAATTCCATATCCTTGGCGGGGAGGGTTATTTGCAAATGTTCAGCTACGGCTTCCAAAGTCGATAGATTTTCTCGAGCTACCCTCAGATTGTCGTCTTTTTCAACCAATTTTTGTCTTATTCGCTCTAGCTCGTTTCTACATCTCTGAAGATTAAATCGAAATCGTTCCTCCAATTGTTCCAACACCTGAACACGGTATTGAGCCATGTCGGCCTACTTACCCTTCATAGCCAACGTGTCAACTCGACTTTGAAGCTTCTCGGAGCATTCTGTTACCTCCGCTAGCTCTATTAATCCCTTATTTATCTTGGCATCTTTCTCTTCGAACTAAAGAGTCAGGTCGGAACGGCCTGGGTCACCTCTACAAGTTTAAAATTTGCCTTTACGTATTGATCTTCTCTATTCTCGTTCGCCTCCTTCATCCTATTGAACTGCTCTAAAAATTCCCGATTATACATGAGTACGTCGTCCTCACGTGAACGAGATGAATCTAATTCGACCTAGGAAATATAACAATTTTTAGTACAGTTCGATTCAGGAAAGCCTTTGAATATATACATACTACATTTCTAAGGAGACTATATGAAATCTCAGATGAACACTTCATGAGTTTTCTTTCGGCGTACAAGGTACATACTTTCGATACGCTACTCTATATTAATAGCGTTGGATTTTTACCATGCATCTATATCCTATTTACCTGATAACTTAACATTGGTATAACATACAGGTCGAAAGACCTATTCCGATCTAACATGCAGCTCTGCTTACGCAGACCGCAAGGCTTTAGAGGTCTCTCTTTCCCTGACAAGTCCAGACTCTAGATCTTTCATTCTGAGACTCATCTCTCTAAGTGCCTACAAAGGGTTTATAAAACAAAGTCAATCTACAGAAGTTTCGTCCCCATACACAGTTCAAACAACTTACAAATAGTTATACAACACACATTTCTACCCTGCCATCTCACTACCACCTTCTGGGAGCTTAACGCCGTCCCCTTGATTATCGAGCACCGTCTGGTAGGAAACACCATCCAGACCGTCCACAATCCCCACCGGTTCCACTTCCTCCTCATCTTCCTTATTAACATAGGTGTCTGCCTTAATGGCATCCACCTCCTCCTCGGAATAGTCTTTCAACATCAAATGACACCCTAGTCTGTTGCGCTCCTCAACCATCTCGTTAAGATTGGCCTTTGTCTCCACCTGTAGCTGACCAATCGTGACGGTATGAGAAGCCTTCAGCTGCCTAACATCCTTTAAATCGTCAGTCCTGGATCGAGCTAATTATTTTTCCATCTCGATATTTGCCTTCTTCAGCTCACTTTTTTCTTCCTCAATATCGAGCCAAATCCCCTTAACAAGACAAGCAACCTGTAAAATTATATCGATCTCAGCGATTAGCTTGAAACGTATTAAGAAGTTTTTTTCGATAATATAAAATTACCACCTTGCTCGTGTCTTCCTCTCCGTGGAGAACCGCCAACCTGGCCCTTTCCTTGACCTCTTTGAGGTCGTCCACCGCAGCAGATCGCCCCTCGGTGGCCTTCTCTCCTGACTCCCCTGAGGGTTCGACCCCCTTCCTGTTGTCTTTTGCGACCTCACCACTTCCAGTGGTACCAGAGGCCGGCAGAGCCTTTAACATCCATTTCTTCGAATATTTTAGAGCTATTTTGCTCGACTTAATAGGATTCGGCTGAGTTGAACTGCCAGTTCCAGGAGTCTTTGAAAAATTAGTTCGAGCCTCCTCCCCACTTACTTGCCTTTTCCCTTCATCAATACACGCCATCGACCTGGTAGACTGAGCTTTTTGAACCCTTTTCGACCTACTATCAACCCTCTTCTTTTAAGTTAGGCCGAGTCCCTCCAACGCAAATTCGAGCTCAATCCCCTCCTCCGCAACTTCGTCCAACATACTTTAGACTTCACACCTGCAAATAATAACTTTTTTACTATCAACTGCAGTTATCTGCGAAATGTAACAGTAATTCTATCTATGCATGTCTAAGCTTACTTTTCTTTACAACTCAAAACCGAAGGTCAAAAGGTTCTTCATCATCTCTTTAAAGACAATTAACCTTCACCCATATGATGTTGTCATTCCAGGTTAGACCTGCTGAATTCAGATCGAAGAAGCGACGCCGAGTTGCGCTTACACAGAAGTATGACCCCCCCACTGGCCTTAAAATTCTTTACCCCATAAAACTACAAAGCGTCTTCAGGGGTTATCCTCATCTCATTTCCCTCCTTCTCCCATTTTTCGTTCAGATGGTCACACACGGTTATTACCTCCCACATATTCCCGTTCAATTGAACAAGACATGCCCCAATTGCATTCATATGTATATATATAAACATATATATTCAACATATATCTCTGATCAGTCGTTTACGTATAGCATATATCTTTAACATATATATACATCAACATATATTGCATATATCTCTACTAACCTTCAGTATATGAATGAGAATCGGTAGTTGCGTTAAGCCTTTCCCTCATAACGCTGCTGTATAGCCACCTACAAGATCCAGAATCTTTTTCCGTCTTCAGCCGTTGATCACCTTCGGATAACTCTTTATCAAATCGCCTAATCTTTCGTCTCTCTCTCTGAGTGCTCTCCAAAATTTTAAAAGTTGTAAAATGCTTGATTGGAGACGAAAAAGTACTATTTATCCTTTCTCTCTCAAGCGGCTGACATTTATAGCTCATCGCACGAACCGTCCTCGATTCCAGAACCGAGACGTCCTTTCCACTCTCCATCTTAGATGCCTTATACCTTTTGAATAAAGCCACATTTCCATCATTATAACTCCCCTCATTTTTTAACATATTTTTTCTCCCTATTTCCATATCTTTTCCTGACCTTCCCACACTCATGAGACTCACTCTGTACGATGTCAGAGTCCTATTTCTTTTTGCATACAAAACAAACTGAGAAACTTTTGTATTTTTTTATTTTTGTTTCTCTGCCATTGCTTATCATACTTATAATGATTGACGTAGTTTTCTAAACTGTGCAAATTTTTTAAAATTATTCAAATTATTTGCTAAAACAATCTCAAAATAGATTTAAATCTATAGAGGATACGATTGACTTATATCATTTATGTTACATTCAAAACAAATATATTATTTATGAGTAACGCTTTATACAACATTTATCGCAGCCTTAGTAAACTGAACGATGTCATCCCGTCACATTATTCGTCGGTCCTCAGATCATCGAATTCGATCTCAACTTCAGCAATCAAACCCCCCAACCTTTCTCGCTCTACCGCATCCCTAATAAATTTGCGGAAGTACACCTCATAAAAATAACGAGCATAGTCCAGTTCTCTACTCCTTACATCTAAACCTTTGAGCTCACATTCCCTCACCGGTAGCTCAACATCATAACTGAACAAACCAAAGATCATCTCACGTACTTCAGAAATTTTTATAGCCAATCGTCCTTCCGCGGCATAACGAATCCTTTGAGATCGAGTCCGTACCATCCTAATCTATCCCCCATTTTTTACAGATCATCCTGCTAGTATTTCTACGTTTCTCATACACTTTCCCCTCAAATACGTAATTTTTACCTTATATCTCGTAACAACAAAACCCAAGATCTTAAAATAAATTATTTGAACTTATCCCCTCACCAGTACACATATTAGTTACTATACTCGACTTTACGCTACCACGAGTTGTATCTCTATCGACTTATAGTAGCTCGAATTTTTACGATTACATATTTTATACAATTTCTCTCCCTTACTTGTTAAGAACATAAATCATTTTTACATCAAAATGACATTGTCAGCACGTACTCATCTCAGTTCGAGCAGCATTACAACATTGCGTCATCACTTATAAGCATTTATTCACCCCAATACCTAATACAATTCAGTTCGATTCTGAAAATTTGTCTATATACAGTTTATTAAATATCAATTTTAATTCATGTCGAAAATATTACATACGATTTATAGATAACAAGTTTTTTACCACAAGGATCTCAGGAATACAACAGAATGTCATCCGTCTAGCACCAAACTCCAGGTACTTTTCAGATAATAAGTTTTCCCTGTTTGTTAATAGTTACAGGTCATTCAGGCACGCCGAGGCATCATGTCTTCCAGTTCTTCTTGATTTAGTGATTTTTTACCCTGATGGAAAGAAGACATTGGACACAACAAAAAATTTCCCTCTCATGAGTTTGGTTGAAGTCCAGTCGAACTTCAAATGAATACTATGCAAGCAGTAAACTCAGTGTTGGCCCCCACCAAGTAAAATGAAGGTCTTCTAAGCGCCAAAATACGATGGAAATGCATCTACATACTCCCACTTTTAATCCTCCACCTCCACTGCCATCACCGCCTTTCCTATAACCACCGTCACCGAAGAGTTGGTAGAGATGAAGAGGGGCCAACTTTAGAATCTATGGGGACATAAGAAATTAGCATATCTTCCCCGTAGATACACCTATCCTTGCATATAAAGGCCTAACACTGTCTTTCGCAAGAGTGCAAAGACAGACCCACCGTTCCTCGCCTGCCAAGACGACGATATGAAATCTCTACTTATAGTAGAAATCTTCCTCAGCTTCAACCGCTTCCGCTTCCGACAAGCCTTTGTACGTCGGAGGAATAAGAACGGGTATCGACATTTCCAAGGAATGGTCACCAAAGTATTTTAACTTCAACCTCTGCATTTCAGACACAATTTTTCTTCAAGAACTATCTTCCAAGTTTTCACCATCTAAGAAAAAGTTACGCAAGCAGGAACTGTTTAATAGATTTGCTACAGGTACTATTTATATAACCCTACATTTATTGTGCTGGTACATTTTCCCAAGCGTTATTATTCATTACTGACGCGAGTATTCAAGCGCAACCTCACATACATTCGCATCTGCATCTGCATCATCATTTAATACCCATCACTTCCCAATATCACGTAACTTCCATCCAGTCAAATTCCATCATTAACACATTCTTTCTCAACCAAAACCACTCGTGACTTTGGTTGCGAGGAGGCGATTGTAGGGACTTATCCCTCGATCTCACACGAAATTGAGCTTCGTAAGCTTGATTTACCTCCATCTCAGGCTTACACATTTTTAATACTTAATACTCCAGTTAACATTCCAACCAGCCCCACGAACTACTCAAGAACGTGGATCGAGTTAAACCTGGAAAACATTATCCAGTCAAAGACACATGTCTTCCAGGAACTCGTTAGTTATTCAGTCAACCACCACTAACCACATTATTTAGAAATTGCGCTCCAACACGATGAAGAGCTGTGGGAAAAGCCTATATAAAGGAAAAGTTCTAGAAGATACAGGGACCAGAAAGATTACTCAAACTTCTTATTTACGAGATCAAAAACATTTCTATATTTAGAGATCACCTGTAATAAAGATATCCATTTCAAGCAATAAAGATACTTTTACAAAAATCCTCCATACGAGGTCGTGGTTTTTTACCTGTTCAGAGGTTTTCCACGCTAAAAATACTTTTTTCTATTTTTTACTTTCCATTAGAGTATTATTATAGGTTCATTGATGTGATAACTAATTCCTAATCATTTCGAGCTTACAGAATTTGGCCATTACAGCAGTAGCAAGTAATACTCTAATCGAAGTAATTCTAGTAACTGGAGAATAAGTGTCAAAGAAATCAATATTCTCTCTCTACCTAAATCCTTTAGCTCTAAACCTAGCTTTGTATTTCCCAATTGACCCATCAGATCTTAATTTCTATTTAAGGATCCATGTACAGCCAATTGCCTTGCAACCAGAAGGAAAATCAGAAAGAATCCAAGTTCCATTAGACTCCAAAGAGTCCATCTCATTGCTGATAGCATCCTGCTAATCATCTGAGCCGGGGGAGGTAAAAGCCTTTTTGAGGGTAGACGGATCTTTCTCTAAAGTATATACTTCAAAATCAGGACCAAAGTCCTTCTTTACTCGAGCTTTCTTGCTCCTTCTAACATAAGTATTAATGTCTAGAGTTTCCAAATTTCTAGATTCTCCTATTCTGGGCGCGACAGAACTTGATGTGGAAGCCCCACTATCTCTAGATATAAAAAGAAACTTATCTTCATAAAAAGCAGCGTCAATAGATTCAATAATAGTTTTGTTTTGCAAGTCAAAAAATCTATATGCTTTACTGTTAATTGCATAGCCAATGAATACGGATTTATAAGCACGACTAGCAAGTTTCGACATTTTTGGATTAGCTATCCAGACATATGCTAAACATTCCCAAACTCTAAAGTATAAGACTTTAGGCTTTCTGCCATTTCATAATTCTAAAGGTGAGGTCAAAGTCTTTGAGTTAGGAACTCTGTTTAACACATAACAAATAGTTGACAATATCTCTCCCCACCAGTTGGAAGCAACTCCTGAACTTAGCATTATAGCAACTACAAGTTCTGTATAAGTATGGTTCTTACGTTTAAACTTCCCGTTCATCTCAGGTAAATAAGGAGATATGTTCTCGTGAATAATACCTGTAGACTGATATATCTCGTGGAACGCCCCTGAGTCATTCTTAGCTCCTCTGTCACTCTGAAAACGTTTTATTCTTTCCAAATTGGGTCTTAATTTTAGCAAGGAAAATCTTAAACATGTTCAGAGCTTCACTATTGTGAGCCATAAGATATGCATAAGTGTAATTAGAACGGTCATCAATAAAAGTTATAAAATAACATTTCCCGTTCCTTGTTAAGATCCCTTCTAATTCACAAATGTTAGAGTGTATAAGGTTCAAGGTTTCAAATTCTCTTTGTAAAGATTTGTGAGAGGTCTTAGTGATATTTGATTGAGAACAATATTCACATTTCTCAAAACTTTCCAAAGGGAATTTCATAATCAAACTCAGGTTACACATACTTTTAATGAGCTTTTTGTTAACAAGACAAAGCTTACAATGCCAAACTTTAAAAGTACACATAGAGTAAGAAGAAGATTCTTTATTAATCATATCAATATTAAGCTTAAACATAGAATCACATTCATAACCTTTACTCACAAATTTCCCATTCTTGGTGATCATATAAATGTCACCTCCAATATTCTGGGTAAACCAAGCCTTGTTCAGGAGAAAAGTAGATACAAGATTCTTCCTCATTTGAGGGGTATTGAGCACATCATTCAGAATAAGAGTCCTCACGAGGTAAACTTCAGCTTAATGTTTCCAGTGCCAGCAACCTCTGTGGTGTGAGTGTCCCCCAGCAACACGTTCTTGCCCTTACCTTCAACATAAGTTTTATATAACTCCCTATCATAACAGACATGGAAAGTAGCATCAGAGTCCATCCATCATCCTTCTGAGCCACTGACCATATTAACTTCAAATACCATAATAACCAGAGGTTCTTTAGACATATGCTCGGTCAAATAAACCTTTGCTGTTTTCGGCTTGTTACGGCAGTCCCGAGCCATGTGTCCTGGTCGACTACATTTATAACAAATAAACTGGATATATTCCTATTTGCTTGTTTTTGAGGTAGGTACAGAGTTGTTCCAGCTAGGGTTCTTGTTTGGTTTGCGGAAATAGATTTTCATACCCTTTTTCAACAGTTTCAGAGAAGCATCGGTAATCTCGTTCTTGTTATGATTAGACACAAGCAGAACTTCTTCATTAATGTCTTGTTTTCTAGCTTCTTCCTCGATGCGGAGGCATACAATAAGGTTTTCCATAGAAAACTCATTTGATTTATGTCAAAGGGTATTTTTGAACTCCTTCCAGGCCGGAGGTAACTTGTCTATGAGGACAGTAACCTAGAATTGTTCATCAAATTTGATACCCTCCAAAATAATCTCATGAGCTATCATTTGGAGTTTGTGAGACTAGGTTATGACTGACTTATCATCATACATCTTAAAGTTCAAGTAGTGGCTAACCACGTACTTTTTCGAGCTAGCCTCCTCTGTATCAAACATTTTCTGGAGAGTGTCCCAAATTTCCTTAGTGGATTCTAACACAGAGTAGAAATTATACAGGTCATCGCTAAGTCCATTCAGGATGAAATTCTTACAAATAAAATCATCTATAATCCATTTCTCTGGGGTTAATGCAGATTTAGGGGATACTGGTTTGACTTCCTTAGGCTTATTAGTGGCACATGACTCAGCTACTTTCTAAGTGGTTAAATAAAAAAACATTTTCTATTTCCATCGACGAAAGTTTTGACCTTCAAATTTGAAAGGTTTGTTGTTGTCGGTGAAGATAGATTGGATATTACCATCTCTGTCCATAGTAGATACTAAAATATTTAAAATTATAGGTAAAATTATACTATGTTACCTCTGCAGCAGTTATTTAGAGTAGAAATTATTAGAATTTAGAGCAACATTAATAGTAAAATGAATAGGAGGTATTGAAATGATGATCTGGAAATGCTAAGTCGAGGATACGTCTCTATCTTTAAGACATTTTGCCGTACTGTCCTTTGCAAATAGTTAATTACTGCGTTGCCTCCAAGATAAAATTACAGAGTATATACTTCTCATACAAGGAAGAATGACCTTTGAATGATTTACACTTTCAACAACTTTACTCAGATTCTAGACTCATGATTATATCTAAGAGAAGAGAAGAACTGTGTATTCGATCATTGTAAAACTGAGGCACATTTTTTCTTTATATAAAGTAAGTTCAAAATGGCAGTAAGAGTTAATGGTGGGACACGTCATAAAAAATATTCAAAGCAGAAGTGAAATGTATAAGACTTAATTACAAAATAGTCAACACGTTACGTTTGAGTAATTCAAAACCAAAAAGTTTAGTTCGAATAGACTCGTTTTGAATTTTGTCTTCTGGGAACTCCAGGTTGAAATAAACTCAGTTTGTATTTGTTCTTCTGGGAACTCTAGACCGAAATTGACTCAGTTCAAATTGGTCTTGTGGGAACTTCAGGTCAAATAGACTTGATTCGAATTGATCCAGGTCGAGAAAGAATGGACTCAGTTCGAATTGGTCCAGGTCGAATAGAATTGGTTTTGACAAAATCAATTTTTTCATAGAGGCCCAAGTCCGAGACCCAAGCCCATGAATCAAACAAAGTTTTAAACTCATTTTTTCAGCCCTCCCCTGCCCAATATAAAAAATAAAGGATCTAGGTTATATTAAGAAAACAAACTACTCTTCCAAGCAATATGGGACTAAAGAAGCCACTAGAGTTTTGGAGATATAAAACCCAGCATATTATATGTTTCCTAAAATGACAAATCGTGCTTCATGTATTATTTTACCTCCTACCATTGGGCAATTCAAACTAAGAAATCTGCTTATCAATTCATTGCCAAAATTCTTGGGAGGGGAGGATGGGAACCCATATGTTCATGTACGAGATTTTGACGATTTAATGTTCCTCAAAAGGTGTAGTAGTGACAATGAAATGGAGGCCATGAAACTCGTTTTATTTATATTTTCTTTACTAGGAAAGGCTAAGATTTGGCATCAATCTCTACGGCCTAAATCCGTCACGAGTTTTGAGATTTTTGCTGAAGCCTTTTACAAGTTTTTCTCTCTTGAGATAACTAAGGCCCTCCGTAGGGCCATTCTTAGGATTGCCTAACTTGATGGAGAAAACTTAAAATATTATCTAGAGAGATATAAGGGGTTGATCCTACAATGCCCTCATCATGGTGTATCGACTCATGGGTCCTAACTAGAAATCTTTTATGATCGATTAGATATTGAAACCAAGAAAACTGTAAAATCTTTTTGCTTAAGGAAATTTACTGATAAGGATGATGTAGAGAGCTTGGACTTCTTAGAAGAGATGGCTAAAAAATTGCAAATCTGGAGAACCATGAAAGAAAAGATATATAAAAAAAGGGAGGTAATACCTTTAGAATTGGACCTAACTCCCAGTCGAACCCTACATTGATGATAATCATGTGAAAACTGGAATCTTTAGATATAGTAAAAAATAAGATGTCCGCTAGAGCACCCGTTTTTCACGTCAAAATGTCGGCATGTACAGTATGTGATAACCTAGAACATTATGTTCAAGACTGCCCATTTATTCATGGAATTAGGGATGCAAAGAAGGAGCGCATAAATGTTTTTCATCAAAAACCATTTGCGCTGCCCTACAACCAACCTTTCAATCAAGGGAGTTCTTATAGGAGAAACAACTCATTTTCAAATAATTCTAGCAATTCGTATGGTCGATCTTATCAATAGGGGATCCCCGCAGGGGGACAGTCATATCAACCCAATCTGAATCAATTTGGTTCTTCTTACCAGTCCAATAACCAACCTCCTCAAAAAAATGTTCCATATATTCCTCCTCAGAATAGGAAATCATCTATAAAGAATGGCATCCAAGCCTTATTGTAATCAAATATCCAACTCATGCAAATGAATCAGCAATCCATGGCTAGGATAGAAACAACCATCGCTAAATTGGCAACTGGGTTAAGTAGAGACAAGGGTACATTTCCAAGTCAAACTCAACCCAACCTGAATAATCAAAGTAAGAGCTCCAATAACTGTGATCATGTGAATATGGTTATCACACTTAGAAGTGGCAGAACTATAGACAAAAAAGTTAGGATGCCTGAGGATAAACCCTTGTGTTATTCTTAATCCTACTACAAAAGTTATTGAAGAGGAAGAAGAGTCTATGAGAGAAGAAACACCAGTCACAGGGGAAGAGACAGAAAATAGAGCCTACGGAGTAAACTGAAAATATTCAGCCTAGAGACCCTAAGGTACCTTTTCCCCACATGGTTTCTAAGAATAAAAAGAAGTTTCCCGATAAAGAGGTTAATGAAATCTTCGAAAATCTTAAGATCAGTATTCCTTTTAGCAAGGCATTGCAACAAATTCCTTCTTAGGTAAAACATGCCAATGACTTATGCATGCTCAAGCGGCGAATGATTATTTTCAAAAAGTTTTTCAACGTCCATGATAATGATAATGTTATTCAATTGGATGCTTAAGTTAGCTCCATAATCTTGAATAAAGTACCTCTGAAATGCAAAGATCCTAGAATGCCAATAATTTCTTGCCAAATAGGGACAAACCGGATAGGTGATAAGAGGTTTTTAGGGGTCCTTTAGAAAAATACCTGCTTAAAGTACAGTTATTGAATTGTAGCACAGATGAGTGGGATCGAATCCATAGGAAGGTTTGGGAAAATAAATACGTTTTTGGCCTAATAAGGTTTTATAAGAGATTGATTGAAAAGAAAGAAATAACAAGAATAATTAACAAGAGAATAGCTACGACTAGAATTCAGCCTAACCAAAGCAATAATAGTAATTATGCAGCTTTTCTAGACGGATTATTCATGTTAAATCCCGGGTAGGGCATTTTTGATGTAAATGTCAATCCCAGATCCATGGTTAGGCATCTAAGGTTTAGTCAAATTAGGTTTTACTCAATCCAATGTGTAGGAGGAATTCTTCCAACTATGGTTAAGCTTGATCTAATTTCTCCTACGATTTTTCTTCGTGTTTGCCCTAAAATCTGGTTTAATAGTTATAACATCGGATTTTGGCTAAATAGTCTAAATTCACTTGCTAGCTATGGTTAAGCCTAGAAGTAGATTATAGCTATTTTAGAAGATTGCAAAAGAGAACTAATCTTTGAGCTATAATATAACTATTGCGTCTTGGGTAAGGGCTTCCTTCTAGTCATAGGTAGTAGAGATTAACCTTTTATCATTCCTAAGATCATTGCATGAACTAGCTAACTATTTAAAAATAAAATAAAAGAGAGAGGAGACAATTAAATAAAACAAAGATTTTATTTCTTCTAAACTTGCTCCAATATGAAATGCCCAATTACAAAGGGGGGATAGTTCCTTTTATTGGAGAAGGAACACAAATTTAGAAACTATATATACATTAAATTCTAAATAATATTTTTGTAATAATATCTTTTAATATTATAACCAATTACCTAAGTTTTTTGTATATAATTTCCTTAAGTGATGTAGAGATCTTTCTTCATGGAAACTCTTACATATATCTTAAATATAAAGTATCTTCAATGATCTTGGATGCAATATATTCTTTGATCTTATTCTCCAAGAATATTTGTATAAATATTTCTTCAATCTTGAGACCAAATATATTGTGTCTTTAACTTTTTGTGTTATGAACTGCTGGAGATACTTTTACTTGATTTTAAGAGCTTGGCTTTAAATATTCATCTCCAATAGCTATAATAAAACAAACACACATAAATACCCAAAATTAAATATAATGGACGACCAAAATATATATTCGGGTATATTAAAAATGTCATAATTACGCGCTCATCAATAGGGAAAGCCTTGCTTGATTTAGATGCCAGTGTTAACCTAATTCCTTACTCGGCATTTGGGTAATTAGGTCTAGAGGGACTCAGATCCACAAATCAAATCTTACAGCTGGCTGATAGGTTCATTCGAGTTTCTAAAGGTGTTGTGATGGATGTACTTGTTCAAATCGTTGACTTCTTTTATCCCGTGGACTTTGTGGTCCTTGACACAAATCAAGTAAAATGTCCTCAAGATGAAATACCATTGATACTTGGCCGACCCTTCTTGGACACTGCTAATGCGTTGATCAACTGTCATAGTAAAACTATGAAGTTAACTTATTAGAATAAAACTATCAATTTGAATAACTTTAATGCTACTCGTACTGTGTTTGAAGATGAACCCAATGAGTGCAGCATGCTTAGTGCTGTATTTAACAATAAATTTCATAATTCAAATCCTAGGGATTTATTAGAAGCATGCCTTACGCAATTTGGAGAGGATTTAGATGTTGATGACCTCTTCAATGAGGTCAATACCATATTAGATTTTGTACCCATTTTTTATAGTACTAATGTTGTCGAAATTCTAAAAGTTAAAGATCCTATTCCCGAAGCAGAGGAAGTACCCACTAAGCTAGAGCTTAAGCCTCTCCCTAAAAATCTTAAATATGTCTATTTAGGTCCTAATGAAACTCTTCCTACCATCATAGAATCTGACCTAGAACCTGAGAATGAAGAAAAATTAATGCACGCATTAAAAGGAAACAAAAAAGCTCTTGGATAGAGTATTGATGGGCATGTAAAATGACCATTCCAAACCTTCTATCGAAACCTTCTTAAGCCTCATTTTATTAATAAATTAAACTTATATAATTATTTCCTAATTTTCAGGTGATACAAGAATAAATGTGCAATTTGTAAGAAAGTGCTGAATTTTAGAGTACTATTGGAGATCTTATTATAAATGCAAGTCTTCAAGCTATTTACAAGAGTTATTGATGGAGATGCTTCAAGAAATTAAAATTAACTTGGTGCAAAAGAGGATAACAAATTTCCGAATCAAGAAAGAAATTTTTAACCCAAAATAGCAGCTGACAAAAATTGAGAAGCAGACGAATTTTGAAAAATCTGGTTGGGCTAAAACTTTTTGAAAATTTTGGAAACTCATTAATCTATTTTACTAATTTTTTTTCATAATTTTATGGAATATTTATTTTCAAGAATAAAATTAGAGAGTCGGTGATAACTAGAAGTTTTTGGACTTTCCAATTTAGATCTAGGTTTTAGGATTCTTATGGTCTGTAAATAAGAGTCATATGCCTCTCTCTAAACACAACTTCTTGGAGAGGCAATTAATTTTTGAAGAGAAGAGCTTGAAGAATTAATGGATTAAAGAAGATCTTTGGTTATAAGCTCTTTATTATTGAATAAAAGTTATAAGTTAATTATTCACTTCATGTCTCTATTTTTTTTTTATCTTGCTTTAATATTAAGAACATGAGTAACTAAATCTTTTGTTAGGGTGAGGATGGAACCGCCATTAATCCAGGTTCGACATATAATGATGTTGTAGTAGAATTTCTCCCTATTATGCTTAATTATATGATCTCCTCTCTATATTAGTTATAGTTGATGTATTATTATTTTATGATCACCTTAATTGGAGATATAAAATAAGTTTTATGAAACTATAAATAATATAGTTAATTTTATTTACTCAAATCATTAATGCAAAGTTATTTTAGAATATTATGTTTATTAAAAAATTATATTTAACAATACTTTAATAGTTCATACTAGTACTACCAGTGGCTCGCCACGTTGAACACGTCGACGCGCCTTCGGCGCTTCAAAATTGTCCATTAACGCTCCTTCGGCGCTAAAACCTCACAAATTCATTGACGCGACATACCTTCGTACTGTTATTTACTAAATGTTTTGTCAGAATAATTAGTAGCCATTGCTAATGCACACAAACTTTGTAGTCCCATTTTCTTTTACAAATGACACAATTATGTTTTATCCACAAC
Source organism: Kingdonia uniflora (assembly GCA_014058105.1). Lineage (NCBI taxonomy): Eukaryota > Viridiplantae > Streptophyta > Magnoliopsida > Ranunculales > Circaeasteraceae > Kingdonia > Kingdonia uniflora. The sequence continues at coordinate 537,714 of JACGCM010001722.1, forward strand.
AGTAGAGAGGATCACGACATGTTTGTACTTGTTTGTGGCCATTACATGGAGATCAAATTTTTGTTCGAGGAATACAAATATAAAAAAATCATCAAAGTAAAAATGAAAGCCTTTAAACTTAAACGAAAATCAATAAATTTTGTTAAGGAACATTGTACTCCACATTTCACCACATCCATTTTAGTAGTATTACTTTGTTGCTTCATTTCCATGTAATAACTGTAATGATAGCCAATGATTTCAAAATTTATAATTGGAAAGCACGAATAATGTCACCAATTAAAAATGGTCCCAAGATCCCAAGATAGTGGCTCGCGAGACGACATGGATTTACTAGTTTTCAAGAGACAATGCCAAATAGGTGTTGGGTGTGAACTCAAACTTGAAGGATTGTCGAAGAAATAGAAATTGACGAAGTTGTTCGAGTAAAGAAGGAAGTCGTTCGAACGAGATCTCTGTTTTTCGCGGTTTTGAACTTTGTTTGTCAAAGTCGTTCGAACGAGCTTGGATGCCGTTCATATGAGTTGTCAAGTTTCTAGGGCTGGATACCAACTATCGCAAAGTCGTTCAAACGATCTTGGAGTCGTTCGTATGAGCTTGGCGTAGGTTTGTTTTGGATGTTATTATGAGACGTTGGGTTTGCCTCGAGATCCGTTCTACTTGTATTTTAGTTCCCTAATTTATAAAGGGGACTTAGTTTATTTGTTTAAGCTATCCTTTTGTGCGAGTTTATTTCTAGAGACCTAGAATTTGAGAGATTCCATTAAAGCTAATCCGCTTGATTAACATAGTGGTTTGTTTGGGGAGTAGTTTTCTATTCGCAAAGATTTTCTACTTCCGTCTTCTGGGAATTCTTATGTCGTTATTATTCTTGCATGATAGCTTCTTCTGTTAAGGCTTATTCTGCGTATCAGTTTTGTTAGAGATGAGAGAATAGCTACCTCAATTTTTAATAATTGGTGCTCGAGCAAGTATTGCAGGGATTATATGGTGAAGAGGGATGGTCAATCGGGAGAAGTTGAAGATCACAAAGTTCAATAGATCAAATTTTGGAGTATGAAAGATGTAGATGGAAAATTACCTTTATTAGAAGGATCTTGATTTACCACTGGGTAGAGTTGAGATGATGCCAGCAGAATACGATCCTGCTAAGTGGGCCCGATTGGATCGCAAGGTACTTGGAACCGTTAGGTTAGCACTGCCACTCAGATTCAATACATAATCTCCAAAGTTACAACAACGAGGGGTTTGATGGAGACATTGTCCATTATGTACTCAGAACCGTCCAAGGCAAATAAGGTACACCTGTTACGGCTCATGTTTAATTTAAAGATGAAAGATAATGGTAGTGTGCAAGCTCACATCAGTGAGTTCAATACTATACATACTCAACTAGAATCCGTTAAAATCACTTTTACCGAGGAGGTAAAAGTGTGGGCTCTTTTAGGGTAGATGTCTGAGAGCTGGAAATGGTTCATTACAGCTATGAGCAACTCATCAGGGAAGGAAGACATCAAATTTGACGCTATAGTCTTATTGATTATGAGTAAAGATAATAGACATAAAACATCTAAACCCTCTTCGAGTTCAAACAATAGTATGTTAAACATCGAGGAAAAAGGAAGGTCTTCCAGAAAAGGGCCAAAATTTGGAAGGAGTCGATCACAGTTAAGAGGAAAGTCTAAGCCGCCCAGTGCGTATTAGACTTGTAGAAAGAAGGGTCACTTTAGGAAAAATTGTAACTCCTTTTCATCTAAGAAGATTAACGATAAAGAGAATGATACAATGAACCTTACTGAGGAGGTCAGTTTTGACGAGGCTCTACTACTATCGTGTGACGATGTTAATGAATCTTGGATAGTTGATTTAGGTGCCTTTTTCCATGATACTGCGAATATAGGTTTTCTAACTAATATTGTTAAAGGTGATTTTGGTATGGTCTTTCTTGCAGATAAGAATGCTATACGCAATATTACTGGAAAGGGAATGCTAGGTTGCTGTTACCATCAAGGGGAACATTGGTTTTACAGAATGTGTAACTTGTACCTAAATTGAGGTGTAACCTTATATCGGTTAGCAAATTGGCGGATGATGGCAGTTATGTGTGTACCTTTGATGGAACCTTCTGGAAGGTTACAAAGGATGCCATGTTGGTAGCTCAAGGCTTATGACAAGGAATGTTGTATACAATGCAAAATATAATTTCCACTATTTGTGCGGCCACTCTGGGGATCGATACAAGTACATGGCACAAACGGCTCAGTCACATGAGTGAAAAGGGGATGAAGATAATGGTAACAAAGGGAAATCCAAAGGGTCTTGCTAAGGTTGATCTCAAGTTTTGCGAAGAGAGTGTTCTTATGAAATAGAAGAAGGTTAGTTTCAATTTATCTGGAAGATCAAGGAAACTTGGAAAGCTGGATCTTGTACACACGGATGTTTGGGGGCCAACCAAGGTATCTTCTGTTGGTGGATCACATTATTACGTTACTTTTATTGATGATGCTACTCGTAAAATGTGGGTCTACTTTGTGAAGAACAAATCAGATGTGTTCGGTAAATTCAAAAAGTAGAGGGCTCTAGTTGAAAATGATACCGGTTTGTCTCAAGTCGGATAACAGGGGCGAATACTGTACTGATGAGTTTGAAAACTTTAACGCATCAAACAGGATTAGGAGACAGAAGACTATTTCTGAACCACCGCAACAAAATGGTATTACAAAACGCATGAACCGAACAATAAACGAAAGAGTGGGGAGTATGAGACTCAACGCTGGATTATCAAAGTGTTTTTGGGCGGATGCGATTAGTACGATGACATACTTGATTATCAGATGGCCTTCAACGGCTTTGGATTTTGGACTTCCTGAAGAAGCATGGACCAGTATAGAGGTAACCTTAATCACTTGTGTATTTTTGGTTATACCGCATATGCGTTTGATAATTCTGATACAAGGACCAAGTTAGATACAAAGTCAACGAAGTGCATTATATTGGATATGCTAGTGATAAGTTTAGATACTGGTTTTGGGATGTGAAGAATCAAAAAATTATCCGGAGCTGTAATGTTACATTCAATGAGGAAGTCTTGTATAATGATTTTATAGTACCTATGGAAAAGAGTTGAAGTGAAGCAACAAAAATTGTTGTCATTGAAGATGATGAACCCTTTCTAGAGGATGATGAAGAAGTAGTTGGCAAGTATGATTTACTGGATCAAAATGAGAAACCTAATGATCTTGACATTCCTATAGCACTTCGAAAGTGGCAGAGAGTTGCAAGAATTTTGGCTAGGTACGTTAATTCCTTAAATCACTTGTTACTTACAGATGGCGGTGAACCTGAAAGTTACAAGAAGGCTTTAGATGTAGAAGTAAAGAGCAAGTAGGAGCTTGCTATGGATGATAAGATGCAGTCATTATCAGTTAATCAAACTTAGGATTTAGTTCAGTTACCGAATGGGAAGAGAGCATTGCACAATAAGTGGGTATACAGACTAAAGCAAGAATCAGATGGTTCAAGGAGATTCAAGGGTAAACTTGTGGTGAAGGGATTTCAGCAAAAAGAAGGCGGTGAAATTTTTGCTTATGTTGTTAAGATGTATACTATTCAGGTTGTGATGAATATAGTTGTAGTTGAAGATTTGCATCTTGAGCAACTAGATGTCAAGACAACATTTCTTTACGGTAACCTTGATGAAGAAATTTATATGAAGCAGCCAGAAGGGTATTCGGTTAAAGGGAAAGAAGATCTTGTGTATAGGCTCACGGAGAGTTTATACAGTTTGAAATAAGCGCCGAGACAGTGGTATTTGAAGTTCGAACAATTCATGTGCAGAAATAGTTATTCAAAAAGCAATGTAGATTACTATAATTTTATAAAAAAATACAGGGAACTCGTATATTATTCTACTTCTCTATATAGATGATATGTTGGTAGCAAGTGCTGACATGGGAGAGATTGTTAAGTTGAAGGAACATTTATCCCAAAAGTTTTTTTATGAAGGACAGGACTTGGGTGCGGTGAAACAAGTTCTTTGTATGCGTGCTACAAGGGACAAAAATTAGTAAGAATTGAAATTATCTCAAGCTAAGTACATCGGTAAAGTACTTAAGCGGTTTAACATGGATGGTACTAAGGTTGTTAGTACACCAATTGGAGGTCACTTCAAATTATTAAAGGATTGCTGTCCAAAGACGCAGAAGTATCACGATGAGATGCGGATGGTTCCTTATCATTCTGCGGTTAGTAGCCTAATACACACTATGAATTGCACAAGACCAGATATTTTCCAAGCAGCGGGAGTTGTTAGTAGGTATATGAATAATCTAGGACAGAAGCATTGAAGAGCTGTAAAATGGATACTGAGGTATCTTAAAGGGACTCAACATATGGCATTATGTTATGGAGGTTCTCAGATATGGTTATAGGGTTTCATTGATTCTGATATGGAGGGTGACATGGATAGGTGGAAGAACACTAGTGGTTTCATTTTTATATTAGGAAGCGGTGCGGTTACATGGTTTCATTTCTAGGCTACAGAAGATTGCAGCTTTGTCTACGACGGAGGCAGAATATGTTGCAGCTACTGAAGCGTGCAAGGATATGGTTTGGCTGAAAGGGTTGATAAAAGAGCTTGGTAGAGAACAATTTTCTTCTAAGTTGTATAGTGATAGTCAAAACGCTATACACTTAGCAAAGAATTCAGCTTTTCACTCTAGAACCAAGCATATTGATATTCGGTATCCCTATATTCGCTCACTCCTCTAGGTCGGTATGTTGAAGCTTATGTAGATTCATACTGATGTGAATCCGATCGATATGTTTATGAAGGTGGTGACTTTTTAGAAGTTGACGACATGTACAACTTCTATGGGTCTTCAAGATTGAAGGTTCGGGTAGTGCGCGCAATTACTTTGGAGATCTGGAGATGGGTTATGGGTTTCGATTTCAAGTGCGAGATTGTTGGGTGTGGACACGATCTAGAAGGATTGTCGAAGAAACATAAATTGTCAAAGTCGCTTGAACGAGGAAGGAATTCATTCGAATGAGTTGCTCGAATGAGCTTCAAAGTTGTTCGATCGAAATCTCTGTTTTTCGCAGTTTTGGACTTTGTTCGTCAAAGTCGTTCAAACGAGCTTGGATGCCGTTCAAATGAGTTATCATGCTTTTAGGGCTGGAGACCAACTATCGCAAAGTCGTTCGAACGAGCTTTGCATAGATTTGCTTTAGATGTTATTCGGAGATGTTGGGTTTGCCTCGAGATCCGCTCTACTTGTATTTTAGTTCCCTAGTATATAAAGGGGACTTAGTGTATTTGTTTAAGCTATCCTTTTGTGTGAGTTTAATTCTAGAGGCCTAGAATTTTAGAGACTCCATTAAAGCTTGAGAAGCTTGGAGAGATCATTGTAACCCGTTTGATTAACATAGTGGATTGTTCGGGGTGTGGTCTTTTATCCACAAGGGTTTTCCACTTCCCTCTTTAAGGAATTTTTGTGTCGTTATTGTTCTTGCTTGATCGTTTCTTCTATTAGGGCTTATTCCGCGTATTGTTCTTATCAAAGAGGAGAGAGTAGCTACCTCGATTCTCAACAATAGGCCATTTGTTGCCCACCAGGTACACTCTTTCCCTTACTCATGTGCTCTTCATTACTTCATAGTCACTATTAGTCCACACCCCAAGAGAAGCAAAATGTATGCGATCATGAAAATTATAATGAGTTAAAACTTAAACCAATTAAAAAAAAACTATTGACAGATCGAGTGGAAATTTTAGATATTAAGTGGGGCCGAATTCTATGCCAAAAAAATTGACAAGTTAATCATGGAGAAAAATTAGATAGGGGACTTAATTGAGACTGCCATCAAATTTGTACACAACAAATTTGTATTAGAAGAAATCGAAATGAATGTTTCAGAAGCAAACATTGATGATTTAGTGAAGTAAGTTAAGGATAGTGTCATAAGAAGGTCTTCTAAATGAGTCGATAATTCAACTGTGATCAGAAAGATCATCAAAGTGCTTTAGTACATTGAACGAGGTCGTGCATTTATGATCTCAAGTGCAAGATTGTGTACTTAGGCTCCCATAATATCATCAAGTTTATGGTTAAGGATAACAATAGTGTTAATCATTAAGAAAACTAAAGGAAAGAAAATATAAAGCAATAATTTAAACAGTGGTAAAATACATTGGAGTTTTATTTTTCAAAAAAGTGGTATACATCAAACGTATTATTTGCTGCAGAGATACAGTTTGAAATCGAAGAATGCTAAAAGACCACGTAATGCACTTCGCAAAAGATGGCATCAACGTTGGTATTCTTTCACTCCACAAAATAGTCATAAGACTACCCATTTCAGTTTTCTTAACTTGGGGATAGAGATTAAAGTGGGAAACGTGGGAAAGAGGGAAATAAAAAATAGAGAAGGTGGCATGGGTGAACCCCTTGACAATATCTCTATATGTGAAACCCTAGTTACTCCCTTTTCTGGCGATAACTTCTTGTTGACAACCTATATTTATCCTCCACCACTGCAATCAAAAGAATCAAAATGGGAGAAAACATTTCCAGGATTAAGCATCGAAACAACAAAAAGATGAAACCAAATGAACCTACTTCAAATCGGGAAGCAAATGGGCAAAATTAGACCCTTCGGTGTTCTAGGTTAAAGCTTTGGTCTCAATGATCATCACATCTGCAAGTCCTTTAGTTACACTCTTCTCATAAACCTAAAAATCCATTAACAACATATTTAGTTAACATAGGCGGAATCAAAAATCAGATTTAAGAAAGAGATCATACCCAAGAGCATGAAGGAGTGGCGAAGTTTCCACCAGCCTTTTTACTGCACTACCCATTCATAATCGACAACTGATTCTTAAACTTACAGGGAGATCGCACAGAGAGAGAAAGAGAAGTTGAAAGAGATGGAATATATATCTCAGTATGCTTGAAGAGAGAGAGCGAGGGAAAGAGAGAGATAAGTACTTTGCTTTACAGAGAGAGATGGGAGAGATGAAGAGTTGCTGGAGTGATGAGAGCGATGAATGATTGTTGGACAGAGAAACAAATTAGGAGAAAGGGAGTCGAGGAGAAAGGTAGTTAATGATAAGACTAAACTACCCCTTTCGGTATTTTGTCCAAAGTACCCCTAAGTATGAGAGTTAAATAAATCTAGGCCGCCCATCTCTCTATTTCTCACAAATCCCAGACCCTCTTTATTTTTGAGACAATGGAAGATTTGTCTTTACGAAAAGTATTGTTCTCTAATGTATAATAGATATCAAATATTACCTGATGAAGATTCAAGATTAAAATGTGCATCATTTCAATAATTTGATCTAAAGCTAATTTGACATGAATTAAATTTACATGTAAATACAGAGATCAAATTAAGTTGACCTAATTGAAAAATAGGTTATGAACATACCTTGCAGGTAATGAACTTACCCAATTTGATCAAATTAAGTAGAACACCTTTAATGATGATTCAAACAAAGATCAAATATCAGATTCCAAAGCTTTAATGAGGATTAAGAGAGAGAAAGAAGAAGAGAAAGTGTACCCAAGAGAGAGAGAGAAAGAGAAATTGCAAGGGGTTTTCCCAAGGAGAAAGCAAGTTTTTCCTTTTTTGAGGAGAGGTGAAGTTTGAAGTCGGGGGAGGAGAGAAGATTTTTTTTGTCGGAGTTGGTGTTTCTAGATTTTGGGTATAAAACTTGAAGTACCCAAAATGCCCCTTTTTGTGTCAATCTTAAAGCACTTAGACCCCATCCTAACCATTCTTTGTCTCTGGACATAAGACAGACTTGTTCAAAGCGGCAAAAACACCGCCTCATAATAATAAAGAGATTTTTAATGCATGTTCTTATTCATATAGTACGTTTTGATTAGTACATCCATATAAGAGGATATCAATTTGAAGTAAGGTCTTTCAAAATGTTCATCTTAAATTGGGAAATCTACTACTTAATTATTTATGTTGATATGTATTATGGCGGGAAAATCTAATCCCTAGTTTCTACAAATTTGGTAAATCCCAAAATTTAGTTATATTTCTTATCTTTTAAGTTTAACTATTTTCTTAGTTTAAATATTTTCATTAGAGAACACAAGATTGGAAACAAGTTTTAGTTTGGCTCATAATAGAGGATGACAATCCATAATTTTATACCCTTTTCTGTAAGAACCCATTTTTACCGATTAGCAAGCATCCCAGATATTAAGGATATTTGTAATGACCTAATTCCGTAAGCTCAAGATGGTTCGGAATCAGCTTTTACACCAATGTTCCCATGATAAAACTAATGTAAGATAAGAAATAACACAGGTGATTTAGCGTAGAAAGCCTCTAAATAGGTAAAAAACCATAACCTCTTGTTGAGGGTTTTAGTAACAATAAACTTTATTTCTTGAGGTTGATATCTTATTACAAGTGATTTCTCGAACTAGAAATACTCTATCTTATAAATAAGACGTTTGATGCTTTGAGAATCTAGAAAATATAGTTTTCTTGGTTATTTCTTGTATATTTTTCTGGTCCCTGTCTCTTCTGGAACTTTTTTTTTATATAGACCTTGTCCGTAATTCTCTATCATGCTGAACCTCATTTTCCGAACAACGTGGTAAGTGGTGCTTGACTGAGTAACTGTTGAGTTCATGAGAGGCAAGTGTTTTTGACTTGTTTATGTTTTTTTGATGTACTCGACCCACGTTTTTTATCAGTTTGTGGCGTAGGCGTTAATGCTGACTGTTTGTGTCACATGTTGAATGCGCGAGTCTGATATGGAGGTAGCTCGAATTGAAAATAGTTCGAATTTGGTTAGATCGAGAGATAGGTCCCTACAATCGCCCCTTGCAACCAAAATCATGAATGGCTTTGGTTGTAAAAGAATTTACTAGTATATGGATATATGGGTTTTGGAAATTAAAAATGAAGGAAGTATTAATATGGATTTGACTGTATGGAAAATGTGTATATTTTTATGGGGGGATGTTTGTGCATTGAATGATGATGGGAATATTGATGTACGAGACGCTTGGGATTTTGGGAGTTTTGTCTTCTTTAAATGATGATGCTTGGGAAATGTACCTACATATTAAATATTAGGGTTATATAAATAGTACATGTACTGAGGATTTTGGCCAAGTACGTTGTTTGTTATAAAATTCTATAGATGTCTAGGTTGACAATGGTGAAGACCCGGAGAATGGTTTTCGAAGAGAGAGTTTCTTTTGAGATACAAAAGTTTAAGTTGAGATATTTTGGTGATCAGTCCTTGATAATGGCCACTCCCATTCCTGTTTCATCGACGTATCAGGGTATGTCGGATGAAGAAGCGGTTGAAGCTGAAGAAGATTTTTACTGCATATAGAGATTTTATCACATTGTCTTAATAGGTGAGCAACGTTGGAGGTGTTTCCATATCCTAGCAGAAGACAAGGTTGAGGAGATAGATCCGGGGGTTGGCGTAACTACGTGGCAGTTTAGTCGATGTTTTGCGTAAGATTGGATTATAAGGTCGGGCCCTTTTCATCTCCACCAACTCTCTAATAGTGTTGGTTATAGAGGAGACGACGGTAGTAGTGGAGAAGGGAGACGGAGAATGGAAGTCTGTTTCTACACCATCATCGTTTCTTTGCTCTAAGAAGACCTCCAGTTTGAAGAGTTGGTTCAAGCACCAACTCTTTTTGATTTCATGCCCAGACTTCCTCCAAACCCAGTTTCTTGTCAGAGTAATTTGGTGTGAAGGGAAGGGCGTCTGGTGACTTCCAATGTCTACTTTGCTTCAGAAGATTCTTTTAGTAAAACATCACTGAAGTCAGGTGAACTTAAGGATTTGTTATTTTGGAGTACCTGAAAGACTTATTATCTGTAAAGTACCTGAAAGATTCGATATCTGTAAAGTACCTTAATTTACATTTGAGCTTAATAAAATTTATTATTCAAACTTTGTGCTGATATATAGAATAACTCTTTAAATTGAGCTGTTAATAATTTGAAAATTTACGAATAGAGGATGAAATGTAATGCATGAGATTGGAACTACAAACTATATTATAGTAATCGGGGTGTAAAAATATGTTTATAACCTAAAAGATGTGTAAGATTTTGTTTTCGAATTGGATGACTTCGAATTATTGGGGGAAAGATATAACTGTAGAAGTTTTAATATATAGAAAAATTGGAAATTCGAGTTCTGGAATATTGGATTTGTAAAAATATAAGTTCAAGATGGAATAAGTTGAATTCATTGTAAAAATATAAGGTCGATTTGGATAGATAAGTTCAAATAATTTTCCTTAGGATACTTAGGGTTTTCTATTGTGAAATAACATAATATAATTATGGATTGTGGGGGATCTAAAGTAATCATAAATAGGGGAAAATGAGCCTTTAAGCAGGTGGATAAATTGAAATGGAGTGGACTCGATCTGAGAGAATTCGTTTTACCTCTGAGGGACAGTTGACGATAAAGATAGGTGAAGTACGGGAGCAAATTTTTAGATTTTTAGACTATGATGGTGACCTGCCAGTGACTATGTATTAATTTGAAGGTTTAGATTGGATGGGTAGGGAACTTGAGTATGGACGTCGCTTCTACGAGGAGGTATTCTGGGAAGTGATTGTCGAGCCATCAGCTCAAAAAGAGGCTGTAAGACTAATTGTTGAAGATGAGATTAAGTTTGAAGATGTGAGGATTGCTGGAAGTGACTTGATCATGTGTGGTTCCCCAAGACATCAGGGATGTTTTAGGTGTAATTATATGTAAGGGAGTAAATTGTATAAGTTCGAATAACTATTAAAGAAATCTAATAAGAATAAAGTTTGAATATGTCCTCTATTTTTTGCAAATGTTGTTTGCGATTATTGTAAAAAATAAATTTGAATATTTTTAAAATGTTGAGAGCTTTGGAAATGACGTCATCACTTTTGTAAGTTGAATAAGTAAGAAAATAGAAAAAACAAACAACATTTGATTTTATCTCTGGTAAAATTGCTGGGAAAGTTTGATTGTGTACAAGTGTTTAGTCATTATTGGTGGGGGGAGGTCAGAGGTAGATTTGGAAAAAAGAGATAAAATATATTAAAATATAGGGCAGGGGGCAATGATGGGAAGGTATCTTCAATGAAAAGGTGTAAGACGTCTGACATTAATTATGGAAGGGATACCTCAGTTCCAAAACTAAGGGTGGCTCGTGTTAGGCCCAATAACTGCTTATAGTTAGAGAGAGAAAATATAAATAATTCTTCATCTTCTTCATTCAAACGTTTATCACCTTCTGAAAACTTGAAGAACAGTGAGAGAGGACAAAGAAAAAATAATATAATATTTCGCGAGAAATTCATCCAGAGTGATCAACAATTAAAGTGTGAGAGAGAGTTAGAGAGGCTGAGTCACAAAGGTGGTTATATAGCAGCGTTGTGAGGGAAGGATTTTGGCGCTACGTCAGATTCATATTCCGACATAGAAGGTTAGTATATGAATTTGTGATACTGTGAATGTGTTTCTTTCGAAAATCATTTTTGTGGTATGCAAAAATGTTAAAATTACTGTTTATAGCAATCTATAAAGATCTGCTTCATATATTCAAAAAATGAGTTATGAAAGATATATGTATATGGGTGATGTATATGTAAAAGATAATGACGGAATACCTGGGCCTGTATGTAGGTCGAGCATGAGGAGTTTTGTGTAGGACCAAACCTCATCTGTAGAGTTATAATAGATATGGAGACTTTACCTGTTAATGAGGCGTCGACTCTGGTTGATCGGCTGAGTCGGAGAATGTAATATCTGATAGGGAAGGAAAAATAGGAGTTGTTCAATTTCCATATTTCTTAGGAAAATGGTAAGTTTTGATGATTTGAGCAAATACTGAATTCTGCATGATGATTCGAACAACAATGTGGTCGATGCTTGTTGTGTTTTTGTAGGCTGCTCGTTTGATGAAGGGGATTTACCTTGAGGTGGAGGAGGAGAAAGCCGAGCTTGAGAAGGGGAAGGATGAGCTCGAGAAGAAGGTAGCTCATTTGAAAAATGAATTGGCTAGGGAGGAGAAGCGACTAGTCTCCTTGAAGGCTTCCCAAGAGGTGGAGATCAATGAGCAAACAGCAAAAGCGGGAAAGAATTTAGGGTAGGTGGTAGTCCAGCATAATATACTTGGGTACCACTTTCTAGAAATTGGGTACTCCAAAATTGAGGTGAATGATATTATGGCGGACACCTATGTTGAGGAGGAGGAAGATGATGAGGCGGAAGATGTCGCGGTTGGAGTCGTAGACGGGTTCGATGGTATCTCTCCCCAAACGGTGCAAGACAACCTTGGAGATGACAATGAACGTCCAGAGGAAGGGAACGAGAAGGTAGAGTAGAATGTTGACTATATGATTGTGTGATTAGGAAGGGTTTGAAATGACGTAATCTAAGGGAACATTGTTTGTTGGATAACTTTCTGTAGGCTAATATGTTCTTGTAAACCTTATTGTAGGAACTTAAGGACATGTGCCTCAGAATAAAAGAATTAGAAAATTAGCTTGCTAAGGAGAAAAATGCCTTAACGTCCCTGTTATCTTCGCAAACGGAGCTACAGGTTAGAAAAGAACAAGTAATATTTGACTTGTACACTTCTTTACTCTAGAGCAACCAAGTAGAAATTAGAGTGTAGAGACATACCAAAGACATGCTAACAGTTTAAGGGCAATGACACTCAAAGGTGTATAGAAAATATCAAAGTGTTTGAAAAAGTTAGAATATAGAGAATGCATACCTTGGAATTGGAAGTACATGTTATTGTTCATCAAATTGAGATTATACTTCGACTTTAAGTTTAGAAACAGTTTCACACAGTCGATGCCAAAAAATAAAATTTTTGTTAGAAATAGGATGTATGTATTAAGTGAGTATTCTGAATCAAACTTGACATATTGTATCTGTGATATGTAGGTTGAGTTGGAGTCAGCTCGTTTGAACAAAGAAGAGACACACCAATGTAACCAAGAGTTTACGGTAGAGTTTGGTAGAATGAGAGAGGCAAACGAAGATATGGAAGATCAACATGTAAAGGTATATTTCAAGTTCGTCGAGGCAACTCAAACCGTTGATGACCTTACTCGAAAGATCGAAGAGAAGGATGCCAAAATTAGTAAAGGGCAAAAAGAGCTCGCGGAGACAAAAGAAAAGGCAACAAAGCTCAAAAGCCAGAATGATGCCTTGATGATAAAGAGTAAGGAGGCCGATATGGCTCGATACCGTATACAGGCGTTAAAAATGTCGGAGAAAGAGTTACACCGTTTTGTTACCAAGGACCAAATAACCAGCAAAATGAATGAACAAGAGCAGACTCGAGCTGATTTAGGGAATACTAGGGGGAAAATGGAGCGGTTGAAGAATAAAATGACTGAGAAAGATAATAAGCTAAAGAAAGCTCGAGATGACTTATATAATTATGAAATTATGGTTAAGCAGTTGACTGCAGCTTTACCTGCTAAAGATTTAGAGTTTCGATTAGTTCAAAGGAAATGTGATGGGCAGAATAAGAGGGTGGCACAGTTGAAGACCGATTTGGCTATCAGAGGTAATGTGATCTTGATAAAGAAAAAAAATAAATTGTTAAAGAAATTTCCTGTTGGGGAAGGTTTTGATAGGGAGCTCAAGGAACTTCGTGCTCAGGTGGCGGAATTGACTTTGACAAACCAGGTTGAATCAGCTAAAGCTAATAAGAAGGTGAAGGAGAACATCTAATTTATTTCCCGTATAGATAGTCAAATGGAATAACAAAAAACATGGTACAAGAGGTTGAAATAGTGCCTTCAAACGGTAATAATTTTTTTTTCTAGGATGGTCATGCTGGAGGCACCGCGCTCAAAGATGTTAATGACAGTGATTGCCTATTTTGCTGAGGAGGTGAAAATGCTTGAGTTAGAGAGAAATACCTTGCACGACTATTTGTTGGATAGAGGATGTATTTGGTGAGCTAATATAGATCAAAGAAACTGTTTGTACTCCATAGAAACAGAGTTTGGTTCTCGACCTGCTAACTTGGTAGAGCAAGGCAGAGTCACTGTGGCTGTTTGAGCTTGAGAATTTATGGCTGATCATCCTCTTGTTATAGGGAAAGGCGTAGTTGACCTCCCAACAGTAAAAAAGAACCCTTTGTAGTGGCTATATATGTAACTTGAAAAGTATCTGCCGCAGACATATTGAGAGATGAAAGCTAGTTTTACCTTTCCTTTATCTTATGTCTGGTAGAGTTCTTTGATTGAAAACTAGTATTACCTTTGTTTTAATCGCAGAGTATAATTGTTGCAGCCATATTTAGAGATGAAAGCTATTTTTACCTTTACTTTATCCTATGTCTGGTAGAGTTCTTTGATTAAAAACTAGTATTACCTTTGTTTTAATCGCAGAGTATAATTGTCGCAGCCAAATTGAGAGATGAAAGCTAGTTTTTCATTTACTATATCTTATGTCTAGTAGAGTTCTTTGATTGAAAACTAGTACACTACACCAATTTTACTAAATTACCACGGTATTTTTTAGTAGTAATAGTTGTTTTGCCACGGATAAAGTATGTAGTGGAGGTCTGTAGTAAAATGCACGTGGCAATATTTTTGCCATAGAGTTTTTTTGTCGTTATCTAATTTATGTTGATGCGGAGTAAATCCGTGGCAATTTTTTTACCACGGTTTTAATCAGTGGTATAATGTGATATATACCACTATTTTAGTCCATAGTTAATATTTTCGCCACGAAGATTTTTTGTCGTTATCCCATTTATTATGATGTGGAGTAAATCTATGGAAATTTTTTACCATGGATATAATCAGTAGTATAATAGGATATGTAGCACTATTTTAGTCCGTAGTTAATATTATTGCCATGGCCTAAGATTATGGTAATTTAATTTTTATTTGTTTTTTAAAAAAATCAAAAAAATTGCCAAAACCTAAATCACACAATTCAAAAGAACAAGTTGCACCTGTTGTATACATCATATAACATATAAAAAAAATTACACAATTTAATAACTTGTTTCATTTATAAACATTAACCCAAAAAATCCAGGTACACTGATTACATATATATATATAAGAGATATACCAATTCAAAAAGTAGCTAAATACATGGTCCCTATAATAAATCCAAAAAAACCATGGATTAAGAATCAAAAAAAGGAAGTGTAGTGGCTTCAAAAGAAAATAGATTAATATAACGGTATTCAAACCATAACCTCAAAAGTAGTAACGGATCCAAGAATAGGGAGTGTCATTAATCCATTATAAGCCTTCAAAAAGTATGGAATCCAAAGATGGGAATCACCTTGTAAGAAAATTAACATAACAAATAAATTATAAAGGTCAAACCCTTTGTATTTTTAGTTATTAAATGGATAACAAGATGAATTTTAAAAAATGTACAAAATTTTATAAGAACATTCACCTAATAGGCAAAACGCAGAAGAATCCTCAAGTACTTGATCTTCGTGCCAATTAAACGTTCGTCAAAGAAAACCCCATGTTAACCAAAGACCGGATAATTTTTCTTAAATTATATCAATAATAACTTCATATTTTGCCCCCTCGCTTTCCTGGAGACTGAGAAGTACTAACGCCCTCCCAGTGGCAACAATATGCTTGTGGAAGTTCAGGAAATAAGTAACTACCTCTTCTCGCAAAAGAGACGCAGACATCTACAATATAAAGTATGTGGTACTAATATTAGTATTATATGCGCATAATGAAAAATAATAAATTAGAGACTTGTTTTGTTGAAAATATTAAGTATTATAGGTTTATGAAATTATCAGTAATTTTTGTAACTTTTATCATTAATGAATGAATTTGTTCTTTTTTTTAAAAAATATGTAAAAAAAGAATGAAAATTTTAATAATTAATCCATACCCGTGATCTTTCAACATTAACAGTAGGTGTTGTAGCACATCCAGATGATCAAAGATAAGCTACCATATCCTTCCTGTTATTAGTATAAATCATATTCCATATACAAAAATAAAAATTTAACAAAATCTATAAAAGTCTGAAAGAAAAATAACCTAGTGTGATAGGGCTGGCAATGGATCGGGCTTGGGGCGGGTGGAGTAATATCATCCCCATACCCGCTAAAATACCCTACCCCCAAACCCGCCCCAATACTATTTAACTTAAATGGGAAATACCCAAACCCGCCCTGTTTAAATTTGCCAATACCAAACCCGCCCCAACACCCGTTTAACACCCGTTTAAAAAACAAAAATCACATGTACAAAATAACAAAATAAAATAAAATAAAACTAAATCAGGTGCACACACACACAAGAAAAGCTAACAAACATACATAAGAGAAAACAAACATTGGGTAATTATGAGTCAAAACTAGGAAGAACTTCATGTTTCTTACAAAAATTAGCATAGTTAAGTCTTAAAGTTATTACTTAATATCACAACAAAATATAGAGTATCTTCGATGTTCCTCACAACTCAAAACTTTGGAGATTTATAATTTTCATCGTTATAGATTGTTAGTCTTTCTCCCGCAACGAGATGAAATGCCAAGCTACTCTTCAGAGTTCAGTGTTTAGAAATTAGAATTATATTTAACTTGTATGTAAGGGTATTCACGTCATATAATGTATAACTGAGTCGGGTGACGGGGCCCCATTTATTTAAACCTAAAACCAGACCCGCCCCATTAAATAAATGGGATTTTATTTTAAGCCAAACTCGCCTCATACCCGCTATAGTCATAACAAACGTGCCTCATTAAGGGCGGGGCGGGTTAAATTGCCAGCCCTATAGTGAGATGGACAAAATATTAATAGAAAGACATTTATATCATACTTGTTTATAGCCATAGTAAAGTTGAAATCGACATCATGACCAGAAAATCAGGCTGATAAATCATGTTATGCAACATGGCCAGAAAATCATGTGGATAAATAATCTAATGGAAATTGATTTATGTAGGATTATAACATAAACAAAATTTCTTACTCAGTTTGATGCAACACAGCTTCTGGTCATGTTGCATAGCAATTTAAATTTCAAGTTACCTATTTATGATCATGGGTCAGTTTTGAGTACATTTAAGTAATTCGTGAGTAGTAGAAGGGCTCAAATAACAATTGTAGACAACAACTAATTGAGAATATGGGGTCTTTGTGACTAACGAACGAAACAACTCATAGTTAAGGTTCCCTTAGTAGCATAAAGAAAGGGCTCATCGCTAACTGGTTTCTTGTCCAAGGCAAATCAAAGATAAAGATAACAACTAAATAGTAGGGCAAGTATTAAACAGATACCTTTCCTGACACACCAAATGAACATTACTTTAAGTAGCGGAAATGGAAGCTAGGGAATTATTTGAAATGGATGCCCACAAGATGTCTCCATCTACACCCTGCATGAATTGTGAAATAGGTTAAGAAAAGGAAATCAAGAATTGAGGATTTCAACTTAGAGTAACATGTACTATCTCTTCTAAATGAGTAGGTAAAATAACCTCACGATCCACTACATAATTCCAAAATCTTTTCACCAGGCTGAACTCTGGAGGAAATGAGTTGGTCAACTTTTGCTTCAGGATGTAAATATAAAATAAGAAAATTAGACACAACTATTCACAAGTCAAAACTGAAGACTAGACAGTTTTGTGATGAATGGGCAGCCAAACCCATTACAAACTATAGTTTTTGAATAAACCAACTCCCGCACAATGTTGTAAACCAATAATAAATCTTAGAAGGAAATATTAAGGATCAGAGCGAATCAAACTGCAAACTTATCCTTGTGCCGAATAAAAATACATTTTGCATCTTCCACGTGAAGATCAGGGATAAAATCAACAAAAAGTATTCCTGCATTAGCATTCACTATGCATTAACAGTCAATATGAAGCCAATGAAACCAGCAACAATATATATAAAGATAAATAGGAAAATATGAGGAAAAAAATATTGCCTTGGTAATTTGAAACGAATAGATCACGTGCTCCACATGCAGACAATTGAAGAATCACTGGTCCACTAAGTTCCCAGTGCGTGACCAACATGGCCCCAACCTGAAACCCCAAACATTTTATTCATTACAAAATAAATAACATTCAGTTTCCAAACACTATCAAAGATAAAAACATGCCTGTGTAAATTGTGGAATATTCCTTTGAACATTTTCTAGTTTTAGCTTTGCTTTCACTTTTAGGAATGTAACCTGAGCACACAAATTTCGAGAGAATCATAAAGAGACCACAGGAATAAATGTTGAATGATTTTAGTCCTTAACGCCTATCTTTTAATACCACGTACAATATTTTTTGCGTACATGAAGACATTTATTTAACTTAGGCACAACACGCTCATTAACATGAAAAAACAATTGTAACATGGCTAGAAGTCCCCTATCATGCTAGAAGCTCCCTAACCACCATAACCAGATCATAGTTACCGAAGATTAATTATGGATAAGAGTTTTTTCACGTGCATGATGTGAAGGAATGGATAATGTCAAAGACATAATGCACTCTTTCATCGAATCCTTCATTAGCAACAACATTTGATGTAAGTGTATCTAATACTCATGGCCTTCTACTGCTATGCAAATTAATCACAGTTGGTTAAACATTCACTCAAAAGATATACCATGATATCTCAATTTAGAATACTAAGCCAAAACCACTTTACAACTTAAAAATGCTATTATGGTTTTTTAAATACTTTAGCCAACCACTTAAGCCAAATATCACACTAACAACAAAGAGAAATACTAGTGCTTTTATACATAAGACATACCTGTTAGAGAATCAATAATTTTTTTTGATTTTTTTGATATTAGCTTTGTGTTTAATGAAACTAACAAAGTAGCTTCTTTTTTGGCCTGTTTGCTTAATGATTATGGCTTCAAGAAAATTGAACCTGCTGATTTTACTGTTTCTCTACAGGACCTAATTAAAGATGATGCAGATGGCAAGACTTATTATAAGATAGTCTCAGTTTAGCCGACTCACCATCAAGTCAAGCCAGAGTTTATCAGTTCAGAGAATGGATGGGGAAAGATGTTGCCCATCTGATGCAAGTCTCTTATGGGTGGTTGAAGCTTCAATTACAACTCACACAAAGATGCTTAGGATAGATACTCAGAACTTTATCACAAATTGGGCAGAAAAAAGTAACAGACTAGCTGCCTACCAGTAGATCCAGAATGTCCAGAAAATGGATGGGAAAGGTACTAACAATGCAAAGGCAGTTCCTTTTACTCAAGATCCTATCTCAATTTAGAAAATGGACGGGAAAGGCACTAACAATAAATGCGAAGGTTGTTCCTTTTTACTCAAGTACTTATCTTAGAAGTGTAAAGCTGTAACAATAACTCGTACAAGGATGCATAGGAAGCAGGATCATAACCTTTTCAAATCTGGTACAGAAGGAATTACAAAACTATTTCAGGTTAGTCCAATCTAGACTAACTCAGTTTTAGAAAATGGAAGGAGAGGATTCCTTTGCTACAATCCAGGTGACAGAGGCTGAAGCTAATAGCTACAACATCAACATTCTCAAGGGTACAAAGAAAGCATCTTCATATCCTATCTATAATGGAGTAGAAGAAAATTGCAGACTAGTCATTCAGACTGCCTAGAAAATGGATCGAAAAGGCATTCTCAGATCATAAAATGGATGGGGGAGAAAGATGGCCTTTCTGATGTATGCCTTTCATGGATGTTAGAAGCTCATTGATGCAACAATAAATTACATAAGGATATTCAAAGCATGCTAAATTTGGAGCAAAAGGAAGCATCAGAACATCTGCCTTCCTGATTGTTCAGAGTGCCCAGAAAATGGATGAAAAAGACATTTTCAGTTCAGAAAATGGATGAAAAAAAGATAGTTTCAGTTTAGAAATAAATGGATGAAAAAAGCAGTTTCAGTTCAGAAAATGGTTGGGGTAGAACATAACCAAAAGGATGTTCTATCCCTTCCAAAATGGGGGGTAGAAGGAAGCAACAAAGCTGCTGCCTTTCTGCAGATTCTGTTTTGATCAGAAAATGGTTGAAAATGTCTTTCGAGGAATGATCTCTTGCTTGTACTTAAACTTTTGTTTTGTGGCTTGCTTTGTTTTGGTTGTTTATTTTGCATTGCTGTTATCGACTATCTGTTGCAAGGATTTTACTTTGTAATCTTCTTTTTTTTGGTGTTCAGGCCCTCCTTATCCTTGTTTGTAAGGTTTGGAGTAGTCCCCACCTTATAATTATTGCTCTTTTGGTTATGTTATCAGGGGGGTTAGTCCCCCAGCTCAATTTCCAAAAATAAAATGAAATAAATACATAAGACATACCAGAGATATAGTTTTGCTTCGAACCTGTTTGAGAAATCTCCAACTTATGTTTCTTTACAAATTTAATGAATCTGTAAAAATTATATGACGTAAGTACCTAATAAAAATAGGCGGTTACTACTAGCAACATATATCAGAGCAACAATCTAATTTGGACACAACAACCCATGGGGGCAATAAATTTGCACCACCAGGGTAACTACTAGTAGCATATCACAACACAAGAGGTCTAAATACTCCATTTGCTTAAATAAATCATACAATTGATCTTAAGTCACTACAAGAAAAAACACATATAATAGCGTGGGAAAAACGCTATCAAAAGCTACGATAGCGTTTTTCGACCGTTTTATTCTCCCATGCTATCCTTTTTACAATAACATTTTTTTGAACGCCATTAAATAATAACATTTGAGCAACGCTATCAATTTATTTGAGATGGCGTTTAGATAATGCTATCTATTATCTTTTCATAGCGTTTGTCTAGAGCTATATATTTGTCTTTTCCATAGCGTTTGTCTAATGCTATCTATTGTATTTTCTATAACGTTTGTCTAATGCTATCTATTGTTTTTTCCATAGCGTTTGTGTAGTGCTATCTATTGTCTTTTCCATAGCGTTTGTCTAATGCTCTCTATTGCCTTTTCCATAACGTTTTTCTAATGCTATCTATTATATTTTCCATAGCATTTTTCTAATGTTATCTATTATATTTTCCATAGCGTTTTTCTAATGCTATATATTATCTGTACCATAGCATTTGTCTAATGCTATCTATTATCTGTACCATAACATCTTCAAATGCTATATTTATTCAACAAATTAGTAGTAGAAAACAATTATAATGTTTAATAATTCTATCATTAATACTTTCTAAATTACAAAAATAAAATTAATATTTCATCAAATAAATAAAAGTCACAGTTTTATTACAAAAATGACTCTAATACAATAAAAGTTGATCTTATAATCATCATATTCAGGTCTTCACCAAAAAAGAAAGAAAAATAAAAGCAAATCCCTTCTTATCTATGTACAATGACCAAAACACTGTAGGAAGTCATTTCTAACTGTGCCTCAATCATAAATTGCATAAAAGAAACAAAAAAGAGTGTAAGCAAATTAAATTTCAAATACTAAAACAATCATACCATATCTAATCCGAAAATGAACACCAATCATGAATCTTACTTTAAATTTTCTTATATAAAGATTAGCTATAAGTCAACTAATGCAAAAGAATTGGATTATATAAGGATGTAGTGATGGAGAATAAATAGTTAAGTTATAAGGGTTTATTATACCTGAATCAATGATCCTTCATAACCACGTATTTTTTGGGACATACAATAAAACTCTTTAAAGCACCACCAATTGTATTTGCATCACCAGTTGCCCTCCATAACGGGAATGAAGGGTTTACGGCATTCGTAACAACAACTTTGCATTCATTAGTCCCAAGAATTTGATTATGCAGTATGCATTTAGGATCTTCTATTACCCACTGTGCATGAGCAACAATAACCTTAAAGCCCTTCCAACTTAACAATTTGCAATTGGTGTCTTTAGCCTTTCTTTTACATTGTACCTGAAAAGAAAAATCAAGATTATATTTGCAATTCTATATTATATGGTTATATAAACTTGGAAGTGTTGAGATTTCAACTATATTATATACAGTAGTCTCTCTATAGAGAAATCAGGGCTAGATATTTCATAGAGAAGCTTAATTGGTATAAATTTTATTAGAAGATGTATTATAAAGGCAAGGCTAGCTCTAGTCCTCCTCTTTAAAAGAAGGTTGATATATTATTTTCAATTATATATCTAATAAAAAAGCAAGCCCAAAAAGAAAAGGATTTACTTGGGGGGTAGACGTTTGTGTCTATAATACTTCATCATCCGCTATACTTCGTACCTCCGATACACTTTGTGCCTGCAAAATGACAAATGAAAGAAATGAGAAATATGTGGAAAAAAAAACTAATAATAGTATTTTTAAGAGATGACTTTGCTCTCACATTATAATTTTCTTGTGAAAGTGAATAGGGTGTATTTGAAGACTGCAAATCTCCCGTACTTTGACCCTGAAGTTCACATAAAAGACATGAAAATATCGAGAATAAACAATATTGTGTCAACTACTATTCATCCATATGTTTGAAAGATAAGCACTGCCTTTGTATAATCAACAAATGGATTCATCTGTCTGAACCATACAGATGCTATTCATAATCAAATTCTTAGGGGATCATACAGATGGATTCATCTGTATAATCAAAGACATGCACCCTAATGTATTATGCAACTGTTACGGGAGACTAATTATGTATTTCAACATGTTTATTTACTTACTTTATATAGTGTTAATTAACATTATCTAAACATGTTTATTGTAGGGTGAATTCGACACCTGTTATCAAGATGTACCCAAGATTTATCAATCATGATGATGGTACTTGCTTTAAGCCTGGCGAAACAAAGTTACGCATTTAGTTCAAGTTCGAAAAAAATATATCCAATAAACATATACATAAAGTTTGACTATGTTTTAGTTTGGAGAAGTTAATTCAATTAGATTCCTTATGTTTACTTTTAATGGAGAGATTTTATGCTCTTTAATATTATCTCTTATTCATATAATATGAGGAAATAGTTGTAGGGTAAACCCAGTAAAATATTATACCCGTATGGAGATTGCAATATACCCAAGACATAAAAATCATATCTAAATTCAAATAATACAATCAATGAGATCAACTATGCATTATTGGACAATATTATTGAGAGAAAGAAAGATGAAATCTTACAAATAAATAGCCTTCTATCCTCAATATCTTCTGCCAAAAATGTTAATTCTGAATACAACCTTTATGCATCTCAAACAAGCAAAAGTCAGGATCGGTCAGACCAGGGATGGCATTCACATCTTTGCCAAAATAATGAACTACATTATATTCACTATAATAACATTCATTATATGTAGCAAAGTACTCAATGCCTACTACTTCTGAGCATTTGAGATCAAAGAGGAGTAAAGTAAATTGGTTTTCTGTCCCTTGGAACAATTGGAGCACACCAAGGAGCAAATTCACTATCTGGAGGGCTTTTAAAAGGAATCTAAGAACTTAAGACAAACTAGTGCAAATAAAAGTCTTGAATGACTCTTATTGCCCCATCTGTGGAGTTGTAGAAAAAATGAGGCCCACTTATTTATGGCGTATGTGCTTGCAAGTACTTTATGGAGGAAGATTCTTTTCAAATGCATCATTTTTATAGTAACCACTTTACAGACTAGGATGATCTGGCTACTGTAACTCAGCTCAAAGTTTGATCCTCCAAACCATGTTGCAGAAAAGTGATTTAAGTAGGACCAGAATTTGGAATTTTTGGGGGGACTGGAATTTATTTGCCTCTGGATGACAAAATTCGAGCTTGAGTTTCTCATTTATTCTGGCTTGATTACTGAAGTGGTCGTGCTGGGCATGGCTACAAGGAGAAGTTCATTAGTTAGAGTACGTAGGAATTTCGTAGGTGCTCTATCTTCTGCTATTCTAGAGTGGTTGTTAATATTTCTATTGTTTATTGACGCCTTATTCTCATATTTGGTGACGAAATTCGCTCGCTACTGTGAACTACAAACCCCTTGTCTCCTGTGCTCGAGGCTTGATCATATCCTGGGAGACGAGAAACCCGGATTCTATAAGGATTTAGTTTGTGATGTTCATAAATTGGAGATATCGTCATTAGTTTTTTGTCAGATTCACAATAAACTTGCCAATGTACATAGAATGTGTGAGAGTTGCCTCGTCTCATTTGCTACTGAAAAAAAGTCAAATACAGAAACATATAAGTTATTAGTTGGTAAGTTGGGGACCGATCTTGATTCACTAATAAAGCATCCCAAGCTCAGATCATCGGCTGAAAGTATAGAAACTAATATAAAGCATAAAAGATTCGAGAAGGGCTAACTTTATTATTATTCGATTATTACAATGGAAGAAGACCTTCTCCTTATATAGTTACAATTACTTGGGCGCTAAGTAAGAATATCCTATATTTAGAGAATTCTATATTTAGTATATATCCTATAATAGATATATTCTATATTCAACATATATTTTATATTCAACACTCCCCCTCAAGATGAAGCATAGATGTCAATTATGCCCAGCTTGTCAATCATGTCGTTAAATATTTGTCAAAACACTCATTTAGTAAGAATATTTGCAAGTTGATCTTCCGACTTCACGAATGGAAAAGATATACACCCTTTGTCAATATTTTCTCTGATAAAGAACTGATCCACTTCAACATGTTTCATACGATTATGTTGAATTGGATTGTGTACAATCATAATCGCTGCTTTATTGTCACAGTGTAGATCCATTGCTTTCATGAGTTTAAATCCAAGATCCTTCAATATATTCCGTATCCATAGTAGTTCACATACTCTATGAGCCATACCCCGAAACTCAGATTCTGCACTTGATCTAGCAACAAACTTTTGCTTCTTAGCTCTAAATGTTATCAAACTCCCACATACAAACGTAAAATAGCCTGAGGTTGACCTCCTGTTTGTCATATCTCCTGCCCAATCTGCATCGGTGTATCCCATCACTTCCATATCACCACCTTTCCGGAATAAGAGACCTTTTCCCATAAATTTCTTCAAGTACCTTAGTATTCGAAAGACCGTCTTCATATGTTCTTCACTTGGATTATGCATTAATTGATTTACGACGCTAATGGCATATGCAATATCCGATCGAGTATGGGAGAGATAAATTAGTCTTTCCAGTAAGCGTTGGTACCTTCCTTTGTCACATGGAACTTGGTCAGAAAACATTACCAAGTGATGATTCGCTTTAATCGGTGTATTTACCGGTTTGCAATCAAGCATCCCAGTTTCTGCAAGAAGGTCTAATATATACTTTCGTTGAGACATGAAAATACCTTGACTTGATCTTGTAACTTAAATGTCTAAGAAGTATTTTAACTGTCCCAAATCCTTCATCTCAAATTCCCGTGACAAATAGTTCTTCAGTACCTCCATTTCTACTGAGTCATTTCCAGTAACAACCATATTATCAACATAAACAATAAGAGCGGTAAGCTTTTCTGACTTCCATTTTATAAACAAGGTATGATCAGAATTACTTTGTCTATATCCAAATGCCTTCATGTTCTTCAAAAACTGTCCAAACCAAGCTCATGGCGACTGTTTTAACCCGTACAATGCCTTCTTTAATTTGCATACTTTTCCTCCTTGAGAATTCGTGACTCTAGATGATAACTCCATGTATACTTCTTCTTCTAAGTCTCCATTGAGAAATGCATTTTTCACGTCAAACTGTTGTAATGGCCAATCTTGATTGGCTGTAAGAGAAATAAGTACATGAAAGTGTTTATCTTTGCCACTGGGGCTAAGGTCTCCTCGTAATCTGCACCATACATCTGCGTATACCCTTTGACAACTAGTCTGGCTTTATACCTATCAATAGTTCCATCTGAATTCATCTTTACAGTAAAGATCCAACGACACCCAACAATACGATATCCGTGAGGTTTATCAACAAGTTCCCAAGTATAATTCTTTTGTAATGCATTCATCTCTTCATTCATGGCCTTCTTCCATCATGGATCTGATAGTGTTTCTTGCAAATTACTAAGAATAAATACAGAGGATAATTGATTCATAGTGCATGTAAACGACTTAGCCAACCTATGGGTGGACACATAATTAGAAATTGGGTATTTGGCTTTAGAATTGATATCTGGTTCATAAGTAGATTTTAGAATACCTTTAGTAGGCCTTTCTGAACGTCTAGGTTGAATATCATTAACAATATTAGGATTAGGTAATACCTGAGGTTCAACATTCTGTGGCGGTGCTTCGGTAGATGGTGTTAGAATGTTGGAGTCACGGGCAACTTCAACTACTTCAGCTTGATCTCCCCCAGTCGTCTAATCCTCTCCATTCATATGACGTTCATCTTCAATACCCTGATCTCCCCCTGTCATCTGATCTGCTTTACTTTCCTTTTCATCATCATTTAGGTTACTACGCTTGTTCAAATTTCTCGTCAAATCCTCTAGTTCCTGAAACATATCCCCAATAATAGGGAACTTTCCTTCACCGTCATTATGTTTCTCCCCCTGAAGGGAAGATCCCACAAAATACGCCTCCAATTCTCGAAACGAAAAATCCAAAGAGATATACACCTTCTCCTTCACAAGATCATAACAACGATAACCCTTTTTAAAATCAGCATATCCAAGAAACAAACACTTTTGAGTACAATGATCCAATTTTCCTCGCTGATGTTTAGGTATATGAACAAAGACAACACATCCAAAAACACGTAGTTCTAGGTTTAGCATTGCAGGGATGGTGATAAGATCATAAAGTTTTTGGAAGGGGGTCTGAAATTCAATGACCCTAGATGGTGTGCGGTTTATCAAGTAAACAACAGATTTTAACATTTCTCCCTAATAATTCAATTGCATATTCATTCCAAAAAGAGATGCACGAACAACTTCTAACAGCTGTCTATTCATTCGTTCAGGTAACCCATTTTGCTGTGGGGTATAAATATTAGAGGTTTGATGTCGAATAATGTTATTTGTCAAGAACTCCGACATGTCATTATTAGTAAATTCTCCTCCATTATCAGATTGATACACTTGTATCCTCCTTTGGAATTGGGTCAAAACCATCTGATAATTTTTTTTAAATACTTCGAAAACTTAACTTTTATGGGTAATTAGGGATACCCACATCATACGAGTACACTCATCGATAAAAGTCACAAAATAACGAGCTCCAGACAATGAAGGAATACGTGCAGGACCCCATACATCAGAGTGAATAATACTAAAAGGTTCTGAACTTTTATTAAAAATTGGAGAGTATGTAATACGATGACTCTTAGCTAGTTCACAAATATCACACTTAAACTCTAAAATACTATAATTCGAAAATAACGACGAATTTAATTTATGAAGATACCCGAAGGATAGATGACCCAGTCGCCGATGCCATAACCACACATTAGCTTTTGCTTCTTCGATTCCTCCGACTTTATTCACCTGATGAATTCTCTGCTCTTCACTATTAGTCAGGTCCAAATAGTAAAAATTGCCTTTTCTAACACCACAACCAAGAACCTATCGAGTCACTATGTCCTGAAAAATAAAAAATTGAGGCCAAAACGTCACAGTACATATAAGTGCAACAGTGATCCTACTAACAGACAAGATATTGTACTCTAGAGCAGGGACAATAAGGACAAAGTTTAATGTCAGGGATTCAGATATGTCAGTGGAACCTTCTCTAATTACAGGAGAGGAACCACTATTTGATATGTATATAGAGGTTTGGGTTGAAGGTGTAATGGATGATATTATGCTAGAGTTGTTTACCATGTGATCTGATGCACCAGTATCAATTAACCAAGTACTATTCAAAGAATTTACAACTAAAACACTACATTTAGTTTTCATACCTAAGTGGGCAACATTCACTGAAGGAGAACTTTTAACAGCATCCTTCTTCGCAACTATATTCTTCTTTGGTCGCTTTGTAAAATCTCACCATTCCGGATACCCAATGACTTCATAACACTTCTGTTTTGTGTGCCTCTTTTCTCTACAGTGGGTACACTCAAGATCAAGGCGGAGAGGTCGAGTCTCTCTATGAGAATTTCAGGAACCTTGTGGTTGTCCCTTTTATAATTTAAGTTTGATGATATCATTGTTGTATCATCATTGGAACCCATTGGTCGAACTGCTACATCGATTTTCTGGTATATGGTACAGTAACTTCGAACTGCTACAATAATTTTCTGGTGTCTGCTACAGTAACTTTGAACTGCTACAGTACTTCGAACACTACTGCTACATTGACCTCGAACTGTTGCAGCTACAATAACTTCGAACTTCACAACAAAATTAAGCTTCGTGACAGCAATTTACAGTAACTTTGAACTGCTACAGTACTTCGAACACTACTGCTACATTGACCTCGAACTGTTGCAGCTACAATAACTTCGAACTTCACAACAAAATTAAGCTTCGTGACAGCAATTTGCAGTGGAATTCAATTCAATTCGAAAGAACCAGGTTCAATTATCGAACCCGCTCTAACACCATGTAGAAACTAATACAAAGAATAACAGATTCGAGAAGGACTAACTTTATTATTATTCAATTATTACAATGGAAGAAAACTTTCTCCTTATATAGTTAAAATTACTTGGGCGCTAAGTAAGAATATATTATATTTAGAGAATTCTATATTTAGCATATATTCTATATTAGGTATATTCTATATTCAACAGAAATGTATTGTTCTTGTTATAATGTGCCATGGGCATCAAGGCCATGTACTGACGAATTGATCCAGATAATACCAGTTGGGCTCAGTGTATCTAAATTAGATATCCCGTTGCAACATTCAGTAAGAGATTGGGATTTAGAATTTCACACAAACTTGAAGAAAAGAAGAGAAAAACTATCTGAGCAAAGGGCTTTATCTTTTGGAAATCACGGGTTTGATTCCTTATCTCATGTCGGATTCACCGAGCTAAAGATCTCATCCGATTCTGAGTCTCAATTTTTGTATTCTAATGATGACGATGCAAAGGTCGTAGTTGAGGAAACCCATGTTCACAACGAAGTATTTGTACCTCACAGTATTCAACCACAGATCAGTTTATTGAAGCTTATCTCGGACTGTTTGGCTCCAGAAATGCTGATTGGTCAAACGCGTGCCCCTGTTCCTTCATTTGATATGGACAAGCCCCATGACACAACACCTTCAAATTCTTCAGTATGGACTGTTTCTGTTGGTCACGGGTACGGTCTTGAGGAGCTTAATTGGGACCAAGTTGATCAAAAAGCCAATTTTCATGAATTTCCCGAGCTTATCTCATTACATGATGATCCATCGCCGTCAAATTTTGTTGAAGGGCTTACTGTAGTATCAAGAGTCATTAAATGTTTCGGGGAGTTGTGATATTGACGAGGCCTGCAGGAATAAATTTGGGGAAAACTTTGAGCCAAGAAATGCGGTGATCCCCTCTATGGAGCCAAGTTTTGAAACAATACAGGTTGTTGGAGTATCAAGAGAGACATTGGACGTTGCGGGACTTGATGATGGAGGCACATCTATCATTCAGAGTGATGAAGTTTGTAAGACAGAATTTCTGTCCAATTTTATGGATTTAAGTGATTCTTACAATCTGGTTATCGGTAATAACGACTCAGCAAATATTAGTGAAGATCTGAAGCTATTGTTCTCACAAATATCTTCTGCCAGAGGACTCGAGTTATCAACTAAAGATACGACTCTTCAGGTTCATGGGCATGGGGACGAATCAAAGACGTCTGATGCTAGCTCTAGTGGACTCTACACGCTTCGGAGGAAAATATCAATTGAGAGGAATAAATCTGGTTTTGAGTCTCTAGATGGAACTCATGGAAGTATTGTGAGTGCTCTTCAAGTTCATGGGCATGGGGACGAATCCAAGATGTCTGATGATTCTAGTTCTAGTGACTCGACACGCTTCAGGGGAAAATATCAATTGAGAGGAACGAGTCTGGTTTTGAGTCTCTAGATGGAAGTATTGTGAGTGAAATTGAAGGTGAGGGTACGGTGGATCCGGTTGAAACGGCAAGTTGAGCATGACCGGAAATCTATGAGTGCTTTATTTAAGGAACTTGAAGAAGAAAGAAACGCTTCAGCAATTGCTGCAAATGAAGCAATGGCGATGATTACTAGGTTGCAAGAGGAGAAAGCATCACTACATTTGGAAGCTTTGCAGTATTTAAGAATGATGGAAGAACATGCGGAGTATGATGTAGAAGCACTTCAAAAGGCGAACGATCTTCTTTCTGAGAGGGAGAAAGACATACAGGATTTGGAAGCAGAGCTCGAATTTTATCAAAATAAATTACCAGACGAACCGGACATGGAGAGGCCAGAATTGGTGTCCGATTCAGATGTATGCTGCATTGGAAATAGCACCACCGCTCCTACCGCACAATCACCTGTAAAAATAGAAAACCATATACGCATTTTGAAGGACTCTTCAATAGATTTTGACGATGAAAAATATTATATCTCACAGTGTTTGAAGATGCTGGAGAGTAAACTTAATCGATTACCAAACATTGGGGTTTATATGGATGCATCTAATGCTGGACACTCTGAGAGCAAAGCAAATGGAGTAAATGGTCTAGACGAGCTTCATTCAAGTGAGGCAGCTAACGGTAAAACTGAAATGAAGAAAGATGAGAAAGAGAATTCATGTCTAGACTTAATTTCTATTGAAAATGAGGTACTAAATTTAAACGAGAGATTGGAAGCACTCAAGGGTGACCGAAATTTTCTCGAACATGTTGTAAATTCACTTAGAAATGGTGATGAAGGAGTAAGATTCATTGAGGGGATAGCTCATCACCTGGGAGACTTGCGTAAAGTGAGATAAGATAAGACTTACTCGAGGCTTCTCAAAGATACAATTGAATTCTGAGCGTGGTGGTCGTGTTGCATTTGAAGAGATCACCATGAACGACCAGGATAGATATAATACAAATGACTTGCCCGCAGTCTCCATCCGTGTTCTTTATGTATGGGGTTGCCGCAGTCTCCTTCCGTGTTCTTTATTTATGGGGTTTCATATTTCTTTTTGCGCTGCACTTGCTTGGTTTTTCACACGGGTTGCTTGTAGAGTTCGTGAGGCGTGACTTTTTTGATATTATTGGGAAGTGAGTTATTTAACCGTAAAAGGGTTTATTTTTGGTTTGTATAAAAGTCGTTATGAGTTCCCCTTGTATATCAAACACATCAAGACTTCACTTGTTTAGTTTCAGAGTTTATTTTCCTCTGTTCACTGTCATAGTTAAATTCTCATAAGTAAACAATATTTTTGATAAAAAAGAAAGAAAAAAAGAAAGAAGAAGATGTTACTACTGAACTCCTAAAAGTAGCTTTCTGCACTATGGTTAACCATGTATGGAGAGCTAGGAACCTTAAAATCTTTGAGAATAAGATGTTTATTTCTCAAACTATTCTTTAAGAGATCATATCTGAGGTCAAATCAAGGGGAAATCAGACGAACTCAAGCTTCTATGCTCATTACAGAGATCCCAAGCTATTGTACATTTGGGGTATGTGCTCTCATTATCCATCTTGTAAATGGGAACCACCTCCAACAGGCTACTATCTGCTCAACTGCAAAGGAAAATGCAATATCCATGGAGGTTTTGGTGGATTGATAAGAGACCATACAGTTGTCTTCAATATAGGTTATGCTGGCAGATCTCATCATACTGTTGTAGAGTATCATGAATTAGAAGCTATCCGAGCAGGTTTGCAAGTAGCCATCAAGAACAACATCAAGAAGCTTCATGTGGTACCTGACTGTGTTGATGTAGTGCTGATGCTAGAAGGGAAAAAAGATCTTATTTGGCAAGGTAAAAGTCTTTATGCAGAGGTCCTAGCTCTCATTTCACAATTGGAAGAGGTAAAAATTCTCTATAATTTCCTTGCAGCAAAATCTTGTGCACATTTTTTGTCCACCTTTTATAATGTAATATGTGAAATATGTATAACCCCCAATACCATTCCTGCTAGTTTATGTGAAAAAAATAAATAAATAAAGGTCGGGTGCATAATCAGGACAACCCTTCTTTAGATAACCTGGTATTACTTGGCTTTGGACTGGGTAGCTTTCGACGTCTTTGTAATAATCAGACAGGAAATCTAGTACCGCATGTGATTCACCAACAAAGCTATCGAGCTCTAAGGGATTGAAGATTTCAATTGGGAGGCTAAGTCCTGGTATGATATTCTTGCGAACATCGTCAAGAATGGACTCTAAAGGTTCTGGTGAGTCAGGTGCATATTCAGGACAACCCTTCTTTAATTAACCTGGTGTTACTTGGCTTTGGACGG
Source organism: Kingdonia uniflora (assembly GCA_014058105.1). Classification (NCBI taxonomy): domain Eukaryota; kingdom Viridiplantae; phylum Streptophyta; class Magnoliopsida; order Ranunculales; family Circaeasteraceae; genus Kingdonia; species Kingdonia uniflora. The sequence goes on from JACGCM010001722.1 coordinate 570,005, forward strand.
GGTAGCTTTCAACGTCTTTGTAATAATCAGACAGGAAATCTAGTACCGCATGTGATTCACCAACAAAACTATCGAGCCCTAAGGGATTGAAGATTTCGGTTGGGAGGCTATCCATTTTGCCTTAAAAAAATGGAAAGTATGATGGCTTGGCTTCCACTCGAGTTTAAAAATGAGTACTTACTAATGGTATTTGGGAAGCTTGATGGCAAGTGACAAAATTTTAATAATGAGAAGTGCAGGAACAACAAAGGAAGCTGACAAATCACAAAAGGAAAGCCTTGCTTCTCTTATGTAATGGTTTATGGTGTTATGAGGTATCCATGCTTTCTTATAATGGAAAATTTTAAATAACTAAATAATGATTATGTAGAAAATCATAAGTAATAAATAGAATTAAAATTTTATTAACATAATGAGTAGATTTTCTAAATACACTTGCCAAAAAACTTAAAGTTAAGAGCCATATTCAGAAAGTAGAGAGATATAGTTGGAATATAATCTAGGAGATGGATTAGAGGAGAACAATTAGGAAACTTTGAGAAAAATTCTAATATGTAGGGGGTACATTGGAAATATAATAATGCTTGGGAGATATTATAAGCTGGAAATCAAGATACTATTGAAGATTTCTGGAAATCTCAGTGGGGGCAGTTGCCCCCGCTGGTTCTTATGTGGCTTCGCCACTGACTCGTACCCACCTTTAAAGCCTAATTCGAGGCCATTATTCGGGTATATATCATTATTCCATTTGCATCACAACATGTACTTTCCATATAGATTATTCAGAGTGTGATCATAGTTAGTTTTATTTAGTGTTTCAAATATAAGACATACTCCTTTTATTTTGTTAACTTCAATTTAGAATTCCATTTTGGAGGAAAGGACCACCAGATTTTACTAAAACCTATATATAGTGGTGAAACTTTTAGGGGTATATTACTATGGTTGAAATATGGGATCAAGTCCGAACTTGAAAAATAATACAGCCAGGAGCTACGGTTAAAGGGAAGCTACTGATTTGGTTAGAGCAAGATTAAAGACTAATTGTATAGAGTTAGACCAATTTATTGTACTTGATGCTACATGTGGTTTAGTTATTATGGAATGGGAGAAGCTAAATGAGGTCAGTCTGTGAGTCTAATTTAGCTTTACTCTCATTCTCCCTACTCTCTTTGTTTTTATCTCAGTATTCATCATGACAAGTAACTTTACAAAATTTAAACTAGAAAATCAAATCAAGGACACATGAAATGAGAATAATGCCAGGGCCAGTACTGCTATGAGTATCCTAGATCTCAAATAGCCATTTGGATTTCATAAACAATAAGCATGAACCTCATGCGCATAGAACCCCTTAATAGTATAGATAGATTTAATAGCTAAGAAACACAAGTATAACACTAATAGTAATTGATACAATTATAGACTAATTTGGAAGATTGGTGTTAAATTTACCTCCTGATTTGACCCTTTGATGTAAATGACTTCTGTATAAACACAAGTAACAAGAATCAACTTTAATTTTTTTTTCGAAGACTACTATTCCACAATTGCACAACCTAAACAAAGAATGAGATCAAATCATAAATTTGGAGAGAAAGAAGATGTATTACTAACCCAAACAAAACCCTAACGAAAATCAAATCAGAATTGGGTATGCTCTGCAAGGATGCCATAGTAATTTTCGAAATGGGTGTGCTTGATTCTGCAATTGCTCAACCCAAACCAAACCCGAACGAAAATCAAATTAGAATTTGCTTGATTATACGCAAACAATACCACAACTGAGAGTTAGAAAGAGAAAAACCTGATAAGGCTTTTGAAGATACAGAGGAAGTGATCGATCAGGGCTTTGACATGGTTTGGAGAAATTGGGGGAGGAGAGTACTGTGGTAAGGTTGAGAGAAGATGTGTAGTAAGTGAAGAATGAGATGCTTAGAATCGATAACACAGTTCTCGAGCTGGAGACTTCAGCTCCAAAATGCAGTTTTTTTAAAATGCCTATTAGAGCAATCACAAACAACACTGTTAATGGTTAAGCTGTTGTAAACAGTGGGGAAAAACATAGGCTACGATAGCATTTATGTAGAAAATGCTATAAATGTTAATTTTTAATAGCATTCACTATAAATGCTATAAAATTTGTGCTATTAAAAGTATTTTTTCTTGTAGTGAGTGTTCAAAATAAGAATTAGATTGTCGTAATGTATATCACATTTAAATTTTAAGTTGTATGGAAAGCTAGAAACCGTAAGTTCTGGCGGACTCCCTCGCGATAACGAAACTCCAGTAGATTCAAACTCAAGGGACAAGTATTGGAAAAATACTCGACGGATCTTCTGAACTGAAGTCATTGAGAGGATTACAAATCAAAATTAAAAAGAGATCATTGTAATTTTATACTTTGTTCCAAACCCCAATTCAAACGAGAATCTTCTAGCAGTTCAATTTAAATATCTCAATGACTTTAGTTTAGACGCAAAATCTAATAATCCAATTTTACCCAAATGAAATATTAACCAAAAACTAAAAACTAATTTCACAAATTTCACCCAAAGAATTTTGATTTCAAAGAAAAAAATCTAATTCATCCACAAATCATATGCTAATTTTCTCAAAAATTAAAGTTAGATTACAATTGAGAGTAAGAATAGTTCAGAAGTTAGGGTTTAAGAACTTACTAGTTTTCTGAATTGCTTTAAGAGAGAGAGAGAGAGTGAGAGTAAATCAGAGAAGAACTTGAAGAGATTGTAGGATTGGGCTTTGATAAGATTGTGGTTAGGATGCGAGGAATCTCTGAATAATTTATCTTTCTACGGTTCAACATAAGAGGAAAGAACATATTTTAATTGGAAAACTAAGCAGAATCCCAATTAAAACTAAAGGGAAAAGTAAATGGAAAAATACCACGGACATACGATATTTTACCACAGGCTATCGCCGTAACAAATTTGCACATCAATTATCCGTGGTAAACTATTAAAGAGACTGTGCTAATTTTACGATTTTGGTATAGTGGTACTACCTTTATTTTAATCGCAGAGTATAATTGTCGTAGCCATATTTAGATATGAAAGCTAGTTTTACTTTTTCTTTATCTTATGTCGGGTAGAGTTCTTTGATTGAAAACTAGTATTACCCTTATTTTGATCGCAGAGTATAATTCTCGCAGCCATATTGAGAGATGAAAGCAAGTTTTACCTTTGCTTTATCTTATGTCTAGTAGAGTTCTTTGATTGAAAACTAATATTATCTTTGTTTTAATCGCAGAGTATGCTAGAGTCGATCAAAGCTAGTTTTACCTTTGCTTAAACCAAAATAGAGGTCGATTGAAATCTAGAATTACCTTTACTTTAATCTATATATTATCTACGTAAGTTGATCGATTATAAACCGACGTCTTAAAAGACCCGTAAGCGTACGGTGTACCGTTAAGTACAAGGGTAAGCGGGGTCATATCCCAAGAGACTTGTGGTACGAATTATACTTCGAGCTACTAGTTTTATCCAATAACAATGAGTTTGCGTAGGTTTTAAAATAAAAAGAACAACGAAACAAATTACAAGATAAATTAGAGTGGAAACCAAGGCATCGATTCTACTCCACCCTTTAAAACCCTTAGATAACATAAATAATTAAAGTAAATTACGAGTTCCCGTATCGCATATCATTGGTCGGGAATATGCAATACATCAAAAAATACAAGAGATTTAGTAATCGGGAACTACCCATAAACCAACTTACTCAACCATGGTCCGGTTGATAAGTATGGATTATGTTCTCTCCTCCATGTTCCTAACCTATCTTGTTATGGTCCAACAAGATGGTTACATAGATTTATTATTCATCCTAATCCTAGCTATGGTCAAGCATAGGACGAAGGAATACGAATATGCAAAATTTTGGGATAAAGAGAAGGTAATTACTCTAAGTAAGCTACACAATCTACACTAAGGCTACATTGGGTGGAGCTTCCTCTAGCCTTGGCTAAGAAGATTAACTACTCATCCCTTTGATCATTGCTATACTACTATTACTATGATAAAATTAAAAGACAAGAACAAGAGAAAGAATAAGCTTTATTGCTATGAACTTTGATTTACACTCTCCAAGATTATCTTTCATGGGTAGGATTCCCCTCCTATGTATAGAGTATAGGAAGGGTTACTAAAAATTACCATTAATATAAAATCTCCTAAATAGTGCCTAAAATCATGCATTACAACTCATGAGAATAATATATATATATATATATATCTAATTCTCTTCAATGGGCTTCCATGCATGGGCATTTGGTTGACAACTTCAAATGAGAATCATTGTTGGAGTGCATCGCCCTTGTTCTTCGTTAAAAACTGGAAAATTGTACGACTTGTTTATCATGTGACCGATTTCTGTAAATACAAACAAAAACACTATTAGTGTCATATTTATTTAATAAATGACTAGGTAGATATAAATTTAGGAGTTGTACACGTAAATATTACGTGTCTATCAAATACTCCCAAACTTATATTTTGCTAGTCCTCGAGCAAAAGTAAACAAAAACCATTTTTGCCTGTCACGCCGTTGCATTTAGCGTATGCAATAAGCTGTTAAACCCCCCGGTTTAGCCTGGTGGACGAGTGTTATCTCGTGAGGGTTTGCAGTGATTATACCTACAAAAGTCAGTAATGACATTTTAAGCAATTCTAGAATACACATGACTCATTTCCTGTGAACTTAACCTTACTTAGTTGTGACAAAAATATACTAATGAAAAAATCCTTAAACTTGTTATTCCCCCAAGTATGTCAAAAAATATTTTAAGCTTATCCGAAACTAGAGCTACTACCTCAAAATTAGAAAGAGATTCAAGTATTTTTCTTTAGCTATATTTGAGTGTACAATAAAAATAGTTTTATCGCCTAATACATTGTCTAGAATAATTTACTCAGTTTTTGGCAGTCTAGTTCTCACTGGAATAAATTTAACGGTCAGTTCGACAAGTGCCTTAGTCAATTCGTCTTCCTAGAATTTACTTTTTTTCTTTTCTTTTGTAAGCCTTTTCTTTTGAGTACTTTATTTCTTAGTGAAGCCTCCGTAACAAGGAGTTTTTGGTCGACAATCCCCGCTAGTTGGCTAAGGTTGTTAGGGTGTGGTACCCTATCATGACCTAGACTCAAGATTCTCACAAGTAATATTTTCTTGTGCTCCTTTCACATAGTTCATGGTCAAACTCGAGATTGGTATTAATTTTTCCTCTTTCAGTTCTTAATCATGCGAGTAGCCTTGCAGCGTGAAAGTTTTTAGAGCATATTTGGCTTATTTATTATTTTTTCTTAGGAATGAACTTATTCTCAGGCAGTTGTCTCCTTTGTAGCAAACTATTCCTAAAATAAATGCTAAATTTCCCTTATACTAAGCAAAAATCTATTGAAGGTATTAATTGTAAAACTTCAATGAAGTACACGTTTTCAAAATATGCTAAGTTTAACTTGAATTAGTCGCTAATAAAAAGATAGTACATTAAGCTTAAGATATTCCAAAATATTTTATTGTATACTTGGTACAATTTCAAAATTTAGGTTTTTCCATAATATTTATGTCAAGGTAAAATCAATTTAAGTGTTTGGAAATTCGTCAAAAATATTAATGCATTGCCAAAGTGCCATTATTTTACTTTTCTTCAAAAAACATTTAAAGAAATGATTTCCTACCCCCAAACTTAAATGAAACATTGCCCTCAATGTTTGAGAGCATATATAAAAAAAATAGAGGATAAAAACTAGAATTTCTCACCTGAATGTGTCATGGGTTACCTCCCAAGAAGTGCTAAGTTTACCGTCTTCAGCCGGACGAATGTACCCCCAAACTTAAAATTTTCAATATGACTGGAAGGGTTTGAAATATTAGTTCTGATATACTAGATCATTTATAAATGTTATTTCTTCATCAAAAGTATAGGACTCTAAGTACAGTTTTAATCGTTGGCCATTGACCTTAAAAATATTTCCATTCTTAGGATCCTCCACCTCTACGGCTCCATGAGGATAAACAGTTTTAATTATAAAAGAGTCGTACCAATGAGAACGTAATTTCCCAAGAAATAAACGTAGCCATGAATTGTAGAGTAACACTTTCTGATTAGGCTCAAAAGTTTTGCGAATAATTGACTTATCATGAAAAGCTTTAGTTCGTTCTTCATAAATTTTTGCATTTTCATAAGCCTCGCGACGAAGTTTGTCAAGTTCAGAAAGTTGAAATATTCTATGTGATCCGGCTTTATCCATTTCAAAGTTGAAGGCTTCTGTAGCCCAGAGGGCCTTGTGTTTTAATTCTACAGGTAAGTGGCAAGTCTTCCCAAAGACAAGTCTATAGGGTGACATACCAATCGGGGTTTTATAAGCTGTTCGATATGCCCAAAGGGCATCATTAAGACGATCAGACCAATCTTTACGATCGGTTCAAACAATTTTTTCTAAAATTCTTTTGATCTCCCGATTGGATACTTTGACTTGACCACTTATTTGTGGATGATAAGGTGTGGCAACTTTATGAGTGACGGAGTAAGTTTTTAAAAGATTTTGAAAGACACGGTTATAAAAATGTTTACCACCATCACTAATAATTGCCCGAGGCATGCCAAAACGATTAAAAATGGTTTTTAAAAATTTTACCACGGGCTTATGGTCATTCGTTTCACATGGCACCGCCTCAACCCATTTAGAAACATAATCGACTGCAACTAGAATGTAAAGATAACCGCGAGAAGAAGGAAATGGGCCCATAAAGTCAATGCCCCATACATCAAATAGTTTAACAATAAGGATATTGTTCAAGGGCATCATGTTTCGATAAGAAATATTCCCGGTCCTTTGGCACCTATTACATTTAAAGCAAAAGGTATGTGCGTTATGAAAAAGGGTAGGCCAATAAAGACTAGATTGAAGGACTTTTGAACAGTTTTTTTGGTCCCAAAATGTCCTCCGCAAGCTAAAGTATGGCAAAATGTGAGTACACTATGAAACTCATCATTTGGGATGCATCTCCTAATCACTTGGTCAGAACAAAACTTATAAAGATAAGGATCGTCCCAGCTAAAACGTCTAACCTCGTGCAAGAATTTAGTTCAATCTTGTTTGGACCAATGGGGAGGTAATCGTTGCGTCGCAAGATAATTGACAATATCGGCGTACCAAGGCAGTTGTGAGACAGCCATGGGCTGCTCATCAAGAAATGTCTCTAAGATAGGGAGAAAATTTTTAACACCCTTAGTGAGAATTCGAGATAGATGATCCGCAACCACATTCTCAACACCTTTCTTATCTCGAATTTCGATATCAAATTCTTGTAACAAAAGAATCCATCTGATTAACCGAGGCTTAACATCTTTTTTAGATAGTAAATACTTTAAGGCCGTATGGTCAGTGTAAATAATGATTTTGGATCCAACAAGGTATGGGTGAAATTTTTCCAAGGCAAACACAATGGCTAATAACTCCTTTTCCGTGGTGGAGTAATTTAACTGTGCGTCATTAAGCGTGGGACTAGCATAGTAAATAACATGAGGCTTATTATCTACTCTTTGCTCAAAAACCGCTCCAACAACGTAATCTGACGCGTCACACATGAGCTCGAAGGGAAGTTCCCAATTGGGAGGTTGGATGATAGGGGCTGAAGTTAATAAAAGTATGAGCTTCCCAAAAGCTCCTAAACATGCATCATCAAAGTTGAAATCAGTGTCCTTAGCAAGTAAATTGCACAAGGGCTGGGAAATTTTACTAAAATCTTTGATGAACCGACGATAAAACCCAGCATGCCCCAAAAATGATCGAATGGCCTTAACCATCAGAGGTGGAGGTAAAGAAGAAATAATGTTAATCTTGGCCTTATCGACTTCAATCCCTTTGTTGGAGATAATATGTCCAAGAACTATCCCTTGTGTCACCATGAAGTGACACTTTTCCCAGTTTAACACCAAATTGGTTTGTGTACATTGTTCTAGCATGAGCTCTAAATAGTGTAAACATTCATCAAAAGATGATCCAAACATGGAAAATTCATCCATAAAGATTTTAAGAAATTTATCAACCATATCAGAAAATATGCTCATCATACAACGCTGGAATGTAGCGGGTGCATTGCATAACCCAAATGGCATACGTCGATAAGCATATGTCTCGTAGAGACATGTGAAAGTTGTCTTCTCCTGATCTTCTGGGGTAATGGAGATCTGATTGTATCCTGAATAACCGTCAAAAAAATAGTAATAACTTTTTTCGGCTAAGCGTTCAAGCATTTGATCAATAAAAGGAAGAGGAAAATGATCTTTCCTTGTGACCGTGTTTAATTTCCTATAGTCGATACATACACGCCACCCGGTGGTCATGCGGGTAGGGATTAGGTCATTATTTTCATTCTCAACTACAGTAATCCCTGATTTCTTAGGTACAACCTGAACGGGACTGACCCACTTACTATCCAAAATGTGGTATATGATACCCGAGTCCAAAAGTATGAGAACTTCTATCTTCACCACCTCCATCATGGTGGGATTCAACCGTCGCTGCATCTCGCGAGAATTTTTAGCACCTTCCTCGAGATTGATACGATGTATGCAAACGGCTGGGCTAATCCCCTTCAAGTCTGCTATAGACCACCCTAGGGCTGATTTGTGTCTTCCAAGAACACCCATCAATCTACTTTCCTGGTCAACATTAAGGTTGGAAGCTATGATCATAGGCAGAGTATTAGAATCACCTAAGAAAGCATACTTCAAAGTCTTAGGTAATGGCTTGAGGTCTAACTTGGGTGCATTAATAATGGATGGAATAAGCAAAGTAGTGGACAGTTCCAGAGGTTCAACATGAGGTCTCCATTTGGACTTGTTAAAAATAGGTGTTGAGTCGAGTAGAGCATTAAGCTCTTCAACAGTCGGATTTTCATCAAAGTCTTCACCAAAGTTCACAAGACATGATTCTAAGGGGTCCTCGGAAAATGATTTAGGGAGCGAGTTGTAAACTAGGGAGTCAATCATATTCAGCTCTGCCATGTCATCAGAATAAGGGTCTTGAGTATTATTGCTAAAAACATTGAGCTTGATCTTCATGTCTCCCATTGATAGCTGAAAGACCCCATTAAAGCAATTAATAATGGCATGAGCAGTCGCAAGGAAAGGGCGACCCAATATGACTGGAATCTCACAGCTAGGATTCTTTACATCTTCAGTGTCCAAAACAACAAAGCCCACAGGAAAAATGAGAGTATCAACCTTAATAAAAATATCCTCAAGGATACCACGTGGGTATCGTATTGACCTGTCAGCCAATTGAAGTGTCTTTCGGGTAGGTTTGAGTTCTCCAAGTCCTAATTCCTGATAGACCGAGTAATGTAAGACATTCACACTAGCCCCTAAGTCAAGTAACGCCCTATCCACTTTGTGATCTCCAATTTTACAAGGGATGGTTGGGCTTCTAGGATCTCGAAGCTTAGGAGGGGTTAATGTCTTATTCAAGAAGACTTTCTTGTGCTTATTGATTTTTCTTTTCCTAGTGCACGCATCCTTAAGGAATTTGGCATATGCAGGGATAAGCATGATGGCATCGAGTACTGGAATATTTATATGAACTTGCTTAAATGTATCCAATATCTCGTCAAATTGAATCCCTTTATTGGCCAGAAGAAGGCGTTGGGGATAAGGTACATTTGGCTCAAAATGTGCCTTTGGTAAGGAAATAGACGAGGTAGGCAACTCCTTAGATTTATTAGAAAGTTCACTCGTACCGACCTCATCGTCAATAGCAACGGGTGTTGGCTCAACCCTAGGCATTTCAACTTGGTTATCAATATGTCTACCACTTCGAAGTGTTGTAATGGCATGAACCTATTTTGGGATTGAGCTAGAATTAAACCCCGGTGGTCCTTTTAAATTAGATACAGGTTGGCTAAGTAGCGTACCTGGTGGTCTCTCATGCAATGCATTTGCCAATTATCCTATTTAAGTCTCGAGATTAGAGATAGATTGGGACGTAGAATTCTGATTCACCAAAGTCAGTTGTTGAAATTGTATCATTTGTTACTGAAATTACAACGCTTGTTTTGGCTTTCCATTGATTGTTGCATGAAGAGAGCAAGGGTATCTTCCAAAGATGGTTTGGGTGGAGCCGGTGGGAACTGATTGAATGACTGAACGGACTGATGGGCCTGCATATATGAATGAGATTGGAAAGGTTTCATGTATTGAGATTTTTGGTGATCCCATGATTGAAAATGATTATGAGGCTGTTGCAGGATGTCGAATTGTGAGTTGTATGGATTCTAATGTTCTTGTATGTATGACATTTTGAAATAAAAGCAATACCCAATGCAATAAATAACCAATCAAGCCAAAACTCTAGCACATCAAAAATTTTTAGAAGTAATAATTAGGTATCCCCTATATTCTTCTATGTTCAAAATGGGTAGGATGGCAAAAAGCTTTGGTTCCTATACTCCCCTGCGTCACTATGCTAGTACCAGCTTAAAGTAGATGTTCAGTCCTCACACCCGAGCGAGTGCCTTATCGTACGTCAGCACTCGGAACGGTAACGTCGTAAACCTACAACTAGTATTTCGCGGCACTAGGCTGAGGCCGTATCCTATGGACCCGTGTTTGTACCCCGGTCCGGTACTCCTATCCGTTGGGTGATGAAATCCTGCAGGAATCTTGCTACTCCTTTTTATTAACAGTTATTTTGAGGTCCGGGACGTTCAATTTTCGTGTGATACGAATTTCTTCGTATCCCTAATGAGTGGTCCCACTTGTTGGAGAGCTTTTTGGGTGATGAAATCCCGCAAGTCTCTAACAGTTTTTACATTTACTAATGTTGGAATGAAAAATAATATTAAACACAGCAATATGTCAATCCAACCACAGCAATTTTTTTATTAGAACAGCGTGTATTTGCGCAGTCCACACGACTTTATAATCCTAGTGCCGGGGCGGAGCGGATATGAACCCCTTATAGATGCCAAGTTTGGGGAAGTACCAACCTATGGGAAGTGTTTTCCGGTGTAGCTGTGGCCGCCCCTTCACTTAGGGAGCGAAAGAAGGAAGTGCCCCTTCACTTGGGGGAACTAGAAGGATAGAATTGATGATGCTTTCAGCTTTACGTATTGTCCGTCTCGTTTCCAACTTTGTGACTATCCTACAAAACAAGAGAAAAAAGATTAGTGAACTTGTGACAACAATATTAATTCAATTTCCAAGTTTATTGTAGTCTATGATGTTTTGATTTTTAAATGCGCATATCTTTCAACTCGGTTGAGAGAGAATATTCAATAATATCAATTTGGAAAGATAATTCAGAAATGAAAAATCTTTAAGAAGGAAGTTTTCTATAATTTAGTTTCCCTAATGCTCAAAACAGATGATGAATGTACAACGGTGTCCTTAAGGGAGACTATTATTGTACTATTTTTTCAAAACACTGTAACTCACAAACAACAAAACATAAAAATATGATCTATAGCAATTCGGAAAGGTTTTTGAATTATCTAAAACTTTCGTAGCAAACATTTTCCACAACTATGAAGTATAGAAGATCAAAAATGGTGAAACATTCAGGGACAGACTTCAAAGCTACAGTAGCGCCAAAAACTCAACTTTATTTTTTTTTTCTATTAAAAAGTAAACTAGAGAAACGATAATAATAGAAACACTATATGCTATTACCAGTCACTATAATACAACTTACTATAAAAAAAATAAAAATAACATAATAGATGGAAAAATGGGCTTAAAATAACATCTCAATAAAACGCACTTTAGTCCCCGGCAGCGACGCCAAAAACTTGATCGATTATAAACTAACGTCTTAAAAGACCCGCAAGTGCACAGTGTATCGTTATGTACAAGGGTAAGCGGGGTCGTATCCCAAGAGACTTATGGTGCGAATTATACTTCGAGCTACTAGTTTTATCCAATAACAATGAGTTTGCGTAGGTTTTGAAATAAAAAGAAGAGCGAAACAAATTACAAGATAAATTGGAGTGGAAACCAAGGCATCGATTCCACTCTACCCTTTAAAGCCCTTAGATAGCATAAATAATTAAAGTAAATTACGAGTTCCCATATCGCATATCATTGGTCGGGCATATGCAATACATCAAAAAATACAAAAGATTTAGTAATCGGAACTACCCATAAACCAACTTACTCAACCATGGTCTGATTGATAAATATGGATTATGTTCTCTCCTCCATGTTCCTAGCCTATCTTGTTATGGTCTAACAAGATGGTTACATAGATTTATTATTCATCATAATCCTAGCTATGGTCAAGCATAGGACGAAGGAATACGAATATACAAAATTTTGGGATAAAGAGAAGGTAATTACTCTAACTAAACTACACAATCTACACTAAGACTTCATTGGGTGGAGCTTCCTCTAGTCTTGGCTAAGAAGATTAGCTACTCATCTCTTTGATCATTGTCATACTACTATTACTATGATAAAATTAAAAGACAAGAACAAGAGAAAGAATAAGCTTTATTGCTATGAACTTTGATTTACACTCTCCAAGATGATCTCTTATGGGTAGGATTCCCCTCCTATTTATGGTGTATAGAAAGGGTTAATATAAAATCTCCTAAACAATGCCTAAAATCATGCATTACAACTCATGAAAATAATATATATATTTAATTCTCTTCAATGGGCTTCCATGCATGGGCCTTTGGTTGACAACTTCAAATGAGAATTATTGTTGGAGTGCATCGCCCTTGTTATTCGTTAAAAACCTGAAAATTGTACTACTTGTTTATCATATGACCGATTTCTATAAATACAAACAAAAACACTATTAGTGTCACATTTATTTAATAAATGACTAGGTAGATATAAATTTAGGAGTTGTACACTTAAATATTACGTCTATCATAAGTAGTGAGTCATGTGGGAAAAACTTAGTTGTTTTCATTAAATAGAATAGGATGTACATTGTATGGAGATGAAAATCTTGCTTTTGGAATAGAAAAAATGAGAATTGGAAATGGAGTAGTGAGGAACTTAATGTTAGTACCATTTCAGTCGCCTAGTTTTCCAATGATTAGAGAAATGGACATCCTCTTCGGTCATGAGATAATATGATCCTAGGCCAGTGAGGCCAGTGATTAGGAATGGGCCCTCCCAATTTTCTGTAAGTTTTTCGGCATGTGCCTCTTTCCTGTGTTGAAAGATTTCTCTAAGGATGAGGTCGTTAATTTGGAAAGTTTAGCTTTTGACTCGTCTGTTGTACAAACTTGCTAGCATATGGTAATATCGACCTAGGTTAGCAATTGCGTATTCCCTGGTCTCATCAAACCAATTGAGGTTACAGGCCAATTTGAACTCGTTTTCTTCATCAGTTAGTTTTTGATTTATGATTAGATGATGATATTCTGTTAGAATGACGTCTTCGGTGCCATAGGCTAGGAGGAATGGGGTACAGCTAATTCATTGACATGGAGTGGTATGGTATGCCCATAAACCACGATGAAGCTCTCGTACCCAGTTTTTTTTTTCTTCCAGTGATTGAAGTCTTCTCTTAAGTCCATCCACGATAGTTTTGTTGGTTATTTTGGCTTGGCCATTGTCTTAAGGGTAGTAGGGATTGAATGATGTTATGTTTGTCAAGGAAAGTTATGATATTTTCTCTAAAAAATTGTATCCCATTATCGATACGAATTAGGTGGGGCATCCAAACTGAGTAATGATATATTCCCAGATAAAAAAGATGACCTCTTCTTCTTTAGTTTGACTGAGTGGAACTGCTTTTACCCATTTTCTAAAATAATCTGTAGCTATGAGAAGGTATTGGTGGTTACCTAGAGAATTAGGAAATTCACAGACAAGATCGAGCGCCCATCTTTTGAATGGCCAAAATACATTGCTTGCATGAGTACTCTTTGTCCATATCATTGTAATGTATCGCATTTGCGTAAGTACTCTTTTGCTTGCTTGAGCATGCCTAGCCAGAATACTCTTTGTTTAATAGCCCTGTTTACGAGTGAGTGACCTGCAGCATGGGAGCCACAAGTCCCTTCATGTAAATCACGGAGTATCTCGTCTACTTTCTTTTTAGAGAGGCACTCGAGGTATGACCCCGTGATTGAATGGTGATATAAAAAACTATTTTTATTTGTGTAGCGCTTTGAGTTATCGGTCAGTTGTCGGTGCTCCTTTGGATCTGCTGGAAGGGGTCCTTTGTATTCATTGTCGATACCAAGGTAAACAAGGAAGGGCTTTCGCTAATCGTTGCCCTTCTCTTTATCGCCCCTAGTGATGATCATGCATACAGAGATACGATCAATACCGGGGGTTGATATTACTTTGATCTGGATATATCTAGCTTCTGTACCCAAGGCCCCGGCTAGATAAGCCAAGGGGCTACATGTCAATTTTTACCTCAAGGAAGATAATTGTGAGTTACTTTTACAAACTGGGTCATCCTATCTACAACGAGGGATGCATATTCAATCATCTTGCCATTCCTCTTGTATTGCTCTGAGTAATGGTAGAAGATGAGTATTGAATCTATGTAGATTAAGAATTCTGGGACGCCGAGCTCAAGTGCGAGGTAGAGTCCATGAATGAGAGCTTCATATTCGGTGACATTGTTAGAGGCTTCAAAATCAAAATGAATTAATTTTTCAATTCTGTCATTAGAAGGGGAAATTAATATGATTCTAATTCCTGACCCTGCGGGTCCTGCTAATCCATCTGAAAGAAGTCTCCATCTTTTCCTTGTTATTCATTCAGCTCACTCGTCGAATGCTTTGGTGGGCAGATTTTTTGAAATTTCTTCTGTAAGGTCAGGATCGTACTCCTCCCATTCAAGATCTTCTACTAGAAAATTCATAAGAAAATTAGCAATGGCCTGACCCTTTTCCGAATGATATTGTTCAAACTTGATATTATGTTCTCCCAACTAACCATTGTTGCACTCTCCTTGATTTTTCTTTCTTTGACAAAACCTCTCGAAGTGGGTAGTTTGTCATGACTTTGACTCAATGAGCTTGGAAGTAGTGCTGAAGTTTATGTGAAGTGCAAACAAGTGTTAGAAGGAGTCTCCCAATTTTAGAGTACCTCATTTCCGCTGGAGTGAGGGTTTTGCTGATGAAGTAGACTGACTTCTCAATTTTTCCTTCAAGTCGAATGAGAACTAAGCCGAAAGAAGTATCTTTGACCATGAGGTAGATGATTAGTTCCTCATTATCTACTGAGGTGCTAATTATGGGAGACTTCCCCAAATAGGTTTTGAGATCCTGAAAAGCTGCCTCACATTCGAATGTTCATTGGATCTCTACATTTGGCTAAACTTTTCCTCGTCTAGTACAACCGTAGAGTAGTAGGAATAGCCAATGATAGTAATATGAATATTTTGAAATGAATCGGTTGATAACAACAATCTTGTCGGTAAGTTTTTATACATCTTTCATCGTCTTTGGAGATGACATATTAAGGAGAGCTCAAATTTGATATGGATCAGCCTCAATCCCTTTCTTGCTGATGAGATGGCCGATGAATTGGCCTGAATGTATTCCGAATTGAAACTTATCATGGTTGAGTCGCATCCGGTAAGATCAAAAAATGTTGAAGATTGTGTTGAGATCTGTAATGTGGTTGATCGACTGTATGCTCTTGCACAAGAGATCATTAATGTAGATTTCCATGAATTTCCCAAGATGTGCTTTGAACATAGTAGTCATCAACCGCTGATAAGTCGTGCCTAAATTTTTGAGTCCGAAGGGCATGACTTTGTAGTAATAAAGTCCTCTTTCAGTGATGAAAGTGGTCTTTTCTTGATCTTCTTCCAAGAGTAGAATCTGATTGTATCCAGAAGAAGCGTCCATCATAGATAGAAGTTCATGACCTGTAGTAGAATCAAGGATTTGATGGATGCTGGGAAGAGGGAAACTGCCCTTTGGATTTCATTCTTTTTTGGGACAACAATGATGTTGGATATCCAATCAAGATATTTGGCTTCTCGAATGAATCCCACTTTGATCAATTTCTCAATCTCCATGTTAACTTCATCTCGAAGGCGAAGTGATAGTCGTCGTTGTTTCTATTTAACCACCGTGGCATTGATGTTGATGGCCAATTTATTACATGCCTTGGCTGGATCAACCCCAGCCATCTCTTCAAAAGTCCACCCAAAAATGTCTCGATTTAGTCACAAGAATTGAAGCAGAGAATCCTTATCGTGCTAGACCAGTTTGGTACTGATAAAAGTACCCCTACTAGGTCCATCAATGTTTACGCATTCTGTATGCTCTTCTACTGAAGGCTAATCATCAAGGTGACCGGCTTTCAGTAATTGTTATGTAATATATCTGTCTGAAGTATCTAGAATGGCAGAAACGGTATTTTGCAAGCTCGAGAAAGATTTTAACTAACCTTGATTTCGTAAATACTATCATTGTGCTTAAAGCAGAGTGTTTGATGATAGGTGGAAGCGCTTGCTTCCATGTTGTAAATCCAGTAGCGGCCCATAATCTCGAGATAACGAGATTTAGCCTTGATGACTTAGAAGACGACGTCGATAGTAGTTGGTCATGCGGTAAAAGGTAAGATGATCTTGCCTACTCGCTCTTCTTTTGAACCATTAAATCCATTAATATCGGTATCGCTTGGAGTAACTTGATCAGCCAATCCCATTTGGTCGATTATGCTTTGAAAGAAAATCTCAATACTACTTCCTGTATCTATCATCATTGTGTGCATGACAAACTTCTTCATCTTAAACATTATGATTAATACATCATGATGTAAAAATTTTATATGACTAATGTCGCAATCTTCAAATGAGATCCCAAGCCAGCGATTGCTCGACTCAAGCAGAAGCTTGGCTTCTTTATCCTGAGGTGTAAGATCGCAGTATTTTAATAGTCTCCTGCGCTTGAATTAATAAGAGTTGGTAATATAATAGATTTTGATCATGTTACTGTGGTACATATGGTAGAGATGTTTCTCCTTAGCTTGATCTTCGACCTGGGCTTCTTCGAGCTGCTTCTTATAGTTGCCATCCTTGTATAATTCCAGGTCGATAATGTATTCGAACATCTGTCCATCCGTGAAAATAAATTCCAGCAACCTCTGTAAAGTATAAAAGTTCTCAGTAGAATGATGGTTTACCCTGTGATGTATATAGTACGGGTGGTTTTTGATTGGTTCCAATGGTTGAGAGGGACGGTATAGGTTATCCTTAGAGAGGATTTAAAAAAATGGTGGAGATCCAAATATTTATCTTTGGGAGGACCGGTTTGGGTAGTGAACTACCTTTCCGAGGGTTGCCAGTATTTCCCTTGAAGGGCTTTTAATAAATGCTTTGTTCTGTCGGTAGACCTTTGATAGTTTGGACAAATTTAGTAGATGTATGCTTTTCGAACATCAACCTTTTTAGGTCGACTTAACCATTAACCTTGGTGATCATATCCTCCAAGCTCACAGGTTTGTTGAGGAAGAGGTATTCTTTAGCCTTGCAGTCGAGCTGGAGCACGTTGGTGAAAGTTGTAACAACAATATTCTGATCAAGATTATCCACTTTACGTGCGAGCTCCAAAAACTTCTTTACGAAAGCCTCGAGCTTCTCTCCGTGTGACTGTTTAAGACTAATAAGAGAATACAAATTCTCCTCTTTGTCTCTATTGTGAGCATACGTCTTGATGAATTGTTTTTGTAGCTGATCGAATGTGAGTGTGGAATCTTATGGTAAAGAGTGGAACCACCAGAGTGGTTCTTCCTATAGACTTGTTACGAACAAATGGCAGAGGATGTGGTTGATATTGGAATACAACCCCAATGAATCACAAAATTGTTGAATATGTTCCTTTGAATCAGTGCCTTTGTATTTATGAATTTTTAGATTAATGAAACCTTTTGGTATTTCCATATCAAATAGATCTTTGGCAATCAGACACCCTTATAACTTGGCAAGGTCGCTTGTAGTACCCAGAACTTTTGCTTTGATCAACTCCTTGATGGGCTGATCCATATGCACTTGTGTGACATATTAATGTGTCGGTCGAGTAGCTTAACGAGGAAGTTGAGGATTGTGCGCACCGATACCCTCACTCAAATGATCATGTACTAGAATTCAAGGTTAAGGTGGTTATTCTTCTTCCTGACGTTTAAAAAATTGGTGACCTCTGCTGATGTATGGCTTAACTTCACCACCCAAATGAATGAAATGTTGATGCTCGTGCTGAATATTTCTAGAAATAGCTTTGCTGGTGGCTCCTTGAGGTCCTAATCTATCCCGTGCAGAAACCTAGGAGGTTCATGGCAATTGATCGCGATCCCTTATTAGAGGAGCTTGTTGAGTGTCTTGCAGAGCGTGTAACGCAGTCCGCATAGTTACCATCTGGTCTTCATGTTGTTTAAGCGTTATCAAACGATCTTGTTGCTCGACTTTGAGCTCCGTCTCACGGAGTTCTCAGTCAAGAGTTAATTGACGTTCGAGCTTATTGTGCTTCTCTGGTTTGGCGTAGAGAGTTGCCCGTAGTTCTGTAAGTTCTTTCGGCACAACTGAAAGATTGAGCTGAATTCCAGTGGTTGGTCATCTGGAAGTGACCATTAATGAAGGTTGTAGTTGAGTGAATATATGCCTTAGGATATCGTAGAAATGTCTTCTTTCCCACAGACGGTGCCAAATGTAATGGCCTAATTCCGTAAGCTCGAGATGGCTCGAAATCAACTTTTACACCAATGTTCTTGTGACAAAACTAATATAAGATAAGAAATGACACAGGTGATTTAGCGTGGAAAACCTCTGAATTGGTAATAAACCACGACCTCAAGTTGAGGGTTTTAGTAATAATGACTTTTATTGCATAAGACTAATATCTTATTACAAGTGATCGCTTGAACTAGAAATACTTGATCTTGTAAATATAACGTTTAAGGTTTTGAGAATCTAGAAAATATAGTTTTTTTTTGTGATTTCTCATATATTTTTCTGGTCTCTGTCTTTTCTGGAACTTTTTATTTATATAGACCTTGCCCGCAGTTCTCTATTGTGCTGAGGCTCATTCTCTAAATAATGGGGTAAGTGGTGCTTGACTGAGTAACTGTTGAGTTCGTGAGAGACATGTGTTTTTGACTTGTTCATACTTTTTTGTTGTTCTTGACCCACGTTCTTTATCAGTTCATGGCATGGGTGTCATTACTGACTATTTGTGTCACATGTATAATACGTGAGTCTGATATGGTGGTAGTTTGAACTAGAAATAGATCGAATTAGGTTAGATCGGGGGATAGGTCCCTAGAGTATTAGTCTTTTAGTATACATGCATAAGATTTATCTTGAGGATAATACCAAGAAGTTAAGAGAAGAGCAACGACAGCTTAACCCGACTATGTCCGAGGTTGTGACAAAAGAAATTCTAAAATTGCTTGATACTGGGATTATTTATCCCATTTCTGATAACCCATGGGTGAGTCCTATTCATGTTGTTCCTAAGAATTTAGGAATCACTGTTGTGAAAAATTATCACAATGATCTTGTCCCCACCCACATGAACATAGGGTGGCGAGTGTGTATAGACTATAGAAAACTCAATTTGCGAAAATACCACTTTTCATTACCATTTATGGACCAAATGCATGAACGTCTTGCCAATAATAAATACTATTATTTTCTTGATGGGTATTCTGGGTATAATCAAATATCCATTGCTCCTGAGGACCAAGAGAAAACCTCGTTTACCTGTCCGTTTGGTACTTTTGCCTATCGATACATGCCTTTTGGGTTATATAATGCTCTAACCACATTCCAAAGATGTATGTTAAGCATATTCCCATATATGGCCAAACATTTTCTAGAGGTCTTCATGGATGGCTTTGCGCTCTTTGGAGATTCGTTTGATCAATATCTCCACCACTTATCTCTTATCCTTGCTAGGTGTTACCAGAAACATCTCGTGCTAAACTAGAAAAAATGTCACTTTAAGGTAAAGAAGGGAATAGTTTTCGGACATGTCATTTCTGGAAAGGGAATTAAATTTGATAAAGCAAAGGTAGACATCATATCAAGTCTCCCGCCTCAACGAAATGTCAAGAACGTTCGATCATTCTTGGGGGATGCTGGATTTTATCAACATTTCTTTTTCTAGAATTTAGCAAAATTGCTCGACCCCTTAGAAATCTCCTTGCCAAGGACACCACCTTCTTAATCTATGGTCCTTATTTTGATGCTTTTGAGAATCTCTGGACATGTCTGACATCTTCACCCATCATTAAACCTCCTAATTGGAAAGAACCTTTTGAGTTAATGTGTGATGCATTTAACTTTTCCATTGGGGCTATTTTGGCACAATACATCGATAATCTTCTGCGCGTCATCCATTATGTCAATAAAACTCTTAATGATACGCAACTGAATTATACAACCACGAAAAAAGAACTTCTAGTGATAGTCTTTGCTCTAGAGATATTTTTTTTATCTCATCGATTCGAAAGTAATAGTCTATACGGATCACACTGCTATCAAACACCTTCTTTCTAAGAAGGACCAAGCAACGTTTGATTTGGTGGATAATGTTACTTCAGGAATTTGATATCTAGATTCAAGATAAAAAAGGTGTCGAGAATGTTGTAGCAATGACTCCTGTTTGCCCATCTGTTTATTGGTGGAAAGCGGTAGAAAAGTGTAGCATGCAGGGAAGTAACCTCTATAATATGGCACAAAAATGCCTTATGAATCACTTGTCCCAGTCTAACGTGATTGAGTGTGTTACTTTATGTAAGCGAATAATCTCCAAAATAAATATGCGGGCAACGTTCGCGACATTCTCTGTTTTACTGCAAAGAATGAAATGTGCCATCTTGGAAAATCTTCCGACCACCACAAAAATGGAATCAAAACCTATATCCTTAGGTAGACCTATCACGAAATCCATTGATATGTCTCTCCAAGTGCATGTTGGTATCAATAAAAGAGTGTATAGACCCATAATTTATTCTTTTCCTTTTGCTGTTGCACAGGAATAACACATTCATATAAAAGTGCTGACATCACGTCGCATTGAGCTCCAGAACTATTTCTCCCATATGAGAGCCATAGTCTTGATCACTCAGAAGTGCCCCCTGAACCCCCTGCGTGAACCTCTAAAATGAATATCTCTATCACGTAAGAAGAAAGAATACATAACGTTGTTCCTCTGATAAGGTAACCATCGTGTAAGAAGTAATCATCAAAAACATCGTACCTCTATTTATAGGAGGTATAGATCTGACCAAAGAACTCATCTCTAACATACAACTCTCGTAACTCGCCGAACCTAAAAACTGCGGTACGAAGTGTGACCAGAAGGTGAGCTGCACAACTTATCTGTTCGACAAACCCATTCTCCTTGCCTTTAATATGTAGTCCATGGAACCGAAAAATTTGTAGACACCCGAACCACTTCGCCTGCCTATCAGTATATATCCTCTGCTGGCAGTGCATATGTCATAGTGCATCATGGTCTGAATGGATAACGAACTCTCGGTGAACAAAATATGGTCTCTAGTACTGTAATGATCGAATAACTTCGAATAACTCAACATCATATGTAGAATATCGTAACTGAGCTTTTAACAACTTCTTACTGAAATAAGCAAGAGGTCGTCATAACCGAGATAGTATCGCACCAATGCTTATTTTCCAAGCATCTGCTGTAACCTCAAATACTTGAGCTGAAGAATCTGGTAATGCTAAGATTGGGGATGTGGTAAGCTTTTGCTTAATCAACTGGGAGGCGGCTTTTGCCTCTATAGACCACTCGAATAGCATGTTTCTCATAAGGGATGTGTTAGGTACCATAATGTTACTGAACCTGTCAATAAAAGATCGATAAAAAGTAGCTAACCCTTGGAAACTCTATACCTGGGTAGTACTCACTAGTACCGGCCAATTTCTGATCGTCAGAACTTTCTTCTCGTTTACTCAAATCCCCTCAGAAGAAATCATGTAACCCAAGAAGTTCACCGAATCAACCATAAATGAGCACTTCTTGAGTTGTAAAAATAGTTTGTGACATCATAGAGCCAGTAAGACCCTCTCAACATGTATCACGTCCTTCTCTTAAGTCTGACTATGGATTAGGATATCATCAAAATAGGCGACGGTAAACCGCTCTACAATGTAGTCTTGCAGGACCTCTATCATCAAATGCAGGAAAGTAAACAAAGCGTTAGAGAGCCTGATTGGCATAACCAACCACTGGGAGAGACCATCACTGGTTTTAATAGCCGTCTTCCACTTATCCCCTGGCCGCATACAAATCTAATGGTACCCACTCTTAAGATCTAATTTTGAGAACACTCGTATCCCAAAAAGGTCATCTATTATGTCCTCTACCCTCGGAATTGGAAACTTATACTTTACTGCAATCTTGTTTACCGCTCGACTATCAATGCACATATGAAAACTTCCATCCTTTTTAGGACCTAGAAGTACTAGAACTGCCATAGAAAACATACTTTGCCTCAATGACCTGCCATTGTAATTCCGCATGCTCAGCAGGAGCCATATGGTATGGGGTAAATGGGGGTAATGATGCACCTGGGACTAAGTCAATAGTGTGATGATTATCTCGTAACGGGGGAAACTCTGGCCCGTAACAAATATCTTAAAACTGCTAAAACAATGGTTGTAGCTCATCAAAAACTGCTGTATGAGGTGTCATCGCCATACATACCAATGCATAGGTGACTCCTTGTACTCTCATTTCTGCTAGAAAACTGGTATGCTAAACCACAACAGTCCCAACCGACGGTAAGCATGGCCACTTCTACTGAACTCCCTGCCAAGTGAAAATGTATACATTGGATCTTCCCACATGTATTGCATTTCTCTTCCATTGCCAAGGTTATCCCAAAAGTAAATGACACACATCTATCTCAAATACTGTACATAGAATAATATCCTCATAGCTACCAATCTTGATTTTTACCTGTGTACAAAATAGTAGACGAGTCGTACTATCCCTTTGCAACCAATAGAGTGTAAAGGGTTAAGGATATAGAGTTAACCGGAGAAGTAATTTCTCTGCCATGCCATCTGAGATAAAATTCTCTGTAGACTTATTATCAACTATCATTTCTAGCACCTTTCTATTTGATTTGACCCTCGTTCGAAATATACTGTGCTTATTCCAGTACTTATCCGCTCTTAAACCGTTCTTGTTGTCTTTGTTAACCAAACCGTTAAATATTGATAATCTCATAGGTAGAACCGTTGCCCTCTTCGGCCGTTGGTGAGGCAATGGGTTTACCATAATCGAGTCGCAAATACTCTCTACATCTTCGCATAGTGACGAAGTGGCCGCTCCATCCACCTCAGATTCTTTTTCCTCCCCAATGATCATTGTCGATGACATTATAGTTGTCCCGACGCCCACTCTTGTTGCTGCCAGTGCTGGTCCCTTAAGAGTGGCCTTCGGGGATACCTCCCTTGTTTTTGTCAGCGTTAGTTCCTCGATGGGGACCTTCAGGGACCTCTCTCTTGCTGCTTATGGTGTTATCCCATTAAATTGAATCCCTCTATTAGCTGGATGAAGGCGTTGCAAATATGGTACTTTTGGCTCAAAATTAATAAGCCTTGGATACGGGAACTGAGTAAGAAGAAAACTCTTAAGATGTCTTAGAAGATTCTTGGCAGCTGACTACTATTGGTTCATTCGTACGTATCTAATCCTATATTGTAATAGGTGGCCGCTCAACCCTTGGTGTTATAACTCGATTATCAATTTTTCTACCACTTCGAAGGGCGGTAATAGCATTAAGTTGTTTAGGAATTTAGTTAGGCTCAAACCCAGGTGGTCCTTTAAGATTAGATTTAGGTTGGCTAGGCAGCTTACCCGGTGTTCTCTCATTCATTGCATTTACTAATTTCCCTAGAGATAGATTGGGACGTGGAGTTTTGGTTAAATAATGTTTATTGCTAGAATTACATCATTTGTTGCTAAAATTGTAATACTTGTTTTTGACTTTCCATTGATTGTTGCATGAAGAGGGAAAGGGCGTCTTCCAAAGATGGTTTGGGTTGAGCGGGTAGGAACTGCTTGGATGACTGAAAGGTTTGCTGAGATGCCTGAGTATAGGACTGAGAATGGGGATTCCTAGAAAGTTATAAACTGAGGTTTGTGGTTCTCCAAAATCCAAACTGGGTAGGCTGTTACTCCAAAAAAAATTTAGGCAGTTCTGCCAAGTTGGCTGCTTATACGGGTCAAATGACCTCTTGTTGGTATTATTCAAAGCATTCACTTTCTCTTGATTGTCATTCATTTTATTGAACATGGGACACATTTGAGTCACATGGGTGACATCATGACAAATGGTGCAACCCTGCTGCTAAACTTGGTTCACACTACCCTTAGTTCTATTCATAGCCATAGCCTCAATTTTTTGGTTAAGAGTATCTAATTGGGATTTTATGGCCGTTCCCTCACTCATTTTGTATAAGCCAGATTTCTTAGTTGTGCAAACATTTCTATGTGTATCAAAATCCTACTGCTAAGAGTTCTCAGCCAATGTCTCAAACTCCTCATAAGCTCTATTGGGTTCAAGGTCCTGGAATTTTCCACTATGTATGGAATCTAGCCTATAACGATTCTCAGAGGTTATTCCACGATAGAAGATCTGGGCTAAATGTCGCTTTTTAAAACCATAATGGGGAAATTGAGAAAGAAGATCCTTATATCTCTCCCATACCTAAAAAAATGTTTTACTTTCATTTTAAGCAAATTCAGCAATTATATTTCTAAGAGAGAGGATTTTTCCCATTGAAAACCATTTGGTTTTGAACTTGGTCTTCATTTGGTCCCATGAATTGATAGATGTTAGAGCTAATGAATTAAGCCAATGACTCGCCTTGTCTTTTAGTGAGAATGGGAATAAACGAACGCGGACATAATCCTCCATAAAATGTTTATATTTTGAGAGTTCCCAGATTTTCTTAAATTTATGGACGTACTTATAAGGGCTCTCAGAATCAAGCCCATGAAAGGTAGGTAACATTTGGATCATACTAGATTTGATTTCATAATAATTTGTTGTGACGGTTGGTAACACGATACACGAAGGTATATCGCTCACCACTGGGGTCCAATAGTCCCTAAGAGATTTAACGGTAGCCATGATTGGAGGTTCAACTTCAGCTCAATAGCAAGCTCAATTGGGTTAACTCTAGATAGATTGCCCCCCTCCAAAATTGGGGGTCCTAAGTTCTCTATTATGTTGATTGGGCGAGGTAGTCGTCTTCTCTACTTTGGCTGAGGTGGTAAGCCGTAAATATGCAAAGGTTCTGGTAAACTTCCTAATCGTTTTTCTCCACTTGTCCAATTGATCATGTACAAAATAATATGCAATAATATTTGACACCCGATGCAGTAAATAATCAATCAAACCTAACATTTAAACATTTTTTAAGAAGTAATAAGTAGATCTCGCCTATATTCTTTTATGTTCTTAAAAGGGTAGGATGGTAAAAGGCTTTGGTTCCTACACTCTCCTGCATCACTGTGTTAGTACTAACATAGAGTAGATGTTTAGTTCACATGCCCGAACGAGTCGCCTTATCGTACGTCAACACTCAGAACGGTATTATCACAAACCTGCAACCATTATTTTGCAGCACTAGGTTGGGGCCGTATCCTGAGAATCCGTGTTTGTACCCCGGTCTGGTATACCTATTCATTGGGTGGTGAAATCCTCTGAGAATCTTGCTACCCTTATATATTATCAGTTATTTACAGGTCTAGGGCGCTCAATTTTTGTGTGTGATACGAATTTCTTCGTATCCCTAATGGGTGGTCCCACTTGTTAGAGAGTTTTTGGGTGAAGAAATCTCGCAAGTGTCTAACAATTTTTACCTTTACTAATGTTGGAATGAAAAAAATTTTAAACATGTCAATAGGTCAATCCAACCACAACAAATATTTTATTAGAGCAGCGTGTATCAGCACAGTCCACACGACTTTATGTTCCTTGTGCCGGGGCGGCGCGGATATGAACCCCTTCTAGATGTCAAGTTTATAGAGGTACCAACCTACGGGAAGTATTCTCGGTGAAGCTGTGGCCGCCTCATTACTTAGGGGGTGAAGGAAGGAAATTGCCCCTTTACTTAGGGGGCACCAAAATGATTAGACAGAAGCTTGCTAATGTACTTTGTAAATTCCTTACGATCTCTGAGTACCAACTTTGTGACTATATTGCAAAATAAGAGAAAAAAGATTAGTGAACTAGTGACAGTAGAAAAAAATATTAATCCAATTTCCAAGTTTATTATAGTCTATGATGTTTTAATTTTCAAATGCATATATCATTCAGCTCGGTTAAGAGAGAGCATTAAATAATATCAATTTGGAAAGATAATTCAGAAAGGAAAAACATTCAAGAAGGAAGTTTTCTTGAATTTAGCTTCCCTACAGCTCAAAACAAGTGATTAATGAACAACGGCGTCCTTTACTAAGTTTGGTTTTACTGTTGTTTCAAAAGGCTAGTTGTAACTCTCAGAAGACAAAATAGAAAAATATCTAGAATCCGATTTTGGAGATATAAACGTAATAAACAATATCTTGAATCTGATTTCCATCTATTAAAAAATCTAGCAACTCCCAAACATCAAAAACATGAATGATCAAAACACAATTAAACTAAGAATTGCTTTATAGTGAGAGAAAGAGAAAGGCATTCATATAGGTTATTCTTTCATGAAGCCATGCAAAAAAATGGGTTACCTTAAAAAATAATGATATCCCTTTTGATCAAATCCCCTGTAAACTTCATCGGCAAAAACCCTAGTTGTAAAAATTTAATGATTTGAGATTTTAATTAATCGCTGGATCAATCCATCCAAGCGCACTTCATTAAGAATTTTTGGATTTTGAAACCTAAACATAATTTTTTTACAGAAATTGGTAGCTTTGTATTGTGGGATTGCACAGCGAAATCTCAAAATCAAGTGTTTAATTGAGAGAGAGATGAGAATTAGAGGGTGATGGTGATGGATATGGAGAGATGCTTATTAGAGACGGCTTTGAAAGAGAGACGTGATGGAAGACGTGAGTGTTGAAAATGCTAAATTGTCCTTGTGGCTTGTTTAGACTAACGTACCTCCATCTTATTTATTCTTAGCAAACTCTAATTAAATCTCGGCCGTCCATGAGTTCGATAAGAAGAATCTTGGGGAACCTATGAAAATAAAGTTTTTCCATTTAGGTTTATGGTTAGGTAACTGCTTATCAATGTTTTTGATTTGTTTCTATATATTGATACGTCTGTAACTGCTATTTTGTGTTTATGCAGCTTTGAAGGAGATTGACAGGAGTTTGGATGTGAAAAAGAAGCTATATAATATCCGAAGAGATTACTTTGGGAGAATCGATAACCTCATTATCGATCAAAAGAAAGTTGAGACGTCGTTTCAAGATGCAGGTTTGAAAAGAGCAAGTGCCAAAGGGGCAGAAGTTTTAATAATCGACGAAAAAATGTCTACTAGGAATAAAAGAGCTGCATATGTGAGCTTGCCTTTGGAGAATCCTTAACTAGCTGGGTATACTACAGATTCTGTAACTTCGGGGAGAGATTCAATGCTTACGGAAACTTTGGGGAAGGGGAAGAAGAAAAGGGCGGCTAGTTAAGTTGGTACTCCTTTGCTACCCCTAAAAAGGTGATCTCGAAGGTCAATAATTGGGGAGGGGGAGAAGATCGACGCACCAATTACTATCCCTGGTGGGCAACCTCCAGTAGCTTCGGCGAATATGTTGCCGAAGAAAAAGGCGTCTTCGGAATTGTCCAAGAAGAAATATGTCGAGGAGTCAGAGACTGAGGTCCAAAAGACTATGGATGCTTATGTGGCTGGGTCAACTATGCTGGAGGAGGAAGTGGACGACTGTTTGGTCAGAACAGAGAGTTTGATAACTTTTCTTAGTGAGGGCCACCGTAACATGTCGTAGGTGAGAAAATTTTCTGCTTTGCTTTGATTAATGAATTTGGTGCCTCATTCGAATACTCAAATTATGAATATATTGTAGATAAAGATGTTATTGGCTGAGGCCAAAGGCCGCATGGTTGGTGCTGGCACACTGGAAAATCATTTGGTGGCGTATGCGAATATCGAGAAAGAGTTGGTGAAGGATAAAGAAGATCTGATCGAGGAGAAGGAGAAGCGGGAGGCTAAGTTAAACAGGTATAAGCTGGATGTGGGGAAGGCAAAGGAGGTTTCCCTTCGGGATGCGAAGAAATCATAGGATAAGGAGGTTCAGGGGTTAAGGGCTGATCTGGCAAAGGAAAGAGATATGATGTTGGCTCTACAGAAGATCAATCTCATAAAAGAAAGAGAAGAGGCGTTGTCGATGCAGAAAATAAACTTTGAGAATGATGTACAAGAGAAAATTTGTACTGCTCGAAGGGCATCATAAATGGAGTACAGCCTGCAGATGTTCGAGGAGTTTTCCGGTATGCCCATAGGACACTTAGTACTTCATCAACCCATCTGCCTTTTTTTTCGTCGAGGTGCTTGCGTAATCTAGACTTTATGCTCTTGTTAATGGCTTCGGCTTGCCCATTTCCTTGCAGGTAGTAAGGTGTCGAAGTTGAGAGTTGAATTTTGTACTTGTAAAGGAAAGTGAGGACTTTACTGTTGATGAATTGCTTGCCGTTGTCAGATCGTATCATTTGTGGGTAGCTAAATCTGATGATTATGTGCTCCCAAAGGAACTTGATGACTTCATTTTCATCGGTGTGACATAGAGGTACTGCTTTGACCTATTTTGTGAAGTAGTTTGTGGCTACAAGGGAAAATTTTTGGTTTCCCGATGCTGGGAGAAAAGGTCCAATGATATCGATCCCCCATCTTTTGAATGGCCAGAGGACGTTGCTAAAGTGTAAGTCAAGTACTGGGCTTTTGATGTCTTGAGAGTGGATTTGGCATTTGTAGCACTTACGTATAAAATCTTCATAGTCTTGTCGCATCTTTGACCAGTATATTCCTTGTGTGAATGCCCATTGGGCTAATGATCATCCCGAAACATGGGCTGCACAGATTCCTCCGTGAAGTTCTTTAATTTTGATTTGAGCCTATTTTTGTGAGATGCATTAAATAAGAGGTCCCCCTCATGTAATGCGATATAAGATTTCATCTTGAACTGTGAATCTGAGGCATTTAGCTAAGAGTGATCGGGCTTCTTCTTTGTTACTCGGGAGGATGTTGGTGTTGAGGTGTGCATAGAATGGTCTTCTCCAGTCTTCAGGGTCTTCAGCTTCAGTAATAGTGATTTGCATCGTGGACTGGATATCGAGACTGAAATGTTTTATGGTCTCGATGTCCAAAGTTCTCTTTTCGCTGTCCTCTAGCATGGCAACGATGTAAGCTAATGTGTTAGCGTGGCAGTTTTCTGCCCGAGGTAGGCAAGAGATTGTTGCTGTTTTGAATTTGTTTATTTTTTCTTCGACCAGGGCTGCATAATCAACCATCTTTTCGAATGTTCAGAACGTTTTGTTGTAAGGGTTGGCAACGAGCAAGGAATCTTTTTTTTGTTGCAAAAAGTAAGATTAATATAGCAAAGGTTACAATTGAAGGGAGGCAAAGCCAAGCCCAAAGAACCCTAAAACAAACAAGAGAGTCAAAAAACTTTTGAGAATCTAAAATAACATACAAAGGGTTCTTCTATTTTTGCTAAGAAATGAGGTCTTCCATGGAAGCTTTCAATATTTCCCTCAGGGAGAAAAAACCCCCTCTTTGATGCTTGAGAGGCTGAGAAATTTGCAACTTTCTAGCAATGAGAGAATCTGAGTCTCTCAAATGAGTTCTTTACTCTGTTCCATCTTGCTCTTTAAGACCATGGGATTTGCTCCTTTACAAAATCTGTAATAGCAATTTGGGAATCAGATTCTATCCAGATATTTGTCCAATGATTTTGTTTTGCCCAATATAACGTGTCTATGATTGCTTCACATTCCGAGAAGAAAAGATTTTTAGTGCCTATCCCTTTTGTAAGGACGTCAAGAACATCCCCTTTGTGATATCTTGCCACTGCACCTATTCCAGCTTTTCCTGGAGAACCAACCACAGCAGCCCCGCAGTTAATTTTCACTTCCTGAAACCAAGGAAGAGCCCAGGTGCAGCTTTGAACTCTGGCCTTTGTGGGAACTCCCAAAGCTACGACAATTTGAAGTTCTGAGCAGTTTTCGCCATACTCTTTTCTGAAAGACCAGTTGCGTCTGAAATTGCCACAAAGGTTTTCCTTTCAATATCGTTGAAACAGAAAGTAATTCCCTAAAAAAAACATCATTGCGCGCTCACCAAAGAAGGTACATGAGGTTAAGAATAGCTGCTTTCCAGATATCAGCTAGGTAGGAGCTCAACTGATCGCAAGTATCCAAAGCACTTTTAAGGTCAGTGAAGCCTGCTTGGGTTCTAATCAAAGAAGCCATCCAATCCCAGGTCTGAACGAACTTTGGACAGCGCCAAAACAGATGGTTTAGAGACTCCAAGTTACACCTGCATAAAGAGCATCTTGAAACCATATTCATACCCCTTTTACAAAGAATATCCTCTGTTGCTAGAGCATTGTAACAATATTTCCAGGTAAAGTAAGCAATTATGGGCGTTATAGCTTTGTTGTTTATATACTTAAACCACCAAACTTTGGGTCTGTGAGAGCTGATTTGATTATAAGCACTTTTCACTGAGAATTTTCCGTGAGGACAATGTTTCCAGACTCGTATATCCTTTTATGAATTGTTAAGTGTAATGCTTTTTAGATCAATGCCAAGCGTAACAAAAAAATCAACAATTTTAGGAGGAGCAACCTAAGAGTTTTGATGGATTATTTGACTAAGCTTTGCTTTGCAGTGATTCCAGATATCCGGCGTAATGTCTAGCACTTCAGAAATCGCAATATCTGACCCCCAACATTCTCTCCAAAAATCAATATCCTTTCCGGAGCCAATAATCCATTTTGAGTTAGCTTTAACCGGGATAATAGCTTCCTTCAGTCCAGTCCAGATAGAGGAGTTTTTGTTATAATGAGTAAGAGAGCCTTCTTTATTTAAAAACTTTGCTCAAAGGAAATTTGCCCACGGATCTTGATCATTGAGGAAAGCCCAGCCTAGATTCATAAGCATTGTCTGACTTTTATCTCTCAGACCATGAATACCAATACCCCCTTCACTAGGGTGCTTGAAGACATTATCCCATTTGACTGTAAGGAGCTTCTTCTTTGCGGGATCACCTGACCACAAGAAGTTTCTAATGATTCTTTCACCTTCTTTTATAGCTGTAATCGGCCACCTGTAAATAGCCATATTGAAGATTGGAAGACTTGTGAGAATGGATTGAATATGAACTACTCTACTCTGAAAAGAAAGCATCTTTTTACTCCAACCAGTTGCTCTCGATCTGATTTTGTCAATAAGAGGAGCCACCGTTGCTTTTGAAACTCTGCCTTGCACCAGGGGAATCCCAAGATACCTCTCTGGGAACTTTCCCACTCCAAACCCAAAGAGAGTGGCGATGGTTCTAAGACGAAAAGGGGAGATAGATCCAACAAATATTTTACATTTCTGTTTGTTAACTCATTGACTTGAGGAGGATTGATAAACTTCCATAAGGAGTTTAAGAGCCTTTAGACCCTTAAGGTTACCTTTAGAAAAAATGAGGATATCATCCGCAAAAAGGAGGTGAGTTGGACTAGGTATCTTCTTGTAGAAAACCATAGGTTTGAGAATCTGCTTGTCTCTCAGCCATGCAATTCCTCTGCTGAATACATCTTCCACAAGGGGCGAAGAGGATGGGGGAGAGAGAGCAGCCATGTTTAAGATCTCTCGAGGCTTTGAAGAAACCACATGTTCTGCCATTGATGGGCACTGAGATAAAGGCACTGTTGAGAATCACTATAATCCAGCTGCAAAATTTATAAGAGAACCCCAACTTTTGAAGCACTTGGAGGAGGAAAGGCCAGCTCACCGTATCAAAAGCTTGTGAGATGTCGATTTTGAGACCTATATTTCCATGTTTTCTGCAAGTTCTCATCTCATTTGTCATCTCTGAGGCAAGAGCAATGTTGGAGTGAATTAATCTACCTGGAACAAACCCACTTTGTTCAGCTGAAATAATATCTGGAGCGAATTCGCTGAGTCTGGTAGCGAGGATTTTTGTGATTACTTTAAACATAAATTTACTTAAACAGATTGGTCTGAAGTTCCCCATTGTGCTTGAATCTTTGTTTTTTGGAATTAGAACCAATAGATTTGAATTAAAACCTTTTGAGATAGTGGACTCTGCAAAGAAATAAATTACTGCCCTTTTGAGATCGCTCCCGATGATATCCTATAACTGTTGGAAGAAGACCCCGCTGAATCCATCGGGACCTGGACTATTCTCCCCTTTGAGACCAAAAACGGAAAGTCTAACCTCTTCAAGAGAAGGAATTGCACATAACACCATATTTTGCTCATTTGTAACAAATGCCGGAATTAGTCCAATAAGTTATGTGTTGATGATTGAATGGACATGAGTAAATTTTGAAGTGTAATATTCAACTATGTGCTCTTTAATCTCCGCTTGTCCAGATAACCGAGTACCATCTTCAAGTGATATTTCAGTGATGATGCTCTTCTGCATTCTAATTCGGTGTATCAAGTGGAAGTATTTTTTGTTTCTCTCCCCGCTTTTCAGCCAATAAACTTTTGCTTTTTGCCTCCAAATAGAATCTTCAGTATTTAAAAGGCTATTAAGGAGGATTTTTTTAGTTGAAGCTTCCTTTATCAAGTTATCCGAGTAATTTTCATCAAGCTGAACTTGCAGTTCCTCTAGGTCAGCTGCACTTTTTTCAATTTGCGTCTTCAGTGCCCCCATGTTTTCTTTCCTCCACACCATGATTGCCGTTTTAAAGACTATGAAGCTTCTTCATAATAACAAATAAGGAATACCCAACAAGACTTTCACCCCAGGAATTAGTCACTAAATCTCTGAATCTAGCGTCTGAAGCCCAAACTGTGAGAAATCTAAAAGGAATGTTGCTTGGTTTAGGAATTCCTTAAGAGCTTCCAACCAAAGCCAAGTGATCAGAATAATCTCTAGCCAGATACTTGCAGGACCATCCCTCAAACTTTGATATCCAGGCACTATTATATAGGGCTTTGTCTAGTTTTCTCAGAATTCGAGCATTCCCTTGTTGCCCATTACACCAAGAAAATTTTCTACCCATGGAAGAGCTTTCAAAGAGTCTGCACGAGTCGATGCAATCATTAAATTCTATAATTAAACTAGGAAGAGGCCCCGTTCCACCACTTTTCTCATCCCAGTTTTGAATACAATTAAAGTCCCCTAGAGCTAACCAAGGAGAATTGAGAATTGCAAGGTTTTCCATATCCTTCCATAGAGCCCTTTTTGCGGAAATAGAGACCATACCGTGTATTGTGAAATTAACACACCTTCGTTGAATATAGTAATATGCTGAGAGGACGCTTCCACTAGGTCTGGATCTTTTATACCAGCTTTCCACCACAAGTTCCCTAGCCTGGAATCACAATCATTAGAAAAAAAGAGACTGTAGTTTGAGAGACCCAGCTTGAGGAAGTTAGACACAGAAGGTTTAATAAGCGGTTCAGCAATGAAGATAAAAGCGGAATAATATTTATTCACCAGACGACAAAGTGAAAGCCTAGAATTTTTATTGCTCACTCCTCTGATATTCCAAAATATCACCCTCATTTGAAACCTGCTTTTTTTTTCCTATTTGACCTTGTGTTTGGGTAGCCTTTCCCTTCACCCGGCCTTATAGTCTTTTTCTTTGTGGTATTCTTCAAATTAACATGGATATCCTTTCCCGAATTATTCCAGTTTCCTTCTTGTGCAATCAGAGCCATATCCCTTTCTGAATCGTCTACCATGTCTGCCCATTTTAGCGCTGACTGAAGCTTAATATTAGCAGTTTATTTTAGTAATTGATGTGAGCTTTAGGTGTGCAAAAGTGTTCACCTTCAGCCCTTCCTACACTTGTTGTTGCTTGCTCATTATAAATGAGGGATTCCTGTTGAACTGGAGAGACTTTCCTACTGACATTTGGATGCTCTCCATGAGTCGTAGCATCGTGCTCAGAGTCAGGAGATGAGAATGGCATTTTGTCGAGCACCTCCTCCCCTGTATTCACAGTTTCTTCAAGGAGACCTTTGCCTTTGTCTTCTCTTTGCTTTTTTTTCCTCA
The DNA here is from genome assembly GCA_014058105.1 of Kingdonia uniflora. NCBI lineage: Eukaryota > Viridiplantae > Streptophyta > Magnoliopsida > Ranunculales > Circaeasteraceae > Kingdonia > Kingdonia uniflora. The sequence goes on from JACGCM010001722.1 coordinate 604,207, forward strand.
TTCATTTTTTTTTATTCTTTGTAAACGCTTCCAATGTTGCTGGGATTTCTTGTTGATTCTTTTTAGGCTCCTCTACTCTTTGGATATGTTCCTTAATCACTCTGCATTCTGCAAACGTGTGCCCTATAATTTTGCAATGGCTGCAGAATTTCAGAGTTGCTCCCAGCTCTATTCTTTGCCAGAAATCGCCACCTTCTACTTCCATCATAATTTTACTTGGAATTGGATCCGCAAGGTCAATATTGACAAGTACTTTTGCGAAGTATCCGAAATCCATCATAACGGAGGAATGATCAATTTGAATTGGGGTACCCAAAGTACGCGCGAGCGCCATCAGTGTATCGACTTCCCAGAATTCAACTCCTAAACCCAGGAATTTGACCCATACCAGGGCATGAGAATTATTTCGCTTCTCTGGATCAAAAAAGGGACTCCAAGGCAACAATCGTAATAACTGATTTCCGATGACCCAAGGCTCTCCTGACCAAATCTTATTTCGATCTTCCTCGTTATCCAGAAAGATAATAATGCAACCTTTGCCCACTGGAATTAATCTGCAACTTCCTTTTGGTTTCCACAAATCAATCGCTTTTAACCTTGCTTCATGAATTGGTATTTTTTGGAGATCCAATCTACATGCAAGGTTGAATCTATTCCGGTTTAAACCCCTTTTATGAGCTTCGATTAACACTTTGATAGATGGAAAATTCCCTCTTCTACCAGGGATGGGGAGTTGTTCAAATGAACAGCTACACCCTCTTGTTCCTTTGCGATCTCTGCGTATGTTAGAGCTCCAATTTGTTCTCGACTTGAGGCCCTAGGATAGGAACTTTCAGTCTCCTAAAGATCCAAAGGAATCGACGTAAACTGTTACTTTTTTTGCCTCAAGTGCTATTGTAAGATCTAGTCCGTGGAGGATAGCTTCATATTCAGCTTCATTTTTTGTGGCATAGAACTTTAGTTTAATAGCCTTCTCGATTCAATGATTGAAAGGTGTTACCAAGACGATGCCAATTCCTGAACCTCGCGGTCCAGCTGATCTGTATATAAAGAATCGTTATCCTGTGCTTCGTGACCATGCGTCTGGTTCTGCAATTAAATTATCCATAAAGACTTCTTCTAGTTCTTCCTAATTGGGGTCTTTAATAGGAAAATCTACCAAGAAATCAATAACTTCTTGTCCTTTAACAGATATTTGAGGCCCGAAGGAGATGTCATATTAGCCGAGGAATACAGACCATTAGTGAACCCTTCGAGATTTCTTTTCTTTTAGAGAGTACCAGTTTTAGAGGATATTTGTTAATGATTTTGATTGGATGAGTTTAGAAATATGGTCTTAGTTTCTGAGAGCTGTAGACCAAGGCAAGAAGTTGTTTTTTAATTGTGGTATATATTTTTTCAGCAGGCATGAGGGTTTTGCTGATGAAGTAGATTGGTTTTTTTACACCTTCATCTTCTCGAATTAGGACAGAGCTAATGGAATCATCAGTTGTCGATAAGTACATTTTCAGTGTTTTGCCATCAATTGGAGTACTTATTATTGGAAGATGCCCCAAATATCGTTTAAGATCTTGGAAAGCCAGTTCACATTCAGGGGTCCAAATGATTTCTTTAGGCTATTTTTTGGAAAGTATAGTGGGATTCTCATGAAGAAGGTGGTAAAGAAGTTTACATCGATAAGATGACTTGGAGATGAACCTATGAAGAGCTGCAATCTTGCCAGCAAATTTCTACACATCTTTCATTGTTCGAGGGGATGGCATTGCCATGAGTGCTTTAATTTATGCCAAATCGATTTTGATTCCTCTTTTGCTGACCAGGTGCCCTATAAATTTACCAGATGCATCACCGAATTGGTATTCATTTGGGCTGAGTTTCATCTAGTAGGTTCGAAGGATATCAAAGATGGTTTAGAAGTTGTTGGAATGATCTTCACGCTTCAAGCTTTTGTAGACCATATCATCGATGTAGACCTCCATAATTTTGCCTAGATAATCTTTGAACATTTTAGTGACAAGCCATTGGTAAGTGGCTCTTGCATTTTTTAATCCGAAAGGCATCATTGTGTAACAACAGAGACCTCTTTCAGTGACAAAGGTTTATTCTTGATCTCCTTCGGCGAGTGGAACTTGATTGTATCTGGAGGCTACATCCATCATAGAAAGAAGTTCGTTCCCTACTACAGAATCGAGGAGTTGTGGGATCAATGGAAGATGAAAGCTATCTTTTAGCGTGAACTTGTTAGGTTCTGTGAAGTTACAAACCCTAATTTTCCAATTCTTCTTTGAGACTGCCACAATGCTAAAAACCCACTTTGGGTATTTTGCTCCACGAATCAATTCCACATAAAGGAGTTTATCAATTTCTTCATTCACGGCTTCGCGAATGCAGGGAGCTAAATTTCGACGCTTTTGTACCACTGCTTTGCTGTCCGGAAGGAGGTTCAGTATGTGGTACGCGATCGATGGATCAATACCAGGCATTTCTTGGAAAGACCATGCAAAGATGTTGACATTTTTCTTGAGGAGCTGAATCATGGTTTCTTTTTTATCAGCTAATAGCTTGGAGCCAATGAAGGTGTTACGGCCAGGCCCATCGAGTTTAATTGAGTCTACTATTTTAGTACCATGCTGCTCAAATGTGGGGGGCGTTTGCTACTATAGTTGTTATGCTTTTAGTAGTTTCACTCTGTGAGAGTTGGTAGTGGTGTTCTCGCACCTACGTGTGATTGATTGGCTTCCTTTGATTTCATAGACACTATGATCTGTTGGAAATTGCAAAGCCAGATGATATGTCGAAGGGACTGCCTTTATCGAATATAACCAACTCCAACCTAAAATCCCCAGATACTTGGAGTCAACATCGATGACCACGAATTTAATGAAAGTAGTTTATGATCCTGCCTGAACTGGCATGGTGATTTCTCCTGTGGCCAATTCTCTTGAACCATTGAAACCTGTGATGGTGGTTGTCAAAGCTTTAACTGAGTCTTTGAGTCCCAGGACTTCAATTTCCCTTCTGACCATAACATCTATGGTACTTCTTGTATCGACGAGAAGCGTGTGTAGGTAGTTTTGTCCCACTTTGAGCATAATGACTAGAGGCTTATCATGGGGGCACTTGACATGACTGGTATTACAGTCTCTGAAGGTAATATGATACGGACGCTTTGATTTGCTTGAGCTGGGGAGTAGTTTTCCAATTTATCTAAGGATGTCATTTTGTAACAGGATATAATTTGATCGTCTTATTTTCTTTTCCTTCCTTTCTCAATCTCGATCATGTAAAGATGGCGAGCTTTCCCTTAACCTTGCTCATGGTCAATGTCTTTGTTTTTAGTTTCTTCTTCGAGGAACTTTAGAACATCAATCACATAATTATGAAGTCTTCTAGCTAATTGAATGCGGTAAAAAATTTGAATGAGAGAGTAGCCGTTGTCAGTTTTGTGACTATGCACGCTGTGATACTGACAGAAAGCTTTGTTAGGGATATAAGGAATTGCTTGTGCTGCTCGATAGAACTCATCTCCCTTTATCGTTGGTAGGATAACAGAGATAGTGGTTGTCATAGGAGGTAGAACTGGGACGGGTCTGTCTGGCCTTCCATCTCTTCTTTAAACGTTGTCGGTATTTCTTCCGCACTGCTTGGGTGTTTTATTATTGGTTGATTTTTGGGGTTGAGATGTAAATGTTTCACAAAACTGGATGACAGAGGAGCTCTTCATCTTATCTTTCTTGAACCGCTCTAATTCAATGTAGTTATTAACAACATTAATCATTTTTGTCACTGTTCTGGGTGTGCAAGGTAAGTTCTTCTCGAAATTTAGAATCGATATGCAGAGCAGAGGTAAATGTTGGAACGATGATCTTGGGATATGAGTTCCCAATCTTTTAAGTTTCTTATAGGAATCTCTTGTAAAAATGCGCCAGTTTTTCTTTCACCCTCTGATCGAAGAAGAATAACGAATCCACAGTTATTTTTTGCCCTTTAGCATGAGCATAATTGGACTCAAAAAGTCGTTGTAATTGGCTGAATGTGGTGATGGAGCCTTCAGGGATTGTATGGAACCATTTGAGAGGTTCTTCTTTCATGCTCATGTTGAACAATCTGCATAACATGTGGTCAAGTTTAAAGTACAATCCAACTGCGGCTTGAAGTGTCGAACGTGGGTAAGAGGGATAGTGAGGGCGGCATATTGAATGAATTTGGGCATGTGGAAAATTTCTGGAATGGGCATAACTTTAAGATGAGGAGAAATGGGGTTTGTCTTGATTCTATCGAGGGTATATCTTCAGCCTGGGATATCAGAGTTTATGGCTTGGATCATATTAGGTTTGTACATGAAAACCCACAAACCCGCACCGGACCGATCCGAACCGGCCGGTTCGGTCCAGTTTTGATAACACCCGGATCGATTTCGATTTTAGGAATAAGAAACCGATTGTAACCGGTTCAGTTTCGATTCTTGGGTTTTGATGACCGGTTTAAACCCGACCCGAATTATATGCTATATAAACTAATTTTATGTTAACTTAGCCTCTCTTCTCTCAAGTCTCAACCTAGCCGACCTCATATAAGATTTATTGTTCAAAACCCAATCCCTTGACTTCAGATCTGATTTTATGACCTTGTGATATCCATTATGCGATTTTATGTGCTCCAATCTCCTGACTTCAGATCATTGTTCAGATATGATTTTATGCGATTTTATGACCGAAGGCTGCTGTGATATCCATTATGCGATTTCAAAACCCAATCTCCTGACTTCAGATCATTGTTCAGATATGATTTTATGCACTCCAAATCTCCTGACTTCAGATCTCCATTATGCGATGCTTTGATCAATCGTTGTGATATATCTACTTCGTAGTTCATCGGAAACACTTATTTGTGACCGAAGACCGTCATTTCACGGTGAGTGTGTCAGACTCAGGTGAGTCTGAGTGTGAGTGTGTTAGATGCAGTGAATGTAGGAGAAGAGTTTCATTGGTTGAGAGTTTTCTGAGATTTTTTTTCCTGAGAAAACAAAGGAAAACTTTGAAGGGAGAGAGAGGGAAAAAGTATGTGGAATTTATAGGAAAAAAAAAGTATGTGGTTTAGATGGGGTGGGGTTAAAAAATCTCTGCGGAGATTTGTTTTTGGTTTTTGGATTTGTTATAGAAAACTTGGGATTATTACTTTTTTTCTTCTGCATAACCAAAATATGTAAACCCCAACCAAATATCCTACCCGAACCCCGACAACTTCGGTTCGGTTTCGACCCGGGTTTTTGAGCCAGCGGGTTCGGGTGTGAGAATTGAAGACCTGGTTGTTCTGGTTTGAATCATGTACAGGCCCAAACCCGGGCCGAACCTACCCGTGAACAACCCTAGATTATATTATTTAGGTCATCCAAGGTGATGAATTGTGGTGGAAGAATTGGTACGGCTACAACCTGTGGATCAGAGTCTTCTTGACCTTCAGGTCCCAATCGGTCTCTGATAGGTCATCTTTCTAGTGGTGGTGGAGTTTGATAATGCGTGCGCCGACTTTTTTGAGTTATCGATGCTGAGGATGTAAGTCCAAAATGTCGAGAAACTCTATCTAGATTTTTAGATCTGGATCGAGAAGTTCATACTCATTCCCCTCCTAGATGGTTCTCTTTTCGGGTCGCCCTGGGGCGATGATCACTTCGAGCCTGAGAAGGCAACGTTTGACGGGCAATAAGCCGATCCTGAGTTCTTTGTAAATTCTTTATTTCTTTCTAATGTGTCCAACTCTGTTGGTCCAAGGCCTTTCTCTTTTCGCCTTTTTTCATTTGAAGAGCATAGGCATGAATCCGTTGATCTTCAAGTCTTTGGACTCGGTCGGATTCCATTTGTCTCTGTAATTCTATCACTGCGTTGTGCAGATCGACTATTTCTGGTATTGGGTTAATCTTATGGTTCCTCAACGTACTAGAATGGCTTCGGAGATTCATGTTTGTCATCGGATTGTTTCTCAGATCAAAAGTGATAAAGAGAAGTATTAATTTCCCACAGACGGCGCCAATTGTAATGACGTATTTTTTTGAAAGGATAATCTTCGCCAATACTTTTTGTAAGGATGGTATAATAATAAGCTGACATGAATAAGATTTTACGTTGAAACTTAGTAAAGGCTGAGAAAAACCACGACCTCGGGGAGTATTTTAATGTAAAATCTAATAGGTGGTCTCACTTGTTGGAGAGCTTTTTGGGTGATGAAATCCCACAAATCTCAAACAGTTTTTACTATTACTAATGTTAGAATGAAAAGAAATTTAAACACATCAATATTTTAATCCAATCACAGTAAATATTTTATTAGAGCAGCGTATATTTGCAAGTCCACACGACTTTATGTTCCGAGTGTTGGGGCGGAGAGGATATGAACCCTTCTAGATGTTAAGTTTAGAGAAATACCAACCTACGAGAAGTGTTTCCCGGTGAAGCTGTGACCGCCCTTTTATTTAGTGGGCAAAAAGGAGGAAATGCCCCTTCACTTAGGAGGCACAAGAAGGATTAGATAGAAGCTTGCCAATGTACTTTGTAAATTCATCACGATCTTTGAGTACCAACTTTGTAACTATCCTGCAAAACAAGTAAAAATGGATTAGTGAACTTCCGACAGCAAAAAAATATATATTAATCCAATTTCCAATTTTATTGTAGTCTATAATGTCCTGATTTTCAAATATGTATATCGTTCAGCTCGTTTGAGATAGAGAATTAAATAATATTAATTTGGAAATAAAATTTAAAATGAAAAAATATTCAAGATAGAAGTTTTTTTGAATTTAGCTTCCCTACCGCTCAAAACAAGTGATTAATGAATAACGGCGTCCTTTACTGAAACTATTTTTACTGTGTTATTTCAAAAGGCAGTAACTCTCAGACGACTAGACAGAAAAATATGATCTATAACAATTCGGAAAGGGTTTTAAATTATCTAAAACTTTTGTAGAAAACGTATTTCCCAATTATGAAGTATAGATGGTCAAAAACTGTAAAACATTCAGGAACACACTTTAATAGCATAACCGGCCCACTATACTCCAACTTACTATACAAGAAACAAGGAATTTATAAATTATTGGCTAGATATGGACGAGAGTTATGAAGTCAACTTACGATTTCACCAACACAAATTATTTTAGGCAATTAGAAGTAAAGATCCAAACTAACCTTGATAGCACACCAATTAGCAAAATTAGAAAACCCACATCGCTATTATAGCACCAAAAACCCAAAACAAAAACTCTATTTTTTTATGCTTAAACTACAAAAGGAAGAAAAAATATATATAGATATATATATACCGAATATAAATATTGATATGTATATTCGGTATTAGAAATAATAGTTTTCAACGATACCTCCCCGGCAACAGCGCCATTTTATAAATGGTTTACTGGAGTCCTTTAGCAAAATACCCGCTCAAAGTACGGTTGTCCAATTATAGCATGGATGAGTGGGATCGAATCTACAAGGAGGTTTGAGAAAATAAGTTCTTTCTAGGCCGAATTACGGTTTTATAGGTGATAAATCTAAAAAGAAGAAATAAAAACTAATTATAAAACTTAATGAGAGAGAGCTAAGGTTCAGACTTGGCCTTTACCTTTCAAAGTATTAATCGATATACAACTAGATCGTAATATCTCAACCCATCATATATTCGTGGTAAGGCACATACGATGTTGTAAAATAAACTACTAAATCTATGGTCAAGTATTTAGTGGTTATGCTTTTTAATGATGGTGAAGAGTATCTTAGAAAATTATCAACTCAACCATGGCTAGGCTTAAGTGAGTTCTCTAGTGTTTCCGCATTTTAGATCTCTAAATCAAGTCTACGGTTTGTAGTATTTGTTTGTATCTAAAGTTATCGTACACCAAATTAAAGCTATGGTCAAGCTTTTGATATGATGCACTAACTTATCAATCATAAAGTACTAAAAGAAAGCTAATTAACACCTAATTAATATAAATTATTGCTCATCTAAGAAGAGGCATCATCCTAGCCTTAACTAAGAGATTAGCCGCTCATCTCGGACTTCATCGCATTAACAACTAATGAAGACATTAACAAAAATTAAACTCAAAGAAAAGACAAAGATGAAGATAAACTTTATTCACTAATAACTTCCAATATGCGATGTCCAATTTCAATGGGGGGAGGGTTCATTTTATAGGAGAAGGAGCCCAAACTTTGAAACAATACATTAAATTCTAAATAATATTTTTACAATAATTTCTTTTAATATTACAACCAATCACCTAAGATTCTTGCATATAATTCCTTAAGTGATATAGAGATCTTTCTTCATGGAAACTCTTGCATATATCTTCCATATAAAATATCTTCAAGGATCTTGGATGTAATATCTTTTTTGATTTTATTTTCCAAGAATATTTTTGTATATATTTTTTCAATCTTAATACCAAATATATTGTGTCTTTGACTTTTTGTGCTATGAACTGTTAGAGACACTTTTACTTGACTTTAAGAGCTTGGTTTCAAATAGAACAATATGGGTTTTCATCACAAAAGTTGTAAGTGGATTCGATTACTTCTTCGAAGTGGATTCGTTTCTATTCTCATGAACGGTGGTCCTTGCAGGTTCTTCCAAATGGGAAGGGTGCTCAGGCAGGGCTATCCCTTATCGCCAATTCTCTATGCTCTTGCCGAGGAGGTCCTCAGTAAAGGTCTTTATGAGTTGAGAAGTAGTAAGAAGGTGATGCCTATGGTGGTCACCAAGGGGGTTATGGCTCCATCACACCTTCTATTTGAGGATGATATCTTTGTCTTTGCGAATGGTAGTACTAAGGGTTTGAAACACCTTAGTAAATTGCTCGAGATGTACCAGGAGTCTTCTGGCAAATTTTAGCACTGAGAAAAGTAAACATTTCCTGGGAGCTATGATAAATACCAAAAAACAAAGAGTTAAAGCTATACTGGGCTTTGACGAAGGTTGTCTTCTGAAAACTTATCTTGGCATTCCTCTGGTTCAAGGGCGAGTCACATGGACGCTCCTCCGTCTTCTGGTTGATAAGATCAAACGAAGAGCCTCAGGCTGGGCGGGTAGCATGTTATCTCTACAAGGGAGGGTTGTGCTTGTCCGATCTGTGTTGAGTAGTATTTCGATATACAGCATGGGTATATACAAATGGCCTGCTTCTCTGATTAAAGAAGGAGAAAGAATTCTTTGTAATTTCTTTTGGTTTGGGGAACCTAATTCTAGAAAAGCTTGCGTTGTGGCTTGGGATAAGGTGTATAAACCTTATAAGGAAGGGGGTGCTAATCTTCAAAGACTAAAGGCGATCAACCAATCTCTGATGATGAAGCTATCTTGGAACTTCTTGAATCCAACGGATGGGTGGTCTGAATTTATGCGAGCAAAATTCATCTCTAAATTGGGAAACTTCTCTAGGATTACTAAAGGTTCTTCGATTTGGGCTGGTGTTAGAGGGGCTATTGAAGATGTCCGTGCTCATTCTGGATGGGTGATTGGGGATGGGGCTAGCATCGACCTATGGCGAGACCACTGGTGTTCTCTTCTCTCTCCTAAAGATTGGATTAATGATGATCACATCCCTTGGAACGACTTGCATGCAAAGGTGAGTAGCATTATAGTTGAGGGCAGATGGTTTACCCCTGTTAATCTTCAGCTGCTATTTCAACGATTAGGAGTGAACATTCACTCTATAAAGATCAACAAAAACAAAGCCGATAGGAGGTTGTGGATACCTGATCTTATGGGAAAGTTTTCGGTCAAAGGTGCCTTCGAGGCTATTCACAACAAAGGTCAGTTGGTGTGGTGGGCATCATTTCTCTCTGATAAGGCTATCCATCCTAGATTTTCTATGTGGGGATAGAGATTATGCCACGGAAAGATTCCTACGGATGACAAATTCCAAACTAAAGGTGTTGCTCTGGCCTCTAGATGCTGCTTATGTAAGACCAACTCTGAAACTATACAACACCTGATCTGGGAATACTCTTTCAGTGTCCAGTTATGGAACTGGATGACAGAAATGTTCCAACTCAGGAATCTGGATAGAAACCTTTACTCCTTCCTCAGGGCTGACAACTTGATGAGTCCTTACCTGAGAGACCTTTGGACTGGGGCTGTTTGGGGTGGTTCCTCCCTGATCTAGCAAGCTCGCAACAACTGCCTTTTCGAAGATCTGAACTTCTCTTTGGCAAATGAAAAATGGAAATGGCTAAAACAGATCCAAGAATCCTCTGTTCTGTCAACTAGCCTCTTGTTCAACACTCATACTGATTTGGGCATCCTCCACTGCCTAGGTGTAGCTGTTCATGCTAGTAAGCATCCATTAGTAAAATCTTGCTTTTGGGAGCTTCCTCGGATAGGCGAGATTTAGATCAACACCGATGGTGCTGCTAATGGGAACCCTAGCAAAGGAGGCATTGGCTGTATTTTTTGTGATTGTAACGGGAATGTGATGGGAACTCTTTCAAAAGGTCTTGGGTTGGTCAACAATTTCATGGCTGAATGCGAGGTAATCATTCACAGGGTGGAATGTGCTGCTTCATTTGGCTGGCTTATCGCTTGGATTGAATCGGATTCCACGACGGCTGTGGAAGCTTTCAAAACAAATAATATTCCTTGGATCTTGGTTGCGGCTAGGGAAAATGCCAGTAGAAACATGAAGCATATCCGATTCTCTGTAAACTGGTGAGAAGCTAACTTCAGTACTGATGCCCTCTAAAAAAATGGAGCTCTTCTCCATGAAGGCGTGAGTGTGTCCGAAATGGGAAGACCTCCTTTCCTCAAGAAAATTGAAGTTCCTATGCAAGAATACTTTAGATTCTGTTGACTTTGTTTTGCTTTTCTTTGTCTTGAGGGTTGTAATTACATTTTGTAATTTTGATCTCTGAAATAAATCTTTCTTACTTAGCCAAAAAAAAAAAAAAATCTTGTGTGTACACTCTACACATACTTAACATTACCCCAAATCTTCCCCCTAACTATTATCCCTCCAACTACCAGCATTGAGAAACCAGAATCTTATAAAACCCCTTAAATACATTTTCTTTATAAAACTAATCCTTTCCCCATACCTTTTTCAAAACACAAGTATTTCTTCTCTTCTCTTCAAAATCTTTAAAATGCATCTTTTCTCTGCAACTGAGAGTAACTTTTCTTCTGAAGAGGAGTGCATTGGATTTGCTGCATGTTATGATATATCCTCCAACAGTAATGCTAGCTGGATGGAGGAGGAGGATAGTGAGTATGGGTAGACAAAAGATGAGAAAGAAGAAGAAACATACGAGGAAGAAGAAGAGATAGATGAGGAAGACATAGAAGGGACAGATGAGGAAGAAGAAGAGATTGAAGAAAATGGAGCACAAGAGAAATATGAGGGTTAAGTTTGTGTCTATGGGTATTGCTTTGTTTTCTAGGTTCCCTTTTGGGATCCCTTCTCTTTTTGGTATGTGGTAATGTTTTTGTTTTTTGTTTGGGATCCCAGAAAATGTTTTTGTTTTTGTTTAGGTTATCTTTAACTTTTTGTATTATGGTGGTGGCAATTGTTTTGTGAATTAATGAAAATGCAATTTCCTTTCTAGATATCTCTTCTATCTAACATCTTATATCAGAACAGTTGGAACTGCAATTTATTTGAAATTACATTTTTTTTTGTATTGTGGAACTACCTTTTTTGTATTGTGGAATTGTCATTTTTTTGCCTTTTCCCTTTTTGGTATTGTGGCAATTCCAGTCCTATTTGAGTACTTTTACATTTGAGACCACTGAGTACCTGCACACCTACACATTTCAGACTACTGTGACCTTCTGCACATTTCAGACCAGTTAGACCTTTTCCCATACCTTTTCCCATACATTTTGCACATTTTAGACCAATAAGGCCAGTCAGACCTTTTCCCATACCTTCCGCACATTTTAGACCAATCAGACCTTTCCTTATACTTTTTGCACATTTTAGACCAGTCAGACCAATGTGAGTACCTTCAGCACATTTCAGACCAGTATGACTGTGTGAGTAGCTATAAATTTTTAGAGATTTAATAGGCAAACAACAACAAGCAAGCACAGGTATGTAATAAAGTACATGTTAAGTTACAAAATAGACAAACAAGAAACATTTATGAAAAAAACTACAAAAACTAATAGACAAACAACAAGCATTCTTAGTCTACCAAAAAAATAGATAGTACTTGTTAATATTTTTCAGTCTAACAAATATTTTCAGTCTAACAAACAATAAACATTTTCGACCTACATAGCCAAACAAATGTACATTTTCCAATTCAGTACAAATGTACATGCAGTTAAATATTTTTAAATTAAGTCACACTTTCCAATTCCTGCTAGGAGATTGATAGCCTTTCTTGTAAGGGTAGCTTGGGTATTAAGCTTGCTGTATTGATGCATTAGTTTACCTTGGGGCTTGAGCTTTCCATATTGATGCCCTAGTTTGTCTTTGAGTTTGAGTAGCTTGAGACTGTCTTTGGGCTTGACTTGCTTGACTCTGCCTTAGGGCTTGAGTAACATGAGACTGCCTTTGGGCTTGACTTGCTTGACTTTGCATTGAGGCTTGAGTAGCTTGAGACTGCCTTTGGGTTTGACTTGCTTGACTTTGTATTGGGGCTTGAGTAGCTTGAGACTGCTTTTGGGATTAACTTGCTCGACTTTGTATTGGGGCTTGCGTAGCTTGAGACTGTCTTTGGGCTTGACTTGCTTTAGTTTACCTTGGGGCTTCAGTAGCTTGAGACTAGCTTTGGGCTTAACTTGTCTTAGTTTACCTTGGGGCTGTAATAGCATCATAAGACTGTTATTGGGCTTGACATGCTTTAGTTTTCCTTGGGGCATCAGTAGCTTGAGATTTTCATTGGGCTTGACTTGCTCTAGTTTACCTTGGGGTATCAGTAGCTTGAGTTTACCTTGATTTACTTTTCTTTAGGCCTTGCGTAGCTTGAGTTTGGCTTTGAGTTTGCCTTGATTGTGTTTGTCTTGGGGATTGAACTTACCATGTTGATGCCCTAGTTTTCCTTGGGGATTGACTTGCTTGAGTTGGCCTTGAGGCTTTAGTATCTTGAGTTTGCCTTTCACCCCCCAGAAGATCTCCCACCACCACCACCTATACTGCCACTTCCCCTCCCTCTCATATTTGGTATTGTAGGTGGTAAGCCAACACTGCTCATATGTCTTACCATGCTAATATTTGTATCTACCCTCTGAGGTGCTCATGCCACTCTTGGCCTTGGTGTTACTGGTACACCCTTACAAGTTTTCTTGTTGTGGCCAAAGCCACCATATTTTCCACATCTCTTTTGCCTCTTTTCTTTATCTAGATTAGGGATTCTTTATTTTCTAGGTCTCCCGGCTCCTCTCACCAATGGGGGAGGTAGAAAATGACTTTCTTGGTTTGTAGGTTGCATATAATACATAAATAAGCATACATATAAAATCTCAACTTAGATACACTTGTGTTCAAATACAAACCTTCTGCCATTCTGATCCATCAACTCCAGAATATATGGTATTTTTATATGTTTGGACATATGAAGCAACTTTTTGAAAATAAGAAACATAGCTATTAGCCATCCATAAAAAAAAGTTAGCTTTTAAAAAATTAGAGACACAACTTTGTAAACATTTAGATTATTGACCAAAAAATACTTTACTTACTTAACCCTTGGCTACCCATAAGGGAGTATAGCACTAACAACATGCACACATGATAGTGCCGAAAGTTGCCATTCATGGTAGTCATATTCATGTGTATTGGTGTTCACTCTCCATATTTAGCCATTATCCCAATTACAATAAAATTTCTCGATATGATCTCTTGCACCTTATATTGACCATAACATTTGATCATCTTATTAATGTGGGTTTGTGCTCTAGGGACCAACACCAAACCTACGAAAAAGATATACATATAGTCATATAGTAGGTAATAATAAAAAGAAGAGCTCTCAAATAATAAGAAAATGTCTTGTTTAGCTTACCTGCTTCTTCCTACTCTTTTGCCTTGATCCTCCTGTCATACATGAGTTTCATCAATATTATTTTCAGTTTTTCTAGTAACTTGTGGATTGGCCTGTCCCTAATCTTCAAAATCTACAAGATAAAAGACTCACTGAAGTTGTTTGTGATGTGTTCACACTTGGCAGTAAAATCAAAGTGGGACCTAGCCTAGTATTCCAATGGCTCCTTAAGTAACCTGTCATGAGCATCTGAGTTTTCCTGTTTGATTTGGTCCATGTGCTTATTATTTCTAGATTGCTTAAATGCCTTTGCTGCACTCCACAGTAACCACTCTATTTGGGTCTCCCTATAATTTTTTTTCATATTCTTATACATGTCTAAATCAAAATATGTGATTTCATGAGGAAAAAGGGTAGTCGCAGCATCAATGAGTCCCTTCTGTCTATCTGATATGAATGTTAGCTTTTGATTATATAGAATGAGATAGGGCTGAAGAGCCTCAAGGTAGTTGGTCCAAGTTTCTTTACATTCTAATCTGCGTAAGTAAACTGCAATAAGGAATAGAACATTGTTGCCATCCAAGGCAATCACAGATAGATAAACCCCCACATATTTAACATTTAGAAAACAACCATCCAAACCAAGTACAAGTCTACACCCACTTAACCATCCATCAAAGCTTGCCTTAAACATCACCAATACACTTTTCCACTGGTTACTTTGAAGATCTTTACTATATTTGGCCAAACTGCCAGGGTTAGCCAATAAGACTTATCTCATAAATTTAGGTTATAGAATATAACCCCCATCATATGATCCAACTATCCTCTCCATGCATATAGTCCAAGTATTCTATGAAGTATAATATGAAATATCAACACCATACCATCTTAAAATCAGCTCCTTCACACCTGCTGGTCTAGTGGTTCTCACTGTCCTAATTATTTATTCAACTTCCTTTGTCACCCACTGGGCATTTATATTTTTATTAGATTGGTCACTCCTGCCTGGACATGTGTGAATGAGATTACTACTAGCCTTCATACTAAAAGTGGTACCATCTGGGTTAACCCTAGCATAGAACATCCATTGACAGTTGAATGTTTCAGCCTCAGTACAAATGTATCTTACCCTTATATAGTCATTCTTTTTAGCTGGAATTGGTGCTTGTTCACAATGACCCATTGCCTTAAAAAGCTCTACAAGCATCAACTGTGAGCCTCTTCATGCCAATAACCATCTCTAACCCAGGATTATACACAGGTAATATAGTATGATGCACTTCAACTTCTTATGTTATAAAAATGCTATCACATTCTTATGCCAAATCTCTGAACTCATCATCACATCTATCTATATCAGCTTGGGTTGGACCATAATCATCATCAACTTATGAGTGATTTGAGTAATACCCTTCTTCTATATCTAGGGTATCTGGGTTACTTTCAGCCCGTCTACTCCAGGCATCAACTTCATCAACTTCTTCTTCATCATTTGAAGCCTCTCCCCATAATTCAACTCCAGCCTTAGTTTTAGCATTAACTGGAGCCTCTCCCCCTAATCTAACTCCATCCTCAGATTCAATATTGGGTGCATCATCACTGAAGTCCATATGTGGCAAATCATCAAGTTCTTCCACTGGTACTTCACTTGCCTTTGGTTTTTTAACTCTTTTAGTGTTTTCTTCACCACTTTGTAAACTATTGCCTTTTTTCTTTGGCTTTGATATAACTCTTTCTTTTGCTTGAGTCACAACTACCTTTTGTCTACCTCTGACAATAGTCTCATGTTGAAGTGGATCAAACTGTGTACTCTCATGTTGTAGTGGATCAAACTGTGTAGTCTCAACCTCAACCTCAACTTGATAAGTAGGACATATTGGTGGTCCTTCATCTGGTTCCATCATAACTATATTTGGTTGTTCAATTAAAGGTAGGGGCACAACTTCTATAAGCAATGTATATACGTAGAAATGTACATCCCACATACTATCCACATCACTACAATATCACATCTTATACAAACTTGTATCATCACAAACATCCACTATCTCACCTGGACATAGTGTCTTTACCACTATCCCAGAACCAGGTGAGATAGCTTCATTTATCCCAACAACATCAGACATAATATACTTCAACAGACCTTGATAGTAAAACTGATCCCCATCTACATTTATAAATATATGCATGTCCTCATCAATGTATAGACGATGTGTGCACCCTGTCTCCCCAGGTTCATACCATCTACCTCCCTAAGGAATAATGACATTTTTTTAGGCTATTCCTATCATTGTAGCATACCCGAAACACTATATAATTAAGACAGATATCATGGTAACATACCCAAAACACCAAATTTAAAAACACCACTTGTAAAAGCTCCAATTTTTATAATATACCATAATTTTAAAATAACAGAAAAAACCAAAACCCTAATTGTAAAAGCCTCAATTTTGTAATCCAAACGCTAATTCTTAAGACAAATCTTCTAACTTTCAAAAATGGGAAAACCAAAGCAGCAGATATTAGAGAGAGATTTACAAATTTTACCTATTCTAAAGAGAGAGAGAAAAAAAAAGAGAAAGAAAAAAAGAGTGAGACTTACATTGTGATTAGGAGAGAGATAAGAGATTCAAAGGCTTGGTAAGATTAGGTATTAGATGGCTGCACTTGAGTTTTCCCAAATTTTTATTGTTGCAAAAGATATAAATTTTCCCAAATTTTTTATCCAGGAATAATTTTTTGTTTGAGCAGTTTTGGCAAAGAGATTACCGGAAGACAACTTGTTTACCTGTTAGAGGAAATCACGTGCAACTCGTGTAAGGATAGTTTAGTCAGTTCATGTCAAAATTTGAGTTCAACGAAGGTTGACCTGTGGTCAGAGGCAATTTGGGGACCAAAACTACATATTTAAACTTGGTGACTAAAAGCAAATATTCAGTTTGTAGGTGGGACTGTATTCAAAATTTCTCTATATTTTATGTTTAAAGTGAAGCTTAATTTAATGACGGTGAATTATGTATTGAATAAAGTTTATTTTATCGAATTTTATGTTGATAAATTTGTGTAAATGACGTAGAAAATGACCACCCGATTGACCAACCCGAATACCTTTGGTCATTTAGTCCGCCCGAACAAGTGTGGGCAAACTTTGGGTTGGTCACAGCTATAGTAGGCCTACTCCTAGCCTTCTACCCCAGTCAAACATTCGATGGCTACCTCAATGCCAACTCGAACATCTCAAAGCTCACTTAAACCATAAACAAGCCTTCCAAAGATTATTCGAAGACGAGGCCTCGACTCTAAACAAGCCTCAAAGATGAATTCCACATCAACATCAAAAACACTTCTACCATATCCATACATAATCGAAATGTGACAAGACAGATATCCAGCTCACTAGATAAGACGGCGGCGTTGTTAGTCCTTACGGCTACAGTGATAGACCCAACAACTCCTACAGTGTCAGAATACAGTAACAGACCCAACAACTGCTATAGTCCCAGACCCTACATTTCCAGCATCAACACCAACTTTGGGATACCTGCTAGATATCCGGATGGTATAGTTGTAATGTGATCTAACCTTGGTGACTCAGCCCTTCCTATGTTCTATAAATAGGAGGGATAGGGAACCAAGGAGAGGTTACAAAATCTCTCCCCTGAGCCCTTGCATATTACCTTCGACCTCCCTGTAAAACACACAGTGCTCGAACCTTCGAATACTCGACAGTAATATAAACTCTCTTAAAAATACTCATCAGAGATCGTAGAGCATCACATTCTTGGCTTCCATGCAAGTATATCGTCAACAGATTTCTTTTGCTATAGATTATATACTTGAACTCATTTGATTGAAGATAAAATCCCATGATGTAAGAGCCGACTTCCCTCCATACGAAGTTAAGCCCCATACATTTTGCGCCGTTTGTGCTTCCCTACCCTACCAATTTCCCCTACTCATCTTCTCCCTTTTCCAGCTCCCATAGATTATTCTCAATGGCCCGAACCCTCCGCTCTAGTTCTACCCATGCCAGCAACTCTATCGACGGAGTGGCCACCCAACTTGCCCTACTGTCCCAGCAGTTTGCTCAAGCCGAGGAGTGATACCAAACACAACTTCACCAGGAACGTGAAAAGCACCGACAAGAATTTGAAGCCGAACGGCATCGCCGCTTAGATGATGTTGACAGACAGAACCGCGCCATCGATGAGCTGCGCAACATAGTCTGAGAGCTGCAGTATTTACAGCCTCTAAACACTTCTCTACCGTCCCAAGCACCTGCCCTGCCTCGCATCTCTACTTGAGCCCGTTTGGGACCTTTGCCGTATATCCAAGCACCTCTGGCCCACCTTGGTACCGCAGGTACTTCCCCTGCTGTTTTCCCTACTGCCTTTATCCATCTTGGCAACCACCCCACAGAGGACTCCTCTGATTCCACCCTTCACTTCTTCCAGACGCCCCAAATGCTGTCATGCCCGAGAATGTCTCGGGGAGCGCAGCGCAGAAAACATACCAAATACTCGGCCTCATCATCCTCGAACCTTTTGATAACCCCCTCATCTTGCCTATTATGCACAACAAGACTTTAATTAAAAAATCGAACCTGTTATCCGCATCAGCGCGAGCCCAACTCCCAACTCATGGAGTCGACTGAATAACCCTCTTTGCCCCAAACTCCTCGCTATCGAGGTGCCTCTAAATTTCGGCGCTCCCAAACTCAGCAAATACTGCAACACCGACCCTTAATCACATATCCTCGAATTACAAAATTCTCTAAGCCTCTACTTCATAGCCGACCACCTGATGTGCCGCCTTTTTCCCACAAGTCTCACAGATAGCCCTCTACGATGGTATCATAACCTTCCCAGTGGCTCTATTCGAAGCTTTGAGCAACTATACCATCATTTTATCGCATAGTTCGCCTTCAACAAAGACAGAGAGGTCAGAGTTGACGCCCTCTTCAATTTTAAAAAAATCATCAATGAAACCCTTGAAGCCTTCACCAAGAAGTTCCTTGATGAGTCGCGAAGAGTTGAAAACCTTGACTGCGAATGTTGTACTCACGTACTCAAATGCTTTGCTTGATCACAGTCGTGTCAAAGAGTACCTGGCCCTCCATAAACCTATAACCCTAGAGGAGATGCTCTCAAAAGCCAATGGGTATATTGACCTTAAGCGCCTCCGCGAGTCACATAAACAGGGGTAACCTTCGACCTCTGCCATCAATAAACCTCGACAAGGCCCACCTTCTACTCCCACACCCTTGATTGTTCCCATCTTATAGGAGACTGAGAGCCACAAATTCTCTCACACCGACAATAATGCTGAAGCTCGCAGGAAGCGACCAAAGCCAGTTCTACCCAGACTCACTGCCCCTCTCAACACTCTTCTACCATAGATCCAGGCAGACCCCAAATGGCGTATCCATTTTCTCATCGAAGTGAAACTAGGTGAACCTTACTGTGCCAACCACAAGTGTAACTGCCACCACATCAACAAGTGCTTTACCCTGCAGCGCTCTCTCAAAATCATCCTCAGGGCAGGTCGTCTACATTACTATGTTGCCAACCTCCCCAGCTACCTTGATGGGGTATACCTCAAGCCTCAACCCACCTCTGTTGTCGACCCGGCCGAGGTCCACATCTAGCAAATACATTTTATCGAAGTTAATAATATCGACAACGGCCATTCAAAGAGTAAACGCAAGCGTGTCGAAGAATGCTACAAATTCACCTACCAGGAAAAGTTGCCCGCCCTCCTACCCGAAGGTATGTATTTCATCGACTGTGATACATCGCATGTTCATTTTGCCCATTCCGACTCAGTAGTCATCATGATTAAGATCGAATACCTCATCCTCCACACCATGCTCATCGATACAGGAAGTACGACTGATGTACTTTTCCTCCAAACTATCCAAGCCATGAAGAAAACAAGCTTCATCACTGCCGCCAATGTCGAACTCAAAAGTTTTAATGAGGCCATAGAAGTTAATGTTGGTCGGATCAGCCTCCCAGTCACCACCGACCCTATCACAATTTAAACCAGCTTTTTTAATCATCGATAAGAAGTCTGAATACCTTGGTATCCTCGGGCGCGACTGGCTCCATGCCATTCCCTTGACCTATCATCAGACCCTTTATTTTATTACCCCTTCTCGGACTTAAAATTTAAAAGGCTCTCAACGCCTCGCCCGTTCATGTGAGCATCCAGAGTTTGATCAGACCCAGAAACTTATCAGACTCTCATGGCAATCACCGTCTCTCTCTATCCCTACACCTTCGACAACTGCCACCCCACCTATCGAACCTACTGTCTATAACAAACTCGATGGTCCTGGTTAAGGTACATTCATTGGAACTTTTTTAGACGAGGCAGAATGCCTCAAGCTCACATTCATTGGAACTTTTGCATGGACGTTCCAGGAGATGCCCGGTGTCGATCCCAGTTTGGCATGTCACCACCTCGATCTTATCCCCCATTCTATAGCGGTAAAATATAAGAAGCGTACCTTTGCCCCACGACTTCGAGAAGCAGTAAACCTTGAAGTGGACAAACTCATAGCCGCGGGTTTCATCAGAGAAGTCAAGTATGCAGAATGGATATCAAACATTGTTGCAGTTCTCAAAAAAATGGTAAGATCAGAATCTACGTCGACTTCACAAACCACAACAAGCACATACCGAAGGACAGTTTCCCCCTCTCGATCATCTCAGTACTCCTTGATGCCACTGCTAGACATGAGCGCCTATCAATGATGGACCCGACTTTGGGTTACAATCAGGTACCCCTCCTCCCTGAAGATCAACTTAAAATTTCATTTATCACTGAACAAGGCCTTTACTATTTTAATGTCATGCCATTCAGCGT
Organism: Kingdonia uniflora; assembly: GCA_014058105.1. Lineage (NCBI taxonomy): Eukaryota > Viridiplantae > Streptophyta > Magnoliopsida > Ranunculales > Circaeasteraceae > Kingdonia > Kingdonia uniflora. Next base: position 625,059 of record JACGCM010001722.1, read on the forward strand.
TATAAATACCGGTGGCACCTATCAACACCTTGTCACAACCATGTTCAAACCCTTGCTTGGCAAGTCGGTCGAAGTTTACATCGACGACATGATGTGCAAGAGCCTCCAAAAATAGACCCATATCCAAGACCTAACTGAAGTCTTTTCGATACTTAGAAAATACAACATGAAACTCAACCCAAAAAAAATACCAATTTGGTGTTTCGTCTAGCAATTTTTTTGGCTATCTTATCAGCAAACAAGGTATCGAGATTGACCCTACCATATTCGAGCCCTTATCAACATGCCTTCACCCTGAACCAAAAAAGATGTCCAAAAAGTGGCTGGTAAGATTGCAACCCTCAACCATTTTATTTCCAAATCCTCATACCATTGTGTTTGGCTCTTTTCTCTCTTACGCGACCAAGGCATTCACAAGGCCAAAAAGAAAAACAACCCTGAGATTAACTGGACACCCGACTGTGAATAGGCCTTCCTCGAACTCAAAACATACCTTGGTCGACCACTCATTATCAGCACCCCTATCCATGGTGAAGCACTCTCTTTATACCTTACGGTCACTGACACTTCTATCAGCTCAGTACTCATTCGACTCGAATCAAACATCAAAAAACTTGTATATTTCATTAGCAAAGCCCAGACACCTGCAGAAACTCGATACACAAAACTTGAGCGTTTGCTTCTTACCCTCATTTATTCAGCCTGCAAACTTAAACCATATTTTCAAGCCCACCCCATCCATGTTATAACAAGCTATCCCCTTCGAGAAGTACTCAGTAAAAAAGAGAAATCCTGAAGAGTACAACAGTGGTCTATTTATCTTGGTGAACATAACATCTCATTCGATCATTGGTAGGTGTGACCAGGACTATACCGATCCCTGAACCGTTAGGCCCAGTAAATTAATCCGTAAAGAGACGTCATCCTGTATTAGGGTTCTATGGATCAATTGCTTCAAGTTTGTCTTCTGTCAGGTCGTCTTCATGTTATTCCCAATCGACATCTTCTACTGGAAAGTCAGCAAGAAAATCTGTTACAGAGGTGGAGCTGTAGTTTAGGATCTTAGTTAGGAAGGTAGTTTGGAAGCCTTTGAGTTCTTGAACACAGAGGTGGACAGAGTTAGATTAAAGAAAAGGGGTGGACAGAAGACCGGCTCCAGTAGCGCCTATAGAGGATAGTGGGATGATCTGCTCGACAAAGACGAAAGAGAAGTATAGATAATCCGCTTATTGACTGGTCAACGCTTTGACTACCCCCCCGCCCCCCCCACTTTTTGACTCCTAAACTACGGTTTGGACTAATTTTTGACTCAACCATGGTCCGGTTGATAAGTATGAATTACGTTCTCTTCTCTATGTTCCTAACCTATCTTATTATGGTCAAACTAGATGGTTACTTAGATTCATTAGTCCTCCTAATCCTAGCTATGGTCAAGCATAAGACGAAGGAATACGAATATGCAATATTCTAGGATAAAGAGAGAGTAATTACTCTAACTAAGCTACACAATCTACACTAAGGCTACATTGGGCGGAGCTTCCTCTAGCCTTGGCTAGGAAGATTAGCTATTCATAAGAAAATGATTTAGAGAACGAGTTGCAAACTAGGGAGTCAATCATATTCAGCTCAGCCATGTCATCAGAATGAGGGACTTGAGTATTATTATTAAAAACATTGAGCTTAATCTTCATGTCTCCCATTGATAGTTGTAAGACCCCATTAAAGCAATTAGTTATGGCATGAGCAGTCGTAAGGAAAGGGTAACCCAATATGACGAGAATCTCATAGCTAGGATTCTTTACATCTTTAGTGTCCAAAACAACAAAGTCCGCAGGAAAAATGAGAATATCAACCTTGATAAGAATATCCTCAAGGATACCATGTGGGTATCGTATTGACCTGTCAGCCAATTAAAGTATTATTCGGGTAGGTTCGAGTTCTCCAAGTCCTAATTCCTGATAGACCAAGTAAGGTAAGACATTCACACTAGCCCCTAAGTCGAGTAACGCCCTATCCACTTTGTGATCTCTAATTTTACACGGGATGGTTGGGCTTCCAGGATCTCGAAGCTTTAGAGGGGTTAATGTCTCAGTCATGAAGACTTTCTTGTGCACATTGATTTTCCTTTTCCTAGTACACACATCCTTAAGGAATTTGGCATATGCAGGGATAAGCATGATGGCATCAAGTATTGGAATATTTATATGAACTTGCTTAAATGTATCCAATATCTCATCAAATTAAATCCCTTTATTAACCAGAAGAAGGTATTGTGGATAAGACACCTTTTGCTCAAAATGTGCCTTTGGTAGGGAAATAGACGAGGTAAGCAACTCCTTAGATTTATTAGGAGGTTCACTCGTACCGACCGCATCCTCAATAGCAATGGGTATTGGTTCAAACCTAGCCATTTCAACTCGGTTATCAATTTGTCTACCACTTCGAAGAGTTGTAATGGCATTAACCTGTCTTGGGATTGAGCTAGAATCAAACCCCGGTGGTCCTTTCAAATTAGATAGAGGTTGTCTAGGTTGCGTACTTGGTGGTATCTCATGCAATACATTTTCTAATTTTCCTATTTGAGTCTCGAGATTAGAGATAGATTGGGATGTAGAATTCTGATTCACCAAAGTCTGTTATTGAAATTGCATAATTTGTTGTTGAAATTGCAACGCTTGTTTTTGGCTTTCCATTGATTATTGTTTGAAGAGAGCAAAGGTATCTTCCAAAGATAGTTTGGGTGGAGCGGGTGGGAACTGTTTGGATGACTGAAAGGATTGCTGAGATGCCTGAGGATAAGATTGAGAAAGGGGATTCCTAGGCAAATTATGACCTGAGGTTTATGGCTCTCCAAAACCTGAACTAGGTTGGTTATTCTTCCACAAAAAACTTGAGTGGTTCTGCCAAGTTGGCTTGTATGGGTCAAAGGGCCTCTTGTAGGTATTCTTCAAAGCATTTACTTGCTCTTGATTGTCATTCATTTCATTGAGCATGGGCAAATTTTAGTCACATGGGCTACATCATAACAAACGGGTTAACCCTGTTACTGAACCTAGTTCACACTACCCTTATATTGATTCGTAGTCATAGCCTCGATTTTTTAGGTAAGAGTATCTAATATGGCTTTGATGGCCGTTCCCTCACTCACTTTGTATAAGCCACATTTCTTGGTTGTACGAATATTTCTATATGGATCAAAATCCTACTTCTGAGAGTTCTCACCCAATGTCTCAAACTCCTCATAAGCTCTATCAGGTTCATGGTCCTAGAATTTGCCACTATGCATGGATTCTAGTCTATAATGATTCTCAAAATTTATTCCACGACAGAAGATCTGGGCTAGATGTAGCTTCTCAAAACCATGATGGGGACATTGCGAAAGAAGATTTTTATACCTCTCCCATGCCTCGTAAAATATTTCACTCTCATTTTAATCAAATTTAACAATTGCATTTCTAAGAGCGAGGGTTTTTCCCATAGAAAACTATTTTGTTTTAAACTTGGTCTCTAATGAATTGATAGATGCTGGTGCCAATGAATCAAGCCAATGACTCATCTTATCCTTTAGTGAGAATGGGAATAAATGAAGGTGGACGGAATCCTCAGTTAATTGTTGGTATTTAGAGAACACACAAATTTTATTAAACTCGTGGGCGTGCTTATAAAGGCTCTCAGAATCAAGCCCACGAAATGTAGGTATCATTTGGATCAGACTAGGCTTGATTTTGTAATGGTTTGTCGTGACAACTGGTAACATAATACATGAAGGCATATCACTCACCACTGGGGTCCAATAGTCCCTAAGAGATTTGGCAGCAGCCATGATTGAATGGGTGGTCCCATTCAAGCATAAACTATTTTTAATGTATAACTTAAGCACGAGTTGCTTTGATTAAACACGAACTGTTTGTGAGCCTTAATTCTCATGTTAAGAGTTATTTTTGTTAAGAGTTGTTTTCTATTTCATTGAGTGGTCCCACTTGAGCAGGAATTGTTTTTGTTATAACATAAGCACGAGTTGCTTTTGATACGAGCATGAGCTTGAGCACGAGTTTCTTTTGCAAGTTTTATTTGAATTGTGTTAAAAGATTAATTTTTGCAAATCTTGATTATTACTCTCCATTATCGATCAAACAAAAACCGATTTCACTTTGACAATTTTGAGCACCAATAAGGGATACAAGAAGCACGGAAAGCGGTAACGGAAAATACGAAAAGCTCAAAGCTACTTTAACAATTTCCTTCTTGTGCCCCCTAAGTGAAGGGGCACTTCCTGCTTTCGCCCCCAAAGAGAAGGGGTGGCCATAGTAACACCGGGAAACACTTCCCGTAGGTTGGTACTTCTCAAAACTTGACATCTAGAAGGGGCACATATCCGTTACGACCCGACACTAGGACATATAAAGTCGTATGGACTGTGGAAATACACGCTGCTCTAGTTAAAAATTTGTTTTGGTTGGATTGACCTATTGCTGTGTTTAATATTATTTTTCATTCCAACATTAGTAAAGGTAAAAACTGTTAGAGACTTACAGGATTTTATCACCCAAAAAGCCCCCCAACAAGTAGGACCACCCATTAGGGATACGAAGAAATATGTATCACACAAAAATTGAACGTCCCAGACCTCAAAATAACTAATAATAAAAAAGAGTAACAAGATCCCCGCAGGATTTTATCACCCAACGGATAGGTGTACCAGACTGGGGTACAAACACGGGTTCATAGGATACGGCCCCAGCCTAGCACTGCGAAATACTGGTTGTAGGTTTGCGGCGTTACCATTCCAAGTGCTGACGTACGATAAGGTGACTCGCTCGGGTGTGAGGACTGAACATCTACTTCAAGCTGGTACTAGCATAGTGACGCAGGATAGTATAAGAACCAAAGCCTTTTGCCATCGTGCCCATTTTGAATATAGAAGAATATAAAGGAGACCTATTTATTACTTCTGATGTGCTAGAATCTAGGTTTGATTGATTATTTACTGTACCGGGTGCTAAATTTTATTGATTATTAGTTGTACATGATCAATTGGATACATGAAGGAAAATGTTTAGGAAGCTTACCGGAACCTTTGCCCATTTACGGCCCACCACCTTAGCCTAAACGGAGAGGGCGACCACCTCGCCCAGTCAATATAATAGAGGACTTAGGAGTACCAGTTTGGGAGGATAGTGATCCATATCAAGTTTTCCTAATTTTTGGGGAGGGTAATTCATCTAGAGTTAACCCAATTAAACTTTTTATCAAGCTAGAAGTTGAACCCCCAAATAAAAGAAATAAATCTTAACAAAAGTAACTCGTGCAGCAACTTATAACAAGAGCTCGTTATATTGGACCCACAACTCGTTAAAAACCAAAGCTCGAATTTGTGCTCGAGTTATAAAATAGTTAGTATTTAAGTAGGACCACCCAATAATCTACTCTGTAACAAAAACACGAGCTCAAGTTAATAAATTATCAAAAATAGTTCGTGCTCAAACCGATCGTACTCAAGTTTTGGAAAAAACAAAGTGGGCACATGTAAAAGAATAGATTAAGCACGTCAAACTTCAATGCTAGTTGGTGAGTTTGAATAAGTCTAGCCAAAAACCAAAAATACTTGATATCAAATGATGATGTTAAAGTATTTAATCTCAAATCAAGTTTCAGTAATGCAAGAAAACATAAAATCACTTACACCTCATACATTAAGTATCAAACAACTGTTACTATTTGTACTCGTGCACTCGTACATCCGAAGCAAAGAAAAGTAAGGAAAATGAAGTTGAGAGAGAAAAAATAATAATATTAAATTGGTTTAAAAGTAACAACTCGAAAAAAAAAATAAAACGCACTTCGGTCCCCGGCAATGGCGCCAAAAACTTGATCGATTATAAACTGACGTCTTATAAGACCCGCAAGAGCACGATGTACCGTTAAGTACAAGGGTAAGTGGGGTCGTATCCCAAGAGACTTGTAGTACGAATTATACTTCTAGTTACTAGTTTTATCCAATAACAATGAGTTTGTATAGGCTTTGAAATAAAAAGAAGAACGAAACAAATTACAAGATAAATTAGAGTAGAAACCAAGGCATCAATTCCACTCCATCCATTGTAACCTTAAGATAGTGTACCAAGTTAGAGTATTCATGAATTCCCGTATCGCATATCCTTGGTCGGGCATATGCAATACATCAAAAGATAAAAGAGATTTAGTGATTGGGAACTACCCATAAGCTAACTTACTCAACCATGGTCTGGTTGATAAGTATGGATTACGTTCTCTTCTCTATATTCCTAACCTATCTTGTTATGGTCAAACAAGATGGTTACTGAGATTTATTACTCCTCCTAATCCTAGCTATGGTAAAACATAGGATGAAGGAATATGAATATTCAATATTCCAGGATAAAAAGAGAGTAATTACTCTAACTAAGTTATACAATCTACACTAAGGCTACATTGGGTGGAGCTTCCTCTAGCTTTGGCTAAGAAGATTAGCTACTCGTCCCTTTGATCATTGTCATACTACTAATACATAAGCGACAAGAAAAAGAGAGAAAAAATAACCTTTATTGCTATTGTAATAGCCTATTTCCGTAGAAACCGAAAATGGCTTTACACCATAGAATTTTGAATGATATGAGAGTAAAAGTAATAGCAAGCACAAAGATTTAGTGTGGAAAACCTTTAAATAGGTTAAAAACCACGACCTCTCCTGAGAATTTGAGAAAGATTTGTTCATAGATTGCTAACTATTACATGGGATAGATATATTAGAAAAGGTCTCTCAGAAGCTATGTCTCGAAGGTGTGTCAGTGAAGCCCCTTCTTTCTATAACTCTCTGGTCCAATTTATAAGTCTTATAACATGACCGTTGGTTACATTGATGAGGAACGTTACAATATCAGGTATTGATGAGTCTTCATAATGGTCTTCATAATGGTCGAGTAACGGCTTGAATAACTTTTCTTCCTTGTAACCGCTCGATAATGTGTTATAAATGCGCCACGTGTTTGTTGACGAGGTCGAGTAAATGCTTGATGGTCGAATGCTGAGACCTGAGCTTGAGTTTCAGAACTGGCATTTACATCCAATCGGGCTAAAGTTTAAAATCTGGGTTTAGGTCGAGTATTGGAAATAAGCCCTCACAATCGCCTCGTCTCACCCAATAGCACGAGAAGCATCAGGGGTGAGTGGTGTTAGTTGAGATACATATTTGATCTTTGAATATGCAGACTGTATGGTTGGATTGGTTGAACCAATAACCAATTGTTCGAATGTAGTAGAATGTATGATAATGTAGTAGAATGTATGATAATGTAGTAGAGTGTATGATAATATGCATGATTAGAATGTATGATAGTATGCATGTTTAGAATGTATGATAGTATGCATGATTAGAATGCATGATAGTATGTCTCGAGCACAGGTCGAATTGAGCGAATTAATAACCAACCGTGAGGAGAATTGTATTATAGTTGAATAGCTGTATAGCGTGTCTCTGCCAGGTCGAATTGATTGACTCAATAAATGACCCTTAAGACAGCGTGTATACTTAAAGAGTTATGTTGTAGGTCTCAGTTAAAGGTCGAATTGAGCGTATATAAGCGATCGTAATGAGATATCTTGAATATTGAATAGCTATATGGTGCATCTTTGCCAGATCGAATTGATTGACCCAATAAGCGACCCTCGGAGAGCGTGTATATTTGAATAACTATGTTGTAGATCTCAGTCACAGGTCGAATTGAGCGTATCAATAAGCAACCGCAATGAGATATCTTGAATATTGAATAGCTGTATGGTGCATCTCTTCGAGATCGAATTGATTGACTCAATAAGCTACCATCGGAGAGCGTGTATATTTGAATAGCTAAGTTGTAGGTCTTAGTCACAGGTCGAATTGAGCGTATCAATAAGTGACCGTAATGAGATATATTGAATGTTGAATGTAGGTTGGACTGGTTGAACCAATAGCCAACTTGTAGAATGTATTATGTTTGATCGAATTGGACGTACCAATAATCGACCTGTAAGATGCTGGTCGAGCTCTCCCCGAGTATGAGTTAAGTTGTTTGATCTCAAGTCTTGAAGTTGAGTTTGAACATTGTGTCTGAAGATGACATCGGGCTCGCCCCGAGTATAAGCTTGAATAAGTTGTAATCGCCTCGAGTACCTCGACCTCGAGTGCCTTCATAATGTTGTTAGAAAGATCGGGCTCACCCCGAGTATAAGTTTGAATAAGTTGTAATCGCCTTAAGCACCTCGACCTCGAGCGCCTTGATAATGTGGTTTGATGTTGTTTGAAAAGATGAGGTCGAGCATTGAGTCTAAATCTGAAGTCGAGCTCACCCCGAGTATGATTTACGTCGATTGATATTAAGTCTGTTGTGTCTGAAGCTGAGGACGAGCGTTGTGTCTAAATCTGAAGTCGGGCTCGCCCCGAGTATAAGCTTGAGTAAGTTGTAATCGCCTCGAGTACCTCGACCTCGAGCGCCTTGATAATGTTGTTGGAAAGATCGGGCACGCCCCGAGTATAAGTTTGAATAAGTTATAATCGCCTTGAGTACCTCGACCTCGAGCGCTTTCATAATGTGGTTTGATAAGTTCAATCATTGAGTTTGAATCTAAGATCGAGCTCGCCCCGAGTATGAACTTGAATAACGAGCTCGATAATAAGTTATAATCGCCTGAGTACCTCGACCTCGAGCGCCTTCATAATGTGGTTTGATAAGTTCGATCATTGTCGCTATGTGTTGGTTTCGGGTTCATCGAACCTCGTTGAATACGATTGTTGTCATTTATCGGTTTGGGTTCATCGTTGTTTACGAGCTTCATCAGCTCGATTTAAAGATGAGTCGACCTGTAAATGAGCTGAAAGTCTTCACGAACTATTGATGTTTGAACTGTCGATATTGTAGTTTCATTGGGGCTTCACGAACTGTTGATGTTTGAACTGTTGATATTGTAGATTTATTGGGACTTCACAAACTGTTGACGAATAACAGCGTCAACGCAGTTATCGATAGCAGGGGTAGCAGTCTGTTCGCATTCCATGGCTGTCGCCGTTGTTACTTTAAGTAGCTCGAGTTCCAATTGGAAGTAGAAGTATTTGTCATTCCTCAGTCTACGCTCGACCTTCATTGTTACATGATCTCAGGTGGCAAGGGAGAGAATCTCCGAACACGAGACGTTGCTGGGACTCTCGAGCTCGAGAGCGGTCTTGGCGCGAATAACATATCTAATTGATGTCGGCGTCGCGCTCGACTTTGTTGAAGGTTTTGAGGTAACGAGGACGAACGTATCCCATCCTTCGTCAAGTAACCATGAGGATGAACTTGAGTCAGCTATATACCATTACAAAAATAGCTCTTCAGATTGTGTACACCATTACCAACCGGAGATGACAATATGGCTTCGATAGAGCTGAAAAATGAGTATGCCATTATGTTGTGTACCCCATAATAATCATCAATTTTGTGATGAGTTTACGCCTCTTGTAAGGAGGTTTGTTGTTGAGCTCGAGTGAGCTCGCACGAACTGTTACATGATCTCAGGTGCTTGAGAACATGAGCACAAACTAGAGCTCGCATTCGAGCTTGAGAACATGAGCACAAACTATTTTTCCAACTCGAACACGAACTGTTTTTCTTTTAAAGAGCTTGAACACGAACTATTTTGTGAACTTGAGCATGAAATGCTGATTTGTGGACCTCTTAAATCGAACTTGAGCTTTGTTTTCCCACTCAAGCTCGAACTGTTTTATTACTTGAGCACAAACTGTTCTCGAACGAACTCGAGCACGAGAAATAAATTTAGCTCGGTTATTGGTGTGGAGGTAATCTGTCATTTGTGCAAATTCCGAGATATAAATCCAACATCAGAATCGGCACCGCCAAGTCTTCGAGATGGCAGAGTAACATGGATACCAAGCAGCAACGGAAGGTCATCTCTTGTACGCTAACAACCGCGGCTTATTCGGAAGTTCATCAACGATGAAACTGTGCTCTAAATGTTTCTGTAAATTTTTCTTAATGAACAACAAAACTCTTCTGCTAAGACTGCTGTCGAGAAACCACTCACTGATCCATTATCGTCTTCGTCGCTGCTTTTTATAGATGATCGTGATGATTCGATTATCAACGCTACTATAACAACAGTAGAATTGTTAAAGCCGTTGGCGGTTTCAACTGTGGAATCCCAACCAAAGAATTAACTCTCTCCAAATAGATCATACATGATAGAGCTCCGGATTGAGATGAAGCTAGGAAAGGATGAATGGTGGTGTGCATATTTTAGGCGGCCAGAAATGATGCTGAGCCTGATTAGATCGCGAGGCCTCTTCATCTCAAAATCAACCAAAGATAGAAGATGGTTTGAAAAAATCTAACAAATTGGGTTTTGAGATTAAAAAATTGAGTAGAGAGAAGAGTTTTTGTAGGTACAAAGACATAGGAAAAGATACCTTAAATTGGTAAGCTCGGCGTTGGTTTGGTTTTTGAGCACGGGCTAATCATTCGCGGTTCCCACAGACGGTGTCAAATGTTATAGCCTATTTTCGTAGAGGCCGAAAATAGCTTTACACCATAGAATTTTGAATGATATGACAGTGAAAGTAATAGCAAGCATAAATATTTAGTGTGGAAAACCTTTGAATATGTTAAATACCATGACCTCTCATGAGGATTTGAGAAAGAGTTGCTTATAGATTGCTAACTATTACATGGGAGAGAGATATTAGAAAAGGTCTCTCAGAAGCTATGTCCAGAAGGTGTGTCAGTAAAGCCCCTTCTCTCTGTAGTTCTCTGGTCCTATTTATAGGTCTTATAACATGACCGTTGGTTACATTGATGATGAACGTTACAATATCAGGTATTAATGAGTCTTCATAATGGTCGAGTAACGGCTTGAATAACTCTTCTTCCTTGTAACCGCTCGATAATGTGTTATAAATGCACCACGTGTTTGTTGACGAGGTCGAGTAAATGCGTGATGGTCGAATGCTGAGACCTGGGCTTGAGTTTCAGAACTGGCCTTTACATCCAATCGGGTTTAGGTCGAGTATTGGAAATAAGCCCCCGCACCTATGAACTTTAATTTACACTCTCCAAGATGATCTCTCATGGGTGAGATTCCCCTCCTATTTATAGAGTATAAGAAGGGTTACAAAATATCACCATTAATATAAAATTCTCTAAACAATGCCTAAAATCATGCATAGATATTACAACTCATGAGAATAATATATATATTTAATTCACTTTAATGGGCTTCCATGAATGGGCCTTTGGTTGACAACTTCAAATGATAATCATTGTTGGAGTGCATCACCATTGTTCTTCGTTAAAAACCAGAAAAATGTGCGACTTGTTAATCATGTGACCGATTTCTGTAAATACAAACAAAAGTACTATTAGTGTCACATTAATTTAATAAATGACTAGGTAGATATAAATTTAGGAGTTGTACACGTAAACATTACGTGTCTATCAACAACCAATATTTAGCCACAAATTGATCTAACCTCTGCTTCTCTCTATTCGGGACAGAACCAATAGCCTCATCTGACTTAGTCGAATCCTTATCATGGTCACCTTGCTCCCCCTTCTCCCTTTCTCCACCCGAAGGCCCAACTCGACCTTCGCGTCTCTCTCCCTCCCCTCTCTCCATATCTTCCTTACCACTATCCTCAGTCACTACTGTCTTACGATGTCTACTACTTGAACCCCCAGTTTAAGGAGCCACCACTGCCAGTGGGATATCTTTTACTATAACTAGTTCTTCTACGTTTCTGCCCTCATCCATCGGAGCATGACCAAACATACTAGCCTCATTTTCTTTAGCCTCTTCGTCTATCAGCCTCAGTTTTGAAGCTTAACGGGTACGCATCTTATCCTACAGAAGAAGAGGCACGCAATTAGATCGATACATTCGACTATTATGTGTCAATAACCTATTTTCATCTACCCTCTCCAACAGATACAAACACAGCCAAAAACTCGACTTCAATCCCAGTCCCCCCATAATTACCCTTAGAATCCCAAACGACCTAGACCCCAAACACATAGTTTCCCCCTGCCCTCGATCATATCCTCACAACTACAAACCCAGAAGATTCTACTTACAGATACAGAATGCAAAGACAAATAAAAAGAGACAGAGATAAATCGACATACCTCTATTAACGTAAGTATACTCGAAGCAACAAGTCAGCCGGTTCCTCAGTAACAAACTGATAACTTCTTAACAGCTTTACAAAACAATGTCATACGCTCTCTTCCTCTCACTCTCTGGTTTCTATGTGAACAATACATTTGTTATTTCCTCTATATATACCTCCTCGGAACACCAAAAACTGCCTCGATTTCCAAACCACTATCATTTGTCACTACCCCACTGCCCTGGCTTTTTGCCTGAAATGTTCTTTGATCACTGTGCCCCTCATTACCCTCATGTGCAAATCGCACGTTCACATTGACTTAACTTTAAATTCAATACAACTTGAACCTTCTAATCTTCACTCGAAGCTATCCAATCAAATACCTATATCAAATAAACATTTTTTCGTAAAGCGCGGAAATATCATGATAATCTGCACGGCACACTGCCCCAGGAACTAGTGCCGATCTGACAGGCCAGCTGTCTGGGCTATCAGTTCTTCCAGTCAAATCCAGCAGACCTTCGATGCACCCCCTTTTCATACATGAGTAATCGACTATATCGCGTCTTGAACATTCGTCCGCAGATAACCTCACTTTCGATTTCAAAATATATCAAGTATTGGATTTATTGCAGATTTGACATTTGACAATATGATTGCGCCTAAACTACCTTCAAATTTTATGTCTTTCCTACTTACACATAGTTCAAAATTTTACTTACACACAATATACTTCGACAGTTATCTTACCAACTCCTAATTTTATTCAATACAAGATCAAAACAGTACAAATCAACAGAAAAATCCAAATACCCCTACATACCATCCTATCTAAACAGTTAACAAAATAGTTTGAGAAGCCCTTATTTATCGTCGGGACACTTCTTCTCGCCCCCAGCCTCAGCAACAACATCTTCCTGGTCCACCATCTCCTCAGCAAACGACTTCAGCAAGGCCAAACGGTAGCCGAGAAATGGGCCCATCATCTGTAGCACCCCCTACCAGTATGCAAAGGGAATTCCACTAATGGGTTCCCCGGGCTCCACTTCAGCCAACTTTGACATCTCTGAGTCCAGATCTCGATCACAGAGAAACCTTTGTTTCAACTCTATGGTCTTCTCGCGAACACGAAGAACCTTCGCTGCCACCCGGTCCTGGTGTTTAGTGTTGGAAGCGTTTCCATGGCTTTGGAATGGCGATGCAAACATTATGCTCAGAGAAGAAAGAAGAGTTATAAGAAGTTCCCCCCACAACACCCCATTTTATACTTGAAGGTACATTTAAACCGTTCCTAATCCCAAGTGGCATTCATTACAGTCTTTAATTTTTCTCCATGAAAACCCAACAGTCTAGACTTTATAACTTCCTAAACATAACCGTTTCATCTGTATATGCACTCAACCCCATTCCCGAGGACTTGCAGTCAAACAAACATCTTACATCGAGCCATCGACCCCTTTACTACTTTGTCTCATACCTCTTTCATCGAGTTTCGACTAAAACAGGGCCAATTATCTTCGACCATCTCATTATACTTCGAAGTCAATTTTCGAAAGATAACCATTGTCATATGTTAACATTCGAAGCTACAATATATTCGCCTACCATATTTATCAGACACAAACTTAAAATTACGGTACCAGTTATGTTCATTACATTACGTCAAATTACAAAAACAAGAGGAGACCTCCAAGCACAGTCATACAAAATCTACAATCGAAACAGGAAACTATAGTCATACAAAAAAAGCCACCATCACCACCACCTTGCCTCACTTCAAGAAGAACCTGCCCTATTTTCAGACGGGCTAGCTCGTCCAGCCGAATCCTGCTCATCCGCCAATTGATCCTCTGCCTACACAAGACACTCGGCCAAGCTCGACAGATATAGATTGCGTTTCCCAGCAGTGGTAAAATGAAATTTCATCTGCCCCCATAAGTAAGCATAAGAAGCCCCGTTGATGGGTTCTCCAGCTTTTAACTTCACCAGGTCAGGTATGTCCCAGTCAAGCTCACGATCACCGAAGAACTTCACCTTCAGTTCAGCAGTCTTCCGCCCTATACGACAGTCTCAGGTAAATCCCATCCTTTTCTGGTAATGGGTATTAGGTGTGGTGTTCATTACGTTTTTTCAAGAAATTCAAAAAAAGGAGAAGAAAGTACAATAGAAAAGAGTATACAGTATTACTGGCTCCATACCCCTACTTATAGACCCATTAAACCTCATTTATTACTCCATAACCATAAATAATTTTTTATTACCCTCCTTTATTACCTCCCTCGAAAACCAACAGTCAACTGTTCAACTCCCAACAAATGCCTCTACATCTATTTTCGAGACCCTTACTGAGAGGGGGCGAATGTAGTAGCCAACTTGCAGTCTTCTACCCCAGTCAAACACTCGAAGGCTACCTCGACGCCTACTCGAACATCTCGAAGCCCACTCAACCCATAAACAAGCCTTCTAAAGATTATCTGAAGATGAGGCCTCGACTCTGAACAAGCCTCGAAGACAAACTCCACATCAACATCAGAAACACTTTGACCATATCCATACATGGTCGAAGTGCGACAAGACAGACAGCCAACTAACTAAACAAGACAGCGGCGTTGTTGGTCCTTACGGCTACAGTGACAGACCCAACAACTGCTGATAGACACGTAATATTTACGTGTACAACTCCTAAATTTATATCTACCTAGTCATTTATTAAATAAATGTGACACTAATAATATTTTTGTTTGTATTTATAGAAATCGGTCACATGATAAACAAGTCGCACATTTCTCCGATTTTTAACGAATAACAAGGGCGATGCACTCCAACAATGATTCTCATTTGAAGTTATCAACCAAAGGCCTATGCATGGAAGCCCATTGAAGAGAATTAAATATATATATTATTCTCATGAGTTGTAATGCATGGAAGCCCTTCCTATGTTCTATAAATAGTAGGGATGGGGAACCAAGGAGAGTTTACAAAATTTCTCCCCTGAGCCCTTGCATATTACCTTCGACCTCCCTGTAAAACACACAGTACTCGAACCTTCGACTACTCGACAGTAATATAAACTCTCTTAAAAATCCTCATCAGAGGTCGTGGAGCGTCACATTCTTGGCCTCCACGCAAGTATATCGTCAGTAGATTTCTTATGCTATAGATTATATACTTGAACTCATTTGATTGAAGATAAAATTCCGTGGTGTAAGAGCCGACTTCCCTCCGTATGAAGTTAGGCCCCTACAACGGTTAAGAATTTCCAACCCGAAGTTGGTTTGGGTTGGTCATGGGCAAAGCGACCAAAGTCACTGTCAGGATTGGGCACTCTTTAAAAACCCGTCTAACCTGACCGATATGCATCCCTAGTGCCTAGGGCTGCAAATATTGTTGCTTATGAACTAGTACGAGAAGGGAAAGGTTGTACTAATGTGTACCACGATGAAAAAATCCCAACGCGGATTTAGAATCTTGCAGACTCTGTTAATTGTAACCTTCTCATATAGGAATGCTTCCGAAACCTCGATGCTAAAACATATAATAGATTTTGCTAAAACGTAGCCTGAAATATGCGCGGGGGAGAGGGTGGAAGAACTCTGAAAATATGCCAAATAGAAAACCTTTGTTGAAAGCACCTAGTAAACAAATAAGGGATACTCTTAGGGAAAATACCTAAGTGATGTAGAGTGGGTTAAGAAAAGAACCAATTGGCGGTGGGGGTGGGGGTGGGGGTGGTATAATAATCTCCTTGAAGGAATAGATTGTGGGCAAATCATGCAATCCCTTCTCCTCAAGTAACCTAATTACTGCTTGAAAAAAAAAAAAAAAAAAAAAAGGTAACCTAATTACTGATTTCATGTATCAGGTGTTGTTTAAGAGTGTTACAACACTAGAAAACCTTCTTAAATATAGGGCAACAAATCGTATATTTGCCCTTAATGACAAAGTGGGCCCAATTATTATGACACATGGCCATTAGTGCATAAGGATTCTCTGGATAGTCCAGTGATCCTGTACCAGAATATAACCCTAATTCTTAATCCTAATCATAGATGGTTTACTAATAGGATCTTCTAATTGTTTCTCTTGGACTTCCTTTTATCCCACTACAACTCCATCTCTAATCCCTCTCTCTCTATACTTACTAAAAACAGTAGCCTCTCGTTGCATATAAATATATCTGAATCATATAATCTTTTGTTGAATCATATAATTCTTTGTTCTTTCATACAAACCTTTGTTCTTCTCCTTCTTTGAGTTATCGTGTCTTCTCGAGTTATAGGTACGCATTTAATGGCGACATATACTGATGTTCTCTACATATTTTATGCTTTTAAGTAGAAAACTTTGCACAACAAGAAGATTAGAAAACAACTGTGGTGTTGAAGATTCTAATCTTTGTATGTGTTATCTTTTATCTTTTCTAGAAACTGTTTATGTTTTTCCTTTTCCTTAAGATTGCTTTTGTTTTTGCCTTTGATGTAGTGAGATATTTTTGAAATAGATTAATTGTTTGGATATTGATGATGGGGGGAAAAAGTTCGAGGGTAAGCTCATTGGATGCATGGTTTTGCATCATTCTCTTAGCTTTAACAGTTCAACAAAGTTTTCAATTACAAGAGGGGAATTCAGCATCACATGGTGGAAGAGTACCCAACAGGTTTTCCCTAGCAAGTTCCAAAATACAATTTTTTTTAGGGTTTATCTAATCTAAGCCTAGATCAGTAAGACTTACTGTTTTCTTCTGTCTCTGTAGGAAACTTTCTGGGGTTTCGCATAGTTCATCATCAAAATCAGATTACCCTGTACAATTGCAAATACAAGACCAACATGTACTGCAATTACCCTTTATTAGAATTTTAAGTTGCCTTTGCATCATAGCATTTGTTTGCTTTACGTATCAAGCTAATATTCGATGTCTCTTTGTAGGTTATCTTGGATAACGGTCTCTTACAAGTAACCTTTACGAAACCGGGAGGGGTTGTGTCTATGATAAAGTATAACGGTATCGAAAATTTACTTGATGGCCATGAAAAAGAAGACAAAAGAGGGTATATAGTTTTGCACTTTTACTTGTGGATTTGCCTGAAATGGTTTGCAATTGTAGATTATTTTGAACTAGTACTAATTTGTTTTTGGTGATTATTAGGTATTGGGATCTCGAATGGAGCAGAATTGGACAACGTGGAAGATACAGCCAGTTAGTCCCTCTTTCTTTTTCTCTCTTACATGTCTAGACAAAGCAGTTGCACTTCACCGTTTATTTTGATGAGATATATTTATGTTTGTAATGTTATCGTGCAGTGCCGTTGGGACTGAATTTAAAGTGATAATGGAAAGTCCTGACCAAGTAGAACTTTCTTTTACCGTAAGATGGAATCCCTCGATTGGTAACAGCTTTGCGTTGAATATAGATAAAAGGTATGTAACAAGTTTAATCAAGTGACTGAGTCTTTGAAAGCAATTATCCATATAATTCACTGATTAAACTCAAGAAGTCTTCAAATGTAATTAAATATTTACGAAAGAAAACTTCTTTGTTGAATTTGGTAATACAGGTTTATAATGGTGCGTGGTTCTTCGGGTTTCTACGCATATGGAATTTACGAGCGGTTACCAGGATGGCCTGATTTTGATCTCGGTAATAGCAGGATCGCTTTCAAGCTTAATAGGGAAAAGTAAGATTTTTATCTCATCATCATTTTTGAAAAGTTTAACAAATTGTTGTTTCATCAAATGCACGCTATTTCACATTATATCACATAGCTATATATCTCACACCGCTTTTAACCTTTTGCTAACCATTATTTCTCAATTTGGATGTTGCAGGTTTCACTACATGGCCATATCAGATGACAGGCAAAGAATCATGCCCACATCCCAAGACCGAAGTTCAGGCCAACGTCTAAACTACCCGGAAGCAGTTCTCTTGACAAATCCGTCCAACCCAGATCTAAAAGGAGAGGTACAGCATACGCCCACATCTCTGGGAAAAAAACTAAAATTTATGAGACTAAAGGTTTATATATTTTTGCAGGTGGATGATAAGTACCAATACTCGTGCGAGAATAAAGACAATAGAGTTCATGGGTGGATTAGCAACACTAATCCATCTGTCGGGTTTTGGATGATCACACCAAGCGATGAGTTCCGCACTGGAGGGCCACTTAAGCAAGACCTTACTTCTCATGTCGGCCCTACTACACTCGCAGTAAGTACCTTAACCAACAACCATGTCTAGTTACATATGTATAGGAGGATAGTATAGTCCTAGATTTTGACATATTTAGCTTATCGAACAGTATGGTAATAGGAAATAACTTTGTTAATTTTCTTCATTCAGGTGTTTAGCAGTTCTCATTACGCAGGATGGGATGCGGTGGACCTAAGATTTGTGTATGGAGAACCATGGAAAAAGGTTTACGGGCCAGTTTTTATATATCTTAACTCAGTCTCAAACAATCAGAATGCGCATACAACACTATGGAACGATGCAAAAGATCAGGTTCCTTTCTAATCTACAATCTTCCCATTACAGACGAAATATTGGAACTTGGAAGAGGAAAATTTTAAGTTTGCGCCCATAAGATGTTATCGTAATTAGATTTTTCCCTGCAATTATCTTTTATTAGACTTTAGCATATAATCTCTCCGTTTATTAGAGATTTTTCATAAACCCTGCTTTACCTAGCCCTAGAGAAAAGACGCATAAACAGTATGAGAAGAAGAAAGTAACAAATGTGGGGTGAAAATTCTACAGAAAAACACTATTAACCAACTCTAATTATTGTATCTTTCTGTAGATGAGGACTGAAGTTCAAAGTTGGCCATATAGCTTCCCGGTTTCAGAAGATTACCCTTCTTCTAACCAACGTGGTACAGTTTCTGGCAGATTATTAGTCCAAGACAAGTAAGTCTCTCTCTCTCTCTCTCTTTTAGTATCAGTTTTTCTTTCCAATTTTTTTTAGTAAGATCTAATAGTAATAACATGACCTTTCCTTCTTTACTTGCATTAGCCAAGAGTTTATGTTTGCAAATGCTGCTTATGTGGGTTTGGCCCCTCCTGGACCAGCTGGATCATGGCAGACTCAAGGCAAAGTAATTAGAGCTAAACTTTTAAACTTAGATAATTTTTCATCCCTATATCTGGGCTTAGTACCTTGTAATTAATAATCCGTCCAAGTGCAAGTCCTGTACATATATCCGTCTGTACTTAAAACTACTTCTTTCCTTTCACCAGGGCTACCAGTTTTGGGTTAAATCTAACGAGGACGGATATTTTACAATTAACAATGTTCGTGAGGGGGATTATAATCTCAACGCCTGGGTACCCGGATTCATAGGAAACTTCAAACGTGATGGTGATATTACAATCACGGCAGGTATTAGCTTCTAGAGTAACGCTTAATATTTTAGCGTTTGGGCTATAAATTATACTGCCAAAAGTTGAAAAGATGTGCCTGTAAGTCGAAATAACCAAATCTTATACTAACATTCAAATTCTAATGTAGGATGTGATATCAACCTGGGTGATTTTGTATTTCGACCTCCGAGAAATGGCCCTACCTTGTGGGAGATAGGCACCCCAGACCGTTCAGCAGAGGAGTTCTATATTCCAGACCCTAATCCAAGATATATCAATAAACTTTTTGTCAACCTTACTAGCAACGGTGAGCCTTCAAGTGCACCCAACAGGTTTCGACAATACGGGTTGTGGGAGAGGTACACAGACTTACACCCAAATCAGGATCTCATCTATAGAGTTGGTGTTAGTGACTACCGGAATGACTGGTTCTTCGCACATGTTACTAGGTAAACAGTAGTTTCTTCTCATAATTCAAATCCAAGTTTTTCACATCTTCCTTACTGCTTTTATAAAAAAAAGTTCAGTTTTTCCCCTTCTCTTTTTTTGCAGGAACGCAGCGAACAGTCTTCAGCCATCAACATGGCAAGTTGCCTTCCCATTAGCCAACGTGAATTATTTGGGAACTTATACTCTCAGATTGGCTCTTGCATCTATTACAAATGCAGATTTACATGTACGAGTTAACAATCCGCAAGCAGATGGTCGACGTTTCAGAGTAGGCTTAACAGGCAGGGACAACGCAATCGCGAGACACGGAATTCATGGGCTTTATTGGCTGTTTCACTTCGAGATTCCGGGATATCTTCTTGTTCGGGGAACTAACACCATATATTTAACCCAATCTAGATGCACTAGCCCCTTCACAGGGATCATGTATGATTATCTTCGTTTAGAAGGACCCCCGGGTTATCATTACGAGAAGAGCGGGTGAAGTCCATATTAGATAGTTTCCATTCTTTTTGTAAGTAAACGTTTCTTGTTTTACAAGATTTTGAGATCAGATGAATGAAGGTGCTTACGTTAATTTTGAAATCATGTTGGTTAACTGGATTTAGCTATGTTCTTATTCTAGCCTTGGTTCATTGGTTGTTGTCTTATTCCCTTCACTAGTTACCCCTTGTGAGTGTAGTTGTATTGATATCTCAATACTTCAAACATAATGGAATTGATAAGTCTATCGTTCGCAAATGAAATTGATCGATTATAAACCGACGTTTTAAAAGACCCGCAAGCGCACGGTGTACCGTTAAGTATAAGGGTAAGCGGGGTCGTATCCCAAGAGACTTGTGGTGCGAATTTTGTTTCGAGCTACTAATTTTATCCAATAAGAATGAGTTTTGGGTTTTTATAAGTAAAGAATTTAAAATAAGATACAAACTAGAAAATGTGTTGATACGATTGGAGAGGAAACCAAGGCGTGATCCCACTCCATCCGTTGTAACCTTGAGATAGTGTACCTAGTTAGAGTATTCACGAATTCCCGTATCGCATATCCTTGGTCGGGTATATGCAATACATCATGAGATAAAATAATTATTGATTGGAAACTACCCATAAACCAACTTATTCAACCATGGTCCGATTGATAAACATGTATTATGTTCTCTTCTCCATTCTCCTAACCTATCTTGTTATGGTCAAACAAGATGCTTACTATTGGGATATGATCAATCTAGAACAGAACTATAGTAAAGCATGAACAGGAGAGAAATTGAGAAAGAGATTTATTGATTATCATAACCGTGTTCTCTGTACATAGTACAGTGATATATATAGACAACCCAGAAAAATTCCCTATTCTACTTTAATTCTCTCCATAACCCTATTGGGCCTATGGGTTTGCTAGGAGTCTGTATAGGACACCCCAACCCTGTTGGGTTCCTAGCTTGAGCTTGGACCCAACTCCTAGCACTCCCCCTTGGGGTGTTCCATACTAGGACGACTTGCCCTATTAAAACCTTTGCTTAGCAAAACCCCTTGGGCAAAAAGTTGTTCAGCGAAAGAGTACAATCATATGCCCTATATAGGTTGTGGATGCATATACGTTACCTTATTAAAATCTCCAGCTAGTAAAACCTCCTAGGATAAAAACTGCGCTATCAGGAAAAAGAGTACAACACGCATGTGTCCACGTCAGGCTGGGACTACTCCCCCTGACGTCGATCTCCCTGAGATCTATCTCCCTGAGATAATAAATCTTGTAAACTGCGCATGCCGATTCTATGAACTAATCTCTTGAATGTAGGATATGCAAGAGCCTTCGTGAATAGATCTGCCAGGTTATCTTCTGAATGGACTTGAACAACGTCAATCTCATTCGTCTTCTGTAACTCGTGTATGTGGAAGAACTTTGGTGAAATAAGCTTCATTTTGTCATCTTGGATAAATTCGCCTTTGACTTGAACGATACAAGCTGCGTTGTCTTCATAAAGTGTCGTCGGTTTATCTTGGATAGAATTTAGACCACAACTCCCGTTGATATGGCTGATCAAAGACCGCAGCCAAAAACATTCTATGCCGGCTTCATGTAGTACAAGAATCTCCGCATAGTTCGATGATGTAGTGACCATCGTCTGCTTGACTGACCTCCATGAAATTGTAGTATCTCCATACAATAATACATAACCCGATTGTGATTGGCCTTTATATGGATCTGACAAATATCATGTATCGGCGTATCCTATAATATCCCGTTTGCCAAGTTGTGGATAAAATAGACCCCAGATATCTCAGAATGTGCTTGATCTCAATCCAGTGCCTTTGGATAGGAACAAAACTATGGCAAGCCAAACAGTTCACTGCGAATGAGTCATTGGGTCTAGTATACCCAGCTAACTATAGCAAAGCACCTCCTAGTTTGCACCACGGCCCTAAGAGTTTCTCCCCCCATTAAGATGGTGGAAGATGTCGTTGTCCACACCCAAGTGTTGGACGCGCAATAAACGACTTAGTACTGTGTGTTACATTCATATCGAAGTGTTAGATAACTCTTTCGATATATATTGCTTGGTGTACGAGTGCCACTATAAAGATGTTCGATCTGTAAATCGAGACACTCTTAATTTCCCAAGGTCTTGTATTTCGAATTCCTTCCCAAGGTATTCGGCGGCTCTCGTGATCTCCCTCGGAGGTCTAATGATATCCAAATCATTTAGTATACTGTTATGATGATACTGAAGCTAATTTATGTATTAGAATGCATGGACAGATAAGGATATTTGCAAAGTCCTTAACCTTCAAATACTCAGTCAACTATGTCACATGGGCCCAGTGCTTCAAGTCAACAATAACTTTTCCAGTTTAATTACGTACACACCTCGCGTGTCGGGCTTAGTTGCTTCCAAAAGCTTATACCTTCCCAGGTAGCTTCAAGTATCTAGTTTCCCATATAGATACACGGTATTTACATTAGACACATGTCTAGCTTGTCCCCGATAACTTGATAGACTGATAAGTACTGAAATGTTATAGCGTCCATAACCAGGTAATAGGTCATATTGCAATCGATGCCAGATCTCTTAAAGATTTCCTGGGCAACTAGTCTTGCCTTGACCAAATTATCTCTCCAAGTTAATAGTATTTTTGTACCTTTCCCATTTATAAGCAATAGGCTCAATGGTATCACTTCGCATTATGCGTAAGCTAAGCTCCGCTCGGATTCCAGACACCTACTTTTGTTAATGTATAACAACACACAGTCCTTTACAATAATTGGTTCTGAATCCTCATCCTTGATGGCGAATACAGCAGCGAATATAAATACCTTGTAAATGGGTAGTACCATCCTTGATGAACTGACTACACCATTAGTCATATTTGTCCCTTATTCTGCAGCTCTCCGGCTCAGAATACTTTCTTCCAACGGTACTTCCCATTAAGTGTGAGCCTCAGATTCGTTTGTGGTACTAATTCCCCTAGAACGTTCTGCTGCAGTACTAGTTCCCCCAGAATGTTCTGTTGTGTAGGTGTACTATTTACAGATACATACACTTATGGTACTTTAATAGTGCCTATGAATGCGTCTAGCAAATCATTTACGACCTATTGGAGGTTTGTAATCTGTTGAACCTTATTGTCACCTAACTGATGTATAGAGATCTAGATGAGATAACGATGGTATTTTCCAAGATCTCTTGGAAATATCCTCAGCACTGACTGTTATTTCTCCCCCCAATGCTGGGAATATCGTCTCATCAAAGTGACAATTATCTGCCCTGCAGTATATAGGTCGCCAGTGGGTTTAAATATCCAGTGATAAATACGAATCATAACCCACTTAATACCAGGACAACATTGAGGGTCCCATCTTCATACATTGTGGTGCGATTGGCATCTGTACGAAACATCCAAATGTTTATCGATGGGCAACACCGGGCTCTGACCTAGTTACTAGTTGTTTTTTGGGAAAACATAATTTGACGATCTGCTAAAGGATGAGCCCTAATCAGTATTGTAGGAGCAAGAATGTATATCCAACACACTTGCTAGAAGCTGTGATCGTAATAACAATGGCTTAGCAATTATCCAAAATCGCTTGATTAGGTTCTCCGCCAATCCCGAGATGGGTATGGTATGGGGTACTCACGATGCTCAATCATCTATCCCATTTAGCGGTAAAATAATCATCAAAAGCCTGTGAGTCCAACTCCCAAGCCCCTGTTAAGTCGCATCGATCGACTTTGATCGGTTAATCCAGGAACTGAGCCTGGGATCTAATGATCCAAGTGAGAAGTCGTGCTAACATTGCATTCTTAGAACCATCTCCTAGATGCGT
The DNA here is from genome assembly GCA_014058105.1 of Kingdonia uniflora. NCBI lineage: Eukaryota > Viridiplantae > Streptophyta > Magnoliopsida > Ranunculales > Circaeasteraceae > Kingdonia > Kingdonia uniflora. Next base: position 649,347 of record JACGCM010001722.1, read on the forward strand.
CTTTAAAGACCATAAATATTCAAGTGTGCTACTATGTGGATGGAAAGGTCCACATGGGTCTCAATGGATACATCTGGAACAAAGGCTGGAGATCCCACTCCACTTGGTCATAATAGACTTTCTGCGAAAGTAATTGGTTTACGTACACTCTCTGGATCTCCTCTCCTTGCAAGGAAAGTTGAGATATAATCCCAATAATCCTCCTCGTTATTTTAGCTGGAGGAGTGAATTGGAAACCGTTCCAATAGCGTGTTCTGACCTTTAGACATGGAGTGAATGCACATAACCCTATCTGTCATTTTCCTCGATAGTCATTACGTGATAAGTATTATCATGTATCTCCCTAAACTCAGTAAAATCCAGCTGGATGTACTAATTTATAAAATGGCCTTGATACCCTGTATCGCACCGTGAGAGAGTAATAGCGTGACGCACTCAGTGCGTTCTATCATGTTGGCCATGCCAATATATTCGTGTCATCCCTGATGCACAAGGTTAGAAAAGAAATATATGCATAGCTCAAAAGGATCGAGTGCGTGGTACTAAATGTCTCAGAGACATATGCCACCACTCATCCGATTATCGGTCATGCTCAATGAGCAGAGAGAGCCATATGTAGGTTGTATGTAGTAGATCAACTATTAAACATTGAATTTAACTACTTCCCAAGCAATAAATTCAAGTAATCATAATTTAGAACAAATGGAGAATCTCATATATGTCGCAAGCACTTTATTGAAATATAAATGATATGTTCCCAACAAAATCAAAAATACTGACAACAAAAAGAAAATCAAGTCTGCCGGGATAAGAAACTACTAGTGCTCTCTCGAATATGACATCACATGTCTACTGAGAAATCATTACGGTTTACTCCGGATGTTGATCCATGACGACATCAGTGTCGTCGAAGAAGTTTAATGCTGCGACCTCTACAGGGGGGCGGAGTTAGTGTCAACAACTACCTGGTGGGTTCAGATTCTGTCATCGGTAGCCATTCGTGGTGCATGGCATTCCCGTGCTCAGTGTCCTATGTCACCGCAGCTAAAGCAAGTAGATCCCTGATCAGTCTGCTGTTCCTTCTTCGCATTGCCTAGTGTCTAGGATTTCTTAAATCCTTTACCTCTCCTAGGGCCAAAGGGTTTATGGCTCCCACCTTTCCTGTATCCCTGGTAGCTTCCCCTGTCTCTTCCATATCTTCATCCCCGACGTGCTAAGTTGTTTCCCTAAAACTAAACATTGTTTAACGCAGGCAACGACGTACTCCCAGAGGGCCGCATAACATGATTCTTCATCAGAAGTTTATCATTCTGCTCAGAGAGGAGTAGTGCCTGAATTAAGACTTTATGAGTCTTCATCTTCTTTTGCCAATATTTCCTTTGAATTATAATATTGCTAGTATAGAAGGTTGATAGAGTCTTCACTATCATTTCAGCATCAGTGATTTTCTTTTCACACAACTCAAGTGTAGAAGTGATTTAATGGACTGCTAAGTTGTAATCAGCGACCGTCCTAAAATCTTGGAACCTAAGGATGTTCCATTGGTGTATCGCTTTTGGGAGCATAATGGTCTTATGAGGACCATAACGCCCCAGCAAGCGTGCCCCAAAGTTACCTGGCTCAACCTTATTGAGGTATTCAGTCTTCAGGTCATTCTGAATATGATGACGAAGGATAAAATAAGCCATTGCTTTGCCCATGGGATCTTCCTTGTTGCCAATGACGATGGTCTTCGGCAGACCAAATGACTTCAAGAATAAGTCATCGTCAATGCACCAAGTGAGGTAATTGGCTCTAGTGAGCAGCGATGGTGGAAATTCAACATTGTTGAGTGCCGCAAATATCTATAATACAAGATATAGATTGTAATAAGAGACAATCTTTGATAAATATATCAATTGCATGAAAGAAAAATCATAGTACTTAGAATAAAGCTAAAAAAAATGATTCCTAATCATCTTATAGTTGAACTCTATTCATATCCTAAAACTCATGAAATTTTTGTCGAATAATTAAATCTCAAATTTTACCCAGTAAAAATGATGATCTTAATCTTAGGTGTGCGTCTTAATAGAATCTTAGCCAAGATTTATATTCAAAACCACCAGATGTGTGCGTTCCTTATGAAATCCTTTGGAAGTACATGATCTCCAATCATTACTAAAGGTAATTCATAGTATAGAAGTCAGTAATTCTCAATCATTATCTATAGGTGAACCCTATTCATATCCTATGAAGCGTTAAATCACAAATTTACCCTATAAAATAGTGATCTTAACCATTAAAGTGCGTTTTAATAGAGTCTTAGCCAAGACAGCTAGTCAAAACCACTAAATGTGTGTTGTCCTTATTAAGAGAACTAGGGTATTCTAAGCCCTCAAGTTCTATAAAGGTAGGTATATTCTAGCTAAATGATCCCTTTGCTACGAATATGAGGGGTATTAGATGTTTAGCTAACAAGTGGTTCTATCCCGAAGTCAGCTGGGTTCACAAGATAGGTTGATGAGGCCTATCTTTAAACTAACAGTCTAGGGTACTATAGGTTGCTATTAATGCATATATACCTCTAAATGTTATGCTTGCAACATCTAATTGAACCAAGATACGAAAACTTGGTTCCTCAGACACCAAGTTTTTAGAAATAAGACTAAGTCAATTCCCAATTGAGCTCTAGTTATTTATCCTCGACAATTTACTATGATTTAGATATGACTCACAGTCGTAACAAAATTAGTCTTAGTTTCATATTATCAGTGATCCCTGATCAAGATAATTAGTATCCTAGGGGCTTACCAGTAATATCCTATTAGCTATCGTAAAGATACTTAAATATGTATTACTCTAAGTACTTATATCACATATAAGTGAGCCAATCCTTCTATACGAGGCACATATACCCAAAAAATTTAATAAATATTTTGCATAAAAAAAATCAAAATGGGTCGCCCACAGGGTAGGTCCAGTTAATAGGAATTTTTTTAAAAAAATTGGGGTCAATTTGACCAAAAATAGGGTGATTTAAAGCCGTTTTAGTGTCTAGACCGGTTCTAAACCGGTCTGACTCGGTCTGAGTCAAGGCTTGGACCGGGTTGACAAGATCTGAACTGGTCTGACTCGGTCACACGTGCCCCACACATGCACCACACATGCACCCCACACATGCAAACACACATGTACCACCCACGTACACTGATCCAGAACGGCAAGGAATATTCTGGTCACCGGGAAGAATATTCTGGCGACCGTCCGGCCAAATTTTCTGACGAAAATTCCGGCAAGAGTCCGGCGTCTCGCCGGTGGCCGGTCTCCGGTGATAGTCCGACTACTACCACGTGTCACCTCCGGTAACTGTCACATGCCATACGTGTCACAGCATGCCTCACGTGCCACGCACGTATCATGCCACGTCAGCGTGCCACGGGTCCTCGACACATGCCACGGCTGACGTCATAAAGAGAAAAAAATTGAAAAAAATTAATTTTTTTTGATGACGTCAGCGACCATAAAAGCACCGTTTTTGGCCGTAAAATGGCCTAGTTTCAACAAGTGATTCCCGACGATTAGAGCATCTCCCCAAAACGTACCATATATCGTTGGAAAGCTCTCAGAGTAGACTACTCAACCGAATTAGTCTCGCCTCAATCTGATCTCTATAGTGAAAGATATACATGATCGAAAATAGCCCGTTATCAAGGGTAAAAAACACTAAAAACCCTAGTTTTTAATCCGAAAAAGATAAGGAAAAGATAGGTTTTTAAAACATGTTGATCTATGATATATTATAGATCTGAATATAGGTATAAAAAAAATGTAAAATACATCTTTTCTTGATCGCTTTGTTTCTGTAAAGTATCTTATTAGGCGAAAAGATCTGCTCTTCTCGTTCCTAGAGCTTGCGTGCTGATAACGTATTGGGATATGATCAATCTTGAACAAAACTATAGCAAAGCATGAACAGGAGAGAAATAGAGAACGATATTTATTGATTATCATAACTGTGTTCTTTGTACATAGTACAGTGATATATATAAACAATTCAGATGGATTCCCTATTCTACTCTAACTCTCCCCATAACCCTATTGGGCCTATGGGTTTGCTAGGAGTCTGTATAGGATACCCCAAATCTGTTGGGTTCCTAACTTGGGCTTGGACCCAACTCCTAACAGTTACTTATATTCCTTATTTCACCTAATCCTAGTTATGGTTAAGCCTATGATGAAGGAATACGAATATGCAATATTCCAGGATAAAGAGAAAGTAATTACTCTAACTAAGCTACACAATCTAGAGGCTACATTGGGTGGAGCTTTCTTTAGCCTTGGCTAAAAAATTAGCTACTCATCCCTTTGATCATTGCCATACTACTATTACTACAAAAAAAGTAAAATGCAAGAAAAAGAGAAGAACAAAAAATTTATTGCTTATTAAACTTTGATTTACACTCTCCAAGATGATCCCTCATGGGTAGGATTCCCCTCCTATTTATAGAGTATTAGGAAGGGTTACTAAAATCACCATTAATATAAAACCCCCTAAACAATGCCTAAAATCATGCATTACAACTCATGAGATGCATGGGCCTTTAGTTGACAACTTCAAATGAGAATAATTGTTAGAGTGTATCACCCTTGTTCCTCATTAAAAGCTGGAAAAATGTACGACTTGTTTATCATGTGACCAATTTCTGTAAATACAAACAAAAGTACTATTAGCGTCACATTTATTTAATAAATGACTAGGTAGATATAAATTTAGGAGTTGTACATGTAAATATTACGTCTCTATCAAATACCCCTGAATTTATATTTTGCTAGTCTTCGAGCAAAAGTAAACAAAAACCATTTTCGCATGTCACGCAGTTGCATTTAGCGTATGCAACAAGCCGTTAAACCCTCAGGTTTAGCCTGGTGGTCGAGTGTTGTCTCGTGAGGGTTTGCAGTGACTATACCCACAAAAGTCAATAATGACATTTTAAACAATTCTAGAATATACATGACTCATTTCCTGTGAACTTATCCTTACTTAGTTGTGACAAAAATATACCAATGAAAAAATCCTTAAACTTGTTATTTTCCTAATTATATCAAAGAATATTTTAAGCTTATCCAAAACTAGATGTACTACCACAGGATTAGAAAGAGAATCAAGTATTTTACTTTAGCTATATTTGAATGTACAGTGAAAATAGTTTTATCGCCTAATCATTGTCTAGAATAATTTACTCAGCTTTTTGTAGTCTAGTTCTTATTAGAATAAATTCAACAGTCAGTTCGACAAGTGCCTTAGTCAATTCGTCTTCCTAGAATTTTACTTTTTTCTTTTCTTTTGCAAGCCCTTTCTTATCTAGTACATTGTTTCTTAGTGAAGCCTCCATTACAAGAAGTTTTTGGTCGATAATCCTCGCCAGTTTGCTAAGGTTATTAGGGTGTGTTGCCCCATCATGACCCAGACTCAGGATTCTCCCAAGTAATATTTTCTTGTACTCCTTTCATATAGTTCATGGTCAAACTCGAGATTGGTGATAATTTTTCCTCTTTTAACTCTTAATCATGCGAGTAGCCTTGCAGTGTGAAAGTTTTTAGAACACATTTGGCTTATAATTTATTCTTAGGAATGAACTTATTCTTAGGCAGTTGTCTCCCTTGTAGCAAACTATTCCTAACATAAATACTAAATTTCCCTTATACTGAGCAAAAATCTATTGAAGGTATTAATTATAAAACTACAGTGAAGTGCACGTTTTCAAAATATGCCAAGTTAACTTGAATTAGTCGCTAATAAAAAGATAGTACATCTAGCTTAAGATATTCCAAAATATTTTAGTGTATACTTGGTACAATTTCAAAATTTAGGCTTTTCCATAATATTTATGTCAAGGTAAAATCAGTTTAAGTGTTTGGAAATTCGTCAAAAATATATCATAAATTGTCAAAGTGCCATTATTTCACTTTTCTTCAAAAAACATTTAAAGAAATAGTTTTTCTACCCCTAAACTTAAATAAAACATTGTCCTCAATGTTTGATAACAAAATTTTATATATGAAATGGGAAATAAAAAATTGGAACTTCTCACTTGAATGTGCCTTGGGTTGCCTCCCAGGAAGCGCTAAGTTTTACCATCTTTAGCCAGACGAATGTACCCCCAAACTTGAATGTCATGATATAAGTCTAAATGGGTATAAAGTACAATAATTGATGAACTATCAAGGTTGCAAGTTCTCCTTAAATAACCGAGGAACGCCAAAATTGTCCTTATCCTTGAATAACCAGATAATAATAAAAATAGTGGTTCTCCTTATATGTACCTAATTATGCATATGTAATCATGATACATAAAAATAACTCAGAGTCTAATCCCCCAGGATAAAGATTTTCCTTATTTAATTTATGAGGAAACTCACTTTGAGATATTTTACAAGGTATACCCCCATACACCAAAAATGTATCTTGATATTCCTCATTTTCCAAAAGGTGACTTGAACCATTAAAGTGATGTCGATCGGGTGGTTGTGGGTCGGGCTCAAGTTGGTATTACTCAGTTGCAGGTGATAATGCTTGTACTATTTTAAGAATTATGGGGTCATCCCCGTACTTGAAATAATTTAAACATTGATTAATAGAGTAGGTACAACTAGAGTTATCACGTAACAAATCCTCAAATTCATTAACAATTATGGTACCCCCATGTGGCTTGTGAAATAAAGATGTAGGCATAGGTATAGGGAGGGTTGGTGAAGGAGTAACCAAAATAGAATCAACCCCCAATAATAGTGATATATCCTATAAAAAAAGGGTCATCCACCCACTGGTTTTTAACATCGCAACTTGTGTCAGGTGGATACAGCTCAAGGCAAGGCTGAGGTGACTTATAAAGAGACTGAGAAGAAAATGACAAGTTGATGACATTTGCAACAGGTTCAACAATTTCCAATTTCTTGACTTTGGTACAAATATCATCATCTACAAATTCCTTGCATATTATCGTATAATGAAATGGTGATTCCATATATTTATATTTTATCTCGTCATCATCATCGTTAGAAAAATTATTAGAGGAGAGGGAAAAATATTTAGTTTCAGTCATAGTTTTCTCGAATGAATTTATTGGGTTATCAAATAAAATAATGGATGATGACATCGATGGTTAAATTTGGAGGGCTTCTTCAAGATCTTCTTGTGATATATTATCGTCGACCTTAAAATATTCATCTTCTAAATATGTCTCACAATATGGTATCCATTCACCCCACAGAGAAAACATTCTTTGATTATGCTTGAATTCATCCATTTCTAAATTACAAGGGGATTTAACTTCAGATTGTTCTTCTTCATTGCTTAGAAGTTTTTCATGCTCTATTTCACTCTATGTAGTTGACAACTAAGTTATCTGAGTCTCTAATCTTGAGATAGATTGGGTCGGAGAAGTTTGATTCACCAATGTATGTTATTGGAATTGTATCATTTAATGCTGAAATTGTACTGATTGTTGCATGAAGAGAGCAAGGGTATCGTCTAAAGAAGGTCTGGGTGGATCGGGTGGGAACTGATTGGATGATTGGATGGACTGATGGGCCTGCATATATGAATAAGATTGGAAAGGTTCAGCGTATTGAGAATTTTGGTGATCCCATGATTGAAAATGATTTTGAGGTTGTTGTGGGATGTCGAATTATGAGTTGTATGGATTCCAATGTTCTTGCATGTATGACATTTTAAAATAAAAGCAATACCCAATGCAATAAATGACAAATCAAGCCTAAACATTAGCACATCAACGTTTTTTAGAAGTAGTAATTAGGTCTCCCCTATATTCTTCTATGTTCAAAATGGGTACAATGGCAAAAAGCTTTGGTTCCTATACTCCCCTGCGTCACTATGCTAGTATCATCTTAAAGGATATGTTCAATCCTCACACCCGAGCGAGTCACCTTATCGTACGTCAGCACTCGGAACGGTGACGTCGCAAACCTACAACCAGTAATTTACGGCGCTGGATGGGGCCGTATCTTATGAATCCGTGTTTGTACCCCAGTCCGGTACACCTATCCGTTGGGTGATGAAATCCCCCGAGAATTTTGCTACTATTTTTTAATAACAGTTATTTTGAGGTCTGGGACGTTCAATTTTCGTGTGATACGAATTTCTTCGTATCCCTAATGGGTGGTCCCACTTGTTGGAGAGCTTTTTAGGTGATGAAATCTCGCAAGTCTCTAACAGTTTTTGCATTTACTAATGTTGGAATGAAAAAGAATATTAAACACAACAATAGGTCAATCCAACTACAACAAATTTTTTTATTAGAGCAGCGTGTATTTGCAAAGTTAACTCGACTTTATATCTCCTAGTGCCGGGGCGAAGCGGATATGTACCCCTTCTAGATGTCATGTTTTAAGAGGTACCAACCTACGGGAAGTGTTTCCCGGTGTAGCTGTGGCCGCCCCTTCATTTAGGGGGCAAAAAAAGGAAGTGCCCCTTCACCTAGGGGGCACAAGAAGGATTGATTTGATGATGCTTTTAGCTTTGCGTATTGTACGACTTGTTTTCAACCTTGTGACTATCCTGAAAAGCAAGAGAAAAATGATTAGTAAACTTGCGACAACAATATTAATTTAATTTCCAAGTTTATTGTAGTCTATGATGTCCTGATTTTCAATTGCGCATATCTTTCAGCTCGATTGAGAGAAAACATTAAATAATATTAATTTGGAAAGATAATTCAGAAAGGAAAAATATTCAAGAAGAAAGTTTTCTAAAATTCATCTCAAAACAGGTGATGAATGTACAGCGGTGTTCTTAACTGAGACTGTTTTTACTGTTATTTCAAAAGGTTGTAACTCTCAAACGACTAAACAGAAAAATATGATCTATAGCAATTCGGAAAGGGTTTTGAATTATCTAAAAATTTTGTAGCAAAATTACTTCCCAATTGTGAGGTATAGATAATCAAAAGCCATAAAAAAATTCAGGGACAGACTTCACACATACTGTAATGTCAAGGGAGTTTCAGCCAATAACTCAATCACTTTGTTTTTGCATCCAAAAAGAGAAAAGAAAAAGAAAAAGAAAAGAACAGCAAGAAAGAAAAATTTGCTTAAAATAAAATAGCTCAAAAATAAAACATAACTTTGCAAGTCCCCGACAACGGCACCAAAAACTTGATCGATTATAAATTGACGTCTTAAAAGACCCGCAAGCGCACGGTATATCGTTAAGTACAAGGGTAAGCGGGGTCGTATCCCAAGAGACTTGTGGTGCTAATTTTGTTTGGAGCTACTAATTTTATCCAATAAGAATGAGTTTTGGGTTTTGATTCCACTCTATCCGTTGTAACCTTGAGATAGTGTACCACGAATTCCCGTATCGCATATCCTTGGTCAGGTATATGCAATAGATCATGAGATAAAATAATTATTGATTGGGAACTACCTATAAACCAACCTATTCAACCATGGTCCGGTTGATAAGCATTGATTATGTTATCTTCTCCATGTTCCTAACCTATCTTGTTATGGTCAAACAAGATGGTTACTTATATTTCTTATTTCTCCTAATCCTAGCTATGGTCAAGCCTAGGAAGAATGATTACGAATATACAATATTCCGGGATAAAGAGAAAGTAATTACTCTAACTAAGCTACACAATCTACACTAAGGCTACATTGGGTGGAGCTTCCTCTAGCCTTGGCTAAGAAGATTAAATACTCATCCCTTTGATCATTGCCATACAACTATTACTACGAAAAAAGTAAAAGACAAGAAAAAGAGATAGTAAGAACTTTAATTCTTATTGAACTTAGATTTACACTCTCCAAGATGATCCCTCATGGGTGGGATTCCCCTCCTATTTATAGAGTATAGGAAGGGTTACTAAATATCACTATTAATATAAAATTCCCTAAACAATACCTAACATCATGCATAGATATTACAACTCATGAGAATAATATCTATATCTAATTCCCTTTAATGGGCTTCCATGCATGGGCTTTTGGTTGACAACTTCCAATGAGAATCATTGTTGGAGTGCATCACCCTTGTTCTTCGTTTAAAACTGGAAAAATGTACGACATGTTTATCATGTGACCGATTTCTGTAAATACAAACAAATGCACTATTAGTGTCACATTTATTTAATAAATGACTAGATTGATATAAATATAGGTGTTGTACGTGTAAATATTATGTGTCTATCAGAAATAAATATCAAAATTAATGCTGAGATCGATTGATAAGCAAGCCGGTTAACTGACTTCAATGTCAAAAGCTTGGACAATAAATTCACACCAACCCCCACGCTCGTTTAAGTGATGCATTGAATTCGTTGTAAGGGCTTATTTTTAATCCTCCTACTAAGCCCGATATTCGTGCTCACATAGTTCGTATAAACATACTGATAACCAACCAAGGACTGAGAGCAAGCAAATTACAATATATACGGCCTCACCTATGGTTCGAGGATATAGAAGCATCTAGTAACATCACACTGCAGAAGATACTCAGATATCCATTAGTAGTTCGTATACATACGAACATCGTTAGAGATCGTATCTTCATCAACTGTTCAAGGTTACAGTTAAAGTCATCAATAGATCCGTTACAGATCAACAAGTATCAAGACGTTACAGAAGACCTCATAAAGACTCATCAAATATGGACAACCAAAATGTACATCATCAATATAGCCAATGGACTTATTATAAGACCTGTAAAAATAGACCTGGAGATCAGGATTCAGGACAGCTATTATCACTTACAGAACTCTTAGAGAAAGTCAACCCTACCAAAACTCAGATATTCAATCTCTTTCTCTTTGTAATAGCTAGCATCTATATAAACACCATTCTTCCATAAATCCTCATGAGAGGTTGTGGTTTTTAACCCATTCAAGGGTTTTCCATGCTAAACTTGTATTAATTGCTTCTAGTTCCTAGTCAATATTATATAGTTCAAGGGTGTAAGGCATTATCTTTGTCCAACATGAAAATAGGCTATTATATTTGGCGCCGTCTGTGGGAATTGAAGTATACACTCAGCGTTCTCTGATCCAGTTTTTCTGCATTCATTTTTGAAAGATGGCAAATCATGAAAAATCACACCACGTCCTACCTGACGCTGCTGAAGGAGTAGAGGATTTACGAACAACTGTGCAAGCAGAAGCCAAACGACGAATAGAATTAGAGAAATAGCTCGCCAGCATGCATGACACAATCAGAGCACTTCAAGCTCAAATAGCAACAAATCCAAGACAACAGAACGCTCTGCCTGTATCCTCGAGGATATCAGTCCATGTAAATCCTTGGACATCGAGGCCGAAATCTTGTACTTCCCCAAATTAAACAAGAGCTAGTCCCACCTCCAGGACACGTCAATCCACAATTACCCACCGGAGCAATAATCGATCTGTAACAACAAGTGGAACAAAATAGAGAAAAACCTCAAATTTTGGTCTATGATCGCATGGGCGAAGGAATAGGAGAGCACAAGCCACCAGGAGGACGAGCAACAAAATGAGTTGTCACGTCTTGACAACAGCTCACTCCGGAACAGGTGGACAAACGCATCCAGGAGCTGTTAGACGCTCAAATGTTCACTGGAAGAAACAACTATACCAAATTACAAAAGAGCCCGCTCGCACAAGAGTTGTTGGACGAGGAAGTACCCACCAGTTTTCATACCCTAAAGATTCAGAAATATAAGGGAGGAGATCCTGTGGGGTACATCCAAGAATTTCAGGATTCTTTGGGGCTACATTCGACAACCAATCACATCCTCTGCCGTCTCTTCCCGACCAGTTTAAAGGGGGAACCTCTACTATGGTTTTACACGCTCAGCGAAGGGTCTATCTTCACTTTTGAACAACTTTGTGAACTGTTTGTCAAAAACTATTTGCACAATAAAGACAAGGAGGAGAGTCTTTACTCTTTGTCCAGCCTCAAGCAGGCACCAGACAAAAAATTGGAGACATTTATCAGAATTTTTTTTGGACTAGCTCGGAAGATTGACAACCTCGACAAGAAGATCACAATCTCTGCTTTCACCAATGCACTGCTCGTAGATGGACGAGTCAAGGAGCACCTGGTTCTCAACAAGCCACGAATGTTGGAGGATATGATTGAGAAGGTCAATAACATTATCGACCTCGAGCGACTGACAACTGAGAAGCCAAGACCTCAACGTATCACCCTACCAACCAAAGGTTATTCCAAAGAACGAGCTCATAACAGCAATAAAGACTATGGGGGTGATAAGAAGCGATTCAAGTCCAATGACAATCAAGGACGCCAAGGACGAAAAAAGCCAATTACGTGCATACCACAATTAACAACTACTATTGCTGAATTATACCCTCTGATACAAAAAGATAAATTTTTCAGAAATGCCAATACTCTTCTGCCCATACCAGGAAAACCATACTGCATTCACTACCAGATTTTACATCATGACATGGAGTGGTGTTTTCCACTGATATTTCTTCTCCGGAGTATATTTACACAGGGTCGAATGCTTGAGTATATTGTTGACATCAAAACTTATTAGGATGGTAACTACAAGGCTGATACCAAGATCGTCCAAGTTGACAAAACAAATGAAGAAAAACACTTATACTTCATCGAGACTCAGACAATCAACAACTTCAGCAGATCCAAGCGTAGGCGCGTCAAACAATGCTATGATCTGACAATGATAGATAAAGAAGCTCGCTTGTTGCCAGAATCCGGTAATCGATGGGTTGGGATATCTTTCGAAGACTGTGACGTTCGTCACGTCCACTTTCCGCACCATGATGTACTTGTGATCATGTTAAAAATGATGAACATAGTTCTACATACGATGATGGTAGATACTGGCAGTAGCATCGAACTAATTTTCCAGAGCACGATTGACCAAATGGGCTTAACAGACAAGGTCGAATCAAGTGACATCAATGTCTCTGGATTCAACGGCGCTATGGAAGAACGTGTGGGGAAAATTACACTTCCCATCACAGCCGGACCAATCACACTTGACGTAGTTTTTTACGTCATCAATGCCAAATCTCTTTACTTGGGCATCATGGGGTGACTATGGTTGCATAACATGAAAGCTATTCCCTCCACATATCATCAGGCCCTACGATTCGATTGGAAAGGAGGAATCTACGAAATCAAAGGAAGCCAAAAATTGGCTCGAGCTAACGATAACACTATTTACGTTAAAGCTAAGCCGACTACAACAACTCCTGCATAACAATTACAACAGTCAACTCCAGCAGAACCTCAGTTGCCAAATGTCGAACCAACAGAGTACGTCAAGACCGGTGGCACACAAAGAGGACCTCACATTGGAACTCTCTTGAGCACGGAGGAATGCTCAAACCTCATAAAATTTCTCACAGATAACAGTGACGTCTTTGCATGGACGTTTCATGAAATGCCAGGGATTGATCCCACAATAGCATGCCACAAGCTAGGGTTGAAAGATAAAGTAGAACCGGTCAAACCAAAGCAACGAACTCTAGTACCAAAACTGCGAGGCGAAGTGAATAAAGAAATCAACAAATTGATCGAGGTCGGTTTTATTTGTAAAGCTATCTACCCGGACTGGATCTTGAACATCGTCGCAGTCCTAAAGAAGAATGGCAAAATTAGAATTTGTGTTGATTTCACGGACCTCAGCCGACACACCCCGAATGATAGCTTTCCACTTCCGATCATCAATCATCTGCTCAATTCTATGGCAGGGCACGGACTCCTCTTAATGATGGATGTTGCATCAGGATATAATCAGATACCACTTCTTCCTGAAGATCAAGACAAGACTGTATTCATTAGTGAACAAGGTCTATATTGCAATAAAGTCATGCCGTTCGGCCTGAAGAACGCCGACGCTACCTATCAAAGATTGATGACACAGATGCTCAAAGACCATCTTGGTAAAACAATGGAGGTCTTCATTGGCGATATGCTCTGCAAAAGTCTTATGAGAGAGAGCCATCTTACAGATTTGCAAGCAACTTTTGAAATTTTGCGATCGTATAAGATGCGATTAAATCCAGATAAGTGCCAGTTTGGCGTTCAATCCAGAAATTTTTGGGCCATCTAATAAGCAAAAGATGGATTGAAGCCGATCCGTCAAACATCTGAGCTCTCTTAGCTAAGCCTTCACCAAAGACAGAGAATGACATTCAGAAAACTAGCCAGGAAGATTGCAGCACTAAACAGATTTGTATCTAAGTCTTCAAACAGATGTCGACCTTTATTCGATCTCTTAAAATGAGGTACATCATGAGGAAAATCAAAGAAAGATCCTGAGATTGAATGGACAGACCAATGCGAAGCGGCTTTCCTTGAAATCAATCGATATTTGTGTAAACCACCAGTTATGAGCACACCAGCAGATGGAGAAGAACTCATAGTATACCTAGCTGTCATGGATACATCTCTCAACTCCGTTCTTCTCCGACTCGAAGAAAGGATTGAGAAGCCAGTCTATTTTATCAGCAAAACTCTGACTCCCGTTAAAACAAGATACACCAAAATCGAGAAGCTTCTTTTCACTCTCGTCTATACATCCTAGAAATTAAAACAGTATTTCCAAGCTCATACTATTCGTGTTTTGATGAACTATCCACTCCACAAAATCTTATCCAAACGCAAAAAATCTCGGCGTATCCAACAATGGTCAGTAACCCTCGGGGAGCACAATATACATTTTGAATCACGTCATTCCAAAAGAGGTTAAGCTGTAGTAGATTTTCAAGCAGACTTTCTAGTAGAGGATCCTGATTGGGATGAAGATTTTATTGGTCAAAAAGATGAATCGCTCATGGACCAGTCAAAAGATAAATCAGATTGGGTAACCAAGAAAGGTTAGCGACTTTTGACCGACGGCTCCGTTAGACCAGCCGGATCAGTAATTGGGATTGTCCTTATTACTCCTTTCAATGATCGGCTTGAGAAATCCATTCGCCTCAATTTTGAAGTATCCAATAATAAGGCAGAATACGAGGCATTAATTCATGGATTCGATATGGTACTCGCACTGGGTGTAGCAAAGCTCTCTGTCTACACAGATTCGTTACTAATATCCAACCATTACACAGACGTATATCAGACCAATGGGAGAATGGTCGACTATGCTGCGGCAGTGGTCGAACGAATGAACAAATTTTAGACAATTTCTTTAAAACATTTCCCAAGGAGGGAAAATAGACATGCAGATGCACTCGCTTACC
This sequence comes from Kingdonia uniflora, assembly GCA_014058105.1. Classification (NCBI taxonomy): domain Eukaryota; kingdom Viridiplantae; phylum Streptophyta; class Magnoliopsida; order Ranunculales; family Circaeasteraceae; genus Kingdonia; species Kingdonia uniflora. Next base: position 664,562 of record JACGCM010001722.1, read on the forward strand.
TTGCTGGTGTCCTTGGATCAGAAGCTCGTTACTTAAAAATTAATATCATTTCTAACCCCAGCATTAACACCATCTTATCCAACACCATTAATACTGTGGGCAGAAAGGAGGTCGAAGATGATCAGAGATAGCCTTTCATTACATACATCGGACCTCAAAATAAATTTGACGGTCCACTTCCTGAGGATCCTACAGAGTGGCGGAGATTAATTGACAATGCTCGAAGATACACTATTAAGGACAATCGCCTATACAAAATTTTGGTCACTGATCCATACCTTCTTTGTCTATCTGATAAAGAAGTACAACAATTCTTACACGATCTACACGAAGGCACGAGCGGATCCCATGCAGCAGGACGATCTCTTGCAAACAAAACATTAACTCAAGGAATATTTTGGCCTAAGATGAAAGCACAAACAATCGAATATGCTCGTAAGTATGACACTTGCCAGTAGCATGGACCTAAAATACGAGCTCCAGCACTCGAACTACACTCGAGCCAAGTCACTTGGTCATTCAGACGGTGGGCTCTCGATCTCATAGGAGAGTTTCCTACAGCACCAGGAAAATGAAAACATTTGTTAGTCGCTACCGATAACTTCACTAAATGGGTAGAAGCAGTCTCGCTGTGCCGAACCCGAGAAGACGAAGTCATAAAATTTATCTGGGAGAACATTATTATCCGATTCGGCAGACCACACCTTATCCAAATTGATAATGGACCATAGTTCGTTGGCTCCAAAATCGCCGCATTCCTCAATGAACACAACATCATTCATTCCCCATCAAATCCTTATTATCCACATGGAAACGGACAAGCTGAGATTACTAATCAAACTATTGTGGATGGCATCAAGAAGCGTTTAGACGACAAAAAGGGGAAGTGGGTGAACGAGTTACCACATGTACTTTGGGCCTACCGAACAACTCCCAGAACAGAACAACAACAGGCTGTACTCCACTTTTACTGGCTTATGGGATTGAAGCCATCATTACCACTTAATATCATCATCCAATACGTGATCACGAGATGATAGATGAAGAAAATAAGTTTCAGATCGCATGCAATCTGAATTTGATCGAAGAAACACGTGATCGAGCCCTTGTTAATCTTGGAAGATATCATCTTACATTGTCCCAATCCTATAATAAACGTGTTCAACACCGAGAATTCAAAATCAAAGACCTTGTTCTCAGAGAAATCCCACAACACCGTAAAGTACCTAATGCTGGAAAGCTAGCAGACAATTGGGAAGGTCCGTTTATCGTAATAACAGGCACAAGTGGTTTAGGATACTAGAATCTCAGTACATATGAAGGTGTACCAGTAGCTAATCCGTAGAATACCCGTCGATTGAAGCTGTATCAAAGATAAACATACTGTAATATCCGATAATATGCAATTAAGTACTTTTTCATCATCATCTTGCAAGTCTACCCAGTTCAAGCATTTCTACTTATCTCCGCCTATTCCTAAAAATTACTACAACATAGCTATTCAAATATATGCGTTCTCCGAGGGTCGCTTATTGAGTCAATCAATTCGATCTGGCAGAGATGCACTATACAGTTATGCCATATTCAATACATGTCATTACAGTCGCTTATTGATACGCTCAATTTGACCAGTAACTGAGACCTACTACATAGCTATCCAATTATACACGCTCTTTGAGGGTCGCTTATTGAGTCAATCAATTCGATCTAGCATAGATGCACTATACAGCTATGCCATAATCAATACATCTCATTACAGTCGCTTATTGATACGCTCAATTCGACCAGTAACTGAGACCTACTACATAGCTATTCAAATATACACACTCTTTGAGGGCTCTTATTGAGTCAATCAATTCGATCTGCCAAAGATGTACTATAAAGCTATGCCATATTCAATACATCTCATTACAGCCGCTTATTGATACGCTCAATTCGACTTGTAACTGAGATCTACAACATAGCTCTTCCTGCATATACGCTCTCCCGAGGGTCGCTTATTGAGTCAATCAATTCGACCTAGTCGAGACGCTATATAGATATTTAACATTCAATGCATCTCTTTATGGTTTCTTATTGACTTGTTCAATTCGACTTATACAAAAGATAATACAACATCGCTCCAGTCATATATCTCTACATGGTCGTTTATTGGTTCACCCAATTCGACAATTCATGGAGAAAACAAAAACAAAAACATTTGTTTACTCAACGTTTGACATTTTTCTACAACACAAACATATTTACACTCTGTCTAATTACAGTTAACTATTATTCTCACTTCGGGCGTACAACATTCGAACCTTCCCCAGACCCAGATGAAAGTAAGGCAGGGAAAGGTATAACAGTATCAACTACAGTAGGAGACGCATTCAACAGCTCCGTAACCTGCGGCATCAGATTATCTATATAAGATAACCGTATTAGCTGCAAATCATACTCCATACCGTGCTCCGTGGAACCAGCCAAGATTGAATCACGCTCTTGTCGCAATTTCTTCACATCAGCATGCAACATAGCCATAGTACGCAATGTAGCATTGTCTGCAGTCAACAACATAGCTTCACCGAGCTCAGTCTTCACTTTGTATAGTTCATCGTCAAGTTCCTTGCAACGATCTACCAAACACTGCTTCTCCTTCAGCAACGAAGCCTTATACTGCATCGTTGTCTCTACACTATGCCCCATCTCCTCCTTCAGACATTGCAACTTATCACACACCTTCTGAGAATACTTAATTTTGTCGTCTGCAGCATTTACCAACCTTTGCGACTCCTTATACTTCACGTGGAGCTCCTCGTAAACTTCATTACCTTGCATACACTCTAGTATAAAGGCTTGTTTTTTCCGGTCAAGATCGGCGATCCGTGAGTTACACTTATTGATGGTTCATTCAGCTCTCGATTTCTCTTGGAACATGCTTCCTCGTGAGTTTTGGCACGGTCACTTTTTCTCTGACAAGAGTCTCGAGCTTCACCCAAATCCCAACTCATCTTTTTCAGACTCTCTCGCCTATTACGAAGTTCAGGATCCTGCTTCTTTAACAGATTAGAATTATCTGTCACTGTCGATTGATAATACAACATATCATTCTTCTATTTTTCAATCGTACTCGACAGATCCAATACTTGTTGGTTCGCAGTCATGGTTTCCAATTTCTTCTTCTTTAAAGACTCTTTCCACAACTTGGCTTCATTATGGGCAGTCAATATATCTGCATCCTTACTTGACAACTCTACAGTCATAGCATTCAGCCGACTCTGCAGCTCCATCTTCGAGTTCAACAAGATCGTATTTTCAACCGCCAACGAATACTGCTGTAATTCTATGGTCAATTCTTTATTTGAAGCAGAAAGTTCATTCTGCTTATCGACATCAGCCTAGAAGTACAAATTACAAAGGACACACATCTACCAACAAATATTCATGCAAGAAAGACATATCATTCAACAACATTTATTACAACATCAAGTTATGATACACAAATCAACTACATTATGTAGAGCACAATCATATGCCACAGTTTAGTTGGCTTATGATTGAACCCTACTACTACTCACATTTACTTGCAAAGGTTCATTGAAGATTATGATCTCTTGAGGACAGGTCTTATGCCGTGTGTGAGGTAACAGATCTTCGACCTCCTCCTCCTCAGACTCTTCAGCTCGCAGTTTCGAGGTTGAAGCTCCTCCGCCCTCATTACCTTTTGCAAACCACATATTTTCAACCTTATCATTCTCTACCTCAACATCTTTACCACGGCTCAAGATATAACATCTAAATTCATTTTCCACTCTCTCGAGCTCGCCCCCATAAAACGTGATCACATCGGCTATCTGAGGTTTGTGATCTATTTTACTAGCACGTTTTCCCCGCTTTGGAGTAAAATAACTCTTTAAGCGCGATTGGGATACTTGCAGACATTTCTGCGTATCTAGTAAACGCGCTTCTAACAATGTCACTCTCTTCTCCGAACTTTGCAGCAACTTATTGCACTCCACCTTTTCCATCTCCAGACGTGCATTATGATCCTTGCATAACTCCAGTTCGTCACGAGTGCGCCTCAGATCATTTTCTAATTGTGCCTAGATCCTTCTATCTTCTTTCTTTATATTGAAGAAAAGGATCCTCATCATTTTTTGCCCCTACAAAAGTTAAGCTCACCAGGTATTACACCTATACCACCCCATATGATTGATATACCAGCCCGAGTTGAGCATCTTTTCGCCTCTATACTATGACGATTACGTGCGCAAGCTCTTGCGCTAAAAATTTCACCCGAGCCGGATCTGGCACTACACCTCTCTCAGTTAACAGTTCTAAATAGGCCTCCTTCAAGCCCGGCTCACTATCTACTTTGGCCTCAAAGTAAAGTGTCAAAGACAATAACGACCTTTGACACTCTAACTTATCACTTTCATCTACGAACTGTTTATCCTTAAGGGATTTTTGGAATTAGACAAACCTATCGCTCTCTTTCTGCAAAAACTCATCCCTCTCAATTTTTATCTTCCCATATCTACATTGAAGCTCGAATATCTCCTTAAAGGTGTTATCAAAATTGGACTTATGTAGACGTCTCTTATATTCAAGTTTATTGTGTACCTGTTGAACACGATTGATGAAATCACGTGCTCGACTCAAGGCCTTCTCCATCTCGATCACTTCCCCCCTCAAACGAACTACCTCCTACATACAAATTATACATTCACCATCAAACAACATATATCAACAGCAGCAAGAAAAAAAATTCAATTCTCAGCAAAAAAGATTATCACCATTACAAGGGATAAGTTCGACCAGACACTTTAAAATTATGTTACAGCTACATAATTAAGGATTAATTCCTGCTACCTTCTTGATCGTGTCATCTGCCACCAAAGAAGCCGGTATCTGCTCAGATGGTCGATCAACTGCTGGAGAGGCTTCTTCATCCGGGAAAACTATCTTACTATACTTCCCAGAGATAGCAAGAGCGACATCATATTGATTCAACCCCCAGTGGTAGAAGGCTTTAACAAGCTTAATTCGACCAGCCACCACAGTGTCGATTGTCTTCTTCGCAGCATCTTCGATCTCCTTCTTCAAGATAACAGTTTCTGCCTTGAACTGCTCCTTCAACACAGAAGTCTCTGCCTCGAACTGCTCCTTCAACAGATTTTTCTCCTTTTCTATCAGGTCCTTCAACTCCTCAGACAGTGCAGTTCACTATTTATCGAACTACTCCCTCAGTACAACTTTCTCTGGATCATGTTGCTGAACTAGGCCAGTACGGTCCTCAGCACCTTCCCTCAACACCTCGAAGGCCGAGTCCCACGCAGCAGACAACTATACCACAGGAGCAACATAGCAGAGTTATCAGTCAGATCACTTCTCAAACACAGATAATCATACAACAACAATATTCATACTTATATAATGTTGGACTTAATCTCAGCATTCAGACGCGGTGGATCATGTTCAGCCAGGTCGCGCGATGTCTGTGACATCTGCCCCATCACACTGAGATCAAGGTTTTTCGAGGATGTTTTCTTAGTTTATCCCTCTTGCCTATGCTTCTTCGCAGGAGGCACCATATCTGCAGCAGCGTCTACTACCTCGATCTCCACCTGTGGAGCCTGCCCAAACGTCGTTTGCTCTGAAGCTGACAACACCCGTTTTCCTCTAGGTCGTCGACTTTTCAAGGTCGAAGTACCCGCATCACAGGCAGGAATCTCTGCCATCCCATCAAAAGCAGACCCAGAAGTCGCCATAGCTCAATTTTGATGAGCTCGTTAAACTTTTGGAACTACAGAGTTCAGCTGTTTCTCTCTACAAATACTTAACTCTCAAAGTACTTTGTTCAGATCGGTTCCTTCCCGAGATACGACGTCAAACAAGCTCGATTTACCAACAACACTTTTCGGATTAGGTTCTGCCAAATCAATAACAAATTATGTTAGTAGTTTGCAACAAGTTAAAGGAGGAAATGCAGACAGAATGAAGGCACTTACTCTTGTTAAAATTCTTATATAACAACTCGAGCGCCAGTTCCCTAGGCACTTGCATACAATTACCCCTCACCATTACAAGATGGTCGCACCAGGGTCTCCCAACAAATTCAAAGTCAAAGAATTTTGGCCTCGCCGAATCACTAAACAAATATCCACTCTTTCGATCTTTCATATATTTAAACTTATAGTATTTCAAGACATCAACCACAACGAACTGTCTCGCAATACCACCATCTCTCCATCTCTTGTTAAGGGCTTCACAGACCTTCATCATCTCAAACACATTACCATTTAATTAGCCAGGGCAACTCTTTAGAGAATTCATTACCCCCTTTTGGAAAAAGGTTAGGGGAATGCTTAACTCATATACGACCTGGTCCAGGTAACAAAGGAATCCTTCCTCTATGACCTCTCCACCAGTCCCCTTGTAATAAGAGATATCTATATCATCTTCTATATCCATATTTTTCTTCCACTGATCCAGGGAAGGCACCTGATAGTGCTTTATCTTACCACCTGGTCTCACCAGAGCCTTAAACTATAACCCCGCATTCATCACATAATTCACCCATTTTCCATCTAAACCTTTTTTATACTGCAAAAATTTCTTCGCTACGTCTACATTCTCGGGATACCTAAAAAATTGCCCAGTCTTAATCTTCACATGTAATTCATCATCTTCTCCAGAATGAACAGTCGGCATATCAACAACAATGTTACCACTCTCCTCTACATCACCTATAGTCCTACCAGACAACGATGATTCCTCACTAAAGGATACAACCATTTTACTACTTGGTTTCAAATTTTTGACACGCATCTAACACATACAAGAAAAGGCTATTCAGTGTTTTGTAATCAAATAGGCTTTATCCCTCAGCTATACCCAACAAGTCATCAAGAAAGCAACTATAATCTAATATGGCATTTAACAGACACACTATCTACCGCAACAGTAAAGATGAAAGCAGAGGTACTAACCTATACTAGAAGAGCAACACTCGTCGACTCTGGTCACTACTTGCACCTCTGACGGCAAAACTTTGTTCTTCTTAGCAAGATCACACAACAATGGAGGACTTCGTTCAAAGTTTGAAGACTTTCTCTCTCTGTAAATGAATGTGGTCTATGGGAGAGAGAAAGGCGAGTTTTTATATTATCACTCAGTTTCTGAAACAGCGGCTTTTGGGATACACGTCAGCATCCTCTCTCCTAATAGGCACGTCTTTTTATTTTCCCTCATAGTGATTTCTAGAGTAACGTGTTCTGTTATCACGTCTATCTCTCTCATCTGCCATTATTAAATGCAAGGACTCACTGCCCAAGAAGATTTGTACAGATCATGTAGCACGATTCCTTATGTCCAACAACAACCTTCTGCGGCTGCACGATCCAACTATACTATTTATAGCATGAGTGCAAGTTCAAAACCTTAGTACATCTTTTTTCAACTGTCACTTATCTTACTTTTGATCTGACAGGAGCAGAAAATCAGTAACAAATCCTGCTACAATTATATTTCATTCAATCTATCTCACAGATACAAAAAGTGATGACAAAGCGACCTCAATACAAACAAGTCATTTTAATATGGTCACGCACCCGACCTTGCATATAATTGCAGACGGATGGTTCTCTTTATCACATGGACTTATTCCCCCACCAGCAGCTCTCCCATCCTCTTCAACAAGCGTATCTAGTATGATTTCTCGAACTACTGCCCACGTAAAAGTTTACAAAATACACCACAGCATAAATGACGTTCAACAACCTCGATAGCAATCCTACCTTCACTGGCATATTCAAGAAGTTACGACCAAGTTCTCAAAATAATCAGTAGTTATTCAAGTTCACTATGACAACACTCCCACAACGAGACCCTATACGGAGCTCAAAAGATATCATGAGTTTATCATCATAATAGACATGACAAGAATATATTTTAACAAGGCAACAAGGATATAACACGATCTACACAGTTCAAATATACTTCATCCAACTCAGCAACAATTTGATCTACATAATTTCGACCTATGTCATTTTTGACTAGTTCGATAATTGTTTCACGGTGTCCTACAACAGTTCATTCAAGCAGTTTCAAACACTTATAGGACAAGATAATAAAGTCTGAATTTATTATTCAAGACAAACAAATTATAAGGACGAATACTTTAGTCAGTTCAAAAATCAAGATTACAAGTTCTACAAACAAATAGTTCTTTTACAAAGAATAGCCCACTTTACACATAACAGTGTAACACTTGAGCAGACACAATGGCGGGCCCAGCAGAAGAACTCAAAGCCCAAGCAACGGAACTGGAGTGAGGTAGAGGACAAAGTTAATCCCACCACTCCTCCGTAACCCCTACCATCTCCGCAGCCACTGAAGATGAAGACCACCTCCACCATTACAAAACCCAGTCCTTCGCAGGGTACCGGCAGTGCTTCTCAGACAACTTCCCTGCCTTTTCATCTTTCCCCGCCACCGCATCCTGTGCAAGCATCCGCAGACAGGCCCGACGATGAGCAGCAAACATGACCATGTAGTGAAGCGCCACATTTAATTATAATCATCCTCTACCTCCTCTACCTCTTCCAATGTCATCCTATGAAAAGTTGGTGGAACAGGGATTGGAGTTAGCAGAGAAAGACTTTGGTTACCAAAATAACGAGTCTGAAGACTCATCATCTTGCTCTGAACTCTCTCCTCATAAGACTGACGACGAGTAGTCACCATCACTATTACTTATGCAAATCCAGACGAATGACAGGATAAACAAAGATGAACAGCAAATGCAACTGGTCACCATTTTTATATAGCAGCAACATTTAATGCAAGCCACCACTTCCAAGAAAGTCTTTATCACAAGCACACATCTCCAACAACATTTTTGGGAGACCCAACATTCAAAACAATTATTCTTCCAGATACCTAGAAAGCCATCAATGCAGCATTTAAAGCGACTAGACTTCTCAACCAACACCACTCACTACACACGCTTCTCCTGCTATTGGTTGAGAGGGGGCAGTTGTAAGGGCTTATTTCTAATCCTCCTACTAAGCTCGATATTTGAGCTCACATAGTTCGTATAAACATACTTATAACCAACCAAGGACTGAGAGCAAGAAAATTATAATATATACGGCCTCACCTACAGTTCAAGGATATAGAAGCATCTAGTAACATCGCACTGCAGAAGACACTCAGATATCCATTAGCAGTTCATATACATACGAACATCGTTAGAGATCGTATCTTCATCAACAGTTCGAAGTTACAGCTAAGGTCATCAATAGATCCGTTACAGATCAACAAGTATCAAGACGTTACAGAAGACCTCATAAAGACTCATCAAATACGGACAACCAAAACGTATATCATCAATGTAACCAACGAGCATATTATAAGACGTATAAAACAGACCTGGAGATCAGGATCCAGGACGGCTATTATCACTTACAGAACTCTTAGAGAAAGTCAACCCTACCAAAACTCAGATATTCAATCTCTTTCTCTTTGTAATAGCTAATATCTATATAAACACCATTCTTTCATAAGTCCTCAGGAGAGGTCGTGGTTTTTAACCCATTCAAGGGTTTTCCACGCTAAACTTGTGTTAATTGCTTCTAGTTCCTAGTCAATATTCTATATTTCAAGGGTGTAAGGCATTATCTTCGTCCAACGCAAAAATAGGCTATTACAAATGTGACTTGCGAAGCACTAACTTTTGATCAGCAAAGCAAAACACAAAACACGAGTGACATTTCGTCCACTCTCTGTAATAACTTCAAAAATATGTTCTTGGCTCACCTAAAATATGTTCTTGGCTCACCTAAAATAGTTTTAAAAAGTTAGTGGGTAGGAGATCGGTGAACCCATGGCACAAAAGAAGCACTTATACAGTTTTACTCTAATGCTCTTATGTCAGATATAATTCACAGGCATGCGAATTACAGGATAAGAAACTTAACTGTTTTGGGCACTTTTCACCCCCACTACAATCTACATTGAGATATATATTTGTAGGTCACGGGTGGGAACACCCGTGACATTCTATATCGTACAAAATATTAGATGTCCCAAGTTATAATGCACATTAATTGAATCATGTAACAACTTTGATTTCTCTTTCTCTCTCTCTCTCTTCATTTAAAACTGTAGCTATAACACCTATGTAACTCTTCATCTTCCTTCTCTACAACCAAAGCTCTTTCTCTCAGTCTATCTATATGGCTCTACAAGCAAACCTTCAAGGCCAAAACCAGTCTTCCAGGTAAGAACAACAATAATTTTTCAATTTATTTGCTCTTTTTCAGGAGTTATTTTATATTTTGTTTTGCTTGTATGTTTGTAGAAGTGAGAATGCATGGAGATCTCTACAAAGCGAAATTTATCTGCATTCTTATCTTAGTAAATATTCTTGGAAGCCATCAAATAAGGAAAAATGTAGTCTCCATGTCAAATAAATTTCCAGGTAGGTAAGGACTTCATATTTTTTTTATTTTTTTTAGCAATTTGATATGATGTCCCTTAATAGTTTGGTTAAGTTGTTAAGTGTTCTCTTGCATGTATATTTAGCAATAGGACAAGCATAGTAACTTAATTATGTGCTCATTACATTTTGTTGAATGGGCTTATGTTTCAGAAGTAACTGAGCTCGGATCCGAATCACCAATAGTAAGTACAGTCTTGGTCTCTGAACCATTGAGTGGAAATGAAAAAAGGTTTGGTACTGGTATATCAAGAACTAGAATTGTTCTCATTTCTTAGATCAATTTGGTTCTAAATCGATTCTGATTCTTAAACTAATTGAAGTGAACTAATATATTCTTATTGGAATCAGTTCAGCTAAAATTTATAATTTGAACCTACATTCTAAAAATGTGCTGCAAAAAGAGTGATTAAATGTCATTTCGGTTGTATATCCGTGAAAATGAGGCCAACCAAACTTGTGTTCAACTTGGATTTAGATCATAGATTGAGAATTAATAATGCTGACTCATAAAGTTAATTCTGGTGTCCAACGTGTACTATAAGTACTTGATCCGGGTACGCTATGGTTGGTTCCAGTTTGTTGTTAGTTAAGTCCCCCAATGTAGTTATCTAGTTGGTTCAAAAGTCATGATATATGTACTTGGACGATATTGTGCTTCACAAAAGAAACATGGAAAGAAAAGAGCAGAATCCAAGTAAGCAAAAGCTTGACTTTAAAGTTTAAACCATGGATCACTTCTATCATGAAAATATTTCTTCGTCTTTTTTTGCAAAAAATTATCATCATTTATCATGAAAATACTGCAATGCCAAGCAAAGTACTTTTTACTATAAGAAGTCATGACCTTTTGAAGCAATCCAATCTCTGAATATCATGAAAGCACAAGATTTGTATTGAAAGTAAGAATATATTCTAAGATCAAAAGTAGAGCTTATAAATTATTTTTTTCTCATTTGTTTCTTCTTGAATTGTAGTCGAGATCCTACACTTCCAGGCTGCAAAGAATCAATGACAAGTTATGGTGTGCAGTTGCAAACTCAAGATGACAATGTATTACAATTTTTTCCCTAGATTTAGATATTCAATTAGTCTCATGATCAGGTTTATATTTTGGATAGTATATTATTATAGATATCATCTACTTTGCGTTTTAAATATATTAGAAACGTTAGTACCATTTAGTTTTATAAACTTATTTAATGGCCTGCTTATTATGCTGTGAATAAATGTCATTCCACATAGAAATCCACCCCTGATGATAAGTGCTTGGTATGTTTTTCCTTTGTCTCTCCTGTTTGGTATATTTATGAAAGATGGCCTCTTTGCGGAGGATTTAGATTCAATTAGGTTCCCGAATTAGGTTATGGCATTATCCGGAATCCATTTTATTCCCTATTAGTGGACCTACACACAATAAAATGAAGAAATATGATTTTTAATTAGTGATGCATATCCTTCTATGCTATGGACATTTGTTAAGTATAAACATAAAAATATTTCTGTTGTTATTCCTGATTACTGGTAATATTATCATTTATTTGCAGATCGTGATGGATAATGGTCTTGTGAAAGTCACCCTGTCAAATCCTGGGGGAATGGTTACAGGAGTTCAATATAATGGGATCGAGAACCTACTTGAGTTTCAGAATGAAGAAGAGAATAGAGGGTATGTGTTATTATAATTAGAGTTTAGGAAGATGCAATATAAGATTTTTAGTCCTATTAAATACCCTCTATTCTCTTCTTCACAACAAAAGATTTTTAGTCCTACTAAATATGAGTAAATCCATGGGAACAAGATTAAATAAAGAATACGAAGAAACCCGTATTAGCGTGCCCTTGAAATTCATAACAAGTACTTTTTGATACTCAAGTATTCCTACTGCTACCGGCCACTTTATAAAACAAATTCCAAAAAGAGTGATACAACAGACGAGGCTTTTCAATATACACTGAGGTATGTGGTCAAGCTGGTCATTGCATGGCGTTGATTTACCTAAAATGCAAATGATAAAAAGATTGGTCACTGCATCAAGTAAAAATCAACAGAATCTATTATGTAATCCAAACTTAATTGTTTATTTTTAACTCATAAAACAATGGAATTTTTATTACTCATAAAAAACTTCTGTGGTAATCTATACATATCTTTTATCATTAGGTATTGGGATCTCAATTGGGGTCGTCCGGAACAATTACATGCCAGAAATTATGACAGGTCTCTCTCTTTCTCAACCTAAAGGAACTTACTTTTCTTCCAAGAAAAAAAAACCTGTTAAGTTATTTTGTACTATGGTACCGAATGTCTTGTTAGAACTTATGTGCAGTACGGTGCTATGCTAGAGCTTGGTTTCATTAGATTAAATTTGTGCAGAATAGTGGGGACAAATTTTACAGTTATAGTGGAGGATTCAGACCAAGTAGAGCTTTCCTTCACAAGAACATGGGATTCCTCCCCTGAGGGCAACCATGTTCCCTTGAATATTGACAAAAGGTAATATCACTAAACTTGAGAATGAGATATTTAAGGTAACGAACTGGGTTTAATTAATTGTTATGGAACACAACTTAGCAAGCACTCTGTGATCTCGAAGGTACATACTGCTTCGTGGATGCCCTGGTTTCTACTCTTACGGAATTTACGGGCACTTGGAGGGATGGCCAGATTTTAACCTCGCTGAGACTAGAACCGTCTTCAAGCTCAGTAAAGATAAGTATGACATATACACTTTCATCCAAACATTTCTTTGACAAAGATAATCAAATAGGCCTAGTTGTGTTCCAAAGTAGCAGTTCAATTATTTTATGGTTTAATATCCGCATTTTAATTGTGGATTGTCTAGGTTTCATTACATGGCTATTTCAGACACGAGGCAAAGGATCATGCCGATGCCAGAAGATCGAGCTACAGGTCAACCACTAGCATACCCTGAAGCAATTCTCTTGACGAATCCAATAAATTTCGACCTAACAGGAGAGGTACAAATTTATTATCTTCAGAAAATGGTCTGACAACATTTTTGTCAAAAGGTGGATCCAAAAGTGCAAGCTTGTAACTAGTGTGTTTTCTATGATGCACAGGTTGATGATAAATACCAATATTCGTGCCACAACAAGGATAATGGTGTTCATGGATGGATTTGCAGTGATCCCTTGGTTGGATTCTGGATGATCACTCCAAGCAATGAGTTTCGAACCGGAGGACCTCTCCGGCAGGACCTCACCTCACATGTTGGGCCTACCACCCTTGCTGTAAGTATCAATGCAAGTCTAGAACAGTACTATCATTATTGTTTGATGCTCTCACTAAAGTGGTGTCTCTGAATATTTCTTCATTATTAACAAAAGATAGAATACTCTTGAACTGCCGCTAAAGTTACTTTTCAAAAATAAAATGATCTCTCTCTCTCTATATATATATATATTATCTAGTTTCATCATATATTTTTTTGCACATTTAACTGGTTTATGTTGAATAGATGTTTGTCAGTGAACACTATTCCGGAGAAAATGTGGAGCTTAAATTCCGAGAAGGAGAACCGTGGAAAAAGGTCTTTGGGCCCGTTCTTATCTATCTTAACTCGATTCCAGGTGAAGTGGATCGATATGACATGGATCCTTATACAATATTATGGGAGGATGCAAAAGAACAGGTGCGGTTTCTAAAATCTGGGTTGTATTATTTATTTTCATATAATTGCATGGGACGTGAATCTGAGTTTGCATTACCTTTGGATGCCATTATTAAATTTAATAGTGTTGGAAGATGATAAATCTAAAGCAATCTAATAATATAGCTTATGAACAATAGGAGAGAGAGAAAAAAAGAGATTTATTGATTATTTATTGATTCATCATAATTGTGTTCTTGTACATAATACAGAGATATATAAGGTAACCCTATAAGTTACCTAATCTACTCCAACTCTCCCCATAACCCTATCGGGCCTTAGGGCTTGTTAGGAGTCCGTATAGGACACCCCAACCCTGTTGAGTTCTTAGTTTGGGCTTGGACCAAACTCCTAACAAATAGATTTTAATCCTTAATATAACGGACTAACACAATATTTCAGCTGAATATTGAAGTCCAAAGTTGGCCATACAGTTTCCCAACTTCAGAAGATTACCCTTATTCTTATCAACGTGGTACAGCTTCTGGTAGATTACTAGTACAGGACAGGTATGAGGTATCCTCACTTCAAATCAACCCCATTTTGTGATGTTTATATAATGAAATTGAGCTCGGATTCTTAAACATTATTTAAAAGAATGTTAAATTTTCCTGTGTAGGTACATTAGTGAATTTAATATATCTGGGAATGCTGCATATGTGGGATTGGCTTCACCAGGCGAAGTCGGATCATGGCAAAGTGAAGGGAAGGTAATTGACAAAAAAAAATTCATGGGGATGTCACTAAACTTATCAAACAAGTTTCTTCCAGTGTTCTTTAGTATGTAGTTCTCACAAAACTCAAACATTTATTTCCTTCTCAGGCTTACCAGTTTTGGACAAGAGCGGACGCAAAGGGATATTTCTGTATCAGAAATATTCGACCCGGAGATTACAATCTTTTCGCATGGGTACCTGGTTTCGTGGGAGAATACAAGTTTGATGACCAACTTGCAATTAAACCAGGTTTTAGTTTCTGAAACTTAAAATGGTGTTTAAATGTTGGTTGTGATGTTCTTGAAATGTTTCATTAGGATATATATTGTAATGTAGGAAGTGATATCAGACTCGGCTTTCTTGTATATGAACCTCCGAGAGATGGGCCTACGTTGTGGGAGATAGGCATACCGGATCGTTCTGCCGCAGAATTCTACGTTCCTGACCCCGACCCTAACTTCATCAACAAACTCTATGTGAACCATCCCGATAGGTTTGCCTTTATAAAATGTAATTAGGGTATAACTGTAACTTTGTTCTAAAATCTGCCCCCCCCCCCCCCCCCTCCTGCAGGTTTAGACAATATGGGTTGTGGGAGAGGTACGCAGATTTGTATCCAGATGGAGATCTAGTTTACATGGTGGGTGTAGACGACTATAAAAATGATTGGTTCTTTTCACAAGTTACCAGGTAAGATATATACCAATTTTACACAATATCACCATTAATTCTCACAAGGTTCCTTAGATTCTGTTTATGGGTGTTATTAGAATTATTTTTTTCCGCCATTTTAGTCTTAATTGTTTCAGTCTTTCTCGCACTGCAGGAGAATATCAGATAAAACATACCAGGCAACAACATGGCAGATTATTTTCGAACTCACGAATATAAATTACAGGGGAACATACAAACTCAGATTGGCACTTGCATCAGCCGCAATGGCAGAATTACAAGTATGCTAGCTAACATTACCACTTGTGAACTCAAAACAATTGAAACTCCCATATTTTGCAGATGTTGGAAAATACATAAATATTTTACTACAAAATCACATACTCATGAGCTTCAGAATAAAAGAGAGAAAAATGTGGTTTATAATCAATAATGGAGTTTATTACACAAGATCATTTATCTACTAGAGCTAACTAATATCTTTTGTTGGGACTTAGGTGCGGTTTAACGACTCTACAGCTGATCCTTCACACTTCACGACCGGCCTAATAGGTACGGACAACACAATCGCGAGACATGGGATTCACGGGTTATCCTGGTTCTATAATATTGATGTACCGGGCTATTTATTAGTGGATGGCGCAAATATCATATTTCTCACTCAGTCGAGGAGCCTTAGCCCTTTCCAAGGGGTCATGTATGACTACATCCGTTTCGAGGGGGTTTCAGATGACTAACACAAAGCATTAGCTTGTGGTTCAAATTTATTAAGACACAAAAACAGATCAAGATGTTACTATATATCTTCAACAATTTTGCATTAGCTTAACTGTAATTAATGTTTGATCTTGTCAATGTGAATTTTGATTCTAAGTAAAGACTAGCTTTCATTCAATTATATTACAATTGTTACGGTAGAGATTATAATTTGCTAGAGACTTGTGGATTTGTGTTCTTAGACAGCGGTATAGTTAGACAGATTGGTAGCTTTGATCAGGAAGTTGGACGGCTATCCTCAACTCAATTGCAGTTGTATAGTTTCAAAAATTATTTGGTGCACCTTCTGCTCTTTTTTGATTGGCATGTGTGGAAAGAGAGAAATAGTAGAATCTTTAAGGGAGAGACAGTAATATTGCAAATGTTACGTGGATTGAGAGATAAACATCCCTTTCATACGTGGATTGAGATATAAATATCCCTTTCTCCAATTGACGAATTTGGAGACCTAAAAATTATAGTTCCCCAACCATACTCTATCTCAAATTCACTTTTCATTTAATCTACAAAAGAAATGGTTAATAAATCTGAAGTAGAACCAAACACAATATCATCTACATATACCTGAGCAACGAGCACCGCACCTCCCTTAAGTTGAATAAACATCGTTTTATCAACTCTCTCTCAAACAAATCCCTTTCCCAAGAGAAAATTTGAAAGCCGCTGATACCATGCTCGAGAAGCTTGCTTCAATCCATAAAGAGCCTAGAAAACATGATCGGGATGATCTACATATACATGAGCAATGAGCACCGCACTTCGTTTACGTTAAATAAACATCGTTTTATCAACTCCCCCTCAAACAAATCCCTTTCCCAAGAGAAAATTTGAAAGCCGCTGATACTATGCTCGAGAAGCTTGCTTCAATCCATAAAGAGCCTTTTTCAAGTAGAAAACATGATAGGGATGATGAGGATCATTGGGCAACATCAACCCCTTTGACTTGATTATACCCTTGGGTATAATCAAATAAAGAGCCATTTAGTCCTAATTACATTCGTAGTAGAAGGACGTGGAATCAAATCCCACACATTTTGATGCCGAAACTCATCCTGTATTGTATGAAGCCAATACTCATCGAAGAGAGCTTTCTTCGTAGTTGTAGGTTCGATCATAGAAACATAGCAAATACAATTCACCGTCTCATGAATTTGGCTTCTAATTTGAACATGAGAACTAGCATCCCTAATAATATCGACATGTGAGTGATCCTTGCGAACTTGATACCATCCTGGTTGTGGTACACTAGGAACTGAAGGAGGTAGGGGAGGAGGAGAGGGTGTGTCAAGAATCTCACTAGTCGAAGTCTCTAAATTTTTTGTTGCAACATCATCTTCTTCAACATCTACAGAGCCAATAGTTCATGAATCATCCATAACCACATTACATGACTCCATCATTACTTTGGTCCTAGAGTTATATATAAACTCGAAAAGCTCTACTATTTATTGAATAACCCAATAAAATACCTTCATCACTTCGAGAGTCAAATTTTCCAATACTTTCAATCTCGAAAGATGATAGACACGTAATATTTATGTGTACAACTCCTAAATTTATAATTACCTAGTCATTTATTAAATAAATGTGACACTAATAGTGTTTTTGTTTGTATTTACAGAAATCGGTCACATGATAAACAAGTCGTACAATTTTCTGGTTTTTAACGAAGAACAAGGGTGATGCACTCTAACAATGATTCTCATTTGAAGTTGTCAACCAAAGGCCCATGCATGGAAGCCCATTGAAGAGAATTATATATATATTATTCTCATGAGTTGTAACGCATAATTTTAGGCATTGTTTAGGGGATTTTATATTAATGGTGATTTTAGTAACCCTTCCTATACTCTATAAATAGGAGAGGAATCCTACCCATGAGGAATGATCTTGGAGAGTGTAAATAAAAGTTCATAACAATAAAGCTTATTCTTTCTCTTGTTCTTGTCTTTTAATTTTATCGTAGTAATAGTAGTATGACAATGATCAAAGAGATGAGTAACTAATCTTCTTAACCAAGGCTAGAGAAAGCTCCACCCAATGTAGCCTTAGTGTAGATTGTGTAGCTTAGTTAGAGTAATTATATTCTCTTTATCATAAAATTTTGCATATTCGTATTCCTTCGTCCTATGCTTGACCATAACTAGGATTATGAGAAATAATGAATCTATGTAACCATCTTGTTGGACCATAACAAGATAGGTTATGAACATGGAAAAGAGAACATAATCCATACTTATCAACCGGACCATGGTTGAGTAAGTTGGTTTATAGGTAGTTCCCAATTACTAAATCTCTTATATTTTTTAGTGTATTGGATATGCCCGACCAAGGATATACGATACAGGAACTCGTAATTTACTTTAATAATTTATGCTATCTAAGGGTTTTAAAGGGTAAAGTGAAATCGATGTCTTAGTTTCCACTCCAATTTATCTTGTAATTTGTTTCGTTCTTCTTTTTATTTTAAAACCTACAGAAACTCGTTGTAATTGGATAAAACTAGTAGCTCGAAGTATAATTTGTACCACAAGTCTCTTGGGATACGACACCGCTTACCCTTGTACTAAAAGGTACACCGTGCACTTACGGGTCTTTTAAGACGTCGGTTTATAATCGATTAAGTTTTTGGCGCTGTTACCGGGGACTTGCAAAGTTGCGTTTTAATTTTGAGTTGTTTTATTTTAAGCCAATTTTTCTTTCTTGTTTGTTTTTTTTTCTTTTTTTTGGGATTCGGAAACAAAGTGATTGAGTGATTGGCTCAAACTCTCTTGACGCTACAGTAACTGTGAAGTCTGTCCCTGAATATTTTACAGTTTTTGATTATCTATACTTCACAATTGGGAAAAACGTTTACTACAAAAGTTTTAAATAATTCAAAACCTTTTCCAAATTTCTATAGATCATATTTTTCTGTTTAATTGTTTGTGAGTTACAGTCTTTTGAAAAAATAGTAAAAAAATAGTCTCCGTAAAGGACGCCGCTGTACATTCATCACCTGTTTTAAGCATTAGGGAAGCTAAATTTAAGAAAACTTACTTCTTAAATATTTTTCTTTTCTGAATTATCTTTCCAAATTGATATTATTTAATTCTCTCTCTTAACCAAGCTGAAAGGTATGCGCATTTGAAAATTAGGACATCATAGACTGCAATAAACTTGGAAATCTAATTAATATTGTTGTCGCAAGTTCACTAATCTTTTTCACTTGTTTTGCAGGATAGTCACAAAGTTGGAAACGAGACGGATAATAAGCAAAGCTAAAATCATCATCAAATCCATCCTTCTTGTTCCCCCTAAGTGAAGGGGCACTTCCTTCTTTCACCCCCTGAGTGAAGGGGCGGCCACAGCTACACCGGGAAACACTTCCCGTAGGTACTTCTTAAAACTTGACATCTAGAAGAGGTACTTATCCGCTCCACCTTGGCATTAGGACATATAAAGTCGTGTGGACTATGCAAATACACGTTGCTCTAATAAAAAATTTGCTGTGGTTAGATTGACTTATTGTTGTGTTTAATATTATTTTTCATTCCGACATTAGTAAAGGTAAAAACTGTTAGAGACTTGCGGGATTTCATCACCCAAAAAGCTCTCCAATAAGTGGGACCACCCATTAGGGATACGAAGAAATTCGTATCACACGAAAATTGAACGTCCTGGACCTCAACATAATTGTTAATAAAGAAGAGTAGCACAATTCCAGCGGGATTTCATCACCCAACGGATAGGTGTACCGGACCGGGGTATAAACACGAGTTCGTAGGATACGGCCCTAGCCTAGCGCTGCGAAATACTGGTTGTAGGCTTGTGACGTCACCGTTCTGAGTGTTGACGTACGATAAGGCGACTCGCTATGGCGTGAGGACTAAACATCTACTTTAAGCTGGTACTAGCATAGTGACACAGGGGAGTATAGGACCAAAAAGCTTTTTGCCATTGTAGCCATTTTGAACATAGAAGAATATAGGGGAGACCTAATTATTACTTCTAAAAAATATTGATGTGCTAGAGTTTAAGTTTGATTGGTTATTTATTGAGTTGGGTGTTGCTTTTATTTTAAAATGTCATACATGCAAGAACTTTGGAATAGTTACAACTTACAATTCAACATCCCGCAACGACCTCAAAATCATTTTCAATCATGGGATCACCAAAATTCTCAATACGTGGAACCTTTCCAATCTTATTCATATATGCAGGCCCATCAGTACGTCCAGTCATCCAATCAGTTCCCACCCGATCCACCCAAACCTTCTTTAGATGATACCCTTGCTTTCTTCATGTAATAATCAGTACAATTTCAGTAATAAATGATGCAATTCCAACAACAGACATTGGTGAATCAAACTTCTACGACTCAATCTATCTCTAGATTAGAGACTCAGATATCAGTTGTTAACTACGTGGAGTAAAATAGAGCATGAAAAACTTCTAAGCAATGATGAAGAACAATCTGAAGTTAAATTACCTTGTGATTTAGAAATGGATGAATTCAGGCGTAATCAAGGAATGTTTTATCTGTGGGGTGAATGGATACCATATTGTGAGACAGATTTAGAAGATGAATATTTTAAGGTCAACGATCCTATGTCACAATAAGATCTTGACAAAGCCCTCCAAATTCAACCATCGATGTCACCATCCATCATTTTATTTGTTAACCCAATAAATTGTTTCGAGGAAACTATGACCAAGACTTAATATTTTTCCCTCTCCTCTAATGATTTTTCAGACAATGATGATGCGAGATAAAATATGAATATATGGAATCACCATCTCATTATACGATAATTTGCGAGGAATTTGTAGATGATGATATTTGTACCAAAGTCAAGAAATTAGAAATTGTCGAGCCTGTTGCAGATGTTATCAACTTGTCATTTCCTTCTCAGTCTCCTTATGAGTCACCTCATCCTTGCCTTGAGCCGTGTCCACCTAACACAAATTACAATGTTGAAAACAAGTGGGTGGACGACCCTTCTTTACAGGATATACCACTATTATTAGGGGTTGATTCTGTTTTGGTTACTCATTCACCAACTACACCTATACCTATGCCTATATCTCTATTTCATGAGCCTAATGGGGGTACCATGACCATAAATGATTTTGAGGACTTGTACAGAGATAATTCTTGTTATATTTATGTTAATGAATGTTTAAATTATTTTGAGGACTTGAATGATCTTGAAATTCATGAAATGGTACAATCATTAGCATCTGAAAATATGTTCCAACTTGGCCATGTCCCTAAGCCAATGAATATCCAAGTCAATGGTCAGGATGAGTCCCTTGAGATAACTTATGATTTTAGGTACATAAATTTTAAATGTTTGTTAGAGCCAATTGTTCCCCGATCCCCACATCCACAAATATGTTATATAGTTTTTCTTCTACTAAAAGAAAATATCTTTTTGAAAAATTATAATTTTGGGGATGTCTCACGGACTTGCTTTGATATACTGACTAAATTATGTACTTTAGTCAGAGTGAATAATACTAAAAGGTTCTGAACTTTTATTGAAACTTGGAGAGTATGTAATGCGATGACTCTTAGCGAGTTTACAAATATCACACTTAAACTCTGAAATGCTGCAATTCATAAATAACGACGAATTTAATTTCTGAAGATACCCGAAAAAGAGATGACCCAGTCGCCGATGCCATAACAACACATTAGCTTATGCTTCTTCAATTCTTCCAACTTTGTTCACTTGATAAATTCTCTGCTCTCCACTATTAGTCAGGTCCAAATAGTAGAGATTGCCTTTTCTAACACCACTACCAAGAACCTGCCGAGTCACTATGTCCTAAAAAATACATAATTGAGGCCAAAACGTCACGGTACATGTAAATGCAACAGTGATCCTACTGACAGACAATATATTATACTCTAGAGCAGGAACAATAAAGACAGAGTTTAATGTCAGGGATTCAGATATGTCAGTGGAACCTTCTCCAATTACAGGAGAGGAACCACCATTTACTGTGCATATAGAGGTTTGGGCTGAAGGTGTAATGGATGATAATATGTTAGAGCCGTTAACCAAGTGATCTGATGCACCAATATCAAATAACCATGTACTATTCAAAGAATTTACGACTAAAATACTACCTTTAGTTTTCATGCATGACTGGGCAACATTCACTGAAGAAGGATTAGGGCTTGAGTTTGATGATACCATTATTGTATCATCATTGGAACCCATTGGTCGAACTGCTACAGTGATTTTTTGGTATCTGCTATAGTAACTTCGAACTGCTACAGTACTTCAGACTACTGCAGCTACAGTAACTTCAGACTGCTATAGTACCTCAAACTGTTGCAGCAACAGTAACTTCGAACTTTGCAATATAATTAAGCTTCGTGACAACAATTCATAACGGAATTCAATTCAATTCAATTCGAAAGAACCAGGTTCAATTATCGAACCCACTCTGCTACCATGTAGAAACTAATACATAGAATAAGAGATTCGATAAGGACTAACTTTATTATTATTCAATGATTACAATGGAGGAAGACCTTCTCCTTATATAGTTATAATTACTTGGGCGCTAAGTAAGAATATCCTATATTTAGAGAATTATATATTTAATTTATATCCTATATTAGGTATATTCTATATTCAACATATATTTTATATTCAACAAAGATTACTATAAATATCTTCTGTGGCAAATTCTAGGAATGTCTGTGGTAAATTCAACTTTACCCTTTTTTTAAATTTAACTCAAGCTATTCACCGATTCCAAAATAGAATTGTTCAACTAGATCCCATGCCATCGATTCTCAATTCGATGCGACTCTCAAACCCTTATCGCCGAAGTGATTTTAGGACTTCTACATTCTCTGATTGATTATTGTTCTGCTGAATCTCAAGGTAAGTCTCTTAATCTCAAACCCTAAACTAATTTTGGTATGAGCATGCAAAGATTGTTACCTTCAGAGTTTAATTTTGATCCCTCAAATAAAGGAAGTAAAATATATTAGAGATGGGTTATGTTTTGAGAGTGAGATTAGCTTCGTTTATCATTGGTACTGCAACTTCTACTAGTCTCTATGATCCAGGAGATTCTAAAGATCGAGCCCCTTCAAAAGACATCAACTCGGTCGAAGGAACCTTGGAGTTGTTTGAAGGAGATATGAGAGGAAGAGATAATTTGAGTTGAGTCTATTCGACCTGAACCAATTCAAACTGAGTCTATTCGACCTGGAATTCTCAAAAGACCAATTCGAGCTAAGTCTACTCGACCTAGACCAATTCAAACTGAATCTATTCTACCAGAAGTTCACAAAAGACCAATATTATATGAGTTTATTTTTATGAAATAATAGGCAAGTCGTTCAAACGACATTTGTAGTCATTTGAACGAACTAAAGCTCTCAGAAGACCAATTCATGTTGATGCAATTTTTAAGCAAAAATAGGCAAGTCGTTCGAACCTTAATTTAGCCAGTTATTCGAGCAACCCATGGGTTCGTTCGAAATGACTATCGTATTAGGCATTTCAAGGGCATAATGGTCTTATCTTATAACTAGAAACTTGTAATCTTCATAAAGGGGCAAGGCTAGGCAAGGTGAAATGATCTTAGATCAATTCAAGTTTTTGTAAGAGAGACTTAGGGTTTTTAGAGTAATTTGATTAAAATCAAATCATTGAGCAATTGAAGCTCTAAAAGGAAAATTCTTCTGCCAAATTTGTTTGTTCTTCATCTAATTCTTCAAATTAGGTTACTCTCGATTAAATTGTAGACAAGTCGTTCGAACGACATTTGTAGCCGTTCGAACGAACTGGAGTTTCCAGACTACCAATTCAAGCTGAGGCAATTTTTAGGCAAAAATAGGTAAGTCGTTCGACCGACATTGGAGTCGTTCGAACAACCTGGAGACCCAAAAGATCAATTCATATTGAGGCTTTTCTTAGGTTTAATTTGATCAGCCGTTCGAACAACCCATGGGTTTGTTCGAACAACTATCGTATTCCTTCAATATTTTTAGGCATTTCAAGGGCATAATGGTCCTATCTTACAACTAGAAACTTGTAACCCTCATAAAGGGGAAAGGTTATGCAAGGTGAAATGATCTTAGATCAATCCAAGTTTTTACAAGAGAGACTTAGAGTTTTTAGAGTAATTCGATTAAAATCAAATCATTGAGTAATTGAAGCTCTAAAAGGTAAATTCTCCCGCCAAATTTATTTGTTCTTCATATTATTTTTCAAATTAGGTTACTCTCGATTCGATTGTGGATTATTCTATGTTCTTTACAAGGATTATAAGGATGCATATGATGTCAACTCTCACTCGGTTATTTTTAGTTATTTTTCTCTTGATTTCGATTGTGGGGTTTTTGTATTTGTAATATCATGTTATTTCACATATGGGTTCCTCATGAAATTCAAAACCCCTTTTTGTAGAGTGGGAATTAAGCAAAATTATGAACATTAGAATAAACAATTTCATTTTTTACTATGATGTGTTTGCTTTGCCTTGCTTGATTCAATGGGGGAATTGCATTCACCCTTTATGTGCTATTCAATTCTTCATTGAGTATTTTACTGGTTTAGTCCATTCAGAAATTGCAATGCACTTCGTTCAAGATGAGCAAAATAAATTCAAGAAATGGGTTTGATTGTAGTGTCAAAGGGTGAATAATTATTTGTATGATTTTGCGTTATTTTGTTGGAAGAGATGGATAAGCGAATTGTTAAAAGAAGTCATGATTATATAAGTGATTTACCGGACTCGTTGCTTCTACAAATTCTATCTTTGTTAGAGATGCATGATGTGTTCAGTACAAGTTTATTATCAAGAAAATGGAGGTACTTGTGGACTTCGATACCGTGTTTGAGTTTTGAAGAAAGGGATTCGGATGTGAATTTTCCATACTTTATTGATAAATTATTGTCACTTCATGTTGGTGGAAAGATACAAAAGTTTTCTCTCATTTTTGACTATAGGAAGACCAAAGAGGTCCAAGTTAACGCGTGGATAGACTTTTTAGTAACACATCTTATTGAGGAATTGGACTTTTTTGATTTTGATACTGCTCTTAAGGATGAGAATTTTGTGTTTTATAAGATGAATTTTTCGCTTTACCAGTGTCAATCACTAGAGGTATTATCTCTGAGGTGTTGCAATCGTAACCTTCTTGATTCGATATGTTTAAGCTCTCTTAATCATCTTGCACTGGAAGTTGTTAAATTATCACATGATGCAAAAAAGATTTGACTTCAAGTTGTCCACTTCTTGATGTATTATTTCTAATAAAATGTAACTCGGCAAGTGATCTTAACATTTTCATTGAGAATCCACATTTAGAGAGCCTGTCAATAACAGAACTTGTTGATTATGATAGGGAAAGTCAAATGACGACTTATGCTCTGAATATTTCGGGTTTAGAGTTTCATTGGAGCTTCACGAGGTCATCCTATTGTATTAAAAATGCATCATCTATTGATAGAATCTTCTTTGGTTATGAAAGTTTTCCAACCACCTTGAGCCGTTTTGATCATTATTATTGGTTAGGAAAGCTTCTTAAAGATCTTAGTAACTTTATTCAAGCTCTTTCTCTTTGGGGGTTAATGGTTATTACTCCTGTTACACTTAAAGTCACATATCTAGAATTGAGGACAGGGTTTGGAAAATATGAGCTCCCAGGAATAGTATACTTGCTAAAGAGTTGTGTGGATCTTGAGAAGCTTGTAATACATATTGATCGCATAGAAGGCACTAAGATTAATGATTTTAATAGAAAATGTGGTTTGAGCTACTTGAGCCACTATGAATTTGACAAAAGTAAATATTAGAAGATTGACAATTTTAATTTTTCCTCTTGTCTGCAAAAACTCATGGTTATTGCAATATGCAACTTTTATTATGATCCCTACCCCGCTGCCAGAGGATGGTGGGGCTAATGAATAACTGTTCAAGGGCTATGAAAATGAAATAGAATTTGTAAGGTTTTACTGAAAATGAAGTGGCATGTGCTTATGAATCGTTTACCATAGCCAACTCTTGGTATCTATTTTAGATTAAGTTTTATTTAATCTGTTGGAGTTTCCCTAGACTTTAGTTTTAATTAATTTCCTAATTGGATAGGTTAGGGGAAATATTGTAGGAGTGATTCTAAGGAAATTTGGGTTATAAGGGGAGAGGGTGGTGTAATCTCAGCAGTTCAGTTGTTAATGAAAGTTAAGTTGCTTTAGTAGAAATATAAGTTTTCTCTAAACCTAACCTATCTGTGATATACTTACAAATTCTGCTTCCGCGTTCGTAGTAATCATATCAATTGGTACCAGAGCTGCTTTAAGATCTAAAGTGCAGTCAGTTTCAGGAGCAAGATGCCTCGTGGAAGACCTGTGATGAAGAAACCTACACTCGCTGACGATGTGGCCATAATATCAGATAAGCTTGATAAGCTTATCGAGGTTTTTGAAATGGTAGCCTTTTACCCATCATCCCCCAACCACCTCCATTGGGCAAATTTGAAGACCTCTCTCTTGAGGGCTGCAAGGAGTGACGATCTTAACAATCTGTTTGCAAGTTTAGGTATCAAAACCAAGGCTTTCAATATTATGGAAAATGATCGATTATAAACCGGCGTCTTAAAAGACCCGCAAGCGCACGGTACACTGTTAAGTACAAGGGTAAACGGGGTCGTATCCCAAGAGACTTGGGGTGCAAATTATACTTCGAGCTACAAGTTTTATCCAATAACAGCAAGTTTGTGTAGGTTTTAAAATAAAAAAGAAGAACGAAACAAATTACAAGATAAATTGAAGTGGAAACCAAGGCATCGATTCCGCTCCACCCTTTAAAACCCTTAGATAGCATAAATAATTAAAGTAAATTACGAGTTCCCGTATCGCATATCCTTGGTCGGGCATATGTAATACATCAAAAAATACAAGAGATTTAGTAATTAGGAACTACCCATAAACCAACTTACTCAACCATGGTCCGGTTGATAAGTATGGATTATGTTCTCTTCTCCATGTTCCTAACCTATCTTGGTATGGTCCAACAAGATGGTTACATAGATTCATTATTCCTCCTAATCCTAGCTATGGTCAAGCATAGGACGAAGGAATACGAATATGCAAAATTTCAGGATGAAGAGAAGGTAATTACTCTAACTAAGCTACATTGGGTGGAGCTTTCTCTAGCCTTGGCAAAGAAGAATAGCTACACATCGTTTTGATCATTGTCATACTACTATTACTATGATAAAAGTAAAAGACAAGAGAAAGAGAGGAACAAAAACTTTATTAATTATTGAGCCTAAATATTTACACTCTCCAAGATCATCCCCCATGGGTGGAATTCCCCTCCTATTTATATAGTATAGGAAGGGTTACTAAATATCACCATTAATATTAAATCCTCTAAACAATGCCTAAAATCATTCATAGACTTTATAACTCATGAGAATAGTATCTATATCTAATTCTCTTCAATGGGCTTCCATGTATGGGCCTTTGGTTGACAACTTCAAATGAGAATCATTATTGGAGTACATCACCCTAGTTCTTCGCTAAAAACTGGAAAAATGTATGACTTGTTTATCATGTGACCGATTTCTGTAAATACAAACAAAAGTACTATTAGTGTCACATTTATTTAATAAATGACTAGGTAGATATAAATTTAGGAGTGTACACGTAAATATTACGTGTCTATCAAATACCACCGAACTTATATTTTGCTAGTCCTAGAGCAAAAGTAAACAAAAATAATTTTCGCATGTCACGCTGTTGCATTTAGCGTATGCAACAAGCCGTTAAACCCGCAAGTTTAGCCTGGTGGAGGAGTATTGTCTCGTGAGGGTTTGCAGTGACTATACCCACAAAAGTTAATAATGACATTTTAAACAATTATAGAATACACATGACTCATTTCCTGTGAACTTAACCTTACTTAGTTGTGACAAAAATATACCAATAAAAAAATCCTTAAACTTGTTATTCTCCCAAGTATATCAAAAAATATTTTAAGCTTATCCGAAACTCGAGGTACTACCTCAAGATTAGAAAGAGATTCAAGTATTTTTCTTTAGCTATATTTGAGTGTAAAATAAAAATAGTTTTATCGCCTAATACGTTATCCTGAATAATTTAGTCAATTTTTGGTAGTTTAGTTCCTACGGGAATAAATTCATCTTCCTAGAATTTTTATTTTTTATTTTTTTACAAGCATTTTCTTATTGAGTGCATTGTTTCATTGTGAACCCTCCGTTACAAGGAGTTTTCGGTCGACAATCCCTGCCAGCTAGCTAAGGTTGTCATGGTGTGGTGCCTTATCATAACCCAGACTCAAGATTCTTACAAGTAATATTTTCTTGTACTCCTTTCACATAGTTCATGGTCAAACTCGAGATTGGTGATAATTTTTTCTCTTTCAGCTCTTAATCACTCGAGTAGCCTTGCAGCGTAAAAGTTTTTAGAACACATTTAGCTTATTAATTATTCTTAAGAATGAACTTATTCTTAGGCAGTTGTCTCCCTTGTAGTAAACTATTCCTAACATAAATGCTAAATTTCCCTTATACTGAGCAAAAATCTATTGAAGATATTAATTACAAAACTACAGTGAAGTGCACGTTTTCAAAATATACCAAGTTAACTTGAATTAGTCACTAATGAAAAGATAGTAAATCTATGTTAAGATATTTCAAAATATTTTAGTGTATACTTTGTACAATTTCAAAATTTAGGTTTTTCCATAATATTTATGCCAAGGTAAAATCAGTTTAAGTGTTTGGAAATTTATCAAAAATATATCATAAATTGTTAAAGTGCCATTATTTTACTTTTCTTCAAAAACATTTAAAGAAATGTCTTCCTACTTCCAAACTTAAATGAAACAATGTTTGAGAGCATAAAAAAAATGAAGGAATAAAAACTATAATTTCTCACCTGAATATGAAATGGGTTGCCTCCCAAGAAGCGCTAAATTTACTGTCTTCAGCCAGATGAATGTACCCCCAAACTTAAAATTTTCAATATGACTGGAAGGGTATGAAGTTGAAAAGGTGATGTACTATCCTGGTTGCAAATTCTCTTTCGAAAACCAGATAACACATGACTGGTGATCCTTAATATTATCCCTTAATTGGGCATATATATTCTGTAAAAACGAGAGAGAGTTAAATACTAATTCTCTATGGAAATTTTTTTTCTAAAAACTTTGTCTATCATTTGATGATTCTAAGTTGAAATTCTTAGACAAATTAAGAAAAACCATTTTCTCCAAGATAAAACAAATACATACCCAGGGAATATATTTTCCTTTAGAATTTTCAATAAAATCATATGATTACTACATGTTGCAGTAAATAAGAAGATTGGTATGCAAGTACTCATCACCAAAAATGTACTAGATTCAAAACTCAATTTTCCTGGAAAGATATTTTCTTTGAAAATTTTCTAAACCCTCATGTTATCGCTGATATTCCAAAAAATGTGATAGGTGGTTCTGACAAAGCAAGTCCGTGAGGCATCCCCAAAATTATAATTTTTCAAAAAGATGTTTTCATTTAGTAGAAGAAAAACTATATAACATATTTGTCGATGTAGGGATCAGGGAACAATTGACTCTAACAAACATTTAAAATTTATGTGCCTAAAATCAAAACTTATCTCAAGGAACTCATCCTGACCATTGACGTGGAAATTCATTGGCTTAGGGACATGGCCAAGTTGAAGCATATTTTCAGATGCTAATGATTGTACCATTTTACGAATCTCAGAATCATTCGAGTCCTCAAAATAATTTAAACATTCATTAATAGAAATACAATAAGAATTATCTCCGTACAAGTCCTCAAAATCATTTATGGTCATGGCACCCCCATTAGGCTCGTGAAATGGAGATATAGGCATAGGTATAAGTGTGGCTGGTGAATGAGTAACCAAAATAGAATCCACCCCAAATAATAGTAGTATATCCTGTAAAGAAGGGTCGTCCACCCACTTGTTTTTAACATTGTATTTTCTGTCAGGTGGACGCGGCTCAAGGCAAGGCTGAGGAGACTCTTAAGGAGACTGAGAAGGAAAAGGCAAGTTGATAACATCTGCGACAGGTTCGACAATTTCAAATTTCTTGACTTTGGTACAAATATCATCATCTTCAAATTCCTCGCAAATTATCGTATAATGAGATGGTGATTCCATATATTTATATTTTATTTCGTCATCATCATCGTCAGAAAAATTATTAAAGGAGAGGGAAAAATATTCAGTCTCGGTCATAGTTTCTTCGAAACAATTTATTGGGCAAACAAATGAAATGATGGATGGTGGCATCGATGGTTGAATTTGGAGGGCTTCTTTAAGATCTTCTTGTGACATAGGATCGTTGACCTCAAAATATTCATCTTCTAAATTTGTCTCACAGTATGGTATCCATTCACCCCACGGAGAAAACATTCCTTCATTATGCTTAAATTCATCCATTTCTAATCACAAGGGGATTTAACTTTGGATTGTTCTTCTTTATTGCTTAGAAGTTTTTCATGCTCTATTTCACTCCACGAAGTTGACAACTGAGTTATCTGAGTCTCTAATCTAGATATGGATTGGGTCGTAGAAGTTTGATTCACCAATGTCTTTTGTTGGAATTGTATCATTTGTTACAAAGATTGTACTGATTGTTGCATGAAGAGAGCAAGCGTATCGTCTAAAAAAGGTTTGAATGGATCGGGAGGGAACTAATTGGATGACAGGACAGACTGATGGGCCTGCATATATGAATAAGATTGGAAAGGTTCCACATATTGAGAATTTTGGTGATCCCATGATTGAAAATGATTTTGAGGTTGTTGCGGGATGTTGAATTATGAGCTGTAAGGATTCCAATATTCTTGCTTGTATGACATTTTAAAATAAAAACAACACCCAATACAATAAATATCTAATCAAACTTAAACTCTAGCACATCAATATTTTTTAGAAGTAATAATTAGGTCTCCACTATATTTTTCTATGTTCAAAATGGGTACGATGGCAAAAGGCTTTGGTTCTTATACTCTCCTGCGTCACTATGCTAGTACCAGCTTAAGGTAGATGTTCAGTCCTCACGCCCGAGCGAGTCGCCTAATCATACGTCAGCACTCGGAACGGTGACGTTGCAAACCTACAACCAGTATTTCGCGGTGCAAGGCTGGGGCTGTATCCTTCGAACCCGTGTTTGTATCCCGGTCCGGTACACATATCCATTAGGTGATGAAATCCCGCGGGAATCTTGCTACTCTTTTTTATTAACAGCTATTTTGAGGTCCGGGACGTTCAATTTTCGTGTGATACGAATTTCTTCGTATCCCTAATAGGTGGTCCTACTTGTTGGGGAGATTTTTTGGTGATGAAATCCCGCAAGTCTCTAACATTTTTTACCTTTATTAATGTTAGAATGAAAAAGAATATTAAGCACAGCAATAGGTCAATCCAACCACAACAATTTTTTTATTAGAGCAGCGTATATTTGTACAGTCCACACGACTTTATATATCCTAGTGCCGGGGTAGAGCAGATATGTACCCTTCTAGATGTCAAGTGTTAAGAAGTACCAACCTACTGGAACTATTTCCCGGTCTAGCTGTGGCCGCTCCTTCACTTAGGGGGCGAAAGAAGAAAGTGCCCTTCACTTAGGGGGCACAAGAGGGATAGATTTGGTGATACTTTTAGCTTTGCGTATTGTCCGTTTTGTTTCTAACTTTGTGACTATCCTGCAAAACAAGAGAAAAATGTTTAGTGAACCTGCGAAAATAATATTAATTCAATTTCCAAGTTTATTGTAGTCTATGATGTCCTAATTGTCAAATGCGCATATCTTTCAGCTTGGTCGCGAGAGAGCATTAAATAATATCAATTTGGAAAGATATTTTAGAAAGGAAAAATATTTAAGAAGGAAGTTTTCTAGAATTTAACATTTCTAATGCTCAAAAAATGTGATTAATGAACATCGACGTTTTTTACTAAGACTATTTTTACTATTGTTTCAAAAGGCTCTAACTCACTAGCGACTAAACAAAAATATATTATCTATAGCAATTCGGAAAAGGTTTTAAATTATCTAAAACTTTTGTAGCAAACGTATTTCCCAACTGTGAAGTATAGATGATCAAAAACGGTGAAACATTTAGGGACAGACTTCACAGCTACTGTAGCGCCAAGAGAGTTTGATCCAATCACCCAATCACTTTGTACCCAGATCCAAAAAGAAAGAAAAGAAAAAGAAAAAAAAAGAAAAAAAAAACAAGAAAGAAAAATTTGTTTAAAATAAAATAACTCAAAAATAAAATGCAACTTTCCAAGTCCCCGGCAACGGCGCTAAAAACTTGATCGATTATAAACTGACATCTTAAAAGACCCACAAGCGCATGGTGTACCGTTAAGTACAAGGGTAAGCGGGGTCATATCCCAAGCGACTTGTGGTGCGAATTATACTTCGAGCTATTAGTTTTATCCAATAACAATATGTTTGTGTAGGTTTTGAAATTAAAAAGAATAACGAAACAAATTACAAGATTAATTGGAGTAGAAACCAAGGCATCGATTCCACTCCACCCATTAAAACCCTTAGATAACATAAATAATTAAAGTAAACTACGAGTTCCCGTATCGCATATCCTTGGTCGGGCATATGCAATACATCAAAAAATATAAGAGATTTTGCAATTGGGAATTACCCATAAACCAAGTTACTCAACCATGGTCCGGTTGATAAGTATGGATTATGTTATCTTCTCCATGTTCCTAACCTATCTTGTTATGGTCCAGCAAGATGGTTACATAGATTCATTATTCATCCTAATCCTAGCTATGGTCAAGCATAGGACGAAGGAATATGAATATGCAAAATTTCGTGGTAAAGAGAAGGTAATTACTCTAACTAAGCTACACAATCTACATTAAGGCTACATTGGGTGGAGCTTCCTCTAGCCTTGGCTAAGAAGATTAGCTACTCATCCCTTTGATCATTGCCATACTACTATTACTACGATAAAAATAAAAGACAAGAAAAATAGAATAACAAAAACTTTATTGCTTATTAAACCTAAATATTTATACTCTCCAAGATCATCCCTCATGGGTGGAATTCCTCTCCTATTTATAGAGTATAGGAATGGTTATTAAATATCATCATTAATATATAATCCCCTAAACAATGCCTAAAATCATGCATAGATATTATAACTCATGAGAATAGTATCTATATCTAATTCTCTTTAATAGGCTTCCATGCATGGGCCTTTGGTTGACAACTTCAAATGAGAATCATTGTTAGAGTGCATCACCCTGGTTCTTCGTTTAAAGCCAGAAAAATGTACAACTTGCTTATCATGTGACCGATTTCTGTAAATACAAACAAAAGTACTATTAGTGTCACATTTATTTAATAAATGTCTAGGTAAATATAAATTTAGGAGCTGTACACGCAAATATTACATTTTTATCGAAAATCGAGACCCAAGTCCTAACCAAAGGGCCGGCCCCGACAACCGGGGACTAAGCGCATGGGCCATACCAAGAGGCAATCTAACAACACGGAGCAACGCCGACCTCAGCCCCGAGAGTGGTCGACATGGTAACAGCGTCGGTGGCCCTTGCAAAAACTAATTTCTAAGCTTGGGCAAGTCGACAACAAACCCAAGCTTACGAGACCTAAGGCCCAACTCGTGCCAAAGTATTTCCAGATCCAAACCAGAACCAAGCCCAGATCCTGTCCAGATCTAGACCCAGACCGAAGCCCAACATTAAACAGCAGCCGCACAATATTGCAGTCGTGTATCGCAAGATTCATTATGGATCAGATCCAGGAGAGACAACGTGGGCTATTGTGGTCCATTCAATATAAGAGTTGCTCGACTTAACAAAAGAAATTGAAGACGTGGCCACTGGTTGGTCAAATATTATGTCATCATCCTTTAATAGGAAAGAAGGTAATATAGAAGAGTCAAAAGCTAGGTTCTACCTCCATCTTGCCACGTTGACAATAGCTTGTGGCAAAGGTATTAAATCTTCTAGGCATGCCAAGGCATGTTGACTTCCTAGCACGCATGAGCTGACTCCTCCACCAACTCAAGCCCACAAACCATTATACCAAGTTTTGAATTTGAATTTGGGTGGGAGAATAATTAAAAAGCATGTGGTCCAACATGCACATCAACTAAAACCTTTCCAGTAGTTCAAACTTGAGGCGAGTCGAGCCAGTGCTAGCACAACCGTTCCAGGAGTAGCCACCAATCATCGTGCCACACATCAATAAATTCTAGAGATACTGGTGAATCATAAGACGCAAATTAGCCTCGTCCAACAGTTCCATTTACACATGTTACAGTTTGGGGTATCCCAATATTTGATCTGTATAAGGGAGATGATGACCCGATACAAAGAATTATTTTTGTATGTTGACCCATTTTGGGAAGGTTTGGTAGCAGGTTTTGAGGAGCGGACGGAGCAGGGATGTCGGTGACAACATCGTACCCCTACTCTCGGGTAATCTCTGGGTACAGAAAATTCTGCAGAAGACTTCAAGATTTCCAAAAGAGTTCCACCGTACAGATTTCGTGGTTGAAATCTTCTGAAGACATAGGGTTTGACATGGCACTTGCCTATGCATCATTTACCACAACCAATTTATTTTGGCTTATATTTTATTTACTCTGTTGGAGTTGCTCTAGAGTTTAGTTTTAGTCAGTTTTCTAATTGGATAGGTTAGGGGAGATATTGTAGGAGTGAATCTAGGAAAACCTAGGTTATAAGGGGAGAGGGTGGTGTAATCTCAGCAGTTCAGTTGTTAATGAAAGTTAAGTTGCTTTAGTAGAAATATAAGTTTTCTCTAAACCTAACCTATCCGTGATATTCTTACGAATTCTGTTTCCGCGTTCGTAGTAATCGCATCATAAGAACTCAAAGGTGTTACAAAAATTAGTTATTTGCATAGCCAAGTGGATCACATCATTAAAGAATTCCATACCAGATTGTTCCTTTGCTCATGTCCAGGTACATAGGTACTACTTGTTATTCAAACTAGCACAAAAAATGCTAGCTTTTCCTAGAGCTTCTCCATCTGCTAAGATAGTTCTTGTTTAGATTCCCTCACATGTATTCATTGAGTTCAAGATGTTCTTTCTTCTCCTAGCTATGGTATTTGCTAATTATGGTACACACTAGAATGTGTTAAGCAATAGATGAATGCGTTTGTAAGAACATGTTTGTTTTTTTTAATTAGTAGAGTTGAATGTAAAAAAAAGTATTCTTCATTGAGTCCAATTTTTTTCCGCCAAATCCCCATTTGGAGATTGAAATGATTGTAGAAAGTATAAGGGCTTGTGAGAAATTTATTGTTGTTAGCCATTTGGAGATTGAAATGATTGTAGAAAGTATAAGGGCTTGTGAGAAATTTATTGTTGTTAGCCATAATACTATAATGATTAATATGTGTAGAGTGTTCATGCCTTTCAATATATTACTCTAAATTGGCTAGTTTGTTACATCTTCTGCAGCTTCTGGAGTGCAATACAAACTGAATGATGGTTGGTTTAGCTTCAAGAGTGCAATAAAAGTTGAGTTGTAAGTCACAGTTTTACATATAATGACACTGAACTTGTACAGTATTCTACAACTCATATATGATGCCAAGTTCACTGCGTAAATTGGTTAGTTTAGAAATTTTTTTCTTGCAGGAATCCAGTGTCAGGGTAATCCATCCAACAAGCTCTATAAGTTTGGGGTTCATTGATGCTTCAGGTATGTTAATGATCTTATAAAACATAGGTTGGATAAAAAATCTCCTTATAACACCTTATGCCTTTTTTAATGAAATGTTATTGCTAATAACACATGTAGGTTATTGCTGAATGTTGAAATGTGTTATACGAGATAAAAGGTAGCTGCAAGCTATGTCAATTTTCATGAGAATCTTTGTGGCCTTTGGGAGGGCGTTATTACCTTTTAGTAACTTAAATTACGAGGAACAAGAATCCAAAGTCGTCGCCAATTGACATGAAGATCTAGTACCCAACAATTATGTTGCTTTCCACTAACTAGGTGATTGTCCTTCAAAACTTATACACATTTTCTTATATTATTTCTGTTATATAGTTTAAAGCTAAGAATTCAAAGGGTTAAGGTTTTGTACGTAGTTGATATGTTGTGTTACTTTTATTGTAGGGTGTTTCTTATCCTTGAATCCAAAACTTCATTTGAACTCAATTCGATCTAGACTCCACACTTTCCCGTCGCTTTTGAAGCCATTATCATTTTTTTTATTTTTTTTATTCTTTTGATCCAATTATCATTAAGAACAATTGTTAAAGCGATTCTTGTACTTGGATGCTTTATTTCTAATTCAAGAGTAGTATCTATGAATGATCTTTTTCTGCTTATATGCCATGAGTATATGATGACTTGATATAATAGTGTAGTACAGGTTCAACAAGTGTATTATTAGTTTGATTTTTAGGCTTTGTAGGTGTGGGTTCAAAAAAATAATTACCATGGACATGGTTTGTGGCAAACAGAAAAATTACCACGGACAAAACTTATGGCGGTGCCAGTAAATAAACCATAGATAAACTCCATGGCGAAAAAATTGTCACGCATGTTTTGCTACACCTCGGTTACGGGTGAAGTTCGTGGTAATTCCGTATATACTGTAGACCAAGACTGTGGTAAATTGCATAAATTGTTGCAGTAGAAAGATCCTTGCTGTGAAGTAAGACCCGTCCCATTTCTTGAAGAACTATATTCTTTCGTTATGCAACCCTATTTTATTGTGGCGTGATTGGAGCAGAGAATTCATGTTTAATCCCGGTTCAGTACTCAATCACTCCAATATCCTTAAAACTTACCTCCACAGTCACTTTAAATTTTGTTGATAGAGCAATCTTTCTTATTTTAAATTTCAGAGCGATATAATATGAAATTATTTAAATGTATTAGACTTCTCTCTCATAAGGGTTATCCAAGTATAACGAGCAAAATCATCCACCATTACCAAAATGTATCGCTTACCACCAAAAGATGCAGTTTTCATTAGATTCATCAAATCTATGTGTATCAACTCAAAAACCCGTGTAGTAGCAATATTGTTGGCCATCTTGTAAAACCTCTTGATTTGCTTGCTAATTTGACACGGGCTACACACAATATTAGTTAATCTTCCCAACTTTGGAACTTCCCTGATAAGCTCTTTGTTCATAATCTTGAACATATCATTGAAGTTAATATGTCCCAACCTTTGATGCCACAAATCCACATCACTCAGTTTAGCTTTATAACACAGTAGAGCTTCTTGTTGAACAACATAACAATTCTAAGCAGTTCTAACATCATACATCACACGTTTTCCTTAGGAATTTAATACATCGCAACCTCCTTTAGAAAATATAAAGTATGATATGTATCACATAACTGACTGACACTAAGAAGATTTACATTCAGCCCCTTAACGAGAAAGACATTATCTATCGTTGGAGTATAAAGTCCTTCAGCCTTTCCCTTTCCCACCACAGGAGATATGTTTTCATCACCAAATGTAGCATCGCCACCCTGAATATCCTCTAAATGACTCAGCTTAGACTCGTCGCCAGTCATATGACAAGAATATCCACTGTCCGTATACCACTTAACAGACTTGAAGGTATTTAAAGCAGTCAGTGCAACATTATACATTATCTGAGGTACCAAATTATTCTTTCGTACCCAAATAGTTCAAATAATCTTTCGAGCTGAGGTTTCCTGTACAAACAATCTAGACAAATTCTTATTTTTCATATTAGTAGAAATCATATTTGGGTTATATCTTTAATCATTGGATGGTCGAGCATATGGCTGATAGGGTCCAACAAATCTGCAATAAGACACAGTATGACCTTTATGACCATTTGTTCCATAATAATAAATCCGAGAGAAGGGAACTTTTTGGTTTGAATATGAGTGAAAGATATTTTATTAAATTTGGGAGAAGATCTAGCAATAATTGTGATAGACACGTAATATTTACGTGTACAACTCCTAAATTTATATATACCTAGTCATTTATTAAATAAATATGACACCAATAGTGCTTTTGTTTGAATTTACAGAAATCGGTCACTTGATAAACAAGTCGTACACTTTTCTGGTTTTTAACGATGGACAAGGGTGATGCACTCCAACAATGATTCTAATTTGAAGTTGTCAACCAAAGGCCCATGTATGGAAGCCCATTAAATAGAATTAGATATATATATTATTCTCATGAATTGTAATATATATGCACGATTTTAGGCATTTTTTAGGGCATTTTATATTAATGGTAATATTTTGTAAACCCTTCCTATACTCAATAAATAAAAGGGGAATCTCACCCATGAGAGGACATCTTGGAGAGTGTAAATCAAAGTTCAATAAGCAATAAAGTTCTTGTTCTTGTCTTTTAATTTTATCGTAGTAATAGTAGTATGGCAATGATCAAAGAGATGAGTAGCTAATCTTCTTAGCCAAGGCTAGAGGAAGCTCCACCTAATGTAGCCTTAGTGCAGATTATGTAACTTAGTTAGAGTAATTACTTTATCTTTATCCCAGAATATTGAATATTTGTATTCCTTCGTTCTACGCTTAACCATAGCTGGGATTAAGAGGAATAATGAATCTATATAGCCATCATGTTGGACCATAACAAGATAGATTAGGAACATGGAGAAGAGAACATAATCCATACTTATCAACCGGACCAAGGTTGAGTAAGTTAGTTTATGGGTAGTTCCCAATTACTAGATCTTTTGTATCTTTCGATGTATTGCATATGCCCGACCAAGGATATGCGATACGTGAACTTCTAATTTACTTTAATTATTTATGCTATCTAATGGATAAAAAGGGTGGAGTAGAATCGATGCCTTGGTTTCTACTCCAATTTATCTTGTAATTTGTTTCGTTCTTCTTTTTATTTCAAAACCTACACAAACTCCTTATTGGATAAAACTCGTAGCTCGAAGTATAATTTACACCACAAGTCTCTAGGGATACGACTCCAGTTACCCTTGTACTTAACGGTACACTGTGCAATTACAGGTTTTTTAAGGTGTTAGTTTATAATTGATCAAGTTTTTGGCGCCGTTGCCGGGGACTTGTAAAGTTGCATTTTATTTTTGAGTTGTTTTATTTTAAGCTAATTTTTCTTTTACCTTTTTTTCTTTTTTATTTCTTTTTTTTGGATCCGGAAACAAAGTGATTGAGTGATTGGCTCAAACTCCCTTGGCGTTACAGTAGCTGTGAAGTCTGTCCCTGAATATTTTACCATTTTTGATCATCTATTCTTCATAGTTAGGAAATACGTTTGCTACGAAAGTTTTAGATAATTCAAAACCCTTTTGGAATTGCTATAGATTATATTTTTCGATTTAGTCCTTTGTGAGTTACAGTCTTTTGAAAAAATACTAAAAAATAGTTTCTGTAAAAGACGTAGTGTTCATTATTCACTTGTTTTTAGCGATAGGGAAGCTAAATTTTAGAAAACATCCTTCTTGAATGTCTTTCCTTTCAGAATTATCTTTCCAAATTGATATTATTTAATGTTTTCTCACAACCGAGCTGAAAGATATGTGTATTTTAAAATCAGAACATCATTGACTATAATAAACTTGGAAATTGAATTAATATTGTTGTCGCAAGTTTACTAATCCTTTTTCTCTTATTTTGCAGGATAGTCACAAGTTGGAAACGGGATGGATAATACTCAAAGCTTAAAGCATCATCAAATTCATCCTTCTTGTTCCCCTTAAGTGAAGGGGCAATTTCTTCTTTCACCCCCAAAGTGAAGGGGCGGCCACAGCTACACCAGGAAACACTTCCCGTAGGTTGGTACTTCTTAAAACTTGACATCTAGAAGAGGTACATATCCGCTCTGCCCCGGCACTAGGACATATAAAGTCATTTGGACAACAAATACACGCTGCTCTTAATAAAAAATTTGTTGTGGTTGGATTAACCTATTGTTGTGTTTAATATTCTTTTTCATTCCAACATTTGTAAAGGAAAAAACTATTAGAGACTTGTGGGATTTCATCACCCAAAAAGCTCTCCAGCAAGTGGGACCACTCATTAGGGATACGAAGAAATTCGTATAACACGAAAATATAACGTCCCGGACCTCAAAATATCTGTTAATAAAAAAGAGCAGTAAGATTCTCGCGCGATTTTATCACCCAACGGATAGGTGTACCAGACCGGGGTACAAATACGAGTTCTTAGGATATTGCCTCAGCCTAGCGCCATGAAATACTGGTTGTAGGTTTGCGACGTCACCGTTCTGAGTGCAAACGTACGATAAGGCGACTCGCTCGGGCGTGAGGACTGAACATCTACATTAAGCTGGTACTAGCATAATGTAGATGTAGGGGAGTATAGGAACCAAAGCCTTTTGCCATCCTACCCACCTTGAACATAGAAGAATATAGGGAAGACCTAATTATTACTTCTAAAAAATGTTGATGTGCTAGAGTTTAGGCTTGATTGGTTATTTATTGCATTGGGTGTTGCTTTTATTTCAAAATGTCATACATGCAAGAACATTGGAATCCATACAGCTCATAATTCGACATCCCGCAACAACCTCAAAATCATTTTCAATCATGGGATCACCAAAATTCTCAATATATGGAACTTTCCAATCTTATTCATATATACAGGCCCATCAGCCTGTGCAATCTTCTAATCAGTTCCTACCTACTCCACCCAAACCATCTTTGGAAGATACCATTGCTCTCTTTATGCAACAATCAATGGAAAGCCAAAAACAGGCGTTATAATTTTAGCAAAAAATGATGTAGTTTCAACAATAGACTTTAGTGAATCAAAATTCTACGATCTAATCTATCTCTTGATTAAAGACTCAGATAATAAGTTGTCAACTACTTGGAGTAAGATAGAGTATGAAAAACTTCTAAGCAATGAAGAAGAACAATTCGGAGTTAAATCCCCTCGTGATTTAGAAATTGATAAATTCAAGCGCAATCAAGGAATGTTTTCTCCATGGGGTGAATGGATACCATATTGCGGGACAGATTTAGAAGATGAACATTTTAAGGTCGACGATCCTATGTCACAAGAAGATCTTGAAGAAGCAGCTATCATGTCTAATACAATTCTTTCTCAATCATCTCTAAATTCAGCCCTTAGCATTCAACCACCGATGTCACCA
This sequence comes from Kingdonia uniflora, assembly GCA_014058105.1. Taxonomy (NCBI): domain Eukaryota; kingdom Viridiplantae; phylum Streptophyta; class Magnoliopsida; order Ranunculales; family Circaeasteraceae; genus Kingdonia; species Kingdonia uniflora. The sequence continues at coordinate 706,081 of JACGCM010001722.1, forward strand.
TCCATCATTTCATTTGTTAACCCAATAAATTGTTTTGAAGAAACTATGACCGAGACTGAATATTTTACCCTCGCCTCTAATGATTTTTCTGACGATGATGATGGCGAGATAAAATATAAATATATGAAATCACCATCTCATTATACGATAATATGTGAGGAATTTGTAAATGATGATATTTCTACCAAAGTCAAGAAATTAGAAATTGCCAAACCTGTTACAGATGTTATCAACTTGTCATTTCCATCTCAGTCTCTTTATGAGTCACCTCGGCATTGCCTTGAGCCGCGTCCACCTAACACAAATTGCAATGTTGAAAATCAATGGGTGGACGACCCTTCTTTATAGGATATACCACTATTATTGGAGGTTGATTCTTGTTTGGTTACTCCTTCACCAACCACACCTATACCTATGCCTACATCTCTATTTCAAGAGCCTAATGGGGGTACCATGACCATAAATGATTTTGAGGATTTGTACAGAGATAACTCTTGTTGTATTTTTGTTAATGAATGTTTAAATTATTTTGAGGACTCGAATGATCCTGAGATTCGTGAAATGGTACAATCATTAGCATCTGAAAATATGTTTCAACTTGGCCATGTCCCTAAGCCAATGAATATCCACGTCAATGGTCAGGATGTGTCCCTTACGATAAGTTGTGATTTTAGGCACATAAATTTTAAATGTCTGTTAGAGTCAATTGTTCCCCGATCCCCACATCCATAAATATGCTATATAGTATTTCTTCAGCTAAAATAAAACTTTTTTTTGAAAAATTATAATTTTGGGGATGCCTTACGGACCTGCTTTGTCAGAACCACCTATCGCATTTTTTGAAATATCAACGATAATACGAGGGTTTTGGAAATTTTCAAAGAAAATATCTTTCCTGGAAAATTGAGTTTTGAATCTAGTACATTTTCGGAGATGAATACTTGTATACCAATCTTCTTATTTACTGCAACACATATTAATCATATGATTGTATTAAAAATTCTAAAGAAAAATATGTTCCCTGGGTATGTATTTGCTTTATCTTGGAGAAAATAGTTCTTCTTGATTTGTCTAAGATTTTTAACTTGGAATCATCAAATGATAGGCAAAGTTTTAGAAAAAAAAAAATTTCATAGAAAATTAGTTTTAAACTCTCTCTGGTTTTTACAGAATATATCTGCCCAATTAAGGGTTAATATTAAGGATCGCCATTCATGTGTTATCTAGTTTTTGAAAGAGAATTTGTAACCAGGATAGTACATCGCCTTTTCAACTTCGTACCATTCCAGTCACATTGAAAATTTTATGGGTACATTCGTCTGGTTGAACACAGTAAACTTAACGCTTCATGGGAGGCAACCAATGATACATTCAGGTGAGAAATTACAGTTTTTATTCCTCTATTTTATTATGTTCTTAAACATTGAGGGCAATGTTTCGTTTAAGTTTGGGGGTAGGAAAGTATTTCTTTAAAATTTTTTTGAAGAAAAGTGAAATAATGACACTTTGACAATTTATGATATATTTTGACGAATTTCCAAGCACCTAAACTGATTTTACTTTGACATAAATATTATGGAAAAACCTAAATTTTGAAATTGTACCAAGTATACACTAGAATATTTTAGAATATCTTAAGCTAGATGTACTATCTTTTTATTAACGACTAATTCAAGTTAACTTGGCATATTTTGGAAACGTGCACTTCACTATAGTTTAGCAATTAATACCTTCAATAGATTTTTGCTCATTATAAGGGAAATTTAGCATTTATGTTAGGAATAGTTTGCTACAAGGGAAAAAACTGCCAAAGAATAAGTTCATTCCTAAATAAAAAAATAAAAAAATAAAAAAAAGCCAAATGTGCTCTAAAAACTTTTACGCTGCAAGGCCACTCGCATGATTAAGAACTGAAAGAGGAAAAATTATCAGCAATCTCGAATTTGACCATGAACTATGTGAAAGAAGAATAAGAAAATCTTACTTGTGAGAATCCTGAGTCTAGGTCATGATGGGGTACCACACCCTAGTAACCTTCGCCAACTGGCAAGAATTATCGACCGAAAACTCCTTGTTACGGAGGCTTCACTAAGAAACTAAGTACTCAAAAGAAAAAGAAAAAAAATAATTCTAGGAAGATGAATTGACTAAAGCACTTGTCGAATTGACCGTTGAGGCACTTGTCGAATTGACCGTTGAATTTATTCCAGTAAGAACTAGACTACCAAAAACAGACTAAATTATTCTAGACAACATATTAGGCGATAAAACTATTTTTATTGTACACTCAAATATAGCTAAAGTAAAATACTTGAATCTCTTTCTAATCTTGAGGTAGTACTTCAAGTTTTGGATAAGCTTAAAATATTCTTTGATATACTTGGGAGAATAACAAGTTTAAGGATTTTTTCATTGGGATATTTTTTTATCACAACTAAGTAAGTTTAAGTTCGCAGGAAATGAGTCATATGTATTATATAATTATTTAAAATGTCATTATTGACTTTCGTGGGTATAGTCACTGTAAACACTCACTAGACAACACTCGTCCACCAAGCTAAACTTGGGGGCTTAACGGCTTGTTGCATACGCTAAATGCAACCGCGTGACATGAAAAAATAGTTTTTGTTTACTTTTACTCGGGGACTGGCAAAATATAAGTTTGGGGGTATTTGATAGACACGTAATATTTACGTGTACAAACTTCTAAATTTATATCTACCTAGTCATTTATTAAATAAATATGACACTAATAGTTCTTCTGTTTGTATTTACAGAAATCAGTCACATGAAAAATAAGTCGTACATTTTTCTAGTTTTTAACAAAGAACAAGGGTGATGTACTCCAGCAATTATTCTCATTTGAAGTTGTTAACCAAATGCCCATTCATAGAAGACCATTGAAGATAATTAAATATAGATATTATTCTCATGAGTTATAATGCATGATTTTAGGCATTGTTTATGGGATTTTATATTAATGGTGATATTTAGTTACCCATCATATACTCTATAAATATGAAAGGAATCTCACCCATGATGGAGCATCCTGGAGAGTGTAAATCAAAGTTCAATAAGCAATAAAGTTCTTGTTCTTGTCTTTTAATTTTATCGTAATAATAGTAGTATGACAATAATCAAAGGGATGAGTAGCTAATCTTTTTAGCCATGGCTAGAGGAAGCTCCACCCAATGTAGCCTTAGTGTAGATTGTGTAGCTTAGTTAGAGTAATTACTTTCTCTTTATCCTAGAATATTGCATATTCGTATTCCTTCATCCTATTCTTGACCATAGCTAGGATTAGGAGGAATAATGAATCTATATAACCATCTTGTTGGACCATAACAAGATAGGTTAGGAACATGGAGAAAAAAACATAATCCATACTTATCGACCAGACCATGGTTGAGTAAGTTGGTTTACGGGTAGTTCCCAATTACTAACTCTTTTGTATCTTTTGATGTATTGTATATTCCCGACCAAGGATATGCGATACGGGAACTCGTAATTTACTTTAGCTATTTATGCTATCTAACTGTTAAAAAGGGTGGAGTGGAATCGATGCCTTTGTTTCCACTCCAATTTATCTTGTAATTTGTTTCGTTTTTCTTTTTATTTCAAAACCTACACAAACTCGTTGTTATTGGATAAAACTAGTAGCTCAAAGTATAATTCATACCACAAGTCTTTAGGGATACGACCCCGCTTATCCTTGTACTTAACGGTACACTATGCACTTGCGGATTTTTTAAGACGTTGGTTTATAATCAATCAATGTTGTCGATATAGAAGAGCCACAACTGTTGGTTCAGGCATCAACCTTAGTACAAATAGCTCTGCCATGGCACATGCTCGCTCTATCTGAGTCAACTGAAGCCGACTAAATGATATGTGAACGGTGAGTACGACGCTTCGTACTGCTCTTTTAATGTTGCAGCTCATCCATGACCCTTAAATCCACTAGAAAAATAGAACGAACTTCTTCTGGAGTAGTCAATTTCCACACATTGTTCACTTGGATATAACAAGAATCATAATGGCATAAACAAGCAAATATAGACATACCGATGTATGGGATAGTGCACTAGTTTCAGGTATTGTGTCAATGGATCCACTGGTGGTCGGAGATTCATTGTTTAGAGTTTCTCTCTTCTCCAATCTCTGAACTAGAGAGCGTATCCTTCCTAGTTGAGCTACAAAATAAAAAAAAGATTAGCCAATATTTATTTTGGTATTCCTCAGTAAGAGATTGAATATCTCAATACGCATACCTCCTTTAACAACTGTCGAAGAGCTTTTCCCCTTGCTATCACTATGTGGCTCAGGACCTGAAATCAAATATTTAACGTTCCAATACGAGGAAGAAATATGATTAGAATTTGAATGTACAAACAAAAAGCATACAAGAAAAATGATTCTGCCAAAGTATGTCAAGAACTTAACAAATTTTGCGGCTGGAACTTAAAGGAACATCTGGTGACATAGTCCTTCCAAAATTTTCAGCAACACTATTGATGCTTACATGGGTGTCGCCACTGAACAAGCCCTTTCTTCCTTTTATCTTTTAATACCTTATTCTTCTCTCCTGAGAAGTTTATATAGATATTACAAGGCAGCTGGAACATCAGCTGTTACAAAGTTAGTTGAGAATCTAAAGAGTTCTAGTACTTAAGCTGTAACAAAGACAGTTAAGAATCTAAAGAGTTTCAGTACTCCTAATACTCCCCCGCAAACTGGACATCGGAGGAGAAACAAGTTTGGAAGCCAAAAATGAAAACCGAGGTTGTGATAAACCTTTGGTGAAAATGTCAGCTAACTGATCTTGAGAACAAACAAACTTAACACGGTGAGTACCACGGGTGACCCGTTCCCGAACAAAATGATAATCTAGTTCAATGTATTTTGCGCGTGCATGAAACAATAGATTAACGGCCATGTATGTTGCACTAAGATTATCACAAAATAAAGAGGTAGGGTAGGAGATCGGAACACGAAGATCATGAAGAAGATACCGAATCCAAATTGTCTCAGCACATGCATAGGAGAGAGCACGGTATTCTGATTCCGCACTAGACTTGGAAACTGTGGGTTGTTTCTTGGCATACCAAGAAATTAAATTAGAACCTAAGAACACACAGTAACCAGTGGTAGATCATCGACTATCTGAGCAACCCCCCAATCAGCATCTGAGAAAGCAAGAAGACAAATCGGACTTGATGAACGGCGAAAAGAAAGACCGTGACCAATGGATCTTTTTAAGTAATGAAGAATGCGCTTAACGGCAACCATATGTGGTTCACGAGTGTGACTCATAAACTGAGAACATGATTGACAGTAAAGGAAATGTCTGGCCGCGTAAGAGTAAGATATTGTAGGGCCCCTACCAAGTGACGATACTCCGAAGGATCAGATAAAGAGGCTCCATCAAAGGCAAACATATGTGTAGGAGCAGCGATAGGCGTAGTTCATGGCTTACAATTAATCATGTTGGTACGGCGAAGTAAATCCAAGGTATATCTGGTTTGCGAAAGATGCAAACAACCAGGATGAGACACCACTTCAACGCCCAAAAAATAATGCAAAGGACCAGGATCCTTAATTTCAAACTCTCGGGCTAATCGCCGCATAAAAGAACAAATTAAATGGGTTGAGTTGCCCGTTAAAATGATATCGTCAACATATAACAAGAGAACCATTACTATAGAAGTATTATGAAACACAAACATAGAGGAGTCTGCTCGACGCCACTCAGGATTATTAGAGAAGGAAGGAAGGCGGAACCAATGACCAAGTTCCATTCTTTAAAAGGGCATTAAATTCATCATTCATTGCCCGACGCCACTCAGGAGAGCGAGCCGCATTACTGTAACAAGTAGGCTCAATATCAGTAATAAGAAGGAGAGACGTATAGGCCTGCGATAAAGGATGTCTAGTGGAGATCATACTCTGAATAACTTTTGGCTCTTGGGTACCATCTTGAAGTCTTATTACCATATGATAACGAGTACTAGTTGCTTCCACAGAGGGTGAAGGAGCTGATGTGCTTGGAGGCATAAGAGTTGTTGGTAACGATGACTCATTTGGAGGAGGGGAATTTGGTCTAGGTGATGATGGGGTTAAAACCAAAGAAGTTGCTTGAGTTAGTATGGGTAATGGAGGAGATGTATTAGTAGGAGTTGTAACTGATGTCAAAGGTAATGGTAATGATGATGATGTAATGGGTAGAAAGGGAGAGGTGTTCGGTGATTGCAATGGTAATGAACTATTTTGTAGTATTATAGAGAATGGTTGTCCAGAGAGAACTGGAATAAATATTGTGTCATTTTCAGCAAGTTTTGACGGTGATAGTGCATTAGGCGGCGAGCTGACATATGGGAATCTGGATTCGTCAAAGCGAACATGTCTTGAAATATAAAGTCTCCCGGTCTTGGAATCAAGACATCGATACCCCTTATGGCGAGTGATGTACCCTACAAAGACACATTCAATAGAACGAGCTTGTAATTTGTGAGTGGTGTAATCCCCAAGAAAAGGATAACAAGCACACCCAAAGGAGCGAAGTGCATTGTAGTTTGGCTGCGAACCAAACATAACCTTAAAAGGTGATGACCAACGTAAATTTGACGTTGGTAAGCGATTAATGGGATAAACAGCCGTAGAAAGAGCTTCAACCCACAAATTAAAAGGCACATGTGCAGTAATAAGTAATGTACGACCCATTTCTGAAATATTGCGGTGTTTCCGCTCAGAAATACCGTTCTGTTGGGGTGTGTGAGGACATGAAAGTCAGTGGTGAATCCCTTTTTGCGCACACAAGGTATGAAAAGATTTATTATCAAATTCGCCACCCCCATCACTTTGAAAAATTTTAATAGATAAAAAAAACTGGTTTTCAACAAACGCAAGAAAGGAATTAAAATGACCAAAAACTTCTGACTTATTACGCATTAGAAATATCCATGTATAACGAGTATGATCATCTGTAAACAATACGTAATAACGAAAACTAGAAACTGAAACAATGGGTGACATCCATACATTGGAGTGAATTAAAGAAATTGGTGCAGTCGCACGAGATTCACTAATAGGAAAAGGAAGTCTCGTAGACTTTCCTAACGCACAATGCTTACAAAAACCAATAGTACGAGAAAGAGTAAAAGAAGATCCTAGATTGTTATTGAAGGCTAAAACTTGCATAATTTTAAATGATGGATGCCCCAACCGGTGATGCCAGAGTAGAGCAGGAGCACAAGAAGTAGATAGAGCATGACGACGAGACAAAGCGGGCTGAATAGGGTAAACTCCACGCTCACATGGCCCCTGAAAAAGTATTGATCCAGTACGTAAATCACGAATAATAAATCCCCATGGAAGAAAAAGAAAACTAACAGAATTATCACGGGTAAACTGAGCAACGGATAATAAATATTTAGTCATGGAAGGAGCATGAAGTACGTTAGAAAGACGAAAACAAGAAGGACCACAGTGAAGGGAAAGGTTACCAGAGTGCACAATAAGGAGAGATTCGCCGTTGCCTCAAACAACTTGATCATTACCGCGGTAATCAGATCTCTGAGTCATGTGGCGATCATCTCCCATCATATGGTTGGTCGCACCCGTGTCTGGATACCAGTTTGGATCTACGGGTTGGGATAGCTGTATCCTGGCAAAATTAGTCGCAAGATCATTATCAAACTGATTGGAGCGGAAAGAAGAATGTTGTCCAAGGATGCTTTGTTGCGTACCACGATTGTTGTCAGAATTATAACTGTGTTGTCTATGGATGCCTTGAGAAGTATAACCACCACGATTATTGTCATAGTTATAACCACCACGACCATAATTAGTGCGACCTTGATTGTTTCGTCCAAAACCACCACGAGGGTAGCTACCACAGTAACTGTCATAACTATAAGTACTCTGATCTTAATAAGAATTAAAGCGCCCTCCACGATTATTACGACCACCACGACCTCCACGAGAATTAAAATGTTGGCCTTCGCGTGTATTGGAAATAAATGCAGTTGGTGTAGTGGGTTCTGGAGTAGAATGGGGTGTAATTTGAGATTCAAAAGAAAGAAGGCGAGATCGAAGATCTGAAAATTTGGGCAAAGGGGGAAAGTTAAGAATAGCAGTGACGAGCATAGTATAGTCTGATCCGAGTCCACGGAGAACCGAAGTAACGAGACCATTCTTTGAAACAGGTTCATTAATAACCGCTAAAGAATCGGATAAAGATTTGGCGGTTTGTAGATAATCGGATAGAGGTTTGGAATCTTTAGAAAGAGATAATAGTTGAAAGCGGAGATGAGTGGCATTCGCAAGAGATTGTTGGGAAAAATTATCTTTAAGACACTCCCAAATCGCACGGGAAGTACTCAGACCAACAACTTGAGATAAAACAATGGGAGAAAGCGTAGCATTAATTAAACTAATGAGCGTTTGATCAGTTCTATACCAAGTCGTGTATTCCGGATTGGTGATTTCAAATTTTCCATCAGCAGAGAGAATGGTTTCAGATGGGCATACTTCAGATCCATCGATAAACCTCCAAAAATTTTGACCAATAAGAAATGGCTTGATTTGCGATTGCCAAAGAAGATAATTTGTGTCGGTGAGTTTGATTGAAACAAGGTGTGAGATGTTTGGGATGTTAAAAGAAGAGAGAGAAGAAATCGCAGTTGCAGTGCTGGAAGATGAAGAGGCTAGTGCTATAGACATGATGGAGACTAAGAAGAGAAAAAAGAGAGAAGAATATTGGGATCGAACTCGTTGAAGTCTTTGTGGCTCTGAAACCATGAACAAACCCTTTCTTCATTTTATCTTTTAATACCTTATTCTTCTCTCCTGAGGAGTTTATATAGATAGGAACATCAGCTGTTACAAAGTCAGTGGAGAATCTAAAGAGTTATAGTACTTAAGCTGTAACAAAGACAGTTAAGAATCTAAAGAGTTACAGTACTCCTAATAGCCACTGGCTTCTGAAGCTTCCTATTTTGTAAATAAACTGAAGTGGAAGTTTGGAACCGCTGAGTTGTCAACACAATTTGTCTTGCTTCTGAGGGCTTCAGATTCAGCTCCAATGGTCAACTTTGCTGTTTGATATTTGCTACCAGTTGGATTCCGTATATCTGTTAGCTTTCTTACAATACTAAGATTGGTTTTCTCAGTGCTGCTCTTCTAGAATTAACTCCATTATCAGCAGTTGGATTGTTTCTAGGGACGAAGACAGGGACAATCACTTATTGGAAGCTACAAATTGGCTACTCCTTCAAGCGAAAGTTTCAGATATAAATGATCCTATTTCCCAAACAGACCATCAAACTGCTAAAGTCTTGTTATCATTTGATGATCAATCCAATATTGATACTCTTATTTCCTTTGGATTTTCAGAAGAGATTTCTAAAGAAGCATTGAGAGCATCTGGTGGTGATATTGCAACAAATTGGATATTTAACCAGCCTGATGCTTCTGGTCTAGCGGATATGGATGCCAGCACATTAAGCGGTGCAAATGGTTCTGTCGATGCAGTTTTACCGGACGGAGAAGGAAGTTACAAGCTTATGGAACTGGTCAGCCACATTGGTACCTCTATCCACTGTAGACACTATGTAGCTCATATATATAAAGATGGACGATGGGTGATCTAGCGAAGCTCGGATGTGGATATGGCAACCATCAGGCGCTCTACTGCTGCGACACGAGGCCCCCCCCCCCCTACACTTGGTTTGCCTACTCCCATATCATAATCTGTGTCCCTTTTGGCAGCCGACAACCAGAGGGCCCAAACACACTTTTCAGGAAAAGCCGATCCAACTCCCTATCATTTTGTTCCACGCACACGCTCGGCTAGGGTTTCTGTGTTTTGCTTCGAGAATCCTTGCGCTTCTTGCTGATTCGTAAACTAGAGTCCTCACTATCTATAGTATTTTGTCTTGTCGATTTCGAGTTAACCAAAAGCAGAAAAATAAAATGAAAAGATTGACTAACGCTCATTTTCAGCTCATTTTTGCTCTAAAAAATGCTGACCAACACTCTTTTTCGATCAAAAACTCGAACTCAAACTCAAACTCATGTGGATAGCGATCTATTGGGATCGTGAACTCGATTAAGGGAAGCACCATTGGGATTTGACCTAATAAGTTCTAATTTTTCGGTTGCTTTTTCGGTTACAGAAATCGACAAGACAAAATGTTGTATATAGTACTGACCATTAGCTCATATGGATAGCGATCTATTGGGATTACAAACTCGAAAAGACTGACCAAGAAAGACTGATCACTCATGCAACTTGAACTCATTGCGTTAGGGTTTGCTAGCTAACAACTAAGTAGCGAAATAGCTAGGCTCTTTTTTTTGCCTTAGGTCAACCAAAGTATATAAGTCTCGAAGTAGCGTAGCACTAGCTAACAACTAAGTAGTAAGTAGCTAACTCCTCGCTAAAGTGAGTATAGCTTAGCTCTTTTTTTTTCGCCTTAGCTCAACCAAAGTATACAAGTCCTGAGTATTAGATTATGATCCTAGCAAACCTAAGGTTAGGATCCTAGCTCAAAGGCTTTCAGTCAGTAGCGAAATCCTGACCTTAGGTTTGCTAGGATCCTACTTTAGCGAAATAGCTTAGCTTTGTCTTTTTACCTTAGCTCAACCAAAGTATACAAGTTCCGTTTTAGGTAGTCATGTGTCATCTTAAGGGTGTATCTAACACCTCGCTAAAGTCGGTAGCTAACAAGTAGCGAATTAGGGGAGGCACCGTAGGCGTTAGCTAACATCTCTTAGCTCAAAGGCTCGCTCTAAGGATCTTAACCTTTTGACCTTAGCTCAACCAAAGTATACAAGTCCCGAGTATTAGAGTGAGAGGCTTAGCTCTTTTTTTTTTACCTTAGCTCAACCAAAGTATACAAGTCCCAAGTCTTAGAGTGAGAGGCTTAGCTTTTTTTCCCTTAAGAACCAAAGTATACAAGTCCCAAGTATTAGAGTGAGAGGCTTAGACTAGATACAGGATTCGGAGAGCTTAAATTAGAGCTATAAAATCTATGAATATACACCCCAATAAAGGCTCCGACTAGGCATAAAAAGAAGCTGAAAACAAGTTGAAAAAGGCTCAAAAAGGCTCCAAATTAATAAACTATACAGCTGCGCTTAGGCCGACCCAAGGCTTGAGCAACCTCCCTAATCATTCACATGACCTATAAATAGAGGGGACTCAAGCACGACCAGCCCAAAAGTAGTCATTACGTGCTACTAACCGCACACCTAGATGTGGCTGTGGTGATAAACTCAAGAAGAAATAGGAATCTCCTCCTACGCAAACAAGTAACAAATCAGGCACTGTCGAATTTGGTTAAAGCGCATGACAAGTGATCTGGAGCAATTCTTGTCCTGGGCTAAAAGGATAGCTATCTATTGGGATGGCTAAATGGATAGCGATCTATTGGGATCGCTAAATGCCAAATTGAAAAGAAAGTAGCGTCCCAGAGTTTTGAGTGAGACCAGACCCTTTATCCGGTGCAATATATCTTGTGCGATATGGAGGCCACCCCTCACAGTTTGCGGCTAACTACCTACCAGTATGCCATGTAGATGCCTTATACGAACAACAAGAAGGAAGAATTGGATATAACATTATCCTTTTTTCTTACTCTGTTTTAGAAGCATCGGGAATCATATGAGTGGTCTTTTTTCAATGATGACAAGGTCAGGGTCACATGCAATTCCCTAAGGATATGGGATACTTATACTTCTTCAAGGGAATGGGCAATTGAATACAAAAATGAATGTGATTATGACTAAAGTGCATTATAAGAGGACTCTATCCCCTTTCTCTGGTTGGTGCTGACTCTCTAAATGCAACAATTCATTTTCTTATCTATAAATTTTAGAGATCTGTTGATCAATTGTCTTTTGGAAATTTCAACAAGAAACCATGAAAAAAATAGCAACAAGAAAGAACTCCAAGAAACAACAATTCGATTCAAACATCAATTCGATATTTCGATTCCAACAAGAAAGAACTTCAACAAAAGATTGTAATTCGATGCAGAGAGAGAGAGAAAGAGAGGGAGAGAGCATACCCATTGTATAACTTGCAATTCGATTCCTCAATTTTGTTGGTAATGGTTCCCCAATTTTGTTGATTCCCAAATTTAGATGAAATCAAAGAGAAGAATTGCATATGAAGTTTGAAGAATTGGTACTCTTTCATTTCGATTCGAAGGGTTTGGAGTTATTAGGGATTTAGAGATTTAGGGTTGAGAGTTGAAAATTAAGAGTTGAAACGAGAAACGACAGTCTCTAAAGTCAAAATTGAATGGTTTTCTCAAATACACAAGGAGTCAATTTTTTTAGTCGAAATTAAGAAAATAAAAGTAAAAAACGTTGGTGACATATTGATAGACACGAAATATTTACGTGTACAAACTCCTAAATTTATATCAACCTAGTCATTTATTAAATAAATGTGACACTAATAGTATTTTTGTTTGTATTTACAGAAATCGGTCACATGATAAACAAGTCGTACATTTTTCTGGTTTTTAGCGAAGAACAAGGGTGATGCACTCCAATAATTATTCTCATTTGAAGTTGTCAACCAAAGGCCCATGGATGGAAGCCCATTAAAGAGAATTAGATATAGATATTATTCTCATGAGTGGTAATGCATGATTTTAGGCATTGTTTAGGGGATTTTATATTAATAGAAATATTTAGTAACCCTTCATATACTCTATAAATAGGAGGGGAATCCCACCCATGAGGGATCATCTTGGAGAGTGTAAATATCTAGGTTCAATAAGCAATAAATTTCTTGTTCTTATCTTTTTTCTTGTATTTTACTTTTATAGTAGTAATAGTAGTATGGCAATGATCAAAGGGATGAGTAGCTAATCTTTTTAGCCAAGGCTAGAGGAAGCTCCACCCAATGTAGCCTTAGTGTAGATTGTGTAGCTTAGTTAGAGTAATTACTTTCTCTTTATCCCGGAATATTACATATTCGTAATCCTTCGTCCTATGCTTGACCATAGCTAAGATTATGAGGAATAATCAATATATGTAACCATCTTGTTGGACCATAACAAGATAGGTTAGGAACATGGAAAAGATAACATAATCCATACTTATCAACTGGACCATGGTTGAATAAGTTGGCTTAGGGGTAGCTCCCAATTACTAAATCTTTTGTATTTTTTAATGCATTGCATATGCCCGACCAAGGATATGCGATACGGGAGCTCGTAATTTACTTTAATTATTTATGCTATCTAATGGTTACAAAGGGTAGAGTGGAATCGATGCCTTGGATTCTACTTCAATTTATCTTGTAATTTGTTTCGTTATTCTTTTTTATTTCCAAACCTACACAAACTTGTTGTTATTGGATAAAACTAGTAGCTCGAAGTATAATTCGCATCATGCGCTTGCGGGTCTTTTAAGACGTCGATTTATAAATCGACCATGTTTTTGGCGCCGTTGCCGAGCACTTGCAAAGTTGCATTTTATTTTTGAGTTGGTCTATTTAAAACCAATTTTTATTTATTGTTTTTTTTTTCTTTTTTTTTTTTCTTTTTTTGGATCCGGAAAAAAATGTGATTGAGTGATAGGCTCAAACTCTATTGGCGCTACAGTAGCTGTGAAGTCTATCTCTGAATGTTTTAACATTTTTGATCATCTATACTTCACAGTTGGGAAATACATTTTCTATGAAAGTTTTAGATAATTCAAAACCCTTTCCGAATTATTATAGATCATATTTTTCTTTTTAGTCCTTTGCGAGTTACAACTTTTTGAAAAAACCGTAAAAACAATATCTATAAAGGACGCCGTGTTCATTAATAACTTGTTTTGAGTGGCAGGGAAGAAAAATTCTAGAAAACTTCCTTCTAAAATTTCTTTCCTTTCTGAATTATCTTTCTAAATTGATAATATTTAATGCTCTCTCTCAACCGAGCTGAAAGTAATGCGCATTTGAAAATCAGGATATCATAAGTTACAATAAACTTATAAATTAAATTAATATTATTATTGCAAGTTCACTAATCTTTTTTCTCTTATTTTGCAAGATAGTCACAAAGTTTGAAACAAGACGGATAATGAGCAAAGCTATAAGCATCATCAAATCCATCATTCTTGTGCCCCCTAAGTGAAGGGGCACTTCTTTCTTTCGCCCCCTAAGTGATGCGGCGGCCACAGCTACATCGGATTGACCTATTGCTATGTTTAAAATTCTTTTTCATTCCATCATTAGTAAAGGTAAAAACTGTTAGAGACTTGCGGGATTTCATCACCCAAAAAACTATCCAACAAGTTGGACCACCCATTAGAGATACGAATAAATTCCTATCACACGAAAATTGAACGTCCCGGACCTCAAAATAACTGTTAATAAAAAAGAGTAGCAAGATTCTCGCAGGATTTCATCACCCAATGGATAGGTGTACCGATCTGGGGTACAAACACGGGTTCATGGGATACGGCCCCAGCCTAACGCCGCGAAATACTGGTTGTAGGTTTGCGACATCACCGTTCCGATTACTGTCGTACGATAAGGCGACTCGCTCGGGCGTGAGGATTGAACATCTACTTTAAGTTATTAATAGTATAGTGACGCATGGGAGTATTGGAACCAAAGCCTTTTGCCATCCTACCCATTTTGAACATATAAGAATATAGAGGAGACCTCATTATTACTTCTAAAAAATGTTGATGTGATAGAGTTTAGGCTTGATTGGCTATTTATTGCATTGGGTGTTGCTTTTATTTTAAAATGTCATACATGCAAGAACAATGGAATCCATACAGCTCACAATTCGACATCCCGCAACAACCTTAAAATTATTTTCAATCATGGGATTACCAAAATTCTCAATACGTGGAACCTTTCCAATCTTTTTCATATATGCAGGCCCATCAGTCCGTCCAATCATCCAATCAGTTCCCACCTGCTCCACCTAAACCATCTTTGGAAGATACCCTTACTCTTTTCATACAACAATCAATGGAAAGTCAACAACAAGCGATGCAATTTCAGTAACAAATTTTGTAATTCCAACAATAGACTTTGGTGAATCAAATTCGACCCAATCTATCTCTAGATTAGAGACTCGGATAACTTAGTTGTCAACTACGTAGAGTGAAATAGAGCATGAAAAATTTCTAAGAAATTAAGATGAACAATCCGAAGTTAAATCCCCTTGTGATTTTGAAATGGATGAATTCAAGCGTAATCAAGGAATGTTTTCCCCGTAGGGTGAATGGATACCATATTGCGAGACATATTTAGAAGATGAACATTATAAGGTCAACGATCCTATGTCACATGAAGATCTTAAAGAAGCAGTTATCATGTCGAATGGAATTCTTTCTCAATCACCTCTAAATTCAGCCCTTAGCATTTTTCCACCGATGTCACCATCCATCATTTCATTTGTTAACCCAATAAATTATTTCGAGGAAACTATGACCGAGACTGAATATTTTTCCCTCTCCTCTAATAATTTTTTTGACGTTGATGATGACGAGATAAAATATGAATATATGGAATCACCATCTCATTATACGATAATATGCGGGGAATTTGTAGATGATGATATTTGTACCAAAGTCAAGAAATTAGAAATTGCCGAACCTGTTGCAGATGTTATCAAATTGTCATTTCCTTCTCAGTCTCCTTATGAGTCACCTCAGCCTTGACTTGGGCCGTGTCCACCTAACACTAATTGCAATGTTGAAAACCAGTGGATGGACAACCCTTCTTTACAGTATATACCATTATTATTTATGGCTGATTTAGTTTTGGTTACTCCTGCAGCAACCACACCTATACCTATGCCTACATCTCCATTTCACAAGCCTAATGGGGGTACCATGACCATAAATGATTTTGAGGACTTGTAGGGAAATAATTCTTGTTGTATTTCTGTTAATGAATGTTTAAATTATTTTGAGGACTCGAATGATCCTGATATTTGTGAAATGGTACAATTATTAGCATTTGAAAATATGTTTAAACTTGGCCATGTCCTTAAGCCAATGAATATCCACATCAATGGTCAGGATGAGTCCCTAAAGATAAGTTGTGATTTTAGGCACATAAATTTTAAATATTTGTTTGAGTTAATTGTTCCCTGGGTATGTATTTGGTTTATCTTGGAGAAAATGGTTTTTCTTGATTTGTCTAAGATTTTCAACTTGAAATCATCAAATGATAGGCAAAGTTTTTAGAAAAAAAATTTTTCATAAAGAATTAGTTTTATATTATCTCTGGTTTTTATAGAATATATATGCCCAATTAAGGGCTAATATTAAGGATCACCATTCATGTGTTATCTGGTTTTTGATAGTGAATTTGCAACAAGGATAGTACATCACCTTTTTAACTTCGTACCCTTCCAGTCATATTGAAAATTTTAAGTTTGGGGGTACATTCGCCAGGCTGAAGACAGTAAATTTAGCGCTTCTTGGAAGGCAACCCATGACACATTCAGGTGAAAAATTCTAGTTTTTATTCCACCATTTTTTTTATGCTCTCAAACATTGAGGAAAATATTTTATTTAAGTTTGGGGGCAGGAAAACATTTCTTTAAATGTTTTTTGAAGAAAAGTGAAATAGTGACACTTTGACAATTTATGATATATTTTTTACGAATTTTCAAACACTTAAACTGATTTAACCTTGACATAAATATTATGGAAAAACCTAAATTTTGAAATTGTACAAAGTATAAACTAGAATATTTTGGAATATCTTAACATAGATTTACTATATTTTTATTAACGATTAATTTAAGTTAATTTGGCATATTTTGAAAACGTGCACTTCACTGTAGTTTTACAATTAATACCTTCAATAGATTTTTGCTCAGTATAAGGGAAATTTAGCATTTATGTTAGGAATAGTTTGCTACAAGGGAGACAACTGTCTAAGAATAAGTTTTTTCCTAAGAATAAATAATAAGCCTAATGTGTTCTAAAAACTTTCACGCTGCAAGGCTACTCGCATGATTAAGAGCTGAAAGAAAAAAAAGTATTACCAATCTCGAGTTTGACAATGACCTATGTGAAAGGAGCACAAAAAAAATTTACTTGTGAGAATCTTGAGTCTAGGTCATGATGGGGTACTACACCCTGACAACCTTAACTAACTGGTGAGGATTGTCAACCGAAAACTCCTTGTAACGGAGGCTTCACTAAGAAACAATGTACTCAATAAGAAAAGGCTTGCAAAAGAAAAGAAAAAAGTAAAATTCTAGGAAGATGAATTGACTAAGACACTTATCGAACTGACCGTTAAATTTATTCCAGTAAGAACTAGACTACCAAAAACTGAGTAAATTATTCTAGACAACGTATTAGGAGATAAAACTATTTTTATTGTACACTCAAATATGGCTAAAACAAAATACTTTAATCTCTTTCTTATCTTGAGGTAGTACCTCTAGTTTTGGAAAAGCTTAAAATATTCTTTGATAGACTTGGGAGAGTAACATGCTTAAGGATTCTTTTTTCATTGGTATATTTTTGTCACAACTAAGTAATAATAACTTCGTAGAAAATTAGTCATGTATATTCTAGAATTGTTTAAAATGCCATTATTGGCTTTTGTGGGTATAGTCACTGCAAACCCTCATGAGATAACACTCGTCCACAAGGCTAAACCTGGGGGTTTAACGGCTTGTTGCATACGCTAAATGCAGCCGTGTGACATGCAAAAATGGTTTTTGTTTACTTTTGCAAGAGGACTAGCAAAATATAAGTTCGGGGGTATTTGATAGACACGTAATATTTACGTGTACAAACTCCTAAATTTGTATCTACCTAGTCATTTATTAAATAAATATGACACTAATAGTATTTTTGTTTGTATTTATAAAAATCGGTCACATGATAAACAAGTCGTACATTTTTCTGGATTTTAACGAAGAACGTGGGTGATACACTCCAACAATTATTCTCATTTGAAGTTGTCAACCAAAGGGCTCTGCATGGAAGCCCATTGAAGATAATTAGATATAGATATTATTCTCATGAGTTGTAATGCATGATTTTAGGCATTGGGATTTTATATTAATGGTAATATTTAGTAACCCTTACTATACTCTATAAAATGGGAATCCCACCCATGAGGGAACATTTTAGAGATTGTAAATATCTAGGTTCAATAAGCAATAAAGTTCTTGTTCTTCTCTTTTTTCTTATCTTTTACTTTTTCGTAGTAATAATAGTATGGCAATGATCAAAGGGATAAGTAGCTAATCTTCTTAGCCAAGGCCAGAAGAAGCTCCACCCAATGTTGCCTTAGTATAGATTGTGTAGCTTAGTTAGAGTAATTACTTTATCTTTTTCTCGGAATATTGCATATTCGTATTCCTTCGTCCTATGCTTGACCATAGATAGGATTAGAATGAATAATGAATCTATGTAACCATCTTGTTGGACCATAACAAGATAGGTTAGGAACATGGAGAAGAGAACATAATCCATACTTATCGACTAGACCATGGTTGAGTAAGTTGGTTTACGGGTAGTTCCCAATTACTAACTCTTTTGTATTTTTTGATGTATTGTATATGCCCGACCAAGGATATGCGATACGGGAACTCGTAATTTACTTTAACTATTTATGCTATCTAACTGTTAAAATGGGTGGAGTGGAATCGATGTCTTTGTTTCCACTCCAATTTATCTTGTAATTTGTTTCGCTCTTCTTTTTATTTCAAAACCTACACAAACTCGTTGTTATTGGATAAAACAAGTAGCTCAAAGTATAATTCGTACCACATGTCTCTTGGGATACGACCCCGCTTACCCTTGTACTTAACGATACACCGTGCGCTTGCGGGTCTTTTAAGACGTCGGTTTAAAAATCAATCACATATTGTTATAATAGAGTAACCAAGTCATAAATCTACCTCCAAAAGTGTCATTGTTTACAATTTTTGGCCTAGTGAGTGTCAGTCCAGTTGTAGTCGCTCCAAATGCATTCTTTGACGATAAATAACCACGGGATAGTGTTGACACCTATTCTAGACACAAAATTAAACAAATACCAAATATGGATGTTTCACAAGGCACTTCCACAAGAGATACTTAGTTAACCCTAATTGTAATGGCTCAATTCGTAGCTCGAAATGGCTCGAAATTAGCCTTTACACCAAATGTATCTATGACAAAAACTAATGTAAAGTAAGAAATAACACAGGTGATTTAGCGTAGAAAATCTTTGAATAGGTAAGAAACCATGAGCTAGAGTTAAAGGTTTTTGTAACAGTAACTATTATTGCTTAAGGCTGATATCTTATTACAAGTGATCTCTCGAGCTAAAAATGTTTGATCCTGTAAATAAGAAGTTTTTGTGGTGTTCAGAATCTAAAAATTATTGTATTAGAGTCTAGAAAATCTGGTTTTTCTTGGTCCTTGTCTATTCTAGAACTTTTTCTTTATATAGACCTTACCCGCAGCTCGCTATCGTGCTGAAGCACGTTCTCCGAATAATGAGGTAAGTGGTGGTTGACTGTGTACCTATTTAGTTCGTGGGAGACATGTGTCTTTGACTTGTTCATATTCTTTTGTTGTGCTCGATCCACGTTCTTTATCAGTTCGTGGTCTTGGTGTCAATGCTGATTGTTCATGTCGCGTGTGAAATGCGTGAGTCTGATATTGCGGTAGTTCGAATTTGGGTTAGGTCGAGGGATAGGTCCCTACACTAATCACCCGAGAATGTTGGGAGGCAGATAAAGAATGAAATATACCTCAGGCTTAAAGCCCTGCCACCCCAAATATCTATAAATAGGGGATTCATGATAGAAGAAAGAGATCTTCTTCCTCTCTCCCAAGATTACACTGTAGCAGCTAAGAACCCTAAGCAACTCTAGGATACGACCTGGTGCCCTACCTAGAGGATTGCATGAACTCAATCCGCAATCTAATAATCCACCTCAATCTCCCCAAGATCTGGTAGCCGAGTAAATTACCGGACTACAATAGCAGAACTCTAATTAAACACAAAGTTTTATCAAATCATCGAATTCTAGTTCATATGTTGTCTCGTATAAGAAAACTCTTTGATTGGATCACTCCATACATAGCTCGAACCCAATTTGTGCTTAGAGGGATTTTTTGCAACCCCATTTGTGCTTGGTTTCTATCGAAGTGAAGAAACATGACGTTTAAAGATAGTGAATAGTTATCATTAATTTCAACGTAAAGATAAAAATAATGTGATAAATTACTTCTTTTTCGCAATCAAGTTTGAATATCAAAAAAAAAACAATAAGTTGCATCTTATGAAATGTAATTAATTATTGCCCTATCCTAGATCATCTTCTAAATAAGGTAGAAAATCAAGTGCAACTAATTACATTCAGGTACAGAGAACAAAACAAATAAATTCTCCACCTGTTAACGAAGATATCTCTGGAAAAATTATATCATTTAAAAACAAAGATTTTCTTTAAATGCCATATCCTGGATTCATTCTACTTTTTTTACTAGTGTTCCAAATTATCTTTGTTACCTTGACACCGCAGATTTTCAAATTGCCACTTTGTTAATGTACAAACATCTCTTCCTCTCTATAAAGAGCATGCACCTCTCTATAAAGAGTAAGCGCCACCATCCATCTCTCTCTCTCTATAGAGAGCAAGCCCCGCCATTCTCCACTAGTATTATTGGACTCTCAACATGCCTAGCAAAAATAGTATGGAAGCTTCGAAGAAGTTGCAGTTAATGACATTCAACTCCAATGTGAAACATAACAAGATCAAAGATAAGAAAAGCTCTGGTAACATCTCCATTACATCGTCGTTTATATATTTCAAATAACATTTTAAATATCTTGAGCAGCTGATGTTTGTTATTGCAATTATATCTTGCTTATAGGCCCCGCGAAAATGTTTTACAATGATGATGTTGTGTTGGCGCTTCCAATCCCTACTGCAGATGACCATGAAAAATATGCCGTGCGAAAGAAGAAAGGTATGGAGATTTAACATCTTACAGTAATTTTTGGCGCCTTGTTGATGAAGATTGCTTATTATTATGTATTGAGTATTACATAGAAGTATTTTATATTAATCACGTTAATCAAATTAGTCATGTCGTGGGGATTTTGTAGAACGCGAAATCGAGATCAAATTTCGTAATATCTATGACAATATGTTGGCGAATGAGGAGAAGAAAAAAATGGCGGCTGAAGAAAAGATCTGCGCTGACTCTTTCACTTATAGTGAACTCCACGATGTCGAGATCACATATGGCAATTTGTCTGCCAATACAACAATGAATGACGACAGCAACAAAATGGCTGATGAAGAAAAGACCTGCGGTAGCTCTTTCATATATGGTAAAAGCTCAGTTAATTCTGTGGCATCTCTACCATCACTTCTTGTGGAATTAGAGTAGAGGATGATGAGCGATGAAGACGACAACATCGGGGAGTAAATCAGATCAACTATTACGATTTACTTTTTCTATTAGCATGTATTAATAAAACTTGAGCAATTATAGTTCTTCATTAGCGTTAGTTATATCCAAAATGATGACTGTCCTGGAAATTCAAATCACTCCAATCACCAATATACCATCCCCATTGGCGCCAACGCAATTAAAATACCACATTCGTAAGACTTTGCGGATGTGGTTTATTGGCAAGTCATGCATACAGATCTCAAGATGTGGAAACACCGAAGTCGCTATCAGCAAGCACAAGGATATATAAATTGGAGAATTCCATCTCGCAGCGCCTCCATCTGATAAAACTGCAATGTATATCTGGCTTTCGAGCATTGTACCTCTTTGGGGCTTAAATTTTCCGGTCATGGGTCTGCCTTAAGCCAACTTTTTCAACGGGGTCTGTTTAACCCTGAGTTATCAATCTCTAAAACTTAATATTTAGCTGCATAACACTAGGACATATAACATCAGTGTATCACCACCTGAAGCTTAAAGCACCGCAAAATGCGCATAATTCTGATTAATTGGAGATTTACCTACAAATTTGATGTAGCACATCACATCAAACTTAATCTAAAAACAGTAACAGGCGGTAATCTCTACTTTGGCAAATGTAATTATGAAGTATCTTGGAAAGGCTCGAGATAACGCTAAACTCGTAAGGGACAAAATGGAAGTTCCAATTACAATATTTGATGTACGTACATCGCAAAACCAAACATGTTGTAGCGTTTAATCTTGACGGCAGCAGGGGTGTGTCCGAATCAGATGGAAACAATACTTTATTAAATGTCTTAGGTCTTTGTGTTGGAAATCAGATTGAGTTCAACTAAAACAAAGCGTCGCAGCTATTGGAGTTCACGCTACTGGCAAAAGCACCTTGGTCTTGAAATTCTTATGAATAGAAAATATTTCACTTGATATCCAAATTAGATACTATCATGTTTAGATTTCTTTCTCATTCATAAAACCTGTTACACAACTTCGAACAAATTCTATCTTTATTGTCTTGTATATCTTTCTTGTTTAATTTTAATAGATCTTTGTTGTTGCATATTGGCATATTGTTTTTTAAAGGAATGATGATAGTGATGTTTAGAAAATTAATGGAAATGAAATGTCGTAGTAATTCTATGATCTAGGATGATCTAAACATTAAACCCCTCAAAAGAAGACCAAGTAGTTCGAACGAGCCATGGAGCCGTTCGAATGAGTTAGAAGAAAGTCAAGCCAAAAGTTCCTGTTGCCAATTCTAGGCAAAATTGCCAAGGGCGTTCGAACGAGATATGGAGTCATGATCGATTATAAACCGACGTCTTAAAAAACCCGTAAGTGCACGGTGTACCGGTAAGTACAAAGGAAAGCAGGGTCGTATCCCAAGGGACTTGTGGTGCGATTTATGTTTCGAGTTATTAATTTTATCCAATAAGAGTGGTTTTTGTGTAGATTTTGAATTGAAGAAAACAAATAAAAAGGTTTTGATATGAGGCGGAGTGAGAACTAAAGTTCGATTCCACTCCATCCGTTGTAACCATGAGATAGCATACTTCATTAGAGTATGTCACAGCTTCCCGTATCGCATATCCTTGGTCGGGTGTATGCAATACATCATGAGATAAGAAAATAATCATTGGGAATTGCTCATAAGCCACCTTACTCAACCATGGTCCGGTTGATAAGAACGGGTTATGTTCTCTTCTCCATTTTCCAAACAATCTTGTAATAGTCAAACAAGATGGTTTCCTTAGATTTTTTACTTCCTCGAATCCAAACTATGGTAAAGCTAGGATCGTAGAGAGAAGAATATGCATTAAAACGGAAGATGGGAAAGTAACTACTCTAGCTAAACTATGTTATTCTATACTAAGGCTACATTGGGTGGAGCTTCCTCTAGCCTTGGCTAAGAGGAATAGCTACTCATCTCTTTGATCATTGCCATATTACTTGCTTTAAATAAAGTGATAATAACGAAAGAAAAATAGAAGAAGAAGAAGAAGAAGAAGAAGAAGAGGTTTTATTGCATATTAAACCTTGATATTACACTCTCTAAGATGTTTCTTATGGGTGGGATTCCCCTCATATTTATAGAGTATACGAGGGGTTACAAAACATCACCATTAATGTAAAATCCCTTAAACAATGCCTTAGACCATGCATAAATATTACAATTCATGAGAATAATCTCTACATTAAATTAAATTCTCTTCAATGGTCTTCCATGGGTCTTTGGTTAACAACTTCAGATGTGGATCATTGTTGGAGTGCAACACCCTTGATTTTTGCTGAAAACCAGAAAAATGTATGACTTGTTTATCATGTGTCTGATTTCTGTAAATACAAGCAGAAGCACTATTAGTATCACATTTAATAAATGACTAGGTAGATATAAATTTAGGAGTTGTACACGTAAATATTACGTATCTATCAAATACCCCCGAACTTATATTTTGCTAGTCCTCGAGCAAAAGTAAATAAAAACTATTTTTGTAGGTCACGCGGTTGTATTTAGCGTATGCAACAAGTCGTTATACCCTCAGGTTCCCCTGGTGGACGAGTGTTGTCTCGTGAGGGTTTACAGTGATTATACCCACAAAAATTGATAATGACACTTTGGCAATTCTAGATTACAAATAAATTATTTCCTGTCAACTTATCCTTACTTTGTTATAACAAGAAAATATTATAATAAAAAATTCCTTAAAACTTAGTATTTCCCAAGTGTACCATAAAATATAATTTCCAAAATCAAAAACTTGAAATACCATGTCATGCTTAGAAAAAAATTCAAATATTTTTTTTAGTTATATCTCAGTGTAGTGAAGATAGTGTTACAATACAATACATTGTATAGAATAATAGAGTTAGTGTTTGGTAGTTTAGTACTTATTGAAATAAATATATCGATTAGTTCGATAAGTGCCTTAGTCAATTTGTCTTCCTGGTATTCTTTATTTATAAGCCTCTTTTTCTTTTCATACATGGTTTCTTAGTGAAGCCTCCAAGATAAGGAGTTTCGGTCGATAATCTCTGCCAGTTGGCTAAGGCTGTCAGGGTTTGGTACCCCTTCTTGACCTAGACCCAGAATTCTCACAAGTAACACTTTTCATGCTCCCTTCACATAGTTTATGGTCATACTCAAGATTGGTGATAATATTTCCTCTTTCAGTTCTTAATCATGCGAGTGTGCCTTGCGGTGTGAAAGTTTTAGAGCAAGTTGGCTTTTCATTTATACTTTTAGCAATGAACTTATTTTTAGGCCATTGTCTCCCTTAGAGCGAATTATTCCTAACATAAATGCTAAATTTTTCATATTCTAGTTAAAAACTCTGTTGAAAGTATTAGTAGTATAACTATAGTGAAGTGCAAGTTTTAAAAATATACCAAGAACAATTTGAGTTTTTCGTTAATCACAGGGTAGAACATCGAGTTTAAGAACACAATAAATAAATACTCTAGTGTGCACTTGGTAAAATATCAAAGTTTTTGGGGTTTTCCAATAAGTATATCATTTTGCCTAAAGTATATCATAAATTGCCAAATAGTCTAAATTGCCAAATAGTCATTATTTGACTCTTCATCAAGAAGTATATAAAATATAGTTTTTCTGCCCCCAAACTTTAATAAAATATTGTCCTCAATGTTTGAGAACAAAATTAAATACATGGAATGGGAAATAAAAATTAGAACTTCTCACCAGAATGTGACTTGGGTTACCCCCCAAGAAGCACTAAGTTTTACTGTCTTCAGCTAGATGAATATATCCCCAAACTTAAATATAACAATAGAGCATATAAGGGGTACACATTATCAATTTTGATCATATGGGTCAACTAGAAAAGTTGTCTCTTCATCGGAAGTACATGATTCTAAATACGATTTTAAACATTGCCCGTTGACCTTGAAAGTATTATCGGCCTTAAGATCTTCTACCTCCACGGCTCCATGAGGATAAACAGTTTTAACTACAAAAGGCGGTACCAACGAGAACGTAATTTCCCAGGAAATAAATGTAGTTGTGAATTGTAGAGTAACACTTTCAAATTAGGCTCAAAAGTCACTACTAGAAAATGGACCAACGGCCACGGTCCATATATTTTTAGCCGCAGTGACAACAGTGGTTAAATGCCACAACCTAGACTTTGGCCAAACCCTAGAATTTGTGGTTAAAGATATAACTCTTTAACCAGTTCGTAACTATTTGTTATGTTCGTGGCCAAAACCGTGGCTAAGTTTTTTAGAAACACAAGATTTAAAAAACTTCTTCCCCATTTAGAAGCTCAGACTTTTTGTCTTCGAACTCTAAGTAGTTTCAAGGGTTTCAAATTTCTAAAAAGCAGTGTAAATTTTCTACGAAAATCTTCTGCAATATATCTTTTACTCTCCAAATTTCAAATCTCACGGAGGTAGGTCTCAATTTTTTGATTGATTGATGAGAGCGAAGGGATCTCTTTCTCTTTGTCAAAGCTCTGAAAGCATCTCTCTTTTCTCAAAATCAATTTTCTTGGGTGAACTCACAGGGTTGATTAAGGCCAATAATTGAATCCTTAAAGTTCTAGGTATTTATATTTTGGTATTTATTCCTGATTTGGGTTCTTTCAAATTTGTTATGGTTATAATGTTGTATGATTTTATTTTCGGTGTTCCTTAATTTTTTATCATGTTTCTCTCAAATTATTGTTGATCATGTGTTTGATGTGGGTTCTCAATTGGTGGTTGTAGTTAGGGTTTTTATGATTTTTCTTTAGGTGTTCTGTATTTTTATTTTTTTTTGTTAATGTAAGGAATTTGTTTGGACTACAAATGTTGAGTTTATCTCATGTCAAGTGTTAATTTAGAAGCTTCCAATTCTTGAATTCTAAGAATTCATAAATTACTTAATTAATTAATGGGGATCCCAAGATTAGGATCCTAAGTTTAAGGTTACCCAAAGCTAGGAACCTGGAATGCTGGATATGAACCTATAAGCTAATCTTGAAAATTAGGCACCCCAAAAGCTACAGAGTCTGCCCATAGGTTATTATGTATAGTCTGGGTTTCTTAAAGATTATAAAGTTAGGGTTTCCTAATTATTTGCTAACGTAAGGGGGTATGTGTTTTTGCAAAGTGCTTACTAGGGTATGATAGTAGGTAAATGCGGGAATCGAAAATGTGCCTATTTAGGCAAAATATTAGTGTAAACTCATTTCATTTTTTTCTTACTTTTTTTTACTTTTTCTCAAAAATGCACTTTCTCATGGTGGAAGGTAGCTTTGTTTTTTCTTGTTGTTTTCTTGCTATTTACTCTAAAGGAATGTGGCTATTTATAGCTATTTGCAAAGTGTGGTAAATGCAGTTTTTTCTTGTTTTTTCATGTCATTTTTTTAAAAGGTGTTTCCATAATTTTTTATTAGTTGAGGTGAAGATTCTTAAAAGCTCCCATTTATAAAAGTGGCAGTAGTTAGCTGATTTGTAGGATTAATGGTACAGCTATTTAAGCTTAAAGAAAAACTTGCTAAATGTTTTAAAATGAGATCCTCCCTATTTCCTGTGCGATCAATCGTTCAACAAGTAAGGAATGAGCTTTTTTGGGCAGTTTAAAGCTAGAGTCAAAAGTAGCAAAAAAGCAGGGTATAGTTCTAGAAGAAAAAGTGCGCCCTTTTAAGCTCCTCCTTTCATTAGTAGACCCCCGCTTATGACTGCCTTGGGAAATTGGAGTTTGTCAATCTCCGGGCGCTCCTCATCCTCACTAGAAAGCCTATACCGCAAGCATACCTACGCTTATGACTGCCTTGGCGGGAGTTTGTAAATCTCGTATGTTCCTCACTATAAAGCCTATGATGGCCCCGGGGCTATAGTATCGGCCTCAAAATGTTAGGAAGATAAGGGGGGTTTTTAGGCTCTACAGTCATTTGGGCCCAATACCCATAAATGCACAGATAGCAAACAACATCCTAATCTCTACCCCTTTGTCTCATTTTCAAGGGAGTCATTGTGGTGCTTCCTACGCTACCGATAGGCAGGTTTTCCCTAATGCCTTCTCGTTAGACTTCTTTGTCTTGCCAGTTTTCCTCAACGCCTTCTCGTTGGACTTCTTTGTCTTGAGAAGCGCAAGAAGGACCTTAAACAATGATCGCCTGTCTAAAAGATTAGCGACAACAAAATGTCTGCTTGTTTGCTTCTGCTTTTCATTTCCATGTGCCTCTTATTCCTTTTTATTTCCATGTGCCTGGTATTACTTTTCATTTCCGTGTGCCTGGTATTACTTTTTGTTGTAGTGTGCTTGGTATTACTTTTCATTTTCATGTGCCCAGTATTACTTTTTGTGGTAGTGTGTTTAGTAACGTTTTTCATGGTAGTGTGGTTATTACTCGATCCTTGAATAGCAGCTGTTGAGTCTAAAAATATCCATAGTTGCTTCCATCCTTTGCCAATAACTTTTTGAACTCCAAAGATTACCGCTTGAACATCGGCCAAATAACTGGTTGTAATACCATATGATATACTATAAATTCTTAAACTTATCCCATTATGACCTTTGTATACAATCCTTATGCATACAACTCTAGGGTTTCCTGTGACTGATCCATCACAACAAACTTTGACTTTATTGATATCTGGAAGCTCTTATCTGCAGCTATGAATATTAGGAGATCTCCTATGTCTCCATTTGACTTTCAGTGCTTTGATAACCTGCTGCTCTTGTACTGAATTCCTCATTGCTTTATGAGATAAGTTTGAGGAGTCTTGAATGTCTTTCAGTATTGATTTGTTGAACATTTGAAAAGTTGTATGTCTAGATTCCGTTCTTCATTTGTTTCGATCCTTTCAAAGATTGCTGCATATGGAATATAGCGAAAATAGTGGTAATCCGTAAATCATCACTGTAGGAGCTAGATGTTTTACTTTTCCTAAGAGTTAATTTCCATAGATTTATGTTTTCTCTTTTACCGTTAATGCTGGTATGTTTATATTTTCTTTGTCTTCCCCCTTCTCGTCATGCACCTTCTTACTATTTCCCTTTCTTTTTAATAGAAGAAAACGAAGGCACGAAAAACGAAGGCACGAAAAACTCGTATGTTTTTGTTGCGCAATATAAGTGTTATATAGTTGCTAAATGGTGTTGAGACTTGAAAAGAACCGTAAGGTATAACTAAGTATTGCATAACAGCTTTCATTTTTTACATGCTTAACACTTTAATTTTCTCTTTAATTTTATACATTTATACGTATGTATAGTCCAGTCCACAGGTTAATGGAAAATAGTCTGGTATTACTCAAGTCATGGCAGTAACACCCTTTTTGTTGGCATTATTTACAAGACATGGACAATTGAAACTGCAAGTAGTCGTCCCTTCCTCACATGGGTGATCAAGTTATCCACTTTGAGAATTAGAGTATTCTTGTTTCCTCTTGACTGTTTTATCCACCTTTTATTCAGTTACAAGAGAAGTTGAAGCATGCCTATGAATCAGGTACATGAATGTGAACACCAAAGTTACTCAACATGAAATAGAAGTCTTGGTTACTTTTTTATGACGATGAGACTAAAAATAAGTTGGCGATGATGATGAGAAACTACCTATTTTCTTATATGGGAAAATGGATTTCCCCTTTTTCTGATAATAGAAACTAATAGATCTTTATGAGGCCTACTCATTCATTTTCTAATTTGGGGTTTTTTTTTCTTCATTTTTGTTGGAATTAGGTTTCATAATTTCTTGATCAATGGATTTGGTATTGCTGGGAGGCATTTGGAAGCGTTATTAGTATTTCACAGGAAATTGTAAGCTTTTTCTTATCCTTAACAAGTTTATGTTTGAAGTCTGAGTATTATTTTATTACCATATCTTTATATATTTCTTTCTTGAATTAATGAGGGTAGTATTATTTCTCTGGAAGGGCTCAGTCTTGATGTGATTACTTACACTACTCTCATAAAAGCATTTATCAGGGGATGAAAGTTTGATCAGGTCAGTTACACCCTCGAGGTTGATTGTTATTTCTATTTATTTATTCATGCAAGATAGAGATTTTGTGTTTCACCATTCTCACATTTCCACCATTTTGTTGCTATAGGATATTATGCTTGACCCTTATGTTTGTAATGCTTGCAGGATATTATACAAATCAGACCAAAAAGCTTGATATCACATAGTAAGATATGAACGAATTAGCTTTCATACTTGAAGGTTGTTCTTGTAAGTTATGGAGTTCAATTTAATTTATAAAGTATGTAAATTTTTCTCTATTGTTTCTCCATTGCAGTGGGGAGATTTCTCGTTCGTGAGAAGATGAGTCACGACTGGAGTTTTTTTTTGCTTACATTTCTGATGTTTGTTGGTGTAATCGGATATTATGCCTAACAAACATACGTTTCTAATGCTTGCAGGATTCTATGCAAACCAGTTCAAAAAGCTTGATATCACATAGTAAGATCTTAACCCATTATCTTTTACACTTGAACATTCACTACTAGAAAATGGACCAACAGCCACGGTCTATATTGGCTCTAAAAAAAGTCATATTCACCTTTTTAGCTGTTATTTGTATAACTAATATATTTGCAAGCAAAATAATAATCAAAAACATAAACAATAAGCTTCAACGAAGAAAAGATACACGAAGATGCTTTTTCTTTCACTGCCATTTCTTAAAGGGTTATCATATATTTAAGCTCTCTGGTTTTCTTTCCCCCATAAATCTACTAATGTTTGTTGCTTGATTCATAGCCTACTGCCTACACTTAAAAAGTGCAAAAGTTAAAGTAAAACCACATTACTTGTTTGATAATAGTCAGAAAACCTTTTTGTAGGTATGGTTTCCATCACGATTGTAATGATTTGTTTGTATTTATCAAAACCAGGGATCTCGCATAGAACCAGCTCATAGGCAAAATTCTAAGGCTTATTTACTGGAATGAAGTACTGCATTACCAATGAGTACTTGTATTGAAATATTAATTATTATAGATACGACGTTAATGTTGCAATACCTGTGAGTACTTTTATTTTTAAATATTAATTACTATAGGCACGGTGTTAATGTTCATTTCTATTTTACTCGTAAGTCTCTCTAATTGAGGATGTTATGCGCTTCATTTTATAGGGGTTTGCGTGTCAATTCACTTACTGGAAGTTTATCCCCTGATATGTGCCAATTGACTGGTCTTTGGTACTTGTAAGTGTTTATGTAAATAAATAAATTCCACTTTTAGGCCTATGCTACATCTCATCTATAAGACTATAATATTCTATTTGTCCAACTTTACATTTGTAATTGACAGTGATGTACGAGAAAATAATGACTGGCGGGATCCCCGACAATATTAAAAATTGCAATAGTTTTGAGATCTTGTTAGTATTCACTTTGTTCTTATTATTGGTCTATAAATACTTCTTTGCATGCTTCAAATTTTCTTATATAAATTCAGAATCGTCTTTTCACTTTTAAAGACATCTCAACAATTGTTGAGAGTTTCAGTGCTTTTTGGTTGGGTTCTCATATTATAGCAGAAATATACTTATTTAAAAATATTGTACTTATTTTTCAACTTTGATATTTTGTGATGAACGCGTAATTATGACATTTTTAATATACTCGAACATGTATTTTAGTCATCCATTATATTTAATTTAAGGTACTTATGTGCATTTGTTTGATTGTAGCTATTGGAGATGGATATTTGAAACCAAGTCAAGTAAAAGTGTCTCCAGCAGTTCATAGCACACAAAGTCAAAGACACAATATATTTGGTCTCAAAATCAAAGAATATATTGCATCCAAGATCCTTGAAGATATTTTATATTGAAGAGTTTCCATGAAGAAAGATCTTTACATCACTTAAGGGAATTATATGTAAGAATCTTAAGAAATTGGTTGTAAAATTAGAAGATATTATTATGAAAATATTCTTTACAATTTAATGTATAGTTTCTAAATTTGTACTCTTTCTCCTATAAAAGGAACCCTCCCCCCATTGTAATTGGGCATCTCATATTAGAGTGTAATATCAAAGTTCATAGCAATAAAGGTTTTTATTTCTCTTTTTCTTGTCATTTCTTTTAAGTAAGTAATATGGCAATGATCAAAAGGATGAGTAGTTAATCTTCTTAGCCAAGGCTAGAGGAAGCTCCACCCAATGTAGCCTTAGTATAGAATAGCATTGTATAACTAGAGTAGTTACTTTCCCTTCTTTCGTTTTAATGCATATTCTTCTTCCTACGATCCTAGCTTGACCATAGCTTGGATTCAAGGGAGTAAAGAATCTAAGGAAACCATCTTGTTTGACCATTACAAGATGGTTTGGAACATGGAGAAGATAACATAACCCGCTCTTATCAATCGGACTATGGTTGAATAAGGTAGTTTATGGGTAGTTCCTAATCATAAATCTTTTTTATCTTTTGATGTATTGCATATACCCAACCAAGGATATGTGATACAGGAACTTGTAATTTACTCTAATTATTTATGCTATCTCGCGGGTACAAAGGGTGGAGTGGAATCTAAGCCTTGGTTCTCACTCCAACTCATACAACTCATATTTTCTAGCATTTGTTTATTTCATCTTTTTAGTTCAAAACCAACTCAAACTCATTGTTATTGGATAAAACTAGTAACTCGAAGTATAGTTCGCACCACAAGTCTCTTGGGATACGACCCCGCTTACCCTTATACTTAATGGTATACCGTGTGCTTGCGGGTCTTTTAAGACGTCGGTTTATAATCGATCAAGTTTTTGGCGCCGTTACCGGGGACTTAAGGTGCATTTTAGTTTTTTGAGTTGTTATTTTAATGCCGATTTTATCATTTTTTTTTTCTCTTATCCTCTCTTTTTGATTTTATTCGATCTCGAAACACTTGGTACAAAGAGTAAATATTGTTCATTCTCTTCTTTTAGACTACTATTATTTGGACAGGAACAGTAACATCACCTAATCTTGGTGGTATTAATTGGCTTTTAACGAACTTAATCTCTTCTTTTGCATATGCTCACTTTGGTTTTTAACGAGCTTTAGTTTGTAACGAGTAGGTCCAACATAACGAGCTTTGGTTTTGGTAATTTATTAACATAAGCACGAGTTGCATTTGTTAAAAGTTGCTTTTTATTTCTGTGGGTCCAAGAACTTAAGAACTTAAGCTTTTTATTGCTTTTGTTCTTAAACGTGCTATAGTGGGCCTTAATTCGAACTAGCTCGTGTTTTTGTTACGAACTGTGTTGTTTCTTTTATAATGGGTGGACCAACTTGAAAACGAACTGTTTTGTTTTTTTTTACAAGCTCGGTTTTTGGTTTCAAATGAAACATTTTTGTGGACCTTAAAACGAACTTAAAGCTTTGGTTTCCCATAAACTATTTTCACGAACTCGAGCACTAGTCGTTTTCTTCGAACTCGAGCCCGAACTGTTTTCACGAACTGTTTTTACAAGCCCTAAAGTAGATGTTAGGGAAGATAAAGTTAGTGACCTACAAACATTACTTCATGTGGTCACAGTAAGACCATTTAGTGTTTTTGACGTTGCTTGTTTTACATGTGCTCACAACAGGATGTTATTTAACTTGAGCACGAGTTGTTTTTGTTATAAATGCGAACTTCTTGAATTGTGATAAAAGACTATTTTTGCTAATCTTGATTATTACTCTCCATTGTTGATCAAACAAAAGTCTATTACACTTTGAGAATTTTGGGCATCGATAAGGGATACAAAAGAACGGAAAGCGCGGAAAGTGTTGAAAGCAGAAATACGAAAAGCATAAAGCGCGATTCATTTGATGTGAAAAATCCTTCTTGTGCACCCTAAGTGAATGGGCACTTCCTTCTTTCACCCCCTAAGTGAAGGGGCGGCCACAGCTACACCGGTAAACACTTTCCGTAAGTTGGTACTTCTCAAAACTTGTATCTAGAAGGGGTACATATCCCTACGCCCCGACACTAGGACATATAAAGTTGTGTGGACTGTGCAAATACACGCTGCTCTAATAAAAAAAAATGTTGTAGTTGGATTGACCTATTACTTTGTTTAATATTCTTTTTCATTCCAAGATTAGTAAAGGTAAAAATTGTTAGAGACTTGCCGGATTTCCTCACCTAAAAAGCTTTTCAACAAGTGGGACCACCCATTAGGGATGCGAAGAAATTCGTATCACACAAAAATTAAACGTCTCAGACCTCAAAATAACTGATATTAAAAAAGAGTAGTAAGGTTCCCGCGGGATTTCATCATCCAATGGATAGATGTACCGGACCGGGGTCCAAACACGGGTTCGTAGGATGCGGCCTCAGTCTAGCGCCGTGAAATACTAGATGTAGATTTGCGACGTTACCGTTCCTAGTGCTGACGTACGATAAGGTGACTCACTCGGGTGTAAGGACTGAACATCTACTTTAAGCTAATACTAGCGCAGTGACGCAGAGAAGTGTAGGAACCAAAGCCTTTGACCATCCTACCATTTTGTGAACATAGAAGTATATAGGGGATACCTGTTTATTACTTCATAAAAAACATTGAAGTGATAGATTATACGTTTGATTGATTGTTTACTGCATCGGGTGCCAAATTTTTTTAGCAAATTAGTTTGTGCATGATCAATTGGACACGTGGAGAAAAACATTTAGGAAGCTTTCCAGAATCTTTGCCCATTTACGGGCCACCACCTCAGCCTAAGCGGAGAGGGCGACTACCTCGCCCAGTCAATACAATAGAGAAGTTAGAAGCCCCAGTTTAGGAGGAACATGATCCATCTCGAGTTTTTCTAATTTTGGAAGAAGGTAATTCATCTAGAGTTGACCCAATTGATCTCATTGTCGAGCTAGAAGTCGAACCCCCAATCATGGCTACCGCAAAATCTCTTAGGGACTATTGGACCCCAGTGGTAAGTGATATGCCTTCGTGTATTGTGTTACTAGCCGTCACAATAAACCATTATGAAATCAAGCCTAGTGTGATCCAAATGTTACCTACATTTAATAGGCTTGATTCTGAAAGCCCTTATAAGCACATCCCCGAGTTTAAGAAAATCTGTGCGCTCTCCAAATACCAACATTTTACTAAGGATTTTGTCTGCCTTCGTTTATTCCCATTCTCACTAAAAGACAAGGCGACTCATTGGCTTGATACATTGGCACCAGCATCTATCAATTCATGGGATCAAATGGAGACCAAGTTCAAAGCCAAATGGTTTTCTATGGGAAAAACCCTCGCTCTTAGAAATGCAGTTGTTGAATTTGTTTAAAATGAGAGTAAAACGTTTTACGAGGCATGGGAGATATATAAATATTTTCTTTCACAATGTCCCCCATCATGGTTTTGAGAAGCAACATCTAGACTAGATCTTCTATCGTAGAATAACTTTTAAGAATCGTTATAGGCTCGAATTCATGCATAGTGGCAAATTCCAGGACCTTAAACCTGATAGAGCTTATGAGGAGTTTGAGACATTAGCTGAGAACTCTCAGCAGTAGGATTTTGATCCACATGGAAATATTCCTACAGCCAAAAAATGTGGCTTATACGAAGTGAGTGAGGGAATGACCATCAAAGCCGAATTAGATACTCTTACCCAAAAAATCGAGGCTATGGCTACGAATTAATCTAAGGGTAGTGTGAACCAAGTTCAGCAATAGGGTTGCACCGTTTGTTATGATGTAACCCATGTAACTCAATTGTGCCCCATGCTTAATGAAATGAATGGCAATCAAGAGCAAGTGAATGCCTTGAATAATACTTACAAGAGGCCATTTGACCCGTACAAGCCACCTTGGCAGAACCACCCAAATTTTTTGTGGAAGAGCAACCAACCCAGTTCAGGTTTTGGAGAGCCACAAACCTCAGGTCATAATTTTCCTAGAAATTTCATTTCTCAATCTTATCCTCAGGCATTTCAACAATCCTTTCAGTCATCCAAACAATTTCCACCCGCTCCACCCAAACCATCTTTGGACGATACCCTTACTCTCTTCATGCATCAATCAATACAATTTTAGCAAAAAATGATGCAATTCTAACAATAGACTTTGGTGAATCAGAATTCTACATCCCAATCTATCTCTAATCTAGAAACTTAGATAAGACAATTGACAAATGTATTACATGAGAGACCCCCAGGTAAGCTACCTAGCCAACTTGTATCAAATTAGAAAGGGCCACCAGGGTTTGATATTAGCTCAATCCCAAAATAGCTTAATGCCATTACCACTCTTCGAAGTGGTAGACAAATTGATAGCCGAGTAAAAATGTTTTGGGTTGAGCCAACACCCATTTCTATTGATGATGAGGTAGGTACGAGTGAACCAGTTGTAGTAAGCAACCATGAACATTCTAAGAAATCTAAGGAGTTGCCTACCTCATATATTTCCGTACAAAAGGCACATATTGAGCCAAAGGTGCCTTATCCACAACGCCTTCTTTCGACCAATAAAGGGATTCAATTTGATGAGATATTAGATACATTTAAGCAAGTTCAAATAAATATTCTAGTACTCGATGCCATCATGCTTATCCCTGCATATGCCAAATTCCTTAAGGATGTGTGCACTAGGTAAAGGAAAATCAATGTGCACAAGAAAGTCTTCTTGACTGAGACATTAACCC
Source organism: Kingdonia uniflora (assembly GCA_014058105.1). Classification (NCBI taxonomy): domain Eukaryota; kingdom Viridiplantae; phylum Streptophyta; class Magnoliopsida; order Ranunculales; family Circaeasteraceae; genus Kingdonia; species Kingdonia uniflora. Next base: position 742,097 of record JACGCM010001722.1, read on the forward strand.
CACCTAAGCTTTGAAATCCTGAAAGCCCAACTATCCCATGCAACATTGGAGATCACAAAGTGGATAGGGCGTTACTTGACTTAGGTGTTAGTGTGAATGTCCTACCTTACTCAGTCTATAAGGAATTAGGACTTGGAGAACTCAAACCTACCTGAAAGATACTTCAAATGGCTGACAGGTCAATACGATACCCATATGGTAGCCTTGAGGATATTCTTATCAAGGTTGATACTCTCATTTTTCCTATGAACTTTGTTGTTTTGGGCAATAAAGAGGTAAAGAATCCTAGCTGTGAGATTCCTGTCATATTGGGCCGCCCTTTCCTTGCGACTGCTCATACCATTATAAATTGTTTTAATGGGGTCTTACAACTATCAATGAGAGACATGAAGATCAAGCTTAATGATTTTAATAATAATACTTAAGTCCTTCATTCTGATAACATGGCTGAGCTGAATGTGATTGACTTCCTAGTTTACAACTCGTTCCCTAAATTATTTTTTGTGAACCCCTTATAATCATGTCTTGCAAACTTTGGTGAAGACTTTGATGAAAATTTGATTGCTGAAGAGCTTAATGCTCTACTCGACTCAACACCTATTTTTAACAAGTCCAAATGGAGACCTCATGTTGAACCTCTAGAACCGTCCACTACTTTGCTTATTCCATCCATTGTTAATGCACCCAAGTTAGACCTCAAGCCATTAGCTAAGACTTTGAAGTATGCTTTTTTTGGTGATTCTAACACACTGCCTGTGATCATAGCATCCAACCTCAATATTAACTAGGAAAGTAGATTGTTGGGTGTTCTTGGAAGACACAAATCATCCCTAGGGTGGTCTATAGCAGACTTGTAGGGGATTAGCCCGGCCGTTTGCATGCATCGCATCAATCTCGAAGAAAGTGCTAAAAATTCTTGCGAGATGCAACGGTGGCTGAATCCCACCATGATGAAGATGGAGAAGAAGGAAGTTCTCAAACTTTTGGACTCGAGTATCATATACTCTATTTTGGATAGTAAGTGAGCTAGCCCCGTTCAGGCTGTACCTAAGAAATCAGAGATTACTATAGTTGATAATGAGAATAATGACCTAATCCCCACCCGCATGACCACCAGGTGGCATGTATGTATCGACTGCAGGAAATTGAACACGGTCACAAGGAAAGATCATTTTCCTCATCCTTTCATTGATCATATGCTTGAACGATTAGCCGGAAATAGTCATTACTATTTTCTTAACGGTTATTCTGGATACAATCAGATCTCCATTATCCTAGAAGATTAGGAGAAGACAACTCTCACATGTCCCTACGGGACATATGCTTATCGACATATGCAATTTGGGTTGCGCAATGCACCCGCAACATTCCAGCGTTGTATGATGAGTATATTTTCTAATATGGTTGATATGTTTCTTGAAATCTTTATGGATGACTTTTTAGTGTTTAGATTGTCTTTTAACGAATGCTTACACCATTTAGAGCTCGTGCTAGAACGATGTACATAAACAAATTTAGTGTTAAACTGGGAAATGTGGTACTTCATGGTGACACAAGGGATAGTTCTTGGACATATTATCTCCAACAAAGGGATTGAAGTCGATAAGGCCAAGATCAACATTATTTCTTCTTTACCTCTACCTCGAACGGTTAAGGCCATTCGATCATTTTTGGGGAATGTTGGATTTTACCGCCGGTTCATCAAAGATTTTAGTAAAATTTCTCAGCCCTTGTGCAATTTACATGCTAAGGACACTGATTTCAACTTTGATAACGCATGTTCAGGAGCTTTTGAGAAGCTCAAACTTTTATAAACTTCCACCCCTATCATCCAACCTCCCAATTGGGAACATCCCATCGAGCTCATGTGTGACGCTTCAGATTACGTTGTTGGAGCGGTTTTAGTGCAAAGAGTAGATTATAAACCTCATGTTATTTACTATGCTTGTCGCACACTCAATGACGCACAGTTAAATTGCTCCACCACGGAGAAGGAGTTATTAGCCATTGTGTTTACCTTGGCGAAATTTTGATCATACCTTGCTGGATCCAAAATTATTGTTTACACCGACCATGCGGCCTTAAAGTATTTACTATCTAAAAAAGACGTTAAGCCTCAGTTAATCTGATGGATTCATTTATTACAAGAATTTGATATAGAAATTCGATATAAGAAAGGTGTTGAGAATGTGGTTGTGGATCATCTATCTTGAATTCTCACTGAGGGTGCCGAAGATTTTCTCCCAATCTTAGAGACTTTTCCTGATAAGTAGCTTATGGTTGTCTCACAACTGCCTTGGTACGTCAATATTGTCAATTATCTTGCTACCCGACGATTACTTTCCCATTGGTCAAAGCAAGATAGAACCAAATTCTTGTACGAGGTAATAGTTGGGACGATCCTTATCTTTATAAGTTTTGTTCCGACCAAGTGATTAGGAGATGCATCCCAAATGATGAGTTCCATAGTGTACTCACATTTTGCCATACCTTAGCTTGCGAAGGACATTTTGAGACCAAGAAAGCCACTGTAATATTCCTTCAATCTGGTCTTTATTGGCCTACCCTTTTTCGTGATGCACATACCTTTTGTTCTGAATGTGATAGGTGCCAAAGGACCAGGAATATTTCTCATCGAAACATGATGCCCTTGAACAACATCCGTATAGTTGAACTATTTGATGTTTGGGGCATTTACTTTATGGTCCTATTTCCCTCTTCTCGCGGCTACCATTATATTCTAGTTGTAGTCGATTATGTTTTTAAATGGGCTGAGGTGGTGCCATGTCAAACGAATGACCATAAGCCTGTGGTAAAAAATTTGAAAACCATTTTTAATTGTTTATGCACGCCTCGGGCAATTATTAGTGATGGTGGAAAATATTTTTGTAAGTGTATCTCTCAAAATATTTTGAAAACTTACATTATATGTCATAAAGTTGCCACACCTTATCATCCACAAATAAGTGGTCAAGCCGAAGTATCCAATCGGGAGATCAAAAGAATTTTAGAAAAAACTATTTGAACCGACCATAAAGATTGGTCTGATCATCTTGATGATGCTCTTTGGACATATCGAACAGTTTATAAAACCTCGATTCGTATGTCACCCTATAGACTTGTCTTTGGGAAGGCTTTCCACTAACCTGTGGAATTGGAACACAAGGCTCTTTGGGCTACAAAGGCCTTCAACTTTGAAATGGATAAAACTGAATCACATAGAAAACTTTAACTTTCTGAACCTGACAAACTTTGTCATGAGGCTTATGAAAATACAAAATTTTACAAGGAACGAACTAAAGCTTTTCATGATAAGTCGATTGTTCGCAAAACTTTTGAGCCTAATTAGAAAGTGTTACTCTACAATTCACAGATATGTTTATTTCCTGAGAAATTATGTTCTCCTTGGTACGGCCCTTTTGTAGTTAAAACTGTTTATCCTCATGGAGCCATGGAGGTAGAGGATCCTAAAAACAAAAATATTTTTAAGGTCAATGGCCAACGATTAAAACCGTACTTAGAGTCTTACACTTTTGATGAATAGATAACATTTTTAAATGATCCAGTATATTAGAGCTGATATTATGTACCCCTATAGTACCATTATAAATCATTTAACTATGAGGGTATATTCGTCTCGCTGAAGACGGTAAACTTAGCACTTCTTGGGAGGCAACCCTTGACACAATAAGGTGAGAAATTTTAGTTTTCCTTTTCCATTTATTTTCTTGTTCTCAAACATTGAGAGCAATGATTGATTTACGTTTGGGGGTAGGAAACCATTTTTTTATATGTTTTTTGAAGAAAAGTGAAATAATGGTACTTTGGCAATTTATGATATATTTTTTACGAATTTCCAAACACTTGAACTAATTTTACCTTGACATAAATATTATGGAAAAACCTAAATTTTGAAATTGTACCAAGTATACACTTGAATATTATAGAATATCTTAAGCTAGATGTACTATCTTTTTATTAGCGACTAATTCAAGTTAACTTGACATATTTTGAAAATGTGCACTTCACTGTAGTTTTGCAATTAATACCCTCAATAGATTTTTCCACAGTGTAAGGGAAATTTAGTATTTATGTTAGGAATAGTTTGCTACAATGGAGACAACTGCCTAAGAATAACTTAATTCCTAAAAACTTTTACGCTGCAAGGCTACTCGCATGATTAAAAACTGAAAGAGGAAAAATTATCACCAATCTTGAGTTTGACCATGAACTATGTGAGAGGAGCATAAGAAAATGTTACTTGTGAGAATCATGAGTCTAGGTTATGATGAGGCACCACACCCTAGCAACCTTAGCCAACTGGCAGGGATTGTCGACCAAAAATTCCTTGTTACGGAGGTTTCACTAAGAAACAAAGTACTAAAAAAATAAAAGGCTTGCAAAAGAAGAAGAAAAAAAAGTAAAATTCTAGAAACACGAATTGACTAAGGCACTTGTCGAACTGACAGTTGAATTTATTCCAGCAAAAACTCGACTACCAAAAACTAAGTAAATTATTATAGACAACGTATTAGGCGTAAAGCTATTTTTACTGTAGACTCAAATATAGCTCAAGCAAAATACTTGAATCTCTTTTGAATCTTAAGGTAGTACCTCTAGTTTCGGATAAGCTTAATATATTATTTGGTATACTTGGGAGAATAGCAAGTTTAAAGATTTTTTTATTGGTATATTTTTGTCACAACTAAGTAAGGATAAGTTCACAGAAATTAAGTCATATGTATTTTAAAATTGTTTAAAATGTCATTATTGACTTTTGTGAGTATAGTCACTGTAAACCCCCACAAGACAACACTCGTCCACCAGGCTAAACATGGAGGCTTAACAGCTTGTTGTATATGTTAAATGCAATCGCACTCCCTGCAAAAGTGGCTATTATTTTATTTTACTCAAGACAAGCAAAAGACAAGTTTGGGGGTATTTGATGAGCGCGTAATTATGAAATTTTTAATATACCCGAATATGTATTTTAGTCGTCCATTATATTTAATTTAAGGTACTTATATGTGTTTGTTTGATTGTGGCTATTGGAGATGGATATTTGAAACCAAGTCAAGTAAAAGTGTCTCCAGCAGTTCATAGTACACAAAGTCAAAGACGCAATATATTTGGTCTCAAGATCAAAAAATATATTGCATCCAAGATCCTTGAAGATATTTTATATTGAAGAGTTTCCATGAATAAAGATCTTTTTATCACTTAAGGGAATTATATGCAAGAATCTTAGGAGATTGGTTGTAAAATTAGAAGATATTATTGTGAAAATATTTTTTACAATTTAATCTATAGTTTCTAAATTTAGGTTCCTTCTCTTATAAAAAGAACCCTCCCCCCATTGTAATTGGGCATCTCATATTAGAGTGTAATATCAAAGTTCATAGCAATAAGTGTTATTACTTCTTCTTTTTTCTTGTCATTTCCTTTAAGTAAGTAATATGGCAATGATCAAAGGGATGAGTAGCTAATCTTCTTAGCCATGGCTAGAGGAACTCCACCTAATGTAGCCTTAGTATAGAATAGCATTGTATAACTAGAGTAGTAACTTTTTCTTCTTTTGTTTTAATGCATATTCATCTTCCTACGATCCTAGCTTGACCATAGCTTGGATTTGAGGGAGCAAAGAATCTAAGGTGGAGAAGATGACATAACCCGCTCTTATCAACCGGACCATGGTTGAATCAGGTGGTTCATGGGTAGTTCCTAATCAAAAATCTCTTTTATTTTTTGATGTATTGTTTATGCCCGACCAAGGATATGCGATATGGAAACTCGTAATTTACTCTAATTATTTATGCTATCTCACGAGTACAAAGGGTGGAGTGTAATCTAAGCCTTGGTTCTCACTCCAACTCTTATTTTCTAGCATTTGTTTATTTCTTATTTTTAGTTCAAAACCTTCTCAAACCCAATTTTATTGGATAAAACTAGTAGCTCGAAGTATAGTTCGCACCATAATTCTCTTGGGATACGACCCCGCTTACCCTTGTACTTAACGGTACACCGTGCGCTTGCGGGTCTTTTAAGACACCAGTTTATAATAGATCATTTTGTAATGTTAATCCTTCTAATTTCTTTGACTAGGCCAGTTCGCGGAAATAAGCATAGTGGAAAGATCCCTGAAGTTATTGGTCTAATACAAACACTTATTTTGTAAGTGTTCATATAATCAGTTATGTTATTTTCCTTGTGTTTTTTATGGAGTTTTCTTTTTCTTAGATGTAGAGCAAGTGATTTTTTCTTTATTTCAGGAACTTGAGTAAAAACAAGTTGGTTGCACCAATTCCACCAATTCTTGACTATCTTTCTTATACTAGCAAACTGTGAGTTTTAGATCATTTATACAAGTTATTGCGTAGTCATTTTTTTTTTGAATTTTCTCTAATTACTTGATTCCAACATATTTTTGGTTGATGTTCACCCAGGTATTTACAGGGTAATAGCCTTACTGGGCCAATCCCCACAGTTTGGGAACATGACCAAGCTTAGTTATTTGTAAGAAAACCCCCTTTAAGCAATTTTTGTTGCTAATTTTCATTTAGACATTTCTCTTATTCTACCAATGCTCAGGCAACTAAATGACAATAAGTTGGTTGATTTTGAAATTGGGTGTTTCATTGTAGGCTGATGCAGACACGGATGAGGTGTTTATGTAAGTGACTTTGCTACCTGAGTCAAATGTATGAATCTGTCTTCTTTAGGGGTTTATTGTTTTGGGTTTTGGGTTTTGGGTTTCGAGTGATTGTAATGATTGTACAAATGTGAAATATATATATAATTTATTTTTTTGTAAAATGACTTTAGCCACGGCGAGTTTTGTAGTTAATAGCGAGTATTAGCCATAGATGAAACAGTGGCAATTAACAAGCATTAGCCACAAATATTATGGTGGTGATTGACATGTATTTGCCACAGGACATTTTGTGGGAAAGTTCATAGCCATTGGAGCCATTTGCCACAATTTATATTGTATCCAATGTGCATTAATAGCCACAAAATAGCCATGGTACTACCAGTGGCTATATAGGATTCATTAGCCATGGTCAAGTTCGCGCTTGAGCATTAGCCACACCACCAGTTGACACGACCCTAGGCACGGGTATACTCGTGGTGAATGGTATTAGCCACGGCTAGAGCAGTGGCCACTGACACTAATTCTAGTAGTGAGTTTTACGAATAATCGACTTATCATGAAAAGCTTTAGTTCATTCCTAGTAAAATTTTGAATTTTCATAACCTCGCAACGAAGTTCGTCAAGTTCAGAAAGTTAAAGTTTTCTATGTGATCTGGCTTTATCTATTTCAAAGTTAAAGGCATTTGTAGCCCATAGAGCCTTGTGTTCTAATTGTACTAGTAAGTGGAAAGACTTCCCAAAGATGAGTCTATAGGGTGACATACCAATCGGGGTTTTATAAGCTATTCGATATGCCCAAAGAGCATCATCAAGATGACCAGAGCAATCTTTACGATCCGTTTGAACAGTTTTTTCTAAAATTCTTTTGATATCCCGATTAGAGACTCTGACTTGGGCACTTGTTTGTGGATGGTATGGTGTGGCCACTTTATGAGTGATAGAGTAATTTTTCAAAAGAGTTAAGAAAATACGGTTGCAAAATATTTACCACCATCACTTATAATTACCCGAGGGGTGCCAAAATGGTTAAAAATGTTCTTCAAAATTTTTACCATGGGCTTATGGTCAGCCGTTTGACATGGTGTCGCCTCAACCCATTTGGAAACATAATCTACCGCAATGAGAATGTAAAGGTACCCATGAGAAGAAGGAAATGGGCCCAAAAAGTCAATGCCCCAAACATCGAATAGTTCAACGAAAAGGATGCTGTTCGAAGCCATCATATTACGCTGAGAAATATTTTCGGTCCTCTGGCACCTATGATATTCATAACAAAAGGTATGTGCGTCACGAAAAATAGGAGGCCAAAAGAGACCAGATTTGAGGACTATTACAACGGTTCTTTTGGCACAAAAATGTCCTCCATAAGCTAAGGTGTGGCAAAATATGAGTATACTATGGATCTCATCATTTAGGATGCATCTCCTGATCACTTGGTCTGAACAAATCTTATATAGATAAGGATTATCCTAACTAAAATGTCTAACCTCGTGTAAGAATTTGGTTTTATTTTGTTTTGACCAATGGTCAGGTAATTATTATGTAGCAAGATAATTGACAATATCGACGTACTAAGGAAGTTGTGCAATAGCCATGAGCTGCTCATCAGTAAATATCTCTAGGATAGGGAGAAAATCTTCAGCACCTTCAGTAAGAATTTGAAATAAATGGTCCAAAACAGGGTTTTCTACATTTTTTATCTCGAATTTCGATATCAAATTATTGTGACAAAATAATCTATCGAAGTAATCGAGGCTTATCGTCTGTTTTAGATAATAAATACTTTAAGGCCGCATGGTCAGTGTAAATAATGATTTTGGATCAGACAAGGTATGATCAAAATTTCCCCAAGGAAAACACAATAGTTAATAACTCCTTCTCCGTGGTGGATTAATTTAATTGTGTGTCATTAAGCGTACGACTAGCATAGTAAATAACATGAGTTTTATTATCTACTATTTGCCCTAAAACCTCTCCCACAACATAATCTAATGTGTCGCACATAAGCTCGAAGGAAAGTTCCCAATTGAGAGGTTGGATGATAGGGGTTGAAGTTAATAGAAGTTTGAGCTTCTCAAAAGCTTTTGAACATGTATCATCAAAGTTGAAATCTGTGTCCTTAGCAAGTAAATTGCACAAGGGTTGAGAAATTTTGCTAAAATCTTTGATGAACTGGCGATAAAACCCCGCATGGCCCTGAAATGATTGAATGGTTGTAAACGTCTAAGGTAGAGGTAAAGAAGAAATAGTCTCGATCTTGGCCATATTAACTTTAATACCTTTGTAGAAGATAATATATCCAAGAACTATCCCTTGTATCACCATAAAGTGAAACTTTTCTCAGTTTAACACCAAATTGGTTTGTGTACATCATTCTATCACGGGCTCTAAATGGTGTAAACATTTGTCAAAAAAAGATCCAAACACTAAAAAGTTATCCATAGAAATTTCAAGAAACTTACCAACCATATCAAAAAATATGTTCATCATACAACGCTGAAATGTAGCCGGTCCATTGCACAACCCAAATGGCATACGTCGATAAGCATATGTCCTATAGGGACATGTGAAAGTTATTTTCTCCTGATCTTCTAGGGCAATGAGGATCTGATTGTATCCAAACTAACCGTCAAGAAAGCAGTAATGACTCTTTCTGATTAAGTGTTCAAGTATTTTATCAATGAATGGAAGTGGAAAATTATCTTTCCTTGTGACTGTGTTCAATTTCCTATAGTAGATACATACACGCCACCTGGTGGTTATGCGGGTGGGGATTAGGCTATTATTCTCATTCTCAACTACAGTAATCCCTGATTTCTTAGGTACAAACTGAATGGGGCTGACCCACTTACTATCCGAAATGGGGTATATAATACCCGAGTTTAAAAGTTTGAGAACTTCCTTCTTCACCACCTCCATCATGGTGGGATTCAACCGCTATTACATCTTACAAGAACTTTTTGCACCTTCCTCAAGATTGATGCGATGAATGCAAACGTTCAGGCTAATCCCCTTTAAATCTGCTATAAACTACTCTAGGGCTAATTTATGTCTTTTAAGGATACCTAATAATCTACTTTCCTAGTCAACATTTAGATTGGAAGCTATGATCACAGGCAAAGTTTTAAAATCACCTAAGAAAGCATATTTCAGAGTTTTAGGTAATGGCTTGAGGTCTAACTTGGGTGCTTTAACGATAGATGAAATAGGCAAAGTAGTAGATGGTTCAAGAGGTTCAACATGATGTCTCTATTTAAACTTCTTAAAAATAGGCGTTGAGTTAAGTAAAGCATTAAGCCCTTCAACAATCATATCTTCATCAAAGTCTTCACCAAAGTTTACAAGACATGATTCTAAAGGGTCCTCAGAAAATGATTTAGTGAACGAGTTGAAAACTAGGGAGTCAATCATATTTAGCTCAGCCATGTCATCAGGATGAGGGACATGAGTATTATTATTAAAAACATTGAGTTTGATCTTCATGTCTCTCATTAATAGTTATTAGACCCCATTAAAGCAATTAATAATGGCATGAGCAGTTGCAAGGAAAGGGTAGCCCAATATGACAGGGATCTCACAGCTAGGATTCGTGACATCTTCAGTGTCTAAAATAACAAAGTCCAAAGGGAAAATGCGAGTATCAACCTTGATAAGAATATCCTCAAGTATACCCCGTGGGTATCGTATTGTCCTGTCAGCCAATTAAAGTATCATTCGGGTAGGTTCGAGTTCTCCAAGTCCTATTTCCTGATAGACCGAATAAGTTAAGACATTCATACTAGCCCCCAAGTCGAGTAACGCCCTATTCACTTTGTGATCTGCAAAATTATAAGGGATGGTTAGGCTTCCAGAAGATCAAAGCTTAAGAGGGGTTAATGTCTTTGTCAATAAGACTTTCTTATGCACATTGATTTTCCTTTTCCTAGTGCACGCATCCTTAAGGAATTTGGCATATGCAGGGATAAGCATGATGGCATTGAGTACTGGAATATTTATATGAACTTGCGTAAATGTATTCAATATCTTGTCAAATCGAATCCCTTTATTAACTGGATGAAGGCATTGCAGATAAGGCACATTTGGCTCAAAAGGTACCTTTGGCAGGGAAACGGAAGAGGTAGGCAACTCCTTAGATTTCTTAATAGGTTCATGGTTACTCACTATAACTGTTTCACTCATACCTACCTCATCATTAATAGAAACTGGTGTTGTCTTAACCCTAGGTATTTCAACTCGATTATCAATTTGTCTACCACTTTGAAGGGTGCTAATGGTATTAAGCTATTTTGTAATTAAGCTAGAATCAAAACCCGATGGTCCTTTTGAATTAGATACAGGTTGGCAAGGTAGCTTACCTGGTGGTCTCTAATGCAATACATTTGCAAATTATCTAAGTCTCTAGATTAGAGATAGATTGGGATGTAGAATTTTGATTCACCAAAGTTTGTTGTTGGAATTGCATCATTTGTTGCTGAAATTGCAATGTTTGTTTTTTACCTTTTATTGATTGTTTTTTACTTTCCATTGATTATTGCATGAAGAGAGCAAGGGTGTCTTCCAAAGATGGTTTGGGTGGAGCGGGTGGGAACTGTTTAGATTATTTAAAAGATTGTTGAGATGCCTGAGGATAAGATTGAGAAAGGGGATTCCTAGGCAAATTATGACCTGAGGTTTGTGGATCTCCAAAACCTAAACTGGGTTGTTTGTTCATCCACAAAAAATTAAGTTAGCTTGTATGGGTTAAATGATCTCTTGAAGGTATTATTCAAAGCATTCACTTGCTCTTGATTGTCATTCATTGCATTGAACATGGGACACATTTGAGTCATATGGGTTATATCGTAACAAACGCTCCAACCATGTTGTTGAATTTGGTTCATACTACCCTTAGATTGATTCATAGCCATAGCCTCGATTTATCAGGTAAGAGTATCTAATTGGTCTTTGATGGCCGTTCCCTCACTTACTTCGTATAAGCCACCTATCTTAGTTGTATGAACATTTCAATGTAGATCAAAATCCCATTGTTGAAAATTCTCAGCCAATGTCTCCAACTTCTCATAAGCTCTATCGGGTTCAAGGTCCTAGAATTTGCCACTCGCATGGATTTTAGCCTATAACGATTCTCAGAAGTTATTCCACGATAGAAGATCTAGGCTAGATATTACTTCTCAAAACCACGATGGGGAAATTGTGAAAGAAGACATTTATATCTCTCTCATGCCTCGTAAAACGTTTTACTCTCATTTTAAACAAATTCAACAATCGTATTTCCAAGAGCGAGGGTCTTTCCCATAGAAAACCATTTGGTTTTGAACTTGGTCTCAATTTGATCCCATAAATTAATAGATGTTGGTGCCAATGAATCAAGCCATTGACTCGCCTTGTCTTTAAGTGAGAATGGGAATAAACGAAGGCGGACGGAATCCTCAGTAAAATGTTGGTATTTGAAGAGCATTTAAATTTTCTTAAACTCATAGACGTTCTTATAAGTGCTTTCATAATCAAGCCCGTGAAATGTAAGTAACATTTGGATCGCACTAGGCTTGATTTCATAATGGTTTGTCGTGATGGCTGGTAACACGATACACGAAGGCATATCACTCACCACTAGGGTCCAATAGTCACTAAGAAATTTAGCAGCAGCCATGATTAGGAGTTCAACTTCTAGCTTCTAGCTCAACAACAAGGTCAATTGGGTCAACTCTAGATGGATGACCCTCCTCTAAAATTGGGAAAAATTGAGATTGATCACTTTCTTCCCAAACTGGGGCTCCTAAGTGCTTTATTTTATTGACTGGGCGAGGTGGTTGCCCTCTCCGTTTAGGCTGAGGTGGTAGGCCGTAAATGGGCAAAGGTTCCGGTAAACTTCCTAAACGTTTTCCGCTATGTGTCAAATTGATCATGCATAACTAATAATCAATAAAATTTGGCTCCTGGTGCAGTAAACAATCAATTAAACCTAGACTCTAGCATATCAATGTTTTTTTAAAAGTAATTATTAGGTCTCCCCTATATTCTACTATGATCAAAATGGGTTGGATGGCAAAAGGCTTTGATTCCTATACTCCCCTACGTCACTATGCTAGTACAAGCTTAAAGTAGATGTTCGGTCCTCACGCCCGAGCGAGTCACCTTATCGCACGTTAACACTCGAAATAGTGACGCCGTAAACCTACAACCAATATTTCGCGGTGCTAGACTGGGGCCGCATCCTATGAACCCGTGTTTATACCCCTGTCCAGTACACCTATCCATTGGGTAATGAAATCCTATTGGAATCTTGTTACTTTTTTTTATTATAAGTTATTTTGAGGTCCGAGACGTTCAATTTTCATGTGATATAAATTTCTTCTTATCCCTAATAGGTGGCCCCACTTGTTATAAAACTTCTTGGGTAATAAAATCTCGCAAGTGTCTAATAGTTTTTTACCTTTACTAATGTTAAAATGAAAATAATTTTGAACACGTCAATAGGTCAATCCAACCATAGCAAAAAAATTATTAGAACAGCGTGTATTTGTACAGTCCACACGAATTTATATGTCATACTGCTGAAGTGGAGTAGATAGGATCCCCTTCTATCTGTTAATTTTTAGAGAAGTACCAACCTACGGGAAGTGTTTCCCGGTGAAGCTGTTGTCGCCCCTTCACTTAGGATGTGAAAGATGGAAGTGCCCCTTCACTTAAGGGGCGCAAGAAGGATTTTGCAAGAGCTTTGGCGAGCTTTAAGTTTTTCGTAGTTCTGTCTTCCGTACTATCCGTTCCTTTGTCTCACTTATCAATGCCAAAAGTAACCAAAGCTCAAACGGCGCGTTATTAAGCGGACATGGAGATGTAATCACAGGTTAAAAAAATGCAATAGAACTTGCAAAATCAAATGGGTATTGCAGTGGCATATTCTGGATCTTAAATTTATGCTTCATCTTCAAGCTGCATTCGAGCTTCCGATCTTACCAACAGAGCACGTGGCACAGAAAGAATCAAGATAGGAATGTTAAGAAGCAAATACAACACAAATTTCTCAACCAACACCACTCATCCATGAGGCTGCTCGTGCTATAGGTTGAGAACCGTCTTGTAATAACTTATTTCGTATCTCGGACTTAAAGCTTCATCCTCGACCTCGTCAGCATACAGGAAGTACTACTAAAGACATATTTAATATTCCTCAGTTCGAGTCATCGCTTTTGACCTCCACATCAGCAGTTCGATGTACGCAAGTGTACAGTCATCGACAGAGCCGTTGTACAGCAACAGAGGTCAGGACGTTACATCATCTGGTCAAAGAATATCTTACATCTACTTTGTAATGTCCACCAATAAGAATATTAATGGTCATCAAGCGGTCATATGATGAGACCTATAAATAGGACCAGAGAGCTACAAATTAGAGATAGGCAATTCGATACAAAAGCATCCCTACTCCAAAACTCAGTAGATTCAGAGTGCTCATTGTAATAGCTAGAATTTTCAATATCCTCTCTCTCTTTCTAAAATCCACAAGAGAGGTCGTGGTTTTTAACCTATTCAAAGGTTTTCAACGCTAAACTTTTGTGATAGTTATTATTAGCGTTCCGATTACATCTAGTATAAAGGCTAACTCCAGATCCAGGATTTAGGCTATTACAGGTACCAACTCTGTTCTAACTACTTGAAAAAAGTGGTTGGCAACGACAAATATACTCCACATGCACAGTTATATATATATATATATATATATATATATATATATATATATATATATATATATATCATATTCAAGTTAAAAGGTCATATGGCATTAGCAACTGTGCATGTGGAGTGTATATATATATATATATATATATATATATATACACTCCACATGCACAGTTGCTAATGCCATATGACCTTTTAACTTGAATATGATATATATATATACTCCACATGCACTAATACAATAAAATAATGAAGAGTACATAAAATTTGATGCGTTACAATAAAGATCTAAAATCCCACCAACCTTAAATGATCTCAGCAAAAATATAAGAGGCCACACAGTAATAGTTCAAAAACAAGTAACTATAACAACTTGTTAATGCCACGTTATATTTTATACTTTAACCATATAAGACTGTTACAGAGAAAGAAACTTGTAAGAGCATCCACGACAGTAGGGTGGGTGAATTTAATCCACCCCATAGTAGTTGAGCGTTAAAACAAGGTGAATATCACTTCGCGCAGTTTTGAACTTCGCGGCATCATCAACGTACAAGATCAACCCATGTGTTCCCATCTCAAACGTTTAAAGCTGCAGTGCAATTCTAAACCACGCGTAGTAAGGACCAATAAAGAATTACCACGTTTTTTTTTTTAAAGTAGCCGCACAATTCAGAACCGCGCGTTATCTCCCTGGAAGTTATAGGCAAAACTTTGGTTTAGAACTTTCAAGTGTTATTTCAAAGAACCAAAAATATTCCAAACTATCTTACCCAACCCTTACTCCATAAGTTTCCCAACCCAACCCATTTCCTCCATCATCGATGCCGTTAATCGCTTAAAAATGTCCGGAGAATCTAGTTTGCGAACGAGGTATAATTTTTCCAAAACTAAACGTAACGTAAACACCAAAGTAAAGTGAAGGTGTAAAGAATTGGTAACAAATATTTGGCCGTTACAATTGACGTTGGACAACGATTCCTCCCCAACGCTCAAGGAGTTGAACCAAGTAGATATCCTCCCGGATGGCTGGGTCCATATTTGTGTTGGATCAGAGGAAATGCCAGTAAGTTTTGTGTAAATTTTAAATATTATTAACGTATATTGCAATGTGTTCGATGAAATGCCTATATGAAAGTCTAACGTGTTAATGCGTTATTTTTGTTAGAACCGAGATGAAATAAAGTACAGGGGATCATTGGATAAGGTACTAAAGTGGTACCAATAGATTGTGGGGTACCCGACGTTGAAGAAGTTGGTCGACGATATGGGTTTTGAGGAGTTTTGCTCGATTAAGGCGGGAAACTCTGATAACCGTCTCATTCATGCTCTCATAGAACGGTGGTGGCCTTCCACCCATATCTTCCACTTCCCTTATGGGGAACTGGGTTTCACACCGTTAGAATTCATCATGCTAATGGGATTAAAGTTTGGGACAGGTTGCAAACTCCTATATGACGAGAGGTACTCCAAGTAAGAGGAAGCAAAAAAGATGTACCTAGGGATCACAAGCACTGACATCAGGTATGGTAACATTACTCTCGCCTATTTAAAAATGTAGAATGAGCATTTGAATCTACGTTTCAACAATTGCGACCCACAAATGGATATCGTGCATACGAGGGCATTTATTCTATATGATGGGTAATCTTTTCTTCTCAAATGGTAGTACATCTCTTCGGGCGGGTTATCTTGCATCCTTAACCGACTACGATATTATTGGTGCATCGAGTTTTGACTGGGGTACGTCAATTATGGTAGCTTGTATCAGGGACTAGATGAAGTCTCAGTTTTGAAGGATGAGAAGGTGAAGAAATCAATCACCGAATTCTAAGCGATGTTGGAGTTCTGGTTCTTCAAGTACTGTCGGGTTGGAATGTATCTAGTGAAGGTACAAAACTTTAACTATATTTATCGCCGTATGGGTGCATGGAGAGATGAAAGGGCTAGTACAGGATCTGAAATCCATCACTCTTTTGCTGTGATCAGAGAAATGATAGAATGGAAGGACATAACCAACATAGATTGGCAACCATGGCACAGGTCTAAACAATTAATCCATCCAGAGGTAAGAGTTGCTTCAACACTGAGCTTCCAGAGGGTTCCATTAGTGTCAGTCCTATATGGGCACAGTACGCTTTGGTATTTAGGAGACCGGTGTATGCGTCAGATGACCGGGCATGATAGTGTGCCCTATGACCCCCCCTCAAGAGATTATGGAATTCCCAAGGTACGATCAAGTGTTATATCAGGGTCTAAGAGATGTAGACTTTAACGATGGTCACAATTATCTTGTTTCAGATGTAGATTACATGATATATTGGCGTGTCGCTCATCTAAATCCCAAGATCGGTTGCAATTTAGTAAAGAGGGCCAGAAATATATAGATGGTCGGGCGTGATCAAGTGAGGCCTGATGTACACTTGCCACCTACATCAAGTTTAGCTATGTCATTACAGGTGCAAGACTGTGGTGTTCAGGCGACCGACAATCCACATGATATGGGATGGTTCATGGATATGGCGGGAACGAGCGATCAGCGTAGACGGATACCGATCCTGGTGATGCAGGTACCATACCCGTGTCCACCAACGTATAATATGGATGAGCTGTGGAATCAATCCTAAGGAATACGGTATGCGGCATATGAAGACTCGAGGCAATATGTTGACCGCACGGCCGAGTTAAAGGAGGAGCTGAGGCGGGCACAAGCGGCCATCCGAGAGACTAGCCGAGATGTCTATTTTTTACCAGACAGAGCCGATTGTGCAATATACCTATGATGGGAGTCTCGCACATAGCAGACACACCCGCAAAATAAGGAGAGGACATCCTAGTTAGCCTTTCTTTTATTTAGAACTTTGATTTATGTTTTGTTTAAACTATGTTGAGTATTAATATTGTTTAAACTATGTTTTGTTTAAATTACGTTTTATTTAAACTATGTTTTGTTTAAAATATACTTTAGTATTAATCTTGTTTAAACTATGCTTTTCTTAAACTATGTTTTTAACATCGGGTCACAGGAAATTTATTATTATTTAGGCAAACTTGTTGTGCAAGTTACTGAACAGCCATATTAACGACTAGTTTTATTTGTGAACTTGTTGTGCAAGTTACTCAACGGTCATATTAATGGCTAGTTTTTTTTGTGAACTTGTTGTGCAAGTTACTTAGCAGCCATATTAATGGCTAGTTTTTTTATGAACTTGTTGTGCAAGTTACTCAACGGCCATGTTAACGGGTAGTTTTTTTTTTAACTTGTTGTCCAAGTTATTCAACGACTATATTAACGGCTAGTTTTTTTTTTGGAAACTTGTTGGCCAAGTTACTGAACAACCATATTAACGGCTAGCTTTATTTGGAAACTTGTTGTCCAAGTTACACAATGGCCATATTAACGGCTAGTTTTTTTCATTTATAAATGTCATTCATCTTCTATACTCTCCTTCCTTTTAATCTTCTCCACTTTCCTCCCTCCTTACCTTACAAACAAAACCATTATGTCATCCTCAAGCTCCCAATCTAATTCTTAAAACCACTTATAATCCTCCAATACGAACCAACAAGGAAACATATTTCATCCTCCATTCGGCGCATTTGATCCGTCGCAAATGCCTAACACTTCCCAATATCGGAATCACCATGTTCACCAACTATTCCCCAGCACTCGATAATTAATTTCAATCTCAAACCCATGGATATTACCCTCATTACCCAAACCAAGGATATTATCCTCAATTTGATGGGTATACAGGCTCGTACCCTCAATCGGGGAATCTATATTATTCATCTCAAGCCGGTTTCATCGGTAGAAGTTTGAGTACCACGCCGATGCAAGGTACATGGGGTTTAAATTATTTAATTCTTAATACATCACCGGTAGCATCTCCGGTTGTCTCTCCGGTCATCTCCAAGGAACTCAATCCGACTCTCACGAGAAGTAATACGTGTGAGAAGGCAAAGTCTATAAGAAAGACGGTATCGACACCTATTATAGTTGAGGATGTAGTTGAGGCTGAGGAACTCAATCCGGTTCTCACAAGAAGTAATACGTGGGGGAAGGCAAAGTCTAAAAGAAAGACAGCATCGGTACCTATTATATTTGAGGATGTAGTTAAGGATAAAGTTGATCACGTCAAAGAATGATATAAGAACTCCAAAAATTGGTCGTCCGATGACTTCGTGAATCTTACACACGCTTGGTCCTAAGTGTCTCAAAACCTCGCTACCACGAACAATAAAAAAGGCACTACATTTTGGCTCAAGATGCGTAATCAATTCAACTCCTTCTATGTTGACCAATTGATGTGGCGATCATACAACGGTGTCAATTTTGCGTATAAGGGGCGGCTCAATAAGGAATATTCAATTTTTAGAGCCATCATTCAAGACCTTGAGAGCCGACATTTAACCGGTATTGGAACGGCTGACTTTATAAGTATTTCATTTATTTTTCTCATTTCATTAATGTTCAAAGGTGACTCATACTCTAAAGATTTTTCTAACCTAATTTTTAGGAATGTATGGTATACGATACATTCGCACAATTATAACACAAACCATTTATACTTGGGAAAGAGTACAAAGTTTTAGAAATTTGCCTGAAATGGTCAAAAATTCATTACATCAGGCAACACGGCTACAGCGTCGATAGGAAGTCAAATTTTAACGATAGCCTGGGTAACTCCACCAATATTGATCCTGAAATACCTACATTTGGGACTTCAAATATCATAATTCTAGATGATTCTATCGACGTGGATGCACCACTATATTCTTGTAGGGATGTACGACCGGACGGCAAAAAAAATACAAGGTAAAAGAAGCGGCAAAGTCAAATATAGGTTATTGGTGGAAGAAGATGTTTGAGACAATGACCAGCATGATGAAGGCATAGAATAAGAGAGACGAGCAGAAGAAAGAGGAAAAGGAAGCTAGAGCTAGAGCACAGAAGGAACAAAAGTTGGCTAGAGAGGCTGAGATTCAAATGAGGCATGAAATGGAGCTAATACAAAAAAAAGTAATCGAAGATGTGCATATGGTTAAGGTGATGATAACAGACACAAGTAACCTACTACCGGCACAAAGGCGCTGGATGAAGAAGCAAATTAAAGAATATTTGAAGAAGTTGATGGAGCAGTGTCCAAGTGATGACGACGTTTCTAGTGATGAAGATTGATGTAATCTATAACGTTAATAGTAGTTCTTAAAATCTATGTAATTTCAATATTTCAATAAAATTGTTATTAATCGTACGTAATCCTTAAAATATACTTCAATCAAGTAGAGAAAATACATTACAACTTCAACATAAAATTTGGAAACAAAATACATTACTTTAGAAAATAAAAAAACAATGATGAAGACTACTTTACTCTGCCCATTTTCGATCCTACAAATGCACGACAAGTTCATCTCGTAATTGGAAATGAGTACCTTCATTTCTAATTTCATGAACCTTCTGGATGTACTCTGCCATAATGTACTCTGCTTCTTACTTCTTTCTTACACGACCTAAGATTTTCTCCTTCACTTTATTTCTACAAAAACAATAAAACAGAAGAAATATGTACAAAATCATAAGGCAAAAAGCAGTAAACTAAGTTTCTTTAAAGTGTTACTTGGTAATTTTTCTCAGAAACTGGTAAGCTTCAACAAACCAATTTCTTACCATAAGAGTTGCAGTTATTTGGCTGTTTTTGTGTGTAAGTTTTTTTTAGGTTTCTTAAGTACTATCTACTTGTCCTGTAAGTTGATATCTTCTTCTCATGCACATGTTATCAAATGCCTCCATGACATCATCATCACATACTCAACCTCTTATTGCAGATTGTTACATTTTCTACAACTAATACTGGGCTAATTTGTTAAACTTAGTAAACTTAGCAAAAATTATCTATTTTTAGCCTAAATGATGTTCAATCTTTTTTTTATTCAATAGAGTTGCATTCACTGCAAGTTATACTTTGTTAAACCCATCAAATGTGCCTATCCTAATTGATGTTGTCACTTGATTTTTGTGGTATATGTAAATTAGGTAGGCCTTTTTTTCTTTGTTTTTTGCTCATGGCGAGCAGTACAGGTAAGGTAAAGATCCCATGGCTCCTTTTATTTAAAATATACTTCAATCAAGTAGAGAAAATAGATTAAAACTTCAACATAAAACTTGGAAACAAAATACATTACTTTAGGAAATAAAAAAAATGATGAAGACTACATTACTCCGCCCCTTTTCGATTCTACAAATGCTCGACAAGTTGATCTCATAATTAGAAATGAGCACCTTCATTTCTAATTTCATGAACCTTCTAGATGTACTATGCCATAGTGCAGATCGCGTATCTTGAATTTAAGTCCTCCATCCAATTCTTTACGGATGTTCCAAACTTGGGATCAATGTCCATTTGCCAGATGTAAGTATGACGTTCATCTTTGACAATCATATTGTACAGAATTATACATGCGTACATAACATTTCCTAGATCACCAAGTTTCCAAAATTGTGCACCGTGTGCCAATATTTGAAACCTAGCTTGTAATACCCCAAAAGAATGCTCTACGTCTTTCTAGAACGCATCTTGCATCTTTGAAAAATGTCTTTCGGCATCGTTAGACGGATTTCTTATGGTTTGAATAAGTGTTTGCCATTTTGGATTGACTCCATCCACTAAGTAATACCCCATAATGTACGGTAAAGTGCATATATTATAATTACATGGCGGCGCAACTCCATTAGACAGGTTATTGAAAAACTACCCTTAATGCAAGACGTTCACGTCATTGTTAGAACCGGGCACCCCAAAGAATGCGTGCCATATACAAAGATCTTGTGACACAACCGCTTCTAAAGTCAACGTTGGGATTTTTTATACCCGGTATATTGTCCTGCCCACCCGGTAAGATAATTCTTCCATTTCCAATGCATGCAATCCAAACTACCTAACACCCCCGGGAAGCCTCGCGATCCATTCACTTCTAAAAAGTATAATGTATTGTTGTCATTGGGAGATCTAAGGTATTGATCTTTGAATTGTGCTATAATAGTTTTCAAAAAAATTTCAAACACAAAATGCCCGTAGACTCCCTAACCTGAAGGTATTCTTCTTGGGCGTCTGCGCTTGTACCGTAACATAACATGCGAAGTGCGCACGTTATCTTTTTGTGCGAGGATGAGACCATCATCTTAGCGGCATTTTTTTTTGAATAAAATAGGGGTTTGAAGAAAGTATTTGATCATAAATATGTTGATACACACCTTTGCTCATACGGAATCGGCGACAAAATAGGATACCTTTGAATCTTGGGTTGCCACTGAAGTAATCTCGATAAAGGCAAAACTCCCCCAATTTATGATCACGGCCTTTTCGCCTGTCAATCCTTCCCATTTTACTACATCCCCACCTCCGTGATGATGTCGCATCTTGCTCTTTTTCTTCTGCTTTTCCCATCTCAATTATAATCTTGCTATACTCGTGCATCGTCTCAATTTTATATTAGAAGAGCTCTTCGCTTCTAGATGATGATGAAGATGATGACTCCAAAGATGAGAATGATAGGACAGACATGAGTAGGTTAGCCAGAATTTTGTCAGACATGATTCAGCAAAATTTATAACAAAGGAAGAAAGTTGAGTTTTGAGATTTAAGATAAATGAGTTTATTGTAGAAGAGTAAGAGAGTAGAAGATGAATGAGTTTTATAGATAGGGAAAAAACTAGCCGTTTATACCCGTTGGGCATCTTGCTGAAGAAGTTTGATCAAGGAAAAGCCAAATATGGAGGATAACCAACATATATTTCATACAGGCTCTTGCTGCGCAGTTCTGAACTGCAGGGCATGAACTAGCCATTTATAATGGCTTAAATCTAAGCCATCCACATGTCTCCACCTCAAACATTGCCTATATGCGTTGTTCAAAACTGTGCGGCATGAGGACCTATTAAAGCCTGGCAAGTATCATCATCTCATTGGCTTACTCCCTACGCACAGTTCTGAACGGTGTGGTATCAATCGACAGAAAATCTACCCAGAGGGTAGATAATCCACGGGTGGACACGTGGACAATTAACCTAGCTACTGGGAGGTGGATTGGTTGAGAAGAGGGTAGATTTTTTAATCCACCTTGCCACGCCAGAATTGACCTAGCTACTGTGGATGTTCTAACTGTGTTGTACAATCTTGAGAACTCACTTCCTTGAGCACCAAACAATTGTTCCTATTTGCACCCAAGTGTCTTGAGATCAAAGAAGAAGATAAAAAATAATAATAATAGAAAAAAAAAATTGGCTAAAAACTAACAACTAAAAATTGAATGAACCTTCGCAAATCCCTGGTAACGGTGCCAAAAACGTGATCGATTATAAATCGACGTCTTAAAAGACTCAAAAGCGCAAGGTGTACCGTTTAATACAAAAGAAAATGGGGTCATATCCCAAGAGACTTGTGGTACGATTTATGTTTCGAGCTATTAATTTTATCTAATAAGAGTGGTTTTTGTGTAGATTTGAATTGAAGAAAACAAATTAAAAGGTTTTAATACAAGGCGGAATGAGAACCAAGGTTCGATTCCACTCTACACATTATAACCACGAGATAACATACTTAATTAGAGTATGTCCCAACTTTCTGCATCGCATATCCT
Source organism: Kingdonia uniflora (assembly GCA_014058105.1). NCBI lineage: Eukaryota > Viridiplantae > Streptophyta > Magnoliopsida > Ranunculales > Circaeasteraceae > Kingdonia > Kingdonia uniflora. Next base: position 765,072 of record JACGCM010001722.1, read on the forward strand.
TGGTCGGCTATATGCAATGCATCATGAGATAAGAAAATATTCATTGGGAATTGATCATAAGCCACCTTACTCAACCATGGTTCGGTTGATAAGAACGGGTTATGTTCTCTTCTCCATGTTCCAAACCATCTTGTAATGGTCAAACAAGATGGTTTCATTAGATTCTTTACTTCCTTAAATTCATGCTATGGCTAAGCTAGGATCGTAGGAAGAAGAATATGCATGAAAACGGAAGAAAGGAAATTAACTACTCTAGCTAAACTGTATTATTCAATACTAAGGCTATATTGGGTGGAGCTTCCTCTAGCCTTGGCTAAGATGATTAGCTACTCATCCCTTCGATCATTGCCATATTACATGTTTTAAAGAAAATAATAATAACAAAAGAAAAGAAGAAGATGAAGAAGAAGAAGAAGAAGTTTTATTGCATATTGAACCTTGATATTATACTCTCCAAGATGTCTCTCATGGGTGATATTCCCCTCATATTTATAGAGTATACGAAGGGTTACAAAATATCACCATTAATGTAAAATCCCTTAAACAATGTCTTAGACCATGCATATATATTATAACTCATGAGAATAATCTCTACATTAAATTAAATTCTCTTCAATAGTCTTCGATGGGCCTATGGTTGACAACTTCAAATGAGGATCATTGTTAGAGTGCATCACCCTTGTTATTTGTTGAAAACTGAAAAAATATATGACTTGTTTATCATGTGTTTGATTTCTATAAATACGAGCAAAATCACTATTAGTATCACATTTATTTAATAAATGACTAGGTAGATATAAATTTAAGAGTTGTATACATAAATATTGCGTGTCGATCAAGTCATTCAAATGAGTTGAAGACAAAGATCAGCATTCTTACTACCATATTTTTTTGGCAAAAATTGAGATGTTGTTCGAATGACTTATAGGTCCATTCAAACGACTATCGTGACTGTAATGTCCCAGATTTTCTGGTTATTTTATTTATTTATTATTAAGTATTATTATTATTTTTCCCCACGTTAAGTTCCGTACATGTATTCCGTATATATTCGGCATGTACTTATTCATCCATTATGCATCCATTTATTCCTTTCGGCAGGTTTTTTATGTTAGATTCCTTTTATGAAGTTTCATTGGTACGGTGGTTATTCGGAGGAAGAGGTGGCGTTGTGGCCTTGGGAACCCTTAGAAGGGTTGGTGGTGAAGTTTGTTTGATGTGTTTGTGGTTTGGCGTGGTTCTGGTGAGCCGTTGAATTGGCCGATAGGCTTTCGGAGTTTTCCGGGCAAAGATTCATTTTCGGGGGTTTAAGCACTTTGGTGGCCGTGAGGCGGTGGTGTTGGTGGTTTGGTATGATTCAGGGGTGTCCGGGGTTGGCCGTTAGGTTTTCAGGGTTTTCCCTTATGCAATTTCTATTTACAATCAGAAAAGATTCCCTTTGTTCGAATATTTTTTAATTTACTCGAATATTTCATTGCAGGAAAAATATATTCAAATATTTTTTTCTTACTCGAATATTTTTGTGCAAGAAAAAAATATTCGAATATTTTTGAAAATATTCGAATATTTTTTGATGAATAGTAAAATCTGCTTTCCTATTTTTTTGCTAACCGGATTTTGGGTTGTTTTAAAACCTATTCTCTCTCTCTCTCCTCTCCCAAAATCAACCCAAATCCTCCCCTCACCTCCAAACTCTTGATCCAATCTTCCCCTTCGATAGCGGAATCTTTGTCAAGCTTTGCCGCGATCTTCACTCCTATCCTTGGTTAGTAATTCTTGATTCCATTTTCGTCAATTTCTCTCGATTCGGTGTAGGGTTTGATTTCTAGGGTTCGTGATGGTGGGTTGATATTGGGTTTTGTGATTGGGGTGATTGTTGAGTTGAGGAGTTGTGATTATTACAGGTGCTGGATTGTTGAGCTGTGGCTTAGGGTTTACGATTGTCACAGGTGTTGGGTTTGATTATGGGTTGCGATTGTTAGAGGATTTGGGTGTTCGGAGGTGGTGTTTGATTGGGTTTATCACCAGTGTGGGGCGATGAGGTGTGATTGATTCTTGGCCGGTGGCGGCGATTTTGTGGGTTTATTTAGGGTTTGTGACTTGGGGTTTGCGGCGTTTACGATTATCGCAGGTATTAGGCTTGGTTGTTGGTTGTGATTATTGGGTGTATTACTAATTTATGGAGTTGTGATGGTTGCAGGTGTTGGGTTTGACGGTGGTGTTATTGTTTGGGTCGTTGCGATGGCTGCGGTATTGCGGTTGGGTTATTCTGTGATTCGGGTGGCGTGCAAGATGCTATCCTTGAAACTTCGGGTTGCTTGATCAGATTGATTCTGCTGGAGCATTACATTGGGTTACAGGAGAGTTTTATCTTCCCGAATAACTAGATTATTATCCTGATTTATGAGTTATAGAAATGCCTAGTATAATATGTTATATCTGTGATTAGGTTAGTATAAGGTTAATTACTGAGGACACTTTTACGGGTTATCTGTTTAGCATACCTTAGGTGAGAGTACTTAAGGGTTTGATAAGTTAGTAAAACCCACAACAATGTGAGTTTAGTTATTAGATAGAACCCGTAGGTTATAATTAGTCAGAGGAGATTATTCTCTGTTGTCGTCGATGTGACGATGACTCTTGAGATTCCTTTTAGACTGATTTCATTAAGGGTGGTTATCGCGACTCTTTTCTTCGTTGAGGTTGAGAACAAAGGCATTTCTCAGTGTGTTGCGACGCCTCAGCGTCGCTCTATATATATATATAATATATTGAGTATGGTATTGTTGGCTAGTTATTAGGGTACCCAGCTTGTTTTAGGGTACTAGTAACTAGGTTTGGCTATTAGTGGAGATGTATGGACGGCACGTGGTTGAGCTGTTATCCTTATGAGATAGTGTAGTTTAGAGACTATAGTTCTCACCTTATAGTATAGCACCTTGGTTAGTTTAGTTGTTGGACCTGGTTCCTGAATAGTCTTTTGGGCGACATAGCTTCAGTAAGACATGGTCTTTGATTTGGAGCTCGTCCTCTTGCCTGCTATTGTTTTGATTAGTTTTAGGACTAGTCTAGGTGTATTCTGTGTTCTTGAGGCCAGGTCCTTGAGCACTTTCATTGTGATTGGTGGGTGTTTGGAATGTTAGATTCCATGTGGGAGTGTGGTATCTCCTGGACTGTTTGTTGTTGGTAGTGAGCAAACGGCTTGTCTGTGGTGGTTAATCGTGGATGTTAAACTTCCGATAGTTTGCATTAGGATTGTTTGCTTATCGTGTTGTGACACTTATTGTCCTCATGATTCTTAGAGCTAATAGAGCCTACTCGTAAGCCTTCCTTCCCCGGGATGAGGCTGTTAGGGCTGTGTTCCCTTCCGTCATCTAGGAGGCAGTGAGACAGCATGGCGCAGTGAGGTACGCAGCTAAGCCAGGTGGTTTATGAAGTTGTACGCCACCCGAGATGTTGGAATGCGGCTGAAACCTCCTGCTGAATCCGGTTCCTGTGCATCCGTGTTGGAGACTTATGTACATGATTAGGAAGATTGTGAGGCAGTTCTGTTACAGGGGATTGTTGACTACTTGTTGGACACTTGTAGGTCACCCCATGAGTACTAGTCTGTGTTGACAGCCAAAGTACTGTTGTACTTGATGGTAATCATATTGCTTTGAGGAATCTTAGAGACTAATGTTGTTTTGATGTCGTGACGGTTAAGTTGCTGTTTCATTTAGGTTCAGATGGTACAACTGAGTCACTGGAGGGCATCTGTGTTAGTTTTGCTTGCCACGCTCTGAGGCAGGTGGTTATCTTATTGTGTGCTAGCTGTGTTAATAGCAGTTATGTTTCAGTCTTTAGGATTTTTGCTCATATCCATAGATAATATATTCTCTCATTATTTTACTACGATCGGATACATAAATAACTCCGCATCGGTTGACCCTCAAGAGGTTCAGGGATTCCTCAATTGGGTTAAAATAGAAGGTGGGCCTAGGATGGATACTATTATACCTAGTCACCCATTCAGGAGTGTGGGATGGTATGAGACATTATTTATAATCCGGTACAAAGCTTATCTTGGTGGTTGAAATGTCTCGGAATATAAATATAGTTCGAATGTTGGCTCTGTGGGATTTGATAAATTGATGTAATATCCTCATAGTCTGGTCGAGCTAGTGCAGTACATCGTACCCTTATATCCAACAATATCCGGTAAGGTAAATCATTTTTCAGCAGTTGTCAGCCCACTTTAGTCATGGGGGCTAGCCCTTTGGGTTGACATCTCTAAAGCATCCTGCATCATCATCATCATCATTATCATCATCATCATCATCAAGTATATCATTGCATCTCTGCATACTTCCAATTCGTAGGTTCTTCTGATAGAAATCCTTAACCCTTTCTGCATTATATTTAATATAGAATCTTCTGCACTTGGGATAATCATACGATTATCGCATTCCATCATATCATCATCATAACATATCATTGTATTGGGATAATTATGGGATTATCCTAGTTCCTCATATTCTTCTCTGCTTATTAAATTCATCTTCTCCTAATTATTTTGCGGTGTAATTAGATTCCTCTTCCTTCTGCATAATCCTATCTTCTCTACATCTATTCCTCCCTCTTCTGTATCTGATTTAATTTATTAGGTTGATTGGTCTGGTTGGCAATTGTGAGCTTTAGGCTGGTATTGGCTGTGGGCGATCTCGTTCAGCTTATGATAGCTTCGGGGTTGTGCCTGGTTGGGGTTTGGATAACCCTGTTGGATTATTGTGAGCCGAGGGTGTTTACCCTCGTGTATAATTGTATTTTTGAGGTAGGTTAGTCGCTTGTGGTGCTGAGGGCTACGGTAGTGATTAGAATGTAGTTAGTAGTCCTTGGGACTAGAGTGTAGTTATAGTCTTAGCACTCCTTTGCTCGAGATGTGTATGTATAATTATAGTATAGTTACATTTAATCATTAGACTAGTTATGTACCTATTAGATACTTATTAGGCATCCTGTACATATTTAGATATATATATATATTGTTTATCGCTAGATATTATTATATCCTATTATAATTATTATATCCATCTCATTGGTTAGTATAATCGTTTAGCTATTCTTGGAAGTTAGTGAGCCCGTTGTTTGCTCACTCTCGCATCCTCCTTTCAGTGGCAGGTTGTTTCAGGTTGTAGTTACTGCTGTGGTGATCTTTGGGGAGCTGAGCTAGAGGCTCATTCTCCAGTTATTACTGTCAGGCTTTCTGCGTAGAGGTTTGTAGAATCTTACGTTTAGATTTTATTATCTTAGTCTTCCACTATTTCTGTCTTTCCTTATTACTCTGTTGTGATACTATTGTGAATGACTGGGCTAGAATTTTTCTACGGCTCGGTTGTTCGTGGGGCGAATCTTTGGATTCCCCGACCTGCATATCCTCGAATCACAGTAATAGGTCTAGCTACCGATTACTGGATTTTGGGGCGTGACAATAACTACTTCTAAATTTAGGTCATTTTAAGGGCAATTTGGTCTTATATTGTAGCTAGGATTCTTGTAACCTATTTAAAGGAGAGAAATTTTAAATACACCTCATTCTTTAATTGGCTCACACTAGTTTAACCTCACCCCACTTCTATTTCTCTAAGTTAATTAACACACCCCATCTTTTTTTTAAATACAAAATTAAGTATTAATAAACATCAAAATTGTCATCAAACTACCAAATCCCCGTAGATTGAAATTTGAAAATTATTGGTGTTGAATGTATACAAGTTGAACCACCTTTAAAAAATTAAAATCGCCGAATCAACATGGCTTAGAGATATATTTTTTTTAACTCTAATTCCTTAAATTTATTTCTCTAATTGTTTAATTAGATATATATATATATATATGACATCTAAATTATATAAGTTTGAAAATGCATTTTTTTTTTGTTCTTTTCTCATTATTATGCTAGAGAGTAGGAATTAGGTAAGGGTGAGCGTTTAGATTGAAAAATTATGTTTTTATTTTGGGGGATTAGTTGTCTTTGAATATTAAAAGGTGTAATTAACTTTAAAAGACTATGGGATGGGATGAGCTTTTAGAGTTTGGGGTGTATTTAAAATTTCTCTTATGGACAAGGTTAGGCAATGTGAAAAGGAGGAAGAGATCTAAGATATAATTTGGAATTTGGGTGTTAGGAGTAATTCATTGAAATTAAATTGAGCAAATAGAAGTACCTATTAGGAAATTATCCCACTGATTGTGTTGCCTACCTACACAGCAGAAAAGTCTAACAAATGAAAACCAATAAGTTTTCCTCCTTTACATACAAACCCTAATCTTCAACATCTCTCATAAACTTCAATAGGCATCATCTTTGGTATGTCCTAAATCTAATTATCAAGCCCGGCCCCGGGTATAGACCTTTAAGGCGACCACCCCGGGTATAGACCTTTAAGGCGGCCACCTAGGGCCTCTAATTTTAGATGAAAAATTGGGGCCTCCTAATATCGTAGCCCTCATATGTTTTTGGGCCTCAAAAATACCCCATGTTCTTAGTTATTTGGATTTGGGACTCATATAATATTGAAAGTCTGAAACCAGCCCAATGGAGAGTTCTTTTTTAATCTGGGCAGACTCTCCCTCTTAAGAACGATTCAATGAAGATTGGTTTTAATGAACTCCTCTCTCTCTCACTCTCTCTCTCTCTCTCAACATAATAAGTCAATTAGAGACTATATTATGATTATTTCAATGAAGAATGGTTTTAACCATTCCAATTAGAACCCTTTCTCGCTATTCTACTCCATAATTGTAAATTTGTGATTTGTGAGAATTGAGAAATTGTGATTGTTGCGAGTTATGATTCTTTTATGAACTAGAGCTTGATCGAAATTAAGTAAGCAATTTTTCCATCTTGTTGTTGAATCTCTTTGTTTCATATTTTAATTGTGCAAGAATTTTGAAATTGGGTTATTCTGGTAGCGGTAAAATTGGGGGTTTTCTTCAAATTCAAAAGATATGTTTTATTAAATTATCAAACACTAAAGTTGATGAAGATTTGGGGTTTCCCTAATCAAAACAAAACATTGAAACATATATTAATTTTGTGCTTGTGGTTCCTGTGTGACTGTGTTGTGCAAATAGTACAAAAAAGATGTGAACATCGAGTAAACCTATGATAAATTTAAGGCTAGTGAGTTGAACCTAGTCTTTATATCTCTGACTTGTTAGTATTTATAATGTTGCCTAACAATAGACATCCTTCAGGAAGTTCAAACAGGAAAAAAAAAAAAAAAAAAAAAAAAAAAAAAAAAAAGTAATGCATTAACACAATCTCAAGCTGAAGATATCTTCAAAGTTTTTGGTAAAGACAAATAGATAGAAAGTTCAGTTGAACATGTTATAAGTGAAGAACATCTAATTGATGAACTTAATCTACCTTTGAGTGAAGAACCTCTAATTCAAGAATAACCTAATCCACCTTTAAGTGAAGAACCTGATGAACCTCAAAGAGAAAATGACAATGAAAAACTAAAATAGGGATCCAGGAAATTGAAACAAAATTTCTCAAAATGTTAGAGACTTCTTAGTAGGAGAAGGTCCTATAAGAAAAATTGATTTCGAATATCCTTATCACAACAGTGCTAGACATTTCTCTTACAAACATTTTATGAGACGCTTAGAAAATTAAGAGAAAGTTGATAGGAGGTGATTAGTGTATTTAATTATTTTAAACAAGGTATATTACTTTTGTTGCAAGTTTTTTAAAGAAGACAAAAACATGACCCAATTATCTACTGGCAGACTTTTGGATTGGCATAATATTGGTCCAAGGCTTAAAAATCATGAATCTAGTAATGATCACATCAAATGCATGAGTAGTTGGATTGATTTGGAAAGAAGATCAAATAAGAATAAAACCATCGATGAATATGCGTAATAACAGCTCAACAAGGATAAAGAACATTGGAGACAAGTATTGTTTAGAATACTTTATGTGGTAAAAATACTTGCTAAAAACAATTTGGATTTCCGTGGGGATAATGAGAAGTTTCACCAAAAGAATAATGGAAATTTCTTAAGTATCATTGAGATGATTGTTGAATTCAATCCATTGATGCAAGAACACATTCGGTGGTTTGATACTAAGGAAAGTCAATACCATATTATCTTAGTCACAAGATCCATATCGAGTTTATTCAATTGCTAGCAAATGAGATTAAGAGTGCAATCATTACAAAGATCAAAGAAGCAAACTATTTTTCTATGATACTAGATTGCACTTCAGATATTAGTCGTGATGAACAAATGACTATTGTAATACGTTGTGTAGATGTTTAAAAAAGTCTGGTAAGTATAAAAGAGTTCTTTTTAGGATTTATAAAAGTAGACGATACATCTGGGCAAGGACTTCTTACGGAGCTTATTCAAGTATTGAGTCCAATATATGAAAGGGATACACAAAAGCGTGCAAAATAGGGTACTTACGGCAAATCCTAGAGCATTTTATACGCCTTGTTGTTGTCATAACTTCAATCTCGTACTATGTGATATGGCAAATGCTTTTGTAAGGGCTATATCTTTTGTTAGAGTGATACAATGGATATATACATTGCTTTCATCTTCTACAAAGCGGTGGGGTGTTTTCAAAGCTAAGGTAACTCATGTGAAGGGTCTTACAGTTAAACCATTATCACAAACATGTTGGGAAAGTCGAGTTGAAATTGTAAAAGTAATAAGATTCCATGCTCCACTAATAAAATCTACTTTAATTGAATTAGCAAGTACGAGTGATGATGGTCAATTAGTAAGTGAAAAGGATAGTCTCGCAGAATACGAGATTAAAACTTTTGAGTTCTTACTTAACATGATTATTTGGTACAATTAATTATCTGTTGTCAATGTTATTAGTTTATCTTTTCAAGCAAAGGATATTCCAATAGATGTTGCTATCACTCAATTAAAAAAGTTCATCAGTTCTTTCCAAAAGTACAGAGAAATTTGATTTGAGGAGGCTATGGAAGAAGCTAAGAAGGTTGTAGTTGACATGAAGATAAATCCCGTATTTCAAAAAAAAAATGCATTATTCGAAGAAACAAACACTTTGGCGAGAATATAAGTGAAGATCGAATATTATCACCTGAAAAATCATTCCGGGAAGACTACTTCCTCCGCATAATTGATTAAGCTTTGATGTCATTTAAGGTTTGAACAATTTAAGATATACGAAAAGACTTTTGGTTTTATGTGTGATGTGGTGAAGTTATGTTTTATCCATAGTGGTCGCTTGAAGATAGGCTGCAATATGCTTAAAGGATTTTAAAGTCATAATATGGATTCTAATATTGACGGAGAAGGCTTATATTATGAATTGTTATTTTTTAGGGACTGTTTACCAGAAGAATTAAAAACTACATTTCAAATGCTTAATTATTTGAAGTACTTGGAACATTGTTACCAAAATGTATGGATTGCTTATAGGATAGTGCTAACAATTCCAGTAACCGTTGCATATGGAGAAAGAGCATTTTCAAAGTTGAAATTGACCAAATCATATCTTCGATCAACCATGTTGCAAGAAAGATTGAATGGGCTTGTTATGCTATCAATCGAAAAAGATATGGTTGAAAAAATTGATTATGATAGCCTAATTATTACTTTTACAGCAAAGAATGCAAGAAGATTCAAGTTTAAGCAAGCGCCAATTCCAAACATAAGAGACGAAGCATAATTGGAATTCTTAGAACTATAAATGATGTTTAGTAGTTTTTGGTTCCTTTATGATAATATGTTATGGCTTTGACTTTATTTGCCACTTTTGTAAGTTGGATTTATCTATAATATAAATGAAAAAAACATCATATTTTGTTTTCGCTTAAATAATGTTCTTATAATTTTAGTTTGTTCATACATATTTGTGAAGCTACATATGTATATGTATGTAAGCTTTTTTGAGTGATCATGTATTGTTATATAGTTGATTATGTGTAGGTTTTACTGGCAATGTGGTATCCATTATAGATTTATAAGGTTTTTTATACATGATTCAGCAGGTTTAGTAATTGTTAAATGTCCATTTTATAGGGGAAACTCTGCCGAAATTTTGGTAGAAGTTGTAGGTTTGTTGTCTATTCTTTACTTTTATAGATTAATCTCATATTGTACAAAACTGCTTTTCATAATGTATTAATGTGATTTTTTTTTTCTATATAGCAAAAATTAATTAAATTGTATATGTTAAAAAAAAAATTATTCGAGGGTTGCAAAAAAATAAAATAAGGAGGGGGGCATTTTTTAAGTTTCGCCAAGGGCCTCCAAAACTACAGGGCCAGCCCTGCTAATTATCTCCTTCAAATTTGTCTTTAGTATTGAAAATTATGATTCTTAATTGCGTTCTAAACCTAACTCTTTCATTCAAATTTATTCTTTGTATTAAAACCATAATTCTTAGCTGCATTGTGTTTGCTCTTCTACATTTTAAAATTTGTGTAATGTAATGTTTGTGGCTAAGTGTATAGTTTTCGAGCGATTGAATTGGAAACCATGAATTTAAGTCTTTGTTCCTACTCCAATGAAAGTTAAAAATTGTTAGTAAAGTATTGCTTTCTACTCTTTGTTGATCGGGAGTTGAAATTCAAAGATCACAATTTACTCATTTTTCTTTGTTTTAATTAAAGTCAGAGATTGCTTCTTCTTTTTTAGTAATGTGCTTGCCTTGTGTTTCATACTCTTAAAGGGAGTTTTATGTGCAAAATCTGAATAAATTCTATGGAGAACGACTTAGCCAAAAATACTCTACCACAAATGGTTGCTAAAGGTGAAGAGATTATCGGTAACAGGAAACTACTTCCACCACCGATAAAAAAGATTCCAAGTCAAGAGGAGTTGTTTTCATATGTTTCTGAGTTTGCTTCATCACACGGTTATGCAACATCAATTTGAGACTCGAAAAAAGAGTAATTTAAATTGTGATTATTGGGAGTGATAGAGGAGGTACCTATCGCAATAAACATAATATTCCAATGGAGATTCGTCAAAGGAAAACTGGTTCTAGACTTACTGGTTGTCCATTTCAAATTATGGGTGTTAAATTGATGAAAGGATCATGGGTTATGAAGATAAAAAATGGCACACATAATCATGAAGCATCTGATGACGTGTCAGGTCATCCTTCTTTTTGTCGGTTCACGAAAGAAGAACTACTAGAGGTTAAAAGGATAATTATGGCAGGCATACCTCCTCGAAAAATACTTATAATGCTTTGTCAAGGTAACCCAAATATTCGAGGAATAGCCAAAACTATTTATAATGCGAAAGCTAAGATTTTGCGAGAAAAACTAGCAGGTAGCACCCCAATATAAGCGTTAATAGAAGAACTTAGTGAAGGTGGTTTTCTATACAACATCCAATATGATGGAGACGATCGACTAATACATATATTTTTTTGCACATCCTACTTCAATTAAATTGAGCAAGAGCTATTCAACTATTTTTGTTATGGATTGTACCTATAAGATGAATAGATTTAAAATGCGATTGTTAGACATTATTGGGGTAACAAGTTTTAACTCTTCATCTAAAGATTCGAGGAACTGTCTAGTTTGTTCAAATCTCACTTTGCATTCAATAAGGATCAAGAAGTTAGAGTCGATGCCCTTTTCAACATTCGAAAGACAAAAGTGGAAACACTCGAGAGCTTTACCAAACTATTCCTAGATGAATCCCACAAAATCGTTAACCTTGATTGCACCAATGTTGTTTTAGCCTACTCTAACGCCCTCCTAGACTACAGCTGAGTCAAGGAGTATATCATCCTCCATAAACCAAAAATACTCAAAGAAATGTTGTCCAAAGTTAACGACTACATCGACCTTGAACGCATCTGTCAAAACAATCGGCAGGGACAAACCCAAACCAACAATCACAACAAACATCGACATCCGATTACAACCATGGTCGCTCACGTTTATAACGGGATCGATAACTAAAAATGTGGCAATAACGAAGAACAATCTAATAGGTTTTGAAAGAAATGCATGATGTCAGTCCTCCCCAAACTCAACGTCTCCATCGATACTATTTAACTCATTATCCAAGCCGACCAAATATGACGAACATCATACCTAATAGAAGTCAGAAAAGATGAACCATATTATCAGAACCACAAATGCAACTATCATTCAACAGATAATTGTCACGCTTTACAACAGTCGTTTAAGATGATGCTCAAAGAAGGATGACTGCACCAGTATATTGTCGACCTCCCACGCTATCTTGATAGGTCATATCTCAAAACCCAGGCTGCCCCGAACAATGGAAGAAACAAAGTACATATCTTCCAAGCTAACATGATCGAAGTCAATAACATTGACAGTAGTCATACCCGTAGCAAGAGGAAAAGAGTCGAAGATTGTTGTAAACTTACCTGCCAATAAAAATTACCATCCTCTTACCCGAAACCAGCCAGCATCCCAGACCCGAAGGTATATCCTTCATCAACTATGACATCTCACATGTCAGATTTCCCCACTCAGATCCGTTGGCCATCATGATAACGGTCGAACACATCATCCTGCATACGATGCTTATTGATATCGGAAGCACAACCAGTGTCCTTTTTCTCCAAACAGTCAAAGCAATGCAAATGATAGACCATATAACCCCAGCCAATGTTGAACTCAAAGGTTTTAACGGGTCCATTGAGGTAGCATTCGGACGAATCAGCCTCCCAATCACCTTAGGCCCACTAAATTTATAAACCAGCTTCCTGGTCATCGATAAGAAATATGATACCTTGGCATATTGGGTCAGTACTGGCTACATACCATGAAGGCAATACCCTCAGCCTGCCACCAATTATTACGGTTTACCACACCGAGTAGAACCTGGGATATGAAAGGGTCCCAACGGCTAGCACAATCATGCAAACACCTAGAGATCGATATAACCCAAAAATTGATCAAGCCATAGTAATCACATCAAATTTTCCTCACCAAACCGTCGATTATCCCCATCAAACCATCAACCATCGAGCCCATAGTTTATATCGAACTCGATGGCCCCAAAAGAAGAACGTTCATAGGGAGTTCCTTAACTAGCAAAAAGAAACAACAACTGACATCTTTCCTTTAAGCTAATAGAGATGTTTTTGCCTGGACATTCTAGGAGATGCCAGAAGTCGACCCTGCTCTTGCCTGTCACTGACTTGATCTCGTACCTAAGTGTACAATAGTCAAACAAAAGAAATGTAGCTTAGCCCCGAGGATTCGATATGTGGTTAATCTTGAAGTCGAAAAACTCTAGCCACAGGTTTCATCCACAAGGTTAAGTACGCAGACTGGATCTCGAATGTTGTGGCCATTCCTAAAAAGAATGGCAAAATCAGAGTCTGTGTCAACTTCACCGGCCTCAACAAACATACCCCAAAGATAATACTCCACAATGCAATAGTAGAGTGTGAGCGCTACTCGATGATAGACGCCGCCTCCAGTTACAACCAGATACCCCTTCTATCCGAAGATCAAATCAACACATGAAGCAAGGCCTATATTGTTTCAATGTCTGCCCATCGGGTTTAAAAACCAGGGGGAGACCTACCAACAATTGGTCACCTTAATGTTCAAACCATGTTTGGGTATATTAATCAAAGTCTATATCGACGGCATGCTTTGCAAGAGCCTCTACAAAAGCACTCGTATCCAAGACCTGAACGAAGTTATTTCTATACTTCGATCATACAAAATAAAGTTAAACCCCAATAAGTGCCAACTCGGTGATTCTTCATGAAAATTCCTTGGCCACCACATCAGTAAGAGAGGTATTGAGATCAATCCCACGCAAATCCAAGCCCTAATCAATATGTCATCTCCCCGAATGAAGAAAGACGTACAGAAGGTCACTGGTAAAATTACTGCCCTCAATTAATTCATTTCCAAATCATCGGACAAATGCATCTGGTTATGCTCTCAACTCTGCGATCAGGGGGGCCACAAAACCATAAAAGAAAAACCCAGGCATTGACTAGACAAGAGAATGCATACAAACCTTCAACAACCTTAAGACTTTCCTTGGTAAACCACCAATAATGAGCACTCCAGACGAAGGCGAACTACTTTCCCACTATCTCGTAGCTACAAATAAATCTTTTAAGTTTGGTCCTTATACAGAAAGACCAAGGCATTGAAAAACCAGTATACTTTATCAGCAAAACATTGAACACGGCCAAAACTAGATATATAAAACTCAAAAATTTCCTACTTAACCTAGTCTACACTTTCAGAAAGCTCAAACCATACTTCCAAGCACATCAAATCACGGTGATCAGGAGCTATCCCCTTCGAGAGGTCCTCGCTAAAAAAAATCTGACGGGTACAATAATGGTTCGTCAATCTCGACAAACATGACATCACTTTTGAGAAGCAGATATCCCAGAAAGGCCAAGTCGTTGCCAACTTTCTAGCCGATTTCCCGGCCAAAGACTCCGATTGGGAAGGGCACGAAGATGAAATCTCAAACAAACACACTGAACAAACAAACACATGGAACCCTAATACAGTTGGAGACAATTCACCGATGTCTCAGCTGGCCCAAATAGCTCCGGAATAGGTATCATCCTGGTCACTCCTTCCAACGATTGTCTCGAAAAGGCAATCAAGTTAAACTTTGAGTGTACCAAAAATGAAGTCAAATATGAAGCTTTAACTCAAGGCCTCAATATGGCCTTCAAACTGAGCGTGCCCAAGATAGTCGTCTTCACTTACTCGCAGCTAGTCCATAGATATTATACCAGAGAAAATCAGGCAAACGGTCGAATGGCTGAATATTCAAAGCTCGACCGCCAACGCAAGGATCATTTTCCTAAATGATCTTCAATAACACATTACCCTCGGGGCAAAAATAGACACGCTGACGCTTTCGCCTATATTACTGTAATGTTAAGCCAATCCAAACCCAGAAAGCTCAACATCGAAGTACTCGAACGCCCAAGTATATACCAAATGGAAATCAATACCATCAATACTGGGGGTGAGAGTATCGATACCGAAGACTGGCATACCCCTTTCCCAGTGTATTTTAGCAACAACACCCTATCAACTGACCCGAAGGCAAAACACTTACTATTGGAGGACTGCCGAAGGTATACTATATCCTCAAAGGAAAACTACACCAAAGGACCCCAAATGGGGCACACCTCAAATGTATATCCCAATAAGAAACTTCCCCCATCATTACAGAGCTGCAAGAAGGTAGATACAGCTCACATACCACAGGAAGATCTATGGCCCTACATACAATAACACAAGGATTATTCTAGCCGAATATGAAGAAATAGGACAAAGACTATGATAAGCATTGCGATCAGTGCTAGCTACACCGCCACGATATCAAGAACCCCTCACAAGATCTCCACTGCAGTTAAGTTTCTTGGCCATTTAAACGATGGGCCATCGTCCTTGTGAGCCCGTTCCCAAAAGCTTTGGGTAAGAGAGAACATGTCCTCGCGGCCAAGGATTACTTTACCAAATTGGTCGAAGCAGTACCGTTATACAGAACAAGAGAAGAAAAAGTAATTAAGTTCCTGTGGGAGAACATAATTACACGATTTGGATGCCTTCACATGATCTGATACGACAATGGACCATAGTTGGTAGGAAACAAGGTCAGAACATTCTTGAAGAAGTACAATATCATAATTTCTCCATCCATGCCTTACTACCCATAAAGTAATGGCCAGGTCGAAGCTATCAACAAACCATAGTCGTCGGCCTTAAGAAACGTATCGATAACAAGAAGGGACGATGGGTACCAGAGTTGCAACACATCATCTAGGCTAATCGCGCAACACCAAGAAAAATGATAGGTTGTACTCCATTTATACTCGCATACGAAATTTAAGCAGTCCTACCAACTCTGCTCAAAGTCCCTACAAGAGACCCCAAACTCCCTGACGAAGAAAATGACTTTCAACACGCCTATAACATGCTATGGATTGACGAGACCCGAGATCGAGCCCTGACTAATCTTGGCCGATACCACAACTCACTAAAGAAGTCATGCAACAAAAGGGTCTGCCCTAAAAAAATTTGCAATCGAAGATTTGGTCCATCGAAGAGTTACCCCCTCCTCCAAACGCAAGAAAATTGGTCAAATCTTGGGAAGGACCATACTTCATATATGACAAAACAGACAAGGGATCATACTATCTCATGACCAAAGATGAAGAACCTCTACCGAATCCCTAGAATATGATACAATTAGTCTCTTACAATAGAAGACGACCTCAGATACTTACCACAGTTATAACTAAAACATGGTTAATCAATAAACAAACCCATTTTTTCTTTGAACCACTATCATTTCGCCTGTCTATCTACAAGAATCCATCCTCATTAACTTCTTGAATCGTTCAAACTTAGAGAGTATTCAGTGGCATTATGGTCCCCTTAGAGAGTTCCTCGCCTTCCATCGTGTCCTTTAACCTTTGGGCAAATCCCTTCTGAGCTTTTTTGAAAGAAATCAGCCAAGTATGAGCCTAAAACAGCAAACCATCAAGATTTCAATATTCATAGCAGAAACCTCGATGAAGAATTTAACAGGCTGCACGGCACATTCTTACCTATCTCATTGCCACTTCAGCACGGCGCCAAGCATCCTCAGGATTAGACATGCACAACTGTACCATCGAATTAGTAGTACTTGGGCAGCTTCCTCCTGCTCAGTCATGAACCTATAGGCTTCGGACAAAGTTGGTACCTCTTTTATTTGCTCATGCATTCTTTTTCGAGGCGCTGAACCAGTCGCGTACAAACTCAAACCCTTTCCAGCGTTCTGATATTTCCCCTTCTAAGTTGCCCGAGTCAAGTTTTATGGAGCCGAGGCCTGCCTACCTAAGGTGGGTGAGACACTTGCACTGGTATTCCCCCACTGAGCCCTCAAGTAAAAAGTAGTCTTCAGTCTCGTCAAATTGTTATAATCTATTGTACTCGAGCCTTCTTGGGGAGCAGTAGTAGTTTTTTTCTTCGAAGGACCTACTGAACTCAAAGGGACTTTGAGATGGGTGTCAGTCTTTTTCGTTTTCCTCCGTAACAGCTTCAACCTCGGAATATCTTGTTTATACGATTGTCGTTCTCGTCGATCAGATCATCCAGATAGTGTTAGGTGTTGTCTGGTACTCCACTTCGAGGCCCTACATAGCACACATATTCAAGATAAGAACATGGTCGAAGTTAAACACTTCATAAGGTTATCAAATAGAACTTAATAGGATTAAACACCCTATCTTTTAATGCGAGCTCCTCTTCTCCCATGAAGTACTCGTAGTGCCCCTTCACCACTACCAGATCCTTATCCCACCAGCACCCAGTCGAGCATAAGTCAAGCAGCCAAGGTTTATCAAGATGACATTGTGTGTGAAATGCGCCTACCTTCGGATTACCCCTCTTCGAGTAAAAGGCTACGATGTCCTGACATTCCACAAGATGCCTGCCTTCGGATAAAAAATTTCTATTCAAGGCCCCGATGACTTCCACCATCTCATAAAAATTGTCGTTCATCTGGCAAGGCGCGACATCCTAAAAGTTCAGTACCTCCTTCACAAGTCATAGAAGGGGTAGCTGCATGCCCAGCCAAACCTAGCCTCGAAAGGCCATAATTCCTTTGGCAGGCTCATCCTCGAAGGACCACTTTGGCCCATAAGGAATTAAGAAAATCCCCCACCCAACCAGGTCATGTCTTTACAGAAACTGACCAAGCCTCGCTCGCTCCCAAGGGGTGACATTTGCAAAACTGATGCCATTATCCTCCGTCTCTTTCTCACGATCCTCATGACCACTCCCATCATCCTCCCTATCCCCCTCATCATTTTTCTCTTCGCCTTCGCCTTCGTCCCCCATAGGATCGTTCCAAACTTCATCCTCGTCACTCTCCTCAGCAACCCACGCCCTTCTTCGGCTTCGCCTTACAGAATTGACGTCGAGTTCCATAATCGCAAGGGGAGTATCAATTATAATATGCAATTTCTCGAGGTTACTACTACTTTCTTCCCCTTAACCCGAAGTACCTGCCACATTCAGTACATCTTCGACCTCATCCACTAACATCATCTTCAAAATTTCATGGGTATGCATTAACACCCTATAGAAGAAGATAAAACAAGTTAGCTCGATATATTCGAGTTAAAATCCTCGACTACACCATCCCTTAGTGCCTGCCTAAGTATTTCCCATCGAATCTTCCAAAATCTAGCCTCAAAGGTATCACACCCCGCTGAATTGCCTACTATTCTACCCCACCATCACATCATTTCACCTCGAAGCTAATGTTTGAAGGATCTAAAACATAATTAACTATTCAGCCCAACCTTCACTTACCCTACCCAATCACCACCATCTCCTCCAAGCCCCGGCATCTGCCATTAATGGCGAACACCAAGCCTTCTCTCCTCTATTTGACAACAGATTTCAAAGGCCCCTCTATAACAATTTCAAAGGCCACATCTGAGAGAGGGCAAAAATAGTAGCCTACTTGCAGCCGACGCAAGAACGAACTGGATAATCGAAAACTCCTAAGGAACTCGAAGTCTACCGTACTTATAAGTCTACCAAAACTTCAACAAACCTACCGTTGATGACCACTAAAGCTTCGACCATACTTCAGTCTGGCTTAGCTCCTGGTCGAAGGAAAACAACCCAACGGACAACTCTGACAAAACCGACCTCATTACAAAACAACTATAAATAAGGATACGCTTGTAATTTGACCTCTCTATGGTGACATTACCTTTTTTATCTTCTATAAATAGGGAATGAGCGCTACCATAAAGAGGTTGAGAGATTTTTCCACACACGCACCCAAGAGAAGATCAGACACCCTTCAAGCGCTTTTTAAACCTTGAAGTGTCAGTTTACTCGAACCTATATTGGAAATCTCACCCATTTATATGATCTCACCTTAAAAATCCTCACTAGAGGTCGTGGAGGAACCCCATTCTAGGACTCCACATAAGTGTATCTATTAGAACCTCCCCCTATTTCTATTAAGTATACTTGTTAAAACCCCTAGTCAAGCATAAACGCAATGGTGTAAGAGCTTAATCGCCCCTCTACGAGATTAGGCCCCTACAAGTGTCATTGTATGTCTACCGATTACTAGATTTGACTCGATCATGAGGTCATGACTTATAGTTCATCGATTGCCCTTATTTTTGGAATTGATGTTTTTTCAAAAAATTTGGACAATGTTGACCAATAAGAACAATTGATGAATTTATATCTGATCCCTCATCATCATTAAAAACATATGAGCAATCAACCTCTTTGGAAACCTTTGAAGGTAGAGAGGAAGATGAAGATTTAAAAGCTAAACTCTTTCACAGGGTTTTCTATTTTTATTTCAAGTTCAAATATGCGTAGTTTTCCAGCTAATATGTTTGGCTTCAATTTTTTAAGATATTGAGTTTCCTCAATAGCATCACGTCTGGATCTGAAGCTCTTAGATAAAGATCTTAAGACCTTGAAAACAATTTAAACATTAGAATAGGCTGTTCCTAATGCTGCACTAGTATTGACAATGTTATTTAGTCTCGCATCGAACTCATCAAAAGGTTCATCTTCACTCATTTGAATATTCTCGAATTGGAAAGTAAGCATTTGTAGCTTGTTTTCTTTGAATGTATCATCACCTTCACGAGTTTGAACTAAAATATCCCACGTTTCTTTCGATGTGGTACATGCAGAAATGTGTCGAATCTTAGGAGATTAACAACTAAAACCCATAGGTATGGATAATCTTAGGAGAAAAACCCGAAGGTCGCTACTGAATCGTTCAACAGCTAAAAATTCTCTATTAAAACAAAATTACAGTAATTCAATTACTTACAGACTAGATTAGCATATCCTGTGGTTACCTCTCTTCTAATCAAACTTCTTGTAATCGATTCCTCGTTCTCGCAACCCCTTGCTTCAATCTCCCGTCAAAGCATTCAAGTTTAAAACTCATAAGTTTTTCAAATCAAGATTAGGTTTTCTAATTCTTGGATTGATTCAATTTGATTTTTACTTTGCATTGAATCACTCGTTGAATTCTCTCCTCTCTCTAAAATCTCAAGCCCTAAAAAAGTTAGCTTTGGAAGAGATAAAAAAAGATACCTTTTATGAGAAAACTGAAAACCTGTACTCTGTTCGAATATAGAAATAGTCAATTTTAATAGATAGGGTTCTATTGGAATAGAACAAAGATTTTATTCGAACAAATAGAGTTCTGCCTAGTCTATTTGAACAAAATAAAAAGTTTATTCGAACAAAACAAAAATTATATTCGAATAAAGAGGATTCTGCCTGGTCTATTCAAACATAACAAAAAGTCTGTTCAAACAGAAACCTATTTTCTTCAAAAAAAACATAATTTTTTTTGAACTTTTGTAAAATACTGACGGGCTAGAGTTTTTGAGCAAAGAGGTACAAAACCAACATACATGTTCAGTATCAGTCTGGCTGTAGTTGCTCCACGTGTACTCTCTGAGGATGAATAACCATGAGATAGTGCTGACACCTATTCTAGACACAAAATGAAACCAATACCAAATATGGATGTTTCATTATCTAAAAAGGCCTCGGTGAAATTTAGAACATCATATATCCTTATATCCTTGTATTGGACCACATCTTTAACCAATGTGGGACTAACTTGATCCACCAATCTTAACAATCTCCACCTTGGATTGGATTAAACTTCGTTAGTCCTCCATCCGTCACCACCGATACGATTAGATACACCCGCCAATAATCTTTACCTTGGTTTTAGCTCCCGTGGTACACCATCTCACCTGAGATCCATATGCAACGACTTATCTACTTTACCAGAACACTGCGTTTTCTCCATACAACCATGTTCCACCCTAAGCACTCATCAATCATAGTGGACGATGTTCCTATCCCAACCATCAGCTCTGATAACAATTGTTAAGAAACTATGGGCAAATCAAAACCCGGAAGCACACGAGATAACAAGAACGTGAAGATCACTACTTTAACCTGTAGAAGATTTAAAACCAAGAACAATAAATGCATACATAATTTCAATAGAGGTGGAAACCCAAAAGGATTAACACCCCACCCCCCCCCCCCCCCCCCTCGACAAACACGGCGAATTTATTATCAAACAAAGGCTTACAAGAAGTTCCAGAGATCTCTCAACTTCACATCTAACCTTACAGATAATCCCGAGCAATAAACCCTAGAAAGAAAAACCCAAGAAATCTCTCTAGATTAAAGCCCTAAACTTCTCCATTTTTTCTCTCTAGATCTTCTCTCTAATGGAGGCTTTGAAGAACATAACCAAAGTCTAAATAAAGCCCTAGCTTTATAATAGACAACACATAAGACTTAATCCCAAAATATGCTTCACAATGCACTTTAAACGACCCAAAAATAAGTTACTGTCAACTTCTATTCGAACAGGGATATTTCCTGTTCGAATAGATTCAAGTTTAACTCCTTCTGTTCGAATAGGAAATATCACGTTCGAATAGAAACCAAAAAACACTTCTTTCTTCGATTTTGAACTGTAAACCCCAACATACCCAAGGACAACTTGGACCACCAATCGATCCCGATTGGTGGTCCAAGTTGTCTGTGTACCAGTGTATGCACATTGTGCAATCTTATACATAGCTTATACAATTCTACTGCTGCCTGATCGCCCTACTGTCTAACATTGAGGACGAAACTACTGTGAGTACTAATACCAAGATTGTACACAATTTTAACTTTCGTAAGTAGGAAGGGAGTACTAAGTATAAAATCTCAGGAAGTTGGGTCGCCGACAGTGGGTTTGATAAGAGTAAGGGACTCAAGTCGGAGATTTAATCGGGTTCAACTAGGACAAACAGTCTAAGCGCTTGGAGCTTAAATTATTGAAAGAGGCTACTTGATCGTTAGGAAAAGTATAATGAAGGACGCAAACTAGATCCTTCAATTTGATATTTCGTTAAATTTTGTGTATGACCTTATATTATTTTTCCTGTGATTTTAAAAAATATCATGTTACGTACATGTTCTGAGCTTTAAAATTAAAGAAAAATTTTGACTTTGGCCCCAATTACAAACTAAAAATTAGCCTTTAAAATACCCCAACTTCATCACATATTCCTTTTTGACCCAAAATTGCCTTTGGCTACAAGTCAACTTGGGTTGACCCAGTCTATTTTGGTTGTTTCCCTCTTTTGTTCCTCGCGTATGTATATCATTTTTTTTTTCTTTCAAAACATAAAACCAAATGAAATTTTTTTAAAATCTTCCCACATTTCCACCTCACCACGTGAGGAAATTAACAATTATTTCATTTTATTTTCCGATTTTTTCTTTTTTTTAAATGCGAGACACTTGAGAGGCAAAAGAGGAAAACAAGTACAAAAAATAGGGTCAACTAGGTTTGACTTGCAATCAAAAGAAATTTGGGGTCCAAAAATGAATATGGGTAACTTGGAGTCTAAAGGCTAATTTTCATTTTCTAGTAGGGGCCAAAGTCCAAATTTCTCAAAAATGAAAGAGGTGTACAGATAGGCAAGCACAAAAGCGAGTTGATACTTTGAGCTGCAGTGTATATCAAAAAAGGCGAATTTCCGCAGGAATCAAAAAGCACAGATGCACATACTATATACTTGTGCAAAGACACATGACATGGAGAACATAAAAAAAAACGTAATAAATCTATCCAACATAAACTTCATAACTTAATAAAAGTTCCTACACACCCTCATCGCTCATTTCAAGAATAAGCATGACATCGATTAAGTAAAGATTAGATCTACTACCAAGTTTTAACGGAACGTGAGAGCAAAATATGATGAAGCTCGTTCAAATGTTAGTAGCCTTTCCTTGAATTTAAGCTTATTTTCGTCTCTTATTCATCCTTCCGCGATGATAAGCTAGTAGTGAAAATAACCATTTTCTCCAAGACCACACTACACTTTAACAGAATTTCCAAGAACTTGAGCTCATTCACACATCCCAGGACACCATATATCTCAACAAACTTGAGGTGATCTAAACTGCATTGCAAATCCACCCGAACGCTGGCCAAATCCACCCGAGCGTTTTGAGTTCTGTCCGAATGTATTTGTTCTCTATATCCTAATATAGCTCCACGCCAAGTTTCGTCGCAATCGGATTCAGTTAAGGGGGCGAAAAGGTCCAGTACGCTTCGTCTCATGTTTTAACGTTTCCTTTTGGAAATTGATTATTTACTTAGTAGCTATATTAAGAAGGAACCTTGGTCCGATCCTCCCCATGACTAAAAGAGTTTTAATGTTTGGTCATCAAGGACCCCGACTCATGGACTATCTACAAGGGATAGTTATGAGTTCCCCTAGGCCTAGGGAAGGCTAGGGGACATTGCCTCGCAATGCGGGCCGGTTTTCAATAGAGGGCTTCATATGGCGCCGCTATGCCCCGCGGGCTGTCCGAGACGCACCGCCCCTTACAGATGGACAATATAAATAGTCTAGGCTCGTCGCCCCTTGAGATATGAGTCTCTTATGTGGAAACCGGCATATTGAACTACCCTGATCCGCTATAGGACAGGTATGTTTTCCGTACCTCGCGCGCGTCGCAAGAGATTATGCTGTAGGGATTATTGAGGGAACCTTCAGCGTTGTTGCCTATACCGAATACATATTCGATGACCCCTCACGAGTATCCAGGATTATCCGGATGTCGCTCTAGCATCCGTGGGTTGTATGCCACTGGCGCGTCGCGCCCGTGAAGATGGCTGGTACACGCCGACCGCGCGTCCGTGTACGCCGCACGGTCCCTTATTCCGGTGCACTCTGGGAACTGTAGAGGCAGTCCTGGGTTGGGCAGTGACAGATGGTATCAGAGCTAGAATAGCTTGTTAAAGCTTAGCTCTTGAGTTGGTAGAGCGTAGATGGATTGTGCCTATGTCTGCCAGAGCTAGACTAGTTGGGTCTAGGCTTATCCGAGCAAGGCTTGCTGGGCGTTTGCTTGTCAGAGCGTAGATGGGTAGTGCCTACGTCCGTCAGAGTAAACAGAGTAATGATTCCCGAGTTGGTAGTATGGGTTACCCATTTGGCAGTTGTTCTCTCCAGAGCCGTAGTTGCTCCTTAGAGATGATCCAAGCACCGTTGTGAACGCTTGTAGAGTGAGTTGCCTACATGTCAGTTGATATTGGACACAAGAGAAAGGCTCCATATCCGAGCGCGAGATTGCTCAAGTCAAGTGTGCTTTGGACAATGACGCTAAGAGGAAGGATTGAGATTTGAGTTGGATGCAATGATCTATATCGTTGGTTGTCTCTAGAAGGCTGGTCAGTGTCGTTAATGTTCTATGAAGAATAGTAATAGAGCGATCTAGCAAGTTGTTATGGCATTCGGTCCGTATCTGCGCTGCGAAGCTTAGCAACAGTTGTGATCAAGGACGATGCCCCTCAGCAGAGATCGATATGGTCAGTGTCAGTTACCGAGTACTTTCGTGTGGAAGCCGCGAAGCTTGGTTTGGTTGGAATTCCTTAGTGTCTACAGAAGATTGAAGAATCCTGAGAAATACTCGTTGCGATTGTCCTGAGTTGGACACAGAGACGTTTCGGAGGTGAATGTCATGAGCCGAAGATGAAGTGGCATGAAGTTAGAGATGAAGACATGGTTTGGGTCCCGAGTTTGCACACAGTGATATCGTCAGGTAGACGTCAAGGGCAGAGTGACTCGTTGTGACGCGACATGAACTGCGACCTCCAAGATGGGTTGTCGCTTGTCCGCAGTTGGTCCCCAGTTACATGGGACCCTGCTTTGATCACTCCAAGAAGGCAAGTTGCCAAGTGATGTTTGTTCTCTGGCTCCGTGGTGAGTTTCAGGTTTGTCGGCGTTCGAGTGCTCTAGCCGTGTTGATCCATGTTGTTCCACAAGATGGTTCTGGGTCATTTTAAGCTCATAGATGGATGAAGACTCACGTTTCCGAAGGTTAGTAAGTTACGTGGTTGTCGCAGAATAGAGTTGAGCTTCAGTCAGTTGTGCGGGTTACCTCAGACATGATCTCAGATGAGATTGCTCTAGGATGAAAGATCCTGAGCGGAATTGGATGTTAGTTTCCCAATTCCTTATCACTTGGTGATTGGCGGTAGGGATAGAGTACCCGCGCCTCGTTCTTTGTTTGTATCGATGGAGTGTCTTTGGAAGACCACATCTCAGTGACCGGTTAAAGTTGGCTGCGTTTGTTGAAGCTAGTTCAAGAGACAGAGAATGGCTACGCTTCAGTTTGAAGATGATTGCGACAGTATGAAGGTTGGTCTCCGCGAGTTTGATAGCAGTTGGATATGGCAAGCCAACGAGCTCAGGGCGATAGGTACAGTGACAGTATCTTGTTCCCAAGTTCCCCAAGTACTCAGGTTGGAGTAGGGATGTAGAGACGGAGAAACGCTTTAGTAGTCCGTCAGTTATAAGTCACAGCTTTGTTCTCGACGCGGACGTCGAGCTTATTGAGTGTGGGAAGAGCTGTAAGTTGTGACGCAGATGTACGCAGGTTCCAGCATGGGTCATTACCACCAGAGTTTGGCAAGTATAGATGCCAGTGTTAAGTCCTCGTCAGAGAAGAGGCATTGAGAAGTCCTCCTTAGAGAGTGAAGCAGATTAGAGTCCTCCGAAGTGGAGAGACCTTTGGGGACGCCGGAGTAGCGATCACCCTTCCTGCAGCCAAGTTAGGTGCAGATGCCATCTAGCGTTACATAGGTTAGATGATGGCCTACTACGAAGTAGTAGAGCAGAAACGCGGCTCCACAGATAGATGTATCATGGGTTTTGCAAGTTCACACAGGACGTCTTTATGACGGACCTCGATGGTTAGCTGGCGGTAGGGAACAGAGTACCCGCGCCTCGTTGAGAGTATGCTACCTTCTAGGAGCTACCCTCCCTCGCCCAAATGAACAATGAGTACCAGTTCAGTTCTATACTGGTAAGGGTAGAGTGCCGCATCTTGATGTTGTATCCCCGATGTTCCGTAAGAAGGGCGGACATGGTTTGAAGACCTTCGCAGAGTTGATTGAAGGGCAGTCAGGCAGTTCAGTGTGCGGCAGATGTTCCGTGCAGTTGGGAAAAGTTACCCCTTGGTTTTAGAAGACTTGCTCCTTACCACTCGCAGATGATGAGTGAAGTTTGAAGCCGAGATTCACAGAAGATTGAACTCTCGAGCAGCGAAGGCATTGTGCGACTCGGAAGTGAGTGCACTTTTGGACGGGATTGGAGATATCCTCGTCGAGCTGTCCGGAGGAGACGCCCTTGGTTTGTCGAGAAGAGTGACATTCCACATAGTATCAAGGGAGAAGGCGCTTTACAGCAGGATGCAGCACATTTCAGAGGGCGCGATGCTAAAGCGCACCGCCCATATATTTTTCAGAAGGTTTGAGACCAAGAGACAATACCCAGACGAGAAGGCAGACTCCAGTCGTATGAAGGTTCGGTCACTACGCACTTCAGCTGGAATGGGCGAAGTTAAGGTTCAGTTCCGAAGACGCAGTTGTCAACATCGAGACTAGCAGTTGGGCTCAGTATCCGCTAGTACAGAAGAAGATATAGTACTCTGAACTAAGTGCGAGAGAGTTGTTGGTTTCTTGGAGGTGCAGAAGATTGAATCCTTGCAGAGCCGTGTTGAAGAAGGTCCTCGACGAGAACGTCGAGATTATTTTAAGTGCGGGAGGGTGTGACGACCTACCGAACGCCGGCCAAATCCACCCGAGTGTTTTGAGTTATGTCTGAATGTATTTGTTCTCTATATCCTAATATAGCTCTACGCCAATTTTCGTCGCAATCGGATTCAGTTAAGGGGGCAAAAAGGTCCAGTACGCTTCGTCTCATGTTTTAACGTTTCCTTTTGGAAATTAAATATTTACTTAGTAGCTATATTAAGGAGAAACCTTGGTCCGATCCTCCCCATGACTAAAAGAGCTTTAATGCTTGGTCATCAAGGACCCCAGTTCATGGACTATCTACAAGGGATAGTTATGAGTTCCCCTAGGCCAAGGGAAGGTCAGGGGACATTGCCTCGCAATGCGGGCCGGTTTTCAATAGAGGGCTTCATATGGCGCCGCTATGCCCCGCGGGCTGTCCGAGACGCACCGCCCCTTGCAGATGGACAATATAAATAGTCCAGGCTCGTCGCCCCTTGAGATATGAGTCTCTTATGTGGAAACCGACATATTGAACTACCCTGATCCGCTATAGAACAGGTATGTTTTCCGTACCTCGCGCGCGTCGCAAGAGATTATGCTGTAGGGATTATTGAGGGAACCTTCAGCGTTATTGCCTATACCGAATACATATTCGATGACCCCTCACGAGTATCCAGGATTATCCGGATGTCGCTCTAGCATCCGTGGGTTGTATGCCACTGGCGCGTCGCGCCCGTGAAGATGGCTGGTACACGCCGACCGCGCATCCGTGTACGCCGCACGGTCCCTTATTCCGGTGCACTCTAGGAACTGTAGAGGCTGTCCGAGACGCACCGCCCCTTACAGATGGACAATATAAATAGTCCAGGCTCCTCGCCCCTTGAGATATGAGTCCCTTATGTGGAAACCGGCATATTGAGCTACCCTGATCCGCTACAGGACAGGTATGCTTTCCGTACCTCGCGCGCGTCGCGAGAGATTACGCTGTAGGGATTATTGAGGGAACCTTCAGCGTTGTTGCCTATACCGAATACATATTCGATGACCCCTCACGAGTATCCAGGATTATCCGGATGTCGCTCTAGCATCCGTGGGTCGTATGCCACTGGCGCACCACGCCCGTGAAGATGGTTGGTACACGCCGACCGCGCGTCCGTATACGCCGCACGGTCCCTTATTCCGCTGCACTCCGGGAACTGTAGAGGCGGTCCCGGGCTGGGCCGTGACACTTTCCTTGAATTTGAGCTTATTTTCGTCTCTTATTCATCCTTCCGCGATGATAAGCTAGTAGTGAAAATAACCATTTTCTCCAAGACCACACTAAACTTTAACAGAATTTCCAAGAACTTGAGCTCATTCACACATCCCAGGACACCATATATCTCAACAAACTTGAGGTGATCTAAACTGCATTGCAATGACAACCCTGCTTCCCAATACTCTCCTTTTGAGCTCAGCTTTTTCTGAAAAATAACCAAAACAACAATAATTAAAAAGGTACAGCCATAAAAGATTTTCAGGATGTTTAATGAAGATCAAATCGACAAAGGATGATAATAAAACACGAGAAGTATTCATATTTACCCCATCATAGTATCGGTACATTGGAGGTTCCATGATACCTTTCTGTATATGACAAAAGAAAATTTGAAGTTAGCATCACAAAATAAAGACTCGTAAACCAAGCAAAATAAAATTAGTATGAAGTGTCTGGTTACCTTTTTTATCTCTAGATCAAAGGTCTCTAAATTTGGGCAGATTGTGAGCAAGCATGTTATTGCAAGGATACAATCTCTGTAAAGCCATGTTTCCAGCTTTAAATATCTTAGATTATGATAATGAGGCAAGCTCTCAAACAACAGACGTGGTTTTGGGATCACCTTTCAAACAACATTGAGACGATGTTTTAATTGCAAGAAAACGTCAGAGAAGACAGACAAATTGGAGAGTCAATAGAGATGAAACCTTTAAGAGGTCAAAACCCCTATTAAAACATAGAGAGGGCCATTTTTATACACACAAATTTGTAGCAATTCTCAAATGTTCTATGTTGGAGTACAGTATATGGGGGTGAGAAGAGATGCATGACAACTTTTGTTTGCACCAAATGTCCTTAAAATTAAAGAAGAAATTGGTGGGAGGTGTTGTGTAATACTGTTGCAGGTACTGAAGGGGAGCCTTGGTTAACTGAAGCTGATTTCAATTGTATTTGTAGTACTAATGAGAACTTCGATAGGAGAGATTCTGGGCAGATGTACACAATTGTGAATTGTTGGAGATCCATTAGAGTATTTCTTCATATACTTGGTTTAATGAGAAAGCTGGTGTAAGAAAATCTAAGACTGACTGGATAGAGCTTTCTGTAATGTAGAGTCGTTGTACGATTGCCCTCATTTCAATATGTAAAACATGAGAATACTTTATTATATTTGCAGTTGCAGCAGTTCACAGATAATGCACTGTCAGTTGAGCTATGTAATGCTAAAAATAAGCATTCTAGAGTATTGGCAGAGGAAGAGATTTATTAGAAGAGACAGAAACCATGAAGCAAATTGTAAGGCAGAAGGTAAATCTAACACTATTTTCTTTCATCTGACTGTGGCAGAGTAAAGAAAGAGAATTGAATTACAAGATTCAGCTTCAGAGGATGAAACCGAGACATCTGTTGGGTACTATACATGTAGATGCAGTTGCAGTTGCAGTTGCAGTTCTCGAGAATGAAGAGATGTTTGATTGTATTCCTCGTATTATTCTGAGAGCAGATAATTATTCTATATGGCAATTCTAGACAAGAAGGGTAAAGAAAGTTTTTGGAGCATTCCAGTTGGTAATGCTCCTTTCCCTGAAGGTCATCTCGACTTTATATAGCTTGCTGGGATATTATTTTTAAGAATTTATTGTTAGCTGTGAAGGATCTGCATTACTGGTGATAACTATTGCTATGACCACGAGGTGAAAAGGCAGTTGGTTTTAGTGATTACAAACCTATAAGTCATAGTTTTATTGCTTATAAACATGTAACCAAGATTATGGCACATAAACTGAGTGCCCTTTTGCCTAGATATATTTTCCCCATTCAAAGTGCTTTTGTTAAGGGTATAGGCACTGTTAATATACAAACAAGAATGAAGAGTGGCAATATAAATTGTTCACTCATGTGGGTGGACTTATTCTGGTGAATCGTGTTTTGCAGTTGACAGCCTATACACACAATTGCCTGTATGGTGGTTCTAGTGTCTGTGTTGGAGAAGATAAAATAGTTGTCTATGAACTCTTTCTTGTAAGAATTTGAAGAACGTGCCAGGAAACCTTGGGTGATTTGGGATGTTATCTCTAAACCTAATGATATTGAGGGCATAGGAGTTTCATCTCTTAAGAATATGTTTGATGATAATGAGATGGGGCTCGTATGATGTGTTGGATGATGATATTGTCAAGTGAATAATATAGATAAGAATGACTGCCACTGAAAAAAAATTGAAGAAGCGGCAATCTCTGGATTGAAGAGAGGTGTTGGTCAAGATATATAAATCAGTAAATCACTAATCAGAATGACAGACCAGTTTGGGAGCCTGATGTGGAAGGGCAACTTTCAGTAAATATGCTCGGAGATTGGTCAGGAGAGGAGGCACTGAAAGATTGAAGAGTATTGCAGCGCCAGTTGATAGCAGAAAAGCCGTGCTGCATTGGTTTATAAATGCAGATACTGTATACATTCAGACACCAAAATTTTGAAGCATTTGGAGCATTGCCATTTTTTCAGCTGTGTTAGGTGTGCCCTATACGGCTATACTTTTCATCCCTCTAGAAACGCTGCTTACGACCTCATTATCATATGTTAAAGATTTTGGATAGGTTGCTGCGTTGAAAAGTCAGTCCCACTTAAGATTCTTGTAACTTATATCTACAACATATACTCTGAATGGAAAACAAAAGGGATGATAACTTCTTTTTTTGCTAAATCAAAAGGTACGATAACCATATACACAAGTATAACTTATCAAGAAAAACATGTGTAGAATCAAACATTGAGTCGTCAATGGTGTATAACTCGTACCATCGACTATACGAATTTAGTAAGTTAATAGTTCGATAGAAAAATAAAAATAGAATAGCCTAATAATCATAATTAATAGACGCCTACTAGAAGCAAAATAAGCTGAAAGCAAATGAAGCGTACCTTAAGCACCCAAGGAGACAGTTTTAGAAATTTCACATTGGAACCCGCTCTTAGAAATCTTACAATACAATCACCATACTCTGTCGTTCTATCAACAGGAAGCTCTCGTGTGTAAATATCGATGCCAATATATGCGTTGACAAGAGCACCAATGTTCACCATTGAACAATCTATTGTCATATAATTGTTACATTTCATGGATATAAGATTTGGGGCATATACCTTGATCTCGGTGAAAACTGGTATACCATTCTCTTTAACATCAACATGACATTTTCCGATCACCAATTGTTTAAGCTTTGGAGCAAATATACGAAGATTTCTCACACCGTTAAAATCACAAGACGTTATCATCAAGCACTCCAGAACCAGACAGCCTTCGAAAAACTTAATAGTCTGCTCTTCAAATTTAAACTCAACTAAGTTTATATGCAGAGTTTTGAGGCGGGTAAATGAATCGAATCCGGCAAAAATAACATAATTCAAGCAGCATAACCCGATCCAATCCACAACGATGTTAACGACTTAGAAGAAAAAACCGCGCTAGGCAATTGAAGCGGGCACCCATTAGTGATATCAAGCACTAGTTCTAGCGGACTACAACTAAAAACAACAACTACCCAGTTATTAACTCGAAATTGAGAGAACCCCGTACGAACAACAAGAGAGAACCTTTGAATAGCAGAGTTGTTGTGACGATGAGTCAAAACATAGTCGACAAACTCCGTGAATCGTTTCTTTGTGGTCCGATTAAATGACTAGTGGTCAAAGTTTAAATTAGGGCCAGACTTCCAAAGATGTCTCCATCTTTTCGAATAAATGCTAGTTTGGACTATCTCTTTCATATCGAAAGAAGAAAGAATTTGATGAATGATGGAGTAGGGTAAATTACTGATTGGATCATCACCGCTCTCTTTGGTACTCGATCTCAACCTCTTAGGACTACTACTATTAGATGATTCGGAATTGGTTATCTCCATGGGTTCTAATTATCTCCGCTAGGTTAAAAAAAAAACTTAAAAGATCAACCTAATCAAATTACAACTCTACTCTTTACCACTAATTAAAAACCTCAAATCTATAAATCCAATTACACAAAATCCCAAAATTATCATAGGTACCCCTAAATCGAAGAAAAGAACAAGTTTTAGATCACAAAACCTAGATGGGTATGAAACCCTAGAATCTTCACCTGCTGCGATTGGGAGGAAACCCTATCGTCATGAACTGGCGAAGATGATACATATTAAATATTTCCCGCGCGTATTTGAACTTTACACCCCCTTGGGGAAAGCTGGGCGGGCTTGTATACCTCTAGCTAAAACAAAAAAGAAGAAGACAACCGTATGCTTGTTGGTTGGTTTGGATTGAATGAATATATAGTCGCGCCATATTTGCATACTTGAGAAACTCTAAGAGCATCCACAGGAGTTGGATGATGGATTCGCCCAAAAGCCGGGTGAATCCAATCCACCCCAAGGTGAATTTCCCACGCGCACTTCTGAACCGTGCGCTTGAAATGGACACGTCCCAGATGAGTCCACGTGTTTCAATCTGAGCCATCAAAGTCCCAGCGCACTTCTAAACCGCGCGGCAAGCTTGGCCAATAAGAATCAGACACGTTTTTTATGCCGTGCAGTTCTGAACTGCGCGGCTTCTCCCTGCAAGTTTTAGGCTTAATTTTTGGCATTTCCTTTCAAGTGTATTTGAACAACTTACTCCACAAGTGCATGCATATCCTAGGCATTACAAGTGCATTAATAAGTGCATATCTTAGGCATTAAGCTTGACATACCCAACCTTACTTCATAAGTTTCCCAACCCAACCCTTTTTCCTCCGTTAATCACTTTAAAATGTCGGGAGAGTCTAGTTCGCGACCGAGGAAAAATGCTTCCAAAACTACACGTAACTCTAACGCGGAAGTAAAACGAAGGGGGAACGCCGATATAACAAATGTTTGGCCGGATCAATTGACGGATGACATCGATCCCACCCCATTGTACAATGAGTTGAACCGAGTAGATATCCTCCCGGATGGCTAGGCCCATATTTCCGTTGAATCGGAGGAAATATCGGTAAGTTTTATGTAAATTTGATGTGTTATTAACGTATATTGCAATGTGTTCGATGAAATGCCTGAATGAACTTCTAACGTGTTAATGTATTTTTTTTGTCAGAATCGAGATGAATTACAGTGTAGAGGATCATTAAATAAGGTACTAAAGTGGTACCGATGGATTGCCGTGTACCCGACGTTGAAGAAGTTTGTCGACGGTATGGGTTTTGTGGAGTTTTGCTCGATTAATGCGAGAAACTCGGATAACCGTCTCATCCATGCTCTTGTGGAGCGATGGTAGCCTTCCACCCATACCTTTCACTTCCCTTGCAGGGAACTAGGTTTTACACCGTTAGACTTCGACATGCAAGCGGGCATATCTTTTGGGAGGGGTCGTGAACTCCCCTACGACGAGAGGTACTCCAAGTTAGAGAAAGCAGAAAAGATGTTCCCGGGAATCACAAGCTCTGACATGAGGTACGGTAACATCACTTTCTCCTATTTAAAAAAGTGGCAAGAGCCTTTGAATCCACGTCTCCACAATTACGACTCAGAAATGGATATCGTGTATGCACTAGCATTTATTGCCTATATGATGGGTAATCTCTTCTTCTCAAATGGTGCCACATCCCTTTGGGCGGGTTATCTAGCAGCCTTGACAGACTACGATATTCTTGGTGCGTCGGGTTTTGACTGGGGTACGCCGATTATGGCGACTTTGTATCGGGGGTTTGATGAAGTCTCAGTTATGAGGCCCGGGAAAGTGAAGAAATCGATCACTCGATTCTATGCGGTGTTGGAGTACTGGTTCTTCGAGTACTATCGGGTTGGAATGTATCTAGTTAAGGTACAGAACTTTAACCATATTTATCCTCGTATTTTTGGATGGAGAGATGAAAGGGCGAGTACGGGGTCTGAAATCCATCATTCTTTTGCTGTGATCAGAGATATGATAGAATGGAAGGACAGAATCAACATAGATTGGCAACCATGGCACAGGTCTAGGCAATTGAGATGTCCAGAGGTAAATGTTGCTTCAGCGTTGAGCACCCAGAAGGTTCCATTGGTGTCAGTCCCATACGGCCACGGTACACTTTAGTATTTAGGAGACCAATGTATGCGTTAGATGACCAGACATGATTGTGTGCCCTATGACCCCCCTCAGGAGCTTATGGAATTCCCAAGTTACGATCGAGAGTTATATCAGAGTCTGAAGGCTGTGAACTTCTACGATGGTTGTGATTATCTTATTCCCGACGTAGATTACATGACATATTAGCATCTCGTTCATCAAAATCCCAAGATCGGTTGCAGTTTAGTAAAGAGGACGGGAAATATTTGGTCGGTCGGGCGTGATCTAGTGAGGCACGATGTAATTTTGCCACCTACGTCGAGTTTAGCTATGTCTTCACAGGTGCAAAACTATGGTGTTCAGGCGACCGGCGATCCACGTGATATGGGATGGTTCATGGATGTGGCAGGATCGAACGATCAATGTAGACAGATGCCGATCCCAGCGATACAGGTACCATACTCGTGTCCACCTACGTATAGTACGGATGAGTTGTGGCATCAAAACCAAGGATTACGGTATGCGGCATATGAAGACTCGAGGCAATACGTTGATCGCACGACTGAGTTTGAGGAACAGCTGAGGCGAAGGGATGAGATCATCCGAGAGACCTCCGAGAGACTAGCTGAGATATCCATTTCCTACCAGACATAGCCGATTGTACAATATACCTATGACGAGAGTCTCACACGTGGCAGACGCACCCGCCAAACGAAGAGAGGTCGTCCTAGTTAGGCTCAATTTTATTTAGAATTTTTATTTATATTTTGTTTAAACTATGTTGTGTTTTAATATTGTTTAAACTATATTTTATTCAGAGTTTTAATATTGTTTTGTTATTTAAGATTTATGTTTTGGAAACTTGTTGTCCAAGTTACTCAATCATCAGCGACTAGTATTAATATTGCTTGATTAATATGAGACTGAAGTTAAGTGAGGAGTGTCAAGTTCGGTTGACATCACTCTTATTGGAGCTGCCAAACCAATGTTTCAGTATGTTAAACCTTAGGCTAGTACTTTTTTTGGAAACTTGTTGTACAAGTTAAAGAAGACGGTCATATTAACTGCTAGTTTTGTTTTTGAAAACTTGTTGTATAAGTTACTCAACGGCCATATTAACGGCTATATTTTTTTTAGACACTTGTTAATGGCTATATTAACGGCTAGTTTTTTTTGCACTTCTTAACGGCCATATTAACGGCTATATTTTTTTTGGAAACTTATTGTACAAGTTACTCAACGGCCATATTAGCGGCTATATTTTTTTTGGACACTTGTTAACGGCTATATTAGTGGTGAGTTTTTTTTGGACACTTATTAACGGCTAGTTTTTTTCATCAATAAATGTCATTCATCTTCTACACTCTCCTCCCTTCTAATCTTTTACACTCTCCTCCCTCCTTACCTTACAAACAAAACCATTATGTCTTCCTCAAGCTCATAATCTAATTCTCAAAACTACTTTCAATCCTCCAATACGAACCAACAAGGAGACGTTTTTCCTCATCAATTCAGCATATTTGATCAGTCATAAATGCCTAACACTTCCCAAGGTCAGAATCACCATGTTTGCCAACTATTCCTGCCACCCAACAATCAAATTTAATCTCAAAGCAATGGATATTACCCTTATTACCCAAACTAATGATATTACCCTCAATTTGATGGGTATACGGGCTCGTACCCTCAACCGGAAAATTCATATTATTCATCTAAAACTTGTTTTGCCAGTGGAAGTTCGAGTATCACTTTGTTGCAAGGTACATGAGGTTTAAATGATTTAAATATTAATGCATCGCCGGTTGCATCTCCGATTGTCTGTCCAGTGATCTCCAAGAAACTCAATCCGGTTCTCATGAAAAGTAATACGCGCAGGAAGGCAAAGGCTACAAGAAAAATGATATCGACACCTATTATAGTTGAAGATGTAGCAGAGGCTGAGGAACTCAATCCGGTTCACACGAGAAGTAATACGCGTGGGAAGGCAAAGTCTAAAAGAAAGATAGCATCGACACCTATTATAGTTGAGAATGTACTTGAGGCTACGGATGAAGTTCATGACGACAAAGAATAATACTCCAACTCAAAAAATTGGTCGTCCGATGACTTCGTGAATCTTGCATGCGCTTGGTTCCAAGTGTCTCAAAACCTCGCTACCTCAAACAACCAAAAAGCCCCTACATATTGGTTCTAGGTGCGTGATCAATTCAACTCCTTTTATCTTGACCAATCGATATGGCTATCATACAACGGTGTCAATTGCGCGTATAAGGGGCGGCTCAATAAGGAATGTTCAATTTTTAGAGGTATCATTCAAGACCTTGAGAGCCGACATCATACCGGTATTGGAACGGATGACTTCGTAAGTATTTTATTAATTTTTCTCATTTCATTAATGTTCAAAGGTGAATCATACTCTAAAAAAATTTCTAACTTGATTTCTAGGAACGTATGGTATACGATATATTTTTTCAACTACAACGCAAACCATTTGCACTTGGGGAAGTGTACAAAGTTTTGAAAACTTGCCCAAAATGGTCACAAATTCATCACATCGGCCATCCTGGCCGCAACGTCGCTAGGAAGTCAAATTTTAACGATAGCCCGGGTAACTCCACCAATACCGATCCTGAAGCACCTACATCCGGCACTCCAAATATCGCAATTCCTGATGATTCTATTGATGTGGATGCACCACTATATTCCTGTGGGGATGTACGACCGGACGGCCAAAAAAAATACAAGGCAAAAGAAGCGGCAAATGCAAGTATAGATTTTGGGGGGAAGAGGATGCTTGAGACAACATCTAACATGATGAAGTCATGGAATCAGAGAGACGAGCAAAAGAAAGAGGAAAAGGAAGCTAAAGCTAGAGTATGAGAGGAACTAAAGTTGGCTAGAGAGGCTGAGATTCAAAGGAGGCGTGAAGCGGAGCTAACTCAAAAAAAAGCCTTCGACGACTCGCATATGTCTAAGGTGATGACAACGGACCCAAGTAACCTACTACCGACACAAAGGCGTTGGATGAAGAAGCAGATTATAAAATATTTGAATAAGTTGAAAGAGCAGTGTCCAAGTGATGACGACATTTCTAGTGATGAAAATTGATGTAATTCTTAGAGTTAATAATAGTTATTAAGATCTATGTAATTTCATTATTTCAATAAAATTGTTATTAATGGTTCATAATCCTTAAAATTGATACAAAATCAAAAAGCAGAAGCAGTAAACTATGTTTCCTTAAAGTGTTACAATGATGAAGACTTGGAAACAAAATACATTACAACTTCAACATTAAACTTGAAAAGAAAATACATTACTTTAGAAAATATACAAACAATGATGAAGACTACAATTACTCTGCCCCTTTTCGACTCCACAAATGAGCGATAAGTTTATCTCATAATTGGAAATGAGTTCCTTCATTTCAAATTTCACGAACCTTCTAGATGTACTCTGCCATTGTGTTGATCACGTGTCTTGGATTTAGTCCTCCTTCCAATTATCCACGGATGTTTTAAACTCGGGATCAATGTCCATTTACCGGATGTAAGTATGACGCTCATCTTCCACGATCATATTGTGCAAGATTATACGTGCGTACATAATATTTCCTAGATCACTAGGTTTCTAAAATCGCGCATCATTTGCCAATATTTGAAACCTAGCTTGTAATACCCCAAAAGTACGTTCTACGTCTTTGCGGCATGCTTCTTGCATATTCAAAAAATGTCTTTCAGCATCGTTGGACGGATTTCTTATGGTTTGAATAAATGTTTGCCATTTTGGATAGACTCCATCCACTAAAAAATACCCCATAGTGTGCGGTACCGTGCCTATATAATAATTGTATGGCAGCGTAACTCTATTAGAAAAATTGTTGAAAAGCCACCCTTGATGCACGACGTTCACGTCGTTGTTAGAACCGGGTACCCCAAAGAATATGTGTCATATCCAAAGATATTGGGATGCAACCGCTTCTAAAATCACCGTCAGGATTTTCTTATACCCGGTATATTATCCTTCCCACCCTGTAAGATAATTTTTCCATTTCCAATGCATACAATCTAAACTACCTAACACCCCCGGGAAGCATCGTTATCCATTCACTTCTAACAAGTGTAATGTATCGTCTTCATTGGGAGATCTAAGGTATTGAGTATTGAATTGTGCTATAATAGTTTAACAAAATTCTTTCAAGTATAAAATAGTCGTAGACTCCCCAATCCGAAGGTATTCTTCTTGGGCGTCTGCGCTCGTACCGTAACATAACATGCGAAGTGCACGCGTTATCTTTTGGTGTGAGGATAAGCCCATAGTCTTAGCGGTAGTTTCTCTTTTAATAAAATAGGGGTTCGAAGAAAGTATTTGATCATAAATACGTTGATACACACCTTCGTTCATATGGAATCGACGACGAAATGAGATACCTTTGAATCTTGGGTTGTCACCGAAGTAATCCCGGTTAAGGCTATCCTCCCCCAATTTATGCTCACTGCTTTTCTGCTTGTCAATCCATCCCCTTTTACAACCTTTCCGCCTCCGTGATGATGTTGCCTATTGCTCTTTCTCTTCTGCTTCTCCCATCTCAATCATAATCTTGCCATACTCATGCAACAATTCAACTTGAACTCGGAATAGCTCTTTGTCACTGGACGATGATGAAGGCGATAACTCCCAAGATGAGAGTAGTGTGTTAGGCCTGAGCAGGCCAACAATGATTTCGTCATATATGATTCGGCGCAATTGATAAGAAATGAAGAAGGTTGAGCTTTGAGATATAAGATGAATGAGTTGATTGTAGAAGAGAGTGGAAGATGAATGGGGGTTATAAATAGAGAAAAAAACTAGCTGTTTATAGCCGTTGAGCATCTTGTTGATGAAGTTTGATCAGGGAAAAACTAAGGTGAAATAATGGGGAACCAAGAATATTTTTTATGCAGGCTTATCCTGCAATCTCAGTCGTCCACGTGTGTTAATCATGGACGTTGAAGTTACACGCAGTTCTGAAGTGGGCTTAATAGGAACCATTGGATGGGAGGACACGTGTTATAATTTTAAGGGAGAAGTGTATATGCGCACTTCTGAACGGCGCGGCGTGAATTCACCCCAAATCCACCCACAGGGTGGAAAATCTACCCTTGGATAATTTTTCTCTTGCCACATCACGTATTCACCTAGCTGTTGGGAGACGAATTGGGTGGAAAAGAGGGTAGATTTCAAAATCCACCCGCCACGTCAGGGTGTACCTAGCTGTTGTAGGTGCTCTAAGCCTTACAAGATGAGTT
This sequence comes from Kingdonia uniflora, assembly GCA_014058105.1. Classification (NCBI taxonomy): domain Eukaryota; kingdom Viridiplantae; phylum Streptophyta; class Magnoliopsida; order Ranunculales; family Circaeasteraceae; genus Kingdonia; species Kingdonia uniflora. Next base: position 804,312 of record JACGCM010001722.1, read on the forward strand.
AAAATCATTATTTTTATGGTGAACAAATGAATTTTAACAACTAGGCTTAATTGAGGGACATTTTAGTGTATGCCCCCACTAATTGCCCCCTGAACTGGCTAATATTGTGGTCGACCCCCCATTTCTCAATAAACCAATGTTTTGACCACATTGACCCAGTTTGACTGGCTTAGACCCCATACTTTCCTTTAACTACCTAATGAACTATCAGAAAGTTAAACTCGGGCCACGTATGCCAGATCTACGTCTCACATTCAAATAAAATTTGTTGGCTCTCTCTCTCTTAAGAACACAGTCTCCCTCATTTCTCATATCCTCTCTTCAACCACAAATTCTCTCTCTTCTCTCACACAGAGTGATAGGAGGAGGAACTAAAGACCAGATAAGTTATTAGTTCTTTCTTTTTTTTCCTGTCATTAAAGTTTCAACTCCTGTTTGAGGGGTAAGGACGAATTGCAGAGACATAAATGGTCTAAAGATTAATAAACTTTTTGTTTGTGACAGGAACAATGTTGTCAATTGTGCTTTGAGTTTCACCCAAATGTGGAGATTTTTCCATGGATATACAGCATATCCAAGGCTCCTGATTGTAGTGGCATCATGAAACTAGCAATTTTCCAAACTATTAAAATTTTAAAGAAGAGATTCATTGCTTGCCAATACTCTACTTGTGGGTCCTTCAAATGGCTGGAGGATGCAATTAAAGAGTCTAAATCTGAGGAGGGGACCTCATTTAGAGGGGGGTGCTATGGTTGTGGGGTGTGTGGTCATTGGTGGAATGGCTGCCCTTGGAGGTTTACAATATATGTAGTTAAAGGGTGTGGGGCCAATAGGAAGCTGTTAATCTCTGGAGCTCAAGGGTCAAAGGGGGAGAAGTACCTCAAATATGAGAACCCTTATTGCTTGAAGTTTACTTGGCTTTGAAATGGTATGAAGGCTGAAGAGAAGAAAACTTCTGAAAAGAAATTAGGTGTTGATGAGAAGATTAATGTCATTATGAACTTGAATGACTTATGTAGTGAATTCAAAGGCAAAACAAAACTTGGGTGAAAGTATTCGGAAGGTACAACGTAGTTTGAAATATCTACCTATGTAACATCTAGCTTACATGCAATAGATCAATGCACCTATTAACTTAAATTAACTTTGTAGTATTTGCAACATACCTGTCAAACCACTCTGTAAAATTGTCATCACTCTGCAAAATTCCTAACATATGAATGCCATATTTTAAATAATCAACACAGGCCTGCAAATTTGTTTTTAAAAAGGTCAATTACATTGCCAATAACAGAAAAGTCTACAACATATATAAACATGTACATTCATGAAAAAAGAATGAACTATAGAAACCTTAATGTATCAACAACTATACTCACAAACCTACAACATTTATAGCATAAGAATAAAAACAATCACTTTGAAACTGTAATACCATTTACACAAGACTAAAGACATAAAAACAATTTTTCCAAAATATGCATGTACACCAATACAACAAACATAAACACTGAGATTAACTTCAATTGTCAAGTACATCCCACAAAATAAAATTAAAATATTAGTCTAGAGTTCATAATAACTTAAACATCCCAAAAAGATGCACGAAAACATTATACAAAACACATAAATAGAATTAATTGTTCATAACCTTAAAATATCACAAAATAAATTTAGTTCTTAAACCATCATCAAGGCTTCCATGTCATAGCTTGATAAGTCTTCTTGTAGGTATTTGTAACCCCACTGGTCTGAGATCCTTGAGTTAAGATGTAAAAATTTGTTGCAGTTGACCTTGGTGGTTGAAATGGTGCCCTACCTCTGCCTTTCACAGTAATAGAAGCTCTCATACTTGGTCCCACATTGTTCACTCTTCTCTTATCTAACTTGAATAGTTCTTTTTTCCCTATCAGATGGTGTAGTTGTACTTGCACTTGCAGCCCTCCTTGAATCAGTTGTACTTACACTTGCAGCCCTCCTAGACTCAGTTGTACTTACACTTGCAGCCTTCCTAGACTCAGTTGTACTTGCTCTTGCACCCCTCCTAGACTAAGTTGTGGTTACACTTACACCTCTCCCAGATTGAGTTATAGTTGTACTTCCACCTCTACCAGAATGAACATTGCCAGACCTTCCACCCCTACCAGATTGAACATTACCAGACCTTCTACTCTTACCAGATTGAGCATTGTCATACCTTCCTCTACCCCTTCCTCTTCTCACCTCTTGAGGAAACCCTACATTTTTCCTATGGAGTGCTCTGCTACTATCAGTGTCAACTCTACGCCTATTTCTTGTCACATTAGGGCTTGCATGTTGTGGTGGGCCCATGCAGGTTTTCTTGTTATGCCCAAATGCACATTTTCCACAACTGCCATGTTCTTCGTCTAGATCCCTGATTCTTACTTTCCTTGGCCTCCCAGGACCCTTGACCAAACGTGGGGTCAAGACAACATATGAAGGTTGACAAAATAAAATATGCACTTTAGAACACAAATAATACAAACTTGGGTCCTACAAACTTCTTACTTAAAACAAAACAACATTTACAAAAAAAAAACCAAAAAAAAAAAAACATAATAAAATCTAAATACAGTGTTACCATCCCTCATTCAGATGAGTTATCCACATCATGAATTGGCTCTTTGTATGTGGTTACATAAGCAGACACTCTGTGGTACTCACTGCAATAGCTACACATCATAAGAAGAAGAAAATAATTATTTCAACATACTAATAAAAAAATTAAGAAAATACAAGTAGAAGATCACAATTTAAAAAAGAATAGTTGAAGTAATACTCTACTTACTCAATTCAAGGATGTCTCATAGGAATCAAGACACTCACTGGATGAGCACATGGAAGTTATGTGACCTACCATTCTTTGCATTAGCATTCAAGCCTATCAAGATTAAGTTTCCACCTTTGGCCACTTGAAGCAATTGCCACAAAACAATTATTAATTGTTCCTTCAATCTTGAAGTGTCCATACTGTCTAGACATCTTGGTTATATGTGTTTGTGCCCTAGGCACCAAACCTAGAAAAAACGACATAAATTAAAGTAATAATTTTTTATAATAAAATGAATTAAAGTTGTAAAATAAAACAAATGTAGATTTTTACCTTCTTATTCCATGTCTCTTACTTTAAGCCTCCTATCATACATCAACTTCATCATCATTAAGTTCAACTTCTCAATGGCTTTGTAGAGTGGCTGATCTCTCACTTTCAAGATCCAGTTATTAAAGGACTTTGAGAAGTTGTTAGTTATGTGTTAACCTTTTGAACTAAAATCAAAATGTGACCTACACCAGTACTCATATGGCTCCCTATGTATCCACTCATATGCAGTAGGGGAATCCAACTTCAACTGATCAAGGAGAGCTTTTTTGTATGACTCTTTGAATGTTCTTGCTACCCCCCAAACTAGTGACTTTAAGTGTATTCCCCTGTGATACTTTTTCATGTTTTTATACATATGCCTAAAGCAAAACCTGTGGTTTGCATAGGGGAACACAATCTTCACAGCTTCAATCAAGCCTTTTTGTCTGTCTGAGATAAATGTTAACTTATGCTTGTGTAAGTTAAGATAAGGTTGTAAAATCTGTAAAAACCTCTCCCATGTTTTAAAACATTCAGACCTGCAGAAGAAAACATCAATAGGGAACAACCCGTTGTTCCCATCTAAGCCTATGATGGACAGACAAACACCTCCATACTTTCCCTTTAAAAAGAAACCATCCAATCCTAGTACTGGCTTGCACCCATTTAAAAACCCATCAATGGAGGCCTTATATGCAATGCAAGTAGTTTTCCACTGGTTTGTATCAAGGAAAAGGCAATTTAAATTTAATTCAGAGAAAACTTTTAAAGAGTTATACGACCTCCAGTGTAAATGTGCTAAGATAAAAATAGAGAGGGGTGAGATATTAAGAAAAGAGGAGGAAAGAGGAATACAAGTTCGAAAACCAAAAGAATTGACTTATTTTAACAACCCGAGTGATAGAGCTAGGTGTCAAAGTATGTTGATAGCTCTGACATTGGATTTTGAGGTTGAAGTAGATAGTGAACGGGGTTTAAAAGAAGCTTATGTAGGACATTTGAAGGAAAGAGGTGTAGTACCTGACCTAACTCGAGTTATATTATTAACTCAAGAAGTACGTAATTGTCATAGTGTAGAGATGAGAAAATGTTCAGCTCGAGCTGGTGTATCTGTTATATGGGGAGATATAGAGTTTTTATCTGTTGTGTTTGGCTTTATGTAGGATCAGAGGGCCATGGGAATTGTATTTTTTAAGATAAGAAAAAAGCAAATAAAGGTTCAATAGCAATTAGAGGGTGAGTTAAAGGTGTTACAAGATATAATATTACAACATGTTGAGCAAAAAATGTCTTTAGTGATGCGATTGTCAAAAGAAGTGACTGATCGAATGAAGGTGGAAGCTGTTGTGAGGGCGTTAGGTGTATTGCTAAAAGAAGGTAGCTGCACAAGGCGCATATGCAATTGAATGAGTATATGTATCCGTCGCGAGCAAAAGTCACAGCTCAAGCAGAGCATGAGCATCATATAGCAAGTATCATTAATATTTATGGGGAATAACTGGCGAGGATAGAGAACAAATTTAGGAAGTTCTTAATAGAATGTGGGAAGGATTTTGATGTTGAGAATGCCAAGGCTGAAAAATTTATTGTTTACCAAAGAGTAAGGGGAATTTGTTGGTAAAAAACCCATTCATAGGTCGAGGGAATTGTTGTCAAAAGAGGATGAGGGGGAGGTCGAGAATCTGATACCCCGATTGTGGCGCAAACATCATTAGCAGAAGGTGGTGACCTTTAAGTAACGAATAGAAAGAGTCTAAGAGATAAAGGACAATCCTCTCATATCTTGAAGAAGTGAAAATAAGTTATTCCAGTTTTTACCAGTTCTTCATATGTGTTAGATCTTTGTATACTATTTTTGTTTGATGATAAATGAAATTTGTTCTTTGTGATGATGAATAGAACGATGTATCGATATTGCTCAAATCCTATGTTCCTAATTAAACTTGTTAACTATGATATACAATCTGTTTGTATAAGCAAATTATTATAAATGGAAACTGCTATGACAGGTGGAACTGGTAGCTATTCAGAGTTAATATAACGCGTTACGCATCCGAAACAAATAATTGAACGCTGAGCTAAGTTTGTGTCAGGGGGTACTACAGAGTACTATGAAAAATGAAGGTGGAGATTTTAAAAGAGTGAAGTACAGTAATCTGTGTGACTGAGAAACTGCAAGAGAAAGAGACTGAACAAGCCATTTAACTATAAAATATAAAAGGATTAAAAGAAGTGATAAGGAAAAAGGGTGTTAAAGTTGTAGGTACCTCTGAACAATCTATCCAACAAGGGGCTGAATTGATATCCGCTTGAACTCAAATTATAAAATTGTTGGCAGTGTTAGAGGAGGAAAGAGATAATGTAAAAGATTAGCAATTTCAAGTAAATATGCTTGAGACGGAAATAGCTGATATGCGAGCTCGTGCTCGCAATTATGAAGTATTGTGGTTAGTTGCGAATGTGATGATAAAAAAGAAGGAAGAGGCCCGTAATAAACTGAACGAAAACATAAATGAAGTTTAGAACAAGATATTTTCTCTAGAGTATACCATACAGCTGTTGGGGTTGGACATCTTCGAGTATTAATCAGAAAACGTAAAATTGTGTGATACGAATACCAAGTTAAATGTTGAGTTTTTGAAGGCAGAAATAAGTCTTGATGGTATTAAGGTAAATAGTGGTCATCGTGAGGCTGAAATGGAGGGGTCAATATTTTTTATTTACTACATGGACAAATTTATGATAGTGTTGGAGATTAGGCATGAAGAAGGAAGCGAGTAGAAAACTTGGTGAATTTGTTCTTCGTGATGGAGCCAAGAGTGAGGTAGGTAATGTATATGAGAGAGAGATGACACTAGTGCTCTCCTTTTTTGTATCTGAGATTAATAGAATAAAGGCGGAGAGTAAAAAGTTGTATAACGGTTTAGTTACAAAAGGTGTACAGTGCAAAAATGAGGCTGATTCGATCAGAGTACCTAGATTCCATGGTGGTAAGAATCTGTGCTCTTAAAAAGAGGATAATTAGGGAAGGAAAACAAATTGTCATTGGGAGGATGCCAAAGATTATGCGCAAGCGTTTGTATCGGCATGGGGAGAGTTCGAGGGGTGATGATATGATCAAGAGTTCGAGCGATGATGATTGATGATGTGAAAGATAGTAAGAGTATAATAGATATAGAACTGTTTAAAAAGTAGCGTGAATGATATGTATGTATGTATACTGACCTTTGTATGAACCAATTATATTGTTGTCGTCTTGCTTGGCATTTAGTCATATAATAAGATGGTGGTTTGGCCGAAGCAAAAAACAATCTGTAATGTATAGAGGATCAGTTTGGCTGAAGCAACAAATGATTTCTAATGTATAGAGGATCAGTTTGTTTGAAGCAACAAACGATCTATAACGTATAGAGGATCGGTTTGGCTTAAGCAACAAACGATTTGTAATGTATAAAGAATCAGTTTGGCTGAAGCAACAAACGATCTGCAATATATAGAGGATCAGTTTGACTGAAGCAACAAACGATCTATAATGTATAGAGGATCAGTTTGGCTGAAGCAATAAACGATCTGTAATATATAAAGGATTAGTTTGGCTGAATAAATGATTTGTAATGTTTAGAGGATCAGTTTGGCTGAAGTAACAAATGATCTATAATGTATAGAGGGTCAATTTGACTGAAGTAACAAATGATTTGAAATGTATAGAAGATCAGTTTGATTTAAGTAACAAACGATTTGTAATTTATAGAGAATCAGTTTGGCTGAAGCAACAAACGATCTGCAATGTATAGAGGATAAGTTTGGCTAAAGCAAAAAACGATCTGTAATATATAGAGGATCAGCTTGGTTAAAGCAACAGCAATCTATAATCTGTATATAGAAGTACTTGTTTGATATATTAGAAAAATACTATAATGTAGGGCAATCAGACATAAGTATTTTATTGTTGTAAGATTGACGTACAAAGGATGTTAGATAGAGTACTGCATGAAATAGTAGAAAGTACTCAGATGTATGGGGATCAAACATAAGAATTTCAATGATGTAAGATTGACATACAAGATAATAGATTTATTTAGAAAAGTATATTGTGATAGAGTATTATCTTCGATATAGCTTCAATCTCCTCGTGTTCCAAGGATTAGGAACTCATTCCTAATTTTTTGTGGCGAGATTGTAAGAACCAATGCCACTTTTCTAACAATGATAAAAGGACATTCCCAATTTTTAGCCAATTTTCCAGTATTAACTTCTTTTCTGTGTTTGGGAACTTCTCGAAGGATGAGATCTTTGATTTCAAACTCTCTATGACGAACTCATTTGTTATAAGATCGTGCTAAAGCTTGGTGGTATCTTCCCAAATTCATGATTCCTCTATCTTTGGTCTCTTTGATCCAATTCATGTTACATGCCAACTGGAATTCATTTTCTTTATATGTCGTAGTATGGTCACACAACGGGTGATGATATTAAGTAGGGATGATTATTTTTGTACCATATGCTAGGAGGAATGGCGTGCATCTAGTTGATACGCGAGGAGTTGTGTGATATGCCCATAAAACATGTGGTAATTCTTGGACCAAATTACCCTTTTTCTCTGCCAATCGCTTTTTGATTCCATCTACAATAGTGTGATTAGTGATTTCTGCCTGACCATTTCCTTGTGGGTAATATGGATTGGAAGGAGAGTGGATGATGTTGTGCTGATTGGGGAACTCAACGACTCTAGAGCCAGCAAATTAAGGCACATTGTCTATTCTGATGAGATGAGGGCAGCCAAATCGAATGATGATGGTTTCCCATATAAATTTGATGACTTTGTCTTCTCATGTGTGGCACAGAGGGACTGCTTCCACCCATTTAGTAAAGTAATCTGTTGCTACAAGGTGATGCTTCCTTTTGCCTGGTACAGTGGGAAATTCTTCTACGAGGTCGGGGGCCAATCTTCAAATTGGCCAAACAACATTGTTGGAATAGAGTTTTAAGGCTGAGGCTCGAATTTGGGAGCCATGTTGTTGGTAGGCATCGCACTTTCTTGCAAGTTCAATGGTTTGAGCTTTTATTTTAGGCCAAAAGACTTCTTGGGAAAGAACATGATTGGATAGAGATCATCCTGTTGCGTGGGAACCACAAGTACCTTTGTGGAGTTCGTGTAGGAAGTTTTTAACTTCTTTGTTTCATAAGCACTCGAGATACGGTCCTGTGACCCAAATTTTGTAAAGGAGACCATTGTTCACAACGTATCGTTTAGCATTATCAATATGAGTCGTCTTTCAGTAGGATCTTTAGGGTGTTCGTCGTCAAACTTATTATGGGGTCAGATATATGTGAGAAAATGTCGTCTCCAATCGTCTTCGTCCTCTTCAACGTCTACAGTATTAACAGAATTTGAGCTTATGATGCTAATGCTGGGGGTGGAGATCACTTCGATCTTGAGATATCGGACATCTGTGCCTAGTACTCCTGCCAGATAGGCAAGGGAATCAGCATGCCTATTTTCTCCATGCGACAAATGTTCAATGGTAATCCTCTTAAATCTATGCATTCTATTGATGACTACTACGTTGAAACCAATCATTTTTCCGTTCGTCTAAAAATTCTCTGAATAATGGTTCACAATGAGTAAAGAGTCCGTATACACAGATAACTCAAAAACTCTAATCTCAAGAGCCATATCTAGATTGCGAATTACTGCTTCATAGTCAGCCTAATTGCTATCTCAATCTTGTCATTGGAAGGTATGATAAGCACGATTCTGATGCCTGATCCCGCAGGTTCGGCAGACCCATAAGTTAAAAGACGTCATCCCTTTAGAGGTATCCAGTCTGACTTTTCTTTGAACTATTCTTCATTAATATTTGTACTATCTTCTTCCCAGTCAGGATCTTCTACTAGGAAGTCTGCGAGAAAATCTGCTACTGCTTGAACTTTTTCATAATGACGTAGTTCAAAACGGATGTCATGTTCACCAAAAATTACTGACCATTGTTGTACTCATCTGGATTTCTCCCGCTTGGATAAGATTTCTCGCAAAGGATAATTTGTCATTACCTGAACTGAGTGGGCTTAAAAATATTATTTCAACTTCTGCGACGTGTGTATGAGAGCTAAGAGCAGTTTCTCGATCTTGGTATACCAGGATTCTACTGGAGTGAGAGTTTTACTGATGAAGTAGACAGGTTTCTCCGTCTTTTCATCAAGTTGAATTAGAACATAACTTAATGATTCGTCGGTAACTGCTAGATAGATGGTGAGTTCTTCTCCTTCTGCAGGTGTACTCATAACTGATGGTTTACCTAAATAATGTTTAAGTTCATGAAATGTTACTTCACATTCTGTTATCCACTCGATCTCAGGATCTTTCTTAGATTTCATTTTCGTTGGTCCTTCACGCAATAGGTCGAATAACCATCGACATCGATCTGAAGACTTTGAGACAAAACAATTTATTACAGCAATCTTGCCTGTTAAATTCTGTATGTCTTTCTTTGTTTTTGGAGAAGGCATGGACAACAGTGCGCGAATACGATCTGGATCAGCTTCTATGCCTTGCTTGTTAATTAAATGTCCTAAAAATTTGCCTGACTGAACCCTGAACTGGTACTTGTCAGGATTGAGTCGCATCTTGTAGAAACAGAGAATTTCAAAAGTTATGTATAAATCTGCGATATGGTTCTCCTTTTTAAGACTTTTACACAACAAATCATCAATGTAGACTTCCATCATTTTTTGAGGTGATCTTTAAGCATCTTTGTCATCAATTTTTGATAAGTAGCTCCAGCATTCTTGAGACTGAAAGGCATAACCTTATAGCAATGTAAGCCATGCTTAGTAATGAAAGTTATTTTCTCTTGATCGTCGGGTAGCAGAGGTATCTAATTGTACCCTGATACTGTATCCATCATGGATAAGAGTTTGTCTCCGGCAGTATAATCGAGCAGATGGCTTATAATAGGAAGTAGAAAACTGTCCTTTGGAGTATGCTTGTTGATGACCGTGAAATCCACGCACACTCTGATCTTGTCGTTCTTCTTTTATTCTGCCACAATGTTCGAGATTCATTCATGATAATTGGCTTTTTAGATAAAACCTACTTCAATGAGCTTATCGATCTCTTTATTGACTTCCTTTTGAAGCCTTAGTGCTAAAGTTCTCTACTTGTTTTTTACGGCTTTAGCTTTTTCTTTCAGATTCAGCTTATGGCAGGCCAAATTGGGATCAATGCCCAACATTTCATGAAAATTCTAAGTGAAAACATTATTATTGTCTTTTAGGAACTGAATAAGAGCGTCTCGTTTTGTTGTGGGTAAAAGAGTGTTAATGTATGTTCCTCGCTTGTCCCAACTAATTTTGACGTATTCTGTGATTTCTGCGCTTGGCAGCTGGCTTTCTGTAGAGTTTACTGTAAAAAAAAATTAACGTTCGCTGTAATTGTTATGCGAACTATGGCTTGATGGTTCTGGTGCGATGGTAATAGAATTTTCACATGTTAGAGCTAGCTTCTGACTTCCTTTGATTTTGTTAATGCCACAATTCCATTCAAATTGCAACGCTAACAAATAGGTTGATAGAATAGATCGCATATTATGTAACCAGCAACGTCCCATTATACCTAAATAATAGGATTTTGCATTGATAACATAAAATGTAACGTCAACTGTAGTTGGTCCTGCCATAATAGGAAGTTGTCATACCCTAATTTTGAGATTTGGACTTAGCTTTTATACCAAAGATAATTAGAGCAATTATGAGCAAAAAGTAACTATTAGCACAAAGTTTAGCGTGGAAAACCTTTTAATAGGTTAAAAATCATGACCCCTCGTGAGGATTTAGAAAGAGGGATATTATTGATAGTTGCTAGCTATTACAAAAAATGTTCTGAGTAGTTCTTGATAGGAAAAGTTTATCCTTCATCTATAGCTCTATGCTCCTATTTATAGGTCTTATAATATGACCGTTATCTGCTTTAATGACGAACGTTATAATATATGGTTTTGATGAGTCTTCATAATGATTTGTGTAACGGCTTGATTTATGCCACGTGTACGTTGACGAGGTCGAGTGGTCGTATGATGGTCGAAGAAGGGGCTTGAGTCCGAGATGTAAAATAAGCCATTACAGAAGTATAATCTTTCTCACACGTTCTTCTCTAGAACCATTGAACCCATAGATATCAATGTCACGGGGATGCACCTTATCAGCCAGTCCCATCTGATCAATCGTGCTTTGAAACAGTAGTTCAATACTACTACCAGTATCTATCATCATTGTGTGTAGTACAATATTTCTCATTTTTAGCATGATTACCAAAGTATCATAGTGAGGAAAGTTGACATGACGAATGTCACAGTCATCAAAAGAAATCCCTATACGTTAGTATTGGATACGGGGAGTAAACGAGCTTCTTTATCATTCATGGACAAGTCGTGACATTGGCCGACGCGACGTTTTTTGCTTCTGTTCGATTGGTTGATAGTCTGAGTCTCAATAAAGTGACTGAACTAAATTTGGTACAAATGCTTCTCCCCTTCTGGTTCTTCTACCCGCACGGCTTCTGTAGGAAGTCTGTAACTCCCATTCTTGTAATTCTCCACGTCCACAACATATTCATGTATTCGTCCATCCATAAAAATGTATTCCAGCAGTCATTTTAAGGTAAAGCAGTGTTCCGTCTCATGATGTCGGACTTTGTGGTGAATACAATAGGGTTCATTCTCAATGGGTTAGAGATACTATGCATTGTGAAAAAAAACTTATCCTTCTAAAGTATATGTTAAATACTGACTATAGTTACATTCATCTTGGGAAGACAGGGTTTTGGCAAGTTACTACCCTTCGGAGGTTGTTTATTATTAGATTTTGTTCACTTCCTGTCTCCTCCCAGATCAGCAACACAGTTGAAATCTTAGCCTGTGGATTGATTTTTAGCTGTCAATGTTGATTTCTGAGTTTTCTGCCGGACACCATTCTTTCGGGATTCATATATCTGTTAACTTTTTCGATCATGTGCTCCAAAGTTGTAAGTTTTTTTAGGATAAGGTAATCCTTCGTCCTTCCATCGACAAGTAAAGCATTAGTGAAAGCCGAAATAGTAATCTTTTGATCGAGTCGATCTACTTTTTGAGCTAACTCTAGGAACATCTTAGTGAACGTCTCGAGCATCTCTCCTGACATTTGCTTAAGGCAGAAAAGTGAATACATATTTTCCTCTTTGTCCCAATTGTACAAGTAATTCTTGATGAAGAGCTCACACAATTGCTTGAAAGTTGTAATAGACCCTTCAGGTAGCGTGTGGAACCATTGCAGGGGTTTGCCTGATAAACTGGTGGGAAAGATCCAGCATAGAATATGATTAGATGTTGAATGTAAGCCTAAGGTGTCCTGGAACTCTTGAGCACACTCCACTGGATTAGTCCCTTTGAATTTTTGAATCTTCAAAGTATGGAACCCAGTTGGGAACTCGCCATCTAGTAGTTCTTGTGCGATCGGGTTCTTCTGTAATCTGTTGTGGATTCATTTGGTGGTCTGAGTCTGAGCATCGAGTAGTTCTTTGATTCGCTTTTCAACATGTTCCTGAGTTACATATTGTCGAGTTATTGTGGTTGGGTGTGCGACGTGCATCCTTCTTCAGGATTGTAGTCGTCACTCCCTTCACTTAGATGATCTTTCGCTGGAACTCGAGCTCTTTGAGGTGGATGCTCAGTTTGTCTGACTCTTGCAAGGCCGCCATATACTTCTTGGTAAACTTCTTGGATCGGGATAGGCTCGCTTTCCCACTGTTGATGGTTAGGTCGAAGTACACCTCCTAAATTTTTACTTTTTGGAAGAGGTTATATTCGGTCATGAACAGAAATTCGCGAGCCTTCTGGTTGTACGCCTTTGTTCTTTTGGGTGGAGATATATTGAACCTGCAGATTCTTTAGCGTCTCTTGTACACTGGCTAACTGTTGCTCCAAAGCGGTACGCCTTTCTGTTTTAGAGTTAAAATAAGCCCGCAGCTCTGTTAGTGTGGCATTTTCCTCTACTAGAATAATTGGCGTGCACTGATTTGGAGGTTTCATTCTAAAAGAAGATGATTAGCAGTTTCTAAGATAATGGGTTTAAGAACTTTGTTTCCCACAGATGGTGCCAAATGTAATAGCATAATTATGGGAAGCGGACTTAACCTTTACACCAGATATGTTTAGAACGCTCAAGAACAGTGAATAATAACTAACAAGACAATTTATCGTGGAAAACCTTTGAATAGGTAAAAAACCACGACCTTTCTTGAAATTTTTTGAGAAATAGGGGACAATATTATTAAGATATCTTGCTTATTACAATGAGTATTCTGAGTGCGGGTAATGTTAGAATGAAGATTCCTCTGTCCCTCATCTCGAATTCTCTGGTCCTATTTATAGCTCTTATAATATGACCGTTTGACGACCATTTAAGATTCTTGATGATAAACGTTATAAAATATATGTTAGATATTATTTAACTAGATTATGTAATGATATGATCCTGCTTGTCTTGTAACGGCCTCATTGATGGTGTTATGTCTGTTGACTCGAACTGTTGATGTAGAGGTCGAATAGTGGTGACTGAATGCCGAATCTGTCTTTAGTAGTGTTCCATGTATGTTGATGAGTTCGAGGATGAAGTATGAGTCTGAAATACGAAATAAGCTTATTACAATACGGTTCTCAACCACGAGCAGGAGAAGTATCATGGGTGAGTGGTATTGGTTAAGAAACTTGTATTATTCCTTATGTTGCTGTCTTGATTCCGATCGTGCTACAAATGTACCACGTGCTCTGTTGATGAGGTCAAAATTTTATATGTAGTTCGAAGATGAAGCATGTGTTCGAGATGCGGAATAAGCCACTATAGTAATAGTGGAGGAAGCGCTACAATTACAGCTCTCAATCAGCAATTAAGCCACAAAGAGAAAAGATGCAAGTCGAGAAAGAGGTAACTGCGATAACCGATTTACAAATTATTATGGAAGAGACAGAGGAAGCAACAATTAACATAGTGGAAGCCAAAAGTCAAAATTGTTTGATAAGTCAAATATCAAATATTACAAGTGTAACAGGTATGGTCACTTTCGTTCTGAATGTCGTTCTCAATTTTATAAAAAAAAAAAGGCAAAAAATCCATTTTTTTAGAAAAGAAGATGAAGTTTCTTTTCTTTTGATTTGCAAACCAAAGAAGAATCTCGAATCGAAAAAGATTTTCTTCAAAACATATGGTACTTTGACACAGGAACAAGTAACCATATGTATGGAAAAAATCTATATTTCACAAAATAGATGATTCTTTCCATACCTCGGTAAAATTTAGAGATAGTTCTACAATTGTTGTCATGGGGTAAGGCGATATCAAAATTTAAGCTAAAGATAACACTCGTCAGATTATCTCAAGTATTTTTTATGTCCCAAACTTGAAAAGTAATTTGCTCAGCGTGGGGCAACTTCAATAGAAGGGATATGTAATCATCATCAAGAATGGAGTCTGTCGGATTGAAGATCTGAAGATGGGCTTGCTAATTGCACAGGTACATATGACTCAAAACCGAATGTTTTCTTCTTCCTTATTTTTCAAGTATGGTAAAAGATCAAGGCTGGATATGACATCTTCACTACGGGCATTTGAATTTTAAGGGCCTAAAGCTCCTTTATCATAAGAATATGGTGATGGGAATCCCTCAGATTGATCGACATCCGCAGGTATGTGAAGGTTGTGTTGTTGGCAAACAACACCGGGATTCATTTATAAAGGGGAAAGTATGGAGAGCCAAATCGACACTGAAGTTGGTCCATACCGATGTATGTAGGGCGGTTGATCTACGATCCAATAGAAATAAGAGGTATTTTATTACATTTATTGACGATTATAACCGAAAAATATGGGTTTAATTTCTATAGGAAAAATCTAAAGTTTTTTTAGTTTTTAGGTCATTCAAGGCCCTTGTTGAGAAGTAAGGAGATTTATCAAGATTCTTCGCTCAAATCGTGATAGAGAATACAATTCTCACGAATTCATAAACTTTTATGAGAAATTTGGAATCAAAAGACGATTGACGACATCGTACATGCCACAACAAAACGACATAACTAAGAGGAAGAACTACATTCTTATGAATATGGTGCGAAGTATGCTGCAAACATCAAATCTTCCTAAGAGATTTTGGCCAGAAATAGTCTTGTAGAGCATCTACATCCTCAATAGGACTCCCACCAGAGTTGTGAGGAACATGATACCAGAGGAGGCATGGAGCGACAGAAAGCCAAATGTGAAGCACTTGCAAATCTTTGGGTATATAGCATATGCCCATATTTTGAAAAAACGGAGAACAAAGCTCGACGATAAAGGTCAGAAATGTATGTTTTTCTCAGTTATAGTGATAGTTTACGAGTTTTTAAACAATATCATCCTACAACTGAGAAAATCATCATTAGTCGAGATGTGATTTTTGACAAAAAAATTACATGGAAATGAAATGTTAAAGAAGCAGGAAAGCCAGTACCGGTGGACTTCGATGATGAAGAAAGTCATTCGCCAATTTTGGATGGTAAAGCGCAATCACCACTCACGCATGCACGGAGCTCAACCAGATCTCCTTCAACAATGGTACGATCACAATCTGTATTATCTTTTTTAAGGCTTCAAAGAACCCACAGGAGACTAGCGTACTTGGAAGATTATTATCTAAGTGGAGTGGATCAATCAGATGATCCAACTATATACTTCACTTTATTTACTGGAAGTGACCCAATTACTTTAAAAGATACTGTTAAAGAACCAAAGTAGTAGGAGGCCATGAATGACGAAGTCGAAGCTATCAAGAATAATAATATATGGGAGCTGATTAATCTCCCAGATGGATACAAGTTAATCGGTGTGAAGTGGGTATACAAGACGAAGTTAAATGCTGAAGAAAAAGTTGATAAATACAAGTCAAGGTTGGTGGCTAAGGGTTATAAGCAACAACAAGGCGTCGACTATGAAGAGGTATTTGTTCCAGTAGCATGACAAGACACTATTATAATGATAGTTGCAATAGCATTACAGAACTCGAGGCCTATTTTTCAGCTGGACGTGAAGTTAACAATTTTACACAGAGATCTGCAAGAATCCGTGTACATCGATCAACTACCTAATTACATGTAGAAAGGTGGAAAAAAGAAAGTGCACCGACTATAAGGCCTTATACATACTAAAACAAATACTGAGAACTTGGTATAGTCCTATAGAGGCTCATTAAGTGTCCATATAAGCATACACTTTTCATGAAAGCCGAAACCGATGGAAAATTTATGGTAGTGTACTTTTATGTGGATGACTTGATATATACTGGCAACGATCGTACGATGTTCAAGGACTTCAAACGATCAATGATGGCGGAGTTTGAGATGTCAGATCTCGGAATAATGCATTATTTTATGGGAATAGAAGTAGTTTAATCTGATATGGGTGTTTTCTTATCACAGAAAAAATATGTTCAGCAGATTCTGGAACGATTCCAGATGAAGAATTACAATCCAGTACGCATGCCAGTTGAAGTTGAATTGAAGCTAATGAAAGATCTTGAAAGAAAGAAGGTTGACAGCACCTTGTATAAGCAACACCTAGAAGTCTCATGTACTTAACCGTGACGAGGCCAGATATTCAGCACATTGTCAGCCTCATCAGTCGATACATGGAAAATTCAACGGAGTTGCATCTAAATGCTGCAAAGAAATTTTGCAATACTTGAAAGGTACTACTGGGTTAGGAATATTTTGCAAGAAATCAAGAAGATGCTACTGATTTAATCGGCTATACTGATAGAGATTATGGTGGAGATCCTGTTGACAAGAAGAGCACCTCTAGGTATGCTTTTATGTTGGGATCAAGAGCAATTTCATGTCGTCAAAGAAATAATCGATTGTTTTTTTATCTACCACGGAAACAGAGTATATCATTGCTGCGTCTGATGCATGTCAAGCAATATGGTTAAGAAGAATGCTGGGTGAAGTAGGGTTTCATCAAAATAGAGAAACTCCTATTTATTGAGACAATTGTTCGACAATCAAATTGTCGAAGAATCCAGTTCAATACGGGAGAACAAAGCACTTTGATATGCATTACCATTTCTTGCGAAATCTAGTGAAAGATGGAATGATTGATCTTATCCATTGCAGGAGCAAAAATCAAGTTGCAGACATTTTTACCAAAGACCTCAAGTTAGACGCATTTGAGAAACTTCAGAAGCTACTCGGGGTTTGTTCGTTTGAGGGACAGGGTTGCAAAGAAAACTCGGCGGCATAATAGAAGGGGATACGTTTACTTCCTAAACTAGTGTTAGTACATCTAGTTTAAGAGAGGGTGTTAGAATGTGTGAAAGATATGGGTAAATGTGTAAGCATGAAGCAATAAAGTCAAGCTACCAAAGCCACGAGTGGTCATAACACGTAGCATAGTTAGTTAGGTATTGTTTGTATTTCGGTTTTACAAGCCAAGTTTGGAACTCTGTTTTCAATACATCTTTGAGTTACATTCACGGGATTTTATATTCATGGTCATATATTACTACTCGTCGCGGCCACAAACTCAGGGTGTTTCCATCCGTATTACGGCAATACTAGTTTAGTCAAACATCTTCTGTGGCGGTGCTAATTCGTGTTTAACACGGAACTGGACTCAAATCTGGGACAATAAAAGAAAACTCACTTTCACAGACATGCAAACTTGAAAACCACTCATAAATAATACATTGTTATTGTTTTGGTTTTTAATGGCGACATAGAGAAAGAGAGTGTCAAAGAAGGAGAAGAAGATGGAGATGGATGATAAGGAGCTCATGACTGTAATGTTCCACTATCGTGATTCGAAGATTGGGACATGTTTGATGGAAAGCCTAACCGAGATGATGCAAAGTGGAATCCTAGTTTTCGCACAATCGGTTGATATTTTTAACCAATTTGATAAGGTATATTTGTTTGTTTGTTGCTCTCTACTATCCATTCTTGTTCATGTTTGTGTTTCTTATTTCTTGTTTTTGAGTGTTTGTGTTTCTTATTTCTTGTTTTTGTGTGTTTGTGTTTCATTGTCTGAAAGAAGTGTTTGCAAGAGAAGTGAAGAGCAAAGTTACTATCAAGGTGAGTTTTATCGATTTATACTCTGTTTCTTGTTTTCGATATGGTGAATTGGGATTTTTCTGCGAACCCCTTTCGATCAAAGCCTTATGGGGTTGGTGATATCGTATCTTAAAATCATTCCCCATAACTTTGTTTCTTGTATTGTTTACTGTTACGTTGGTATTTTAGATGAACCCCAGTCGATAAAAACCTCACGGGGTTAGTGAAATTGCATAATGGGGTCTTAATAAGATACCCCTATTGAGCAATCGGTCTCTGGATGGTTTTGCACCGTATACATACCCCAGTAACAATTTAAACTCGGTTTCTTGTTTCTTTAATTTTTCATGTTGCATACTTGCATTGGGATTTTTATACGAACAACAAAATTCGGTTTCTACATGTATATTGTTTGGTTTTATCAATCGTATTGCTCTATATGGAGGCTAATAGTATTTGTTGGGATGAGTGTCTATGATGTGAAAACACTGACAAAATTATAAGGAAAAGGCACAGGATACATGAGTCAAATACTCAAATGTCACTGCCCGGTGTATCGTACCCCAATCGTTCCAATAATCTGTCGAATATTGTCATTTGCAAGTGTACTGTGACGAATTTTAAAACCCTAATGCCACATGCTTGTTGAAGGATCAGATCAAAATATTGAAAAACTAGCACTATCTGCAGCATTTACAGTATTATATGGTTTATATCAGATACTCCTGCTTTTTTTGTTCATTCGGGATTTTATTACTGAATTTCCTCTCACTTTGTATTATACATAGGGGCATCTGCATAGCTACAATTACTGTCAAAGTGTTTGGAGATTCGACTTACAGGATGCAGTACTTACAAATGAAGAGGGCAAACAAAATGTTCCAAGAATCTCAATTCTTGCATTGGATTCGAAGGCTGAAGCTAAAGCAAAAGCGTTGCAGTTATAACAGAAGATAGGAAGAGTTCTAACAGAAGAATCTGTAGATTCTAATGACAATTAGCGCAGATTGACAGAGTTTAATCAATTTCATTTTGCTTTTTCTTAGTTTGTTAGAAATACAAATTTACAATGTGATGTTTGTGGGTACAGTACATAGTGAGGATTCAAAAGTGTTATTGTAATTCTACTAGAATTTTCAGGTTTACAGTGTGCTGGATATGTGAAATGTGGGCCCATTACTGAGAATACAAAAAAGTGTTTGAAACTGGTTTTGGAATCCTGGCTTTGGTTAATTCTTTTCATATTTTGTTCAGACAGAACAGTGTTATTTTATTTTATTTTATTTTGCTAAGTGAGAAATTTTATTAAGGAGGAAACAAGGTTACAGGAGAAACAAAGAAACAAGACACAAAAGAGAAAGGGAAAGAGCTATAATAGCAGGTGACCACACAAGGCTACTGAAGCCAAGCTAATCAAATCTAAAATATTCAGTAATAGGATCCTCAATCCTAGAGAGAAATTGAGGCCTAGAACTATACCATTCCTTGGAACTCTCCATGATTCTACTTGCCCACTTTGCAGCCGAGCTAAAGTTTTGTTCCCTCCACACTTGGGAGAACTTGAGAGATCCTAGAGAGAAATTGAGGCCTAGAACTATACCATTCCTTGGAACTCTCCATGATTCTACTTGCCCACTTTGCAGCCGAGTCAGAGCTAAAGTTTTGTTCCCTCCACACTTGGGAGAACTTGAGAGAGACGAAATAATTTCTGATCTCATTCCACTTAGGTTGTAACCTCCATGAAATCTTGTTGGATTAGATAGCAAGAATAGCTGCATTGGAGTCGAAAACCACCCACACTCTATTACACCTTTTCTCTTTAAACCCACAGTGTTAAATTAACTTTGCTCCTTACTTTTGAATACAAATTGTTCTCTTTCTCATTTACTTCTCTCTTCATCTCAATTAAGAATTGAGCTGAAAACTATGGATTAAAAACCATTATCGAATGATTCTGGTGACATGAGGAAATGTTTTTTAATGTGTACATCTTGGGACCTGAAGCTGGTTCACAGGTACAACCTTTGTAACTTCATGGTATACTCACGGATTGGCCAGTTCCTATTTGGAAGGCTGCAATTTCTTAACTGCCGCAGTTTCTACCCTTGCTAATAGTTTAGCACATTCTTTGTTGCAACTATGGGTCCTGAAGCACAAAGAGATTTTACTCGTTGGTATCAATTAGGTGGTCTGTGGACTTTTGTTGCTCTCCATGGCGCTCTCGGACTAATTGGTTTCATGTTACGTCAATTCGAACTTGCTCGATCTGTTCAATTGCAACCTTATAATGCAATCGCATTCTCTGACCCAATTGTTGTTTTTGTTTCTGTATTCCTGATTTATCCACTAGGCCAATCTGGTTGGTTTTTTGCACCTAGTTTTGGTGTAGCAGTTATATTTCGATTCACCATCTTCTTCCAAGGATTTCATAATGGGACATTAAACCCTTTTCATATGATGGGAGTTGCTGGCGTATTGGGTGCTGCTCTGCTATACGCTATTCATGGTGCTACCGTAGAAAATACTTTATTCGAAGATAATGACGGTCCAAATACATTTCATGCTTTTAATCTGACTGAATAAACTTATTCAATGGTCACCGCTAACCGATTTTGGTCCCAAATCTTTGGAATTGCTTTTTCTAATAAACGTTGGCTACATTTCATTATGATATTTGTACCAGTAACCGGTTTATGGATGAGTGCACTTGGAGTAGTCGGCCTAGCTCTGAACCTACATGCTTATGACTTCGTTTCCCAGGAAATTCGTACAATAGAAGATCCTGAATTTGAGACTTTCTACACCAAAAATATTCTTTTAAACAAAGGTATTCATGCTTGGATGGCAGCTCAGGATCAGCCTCATGAAAACCTTATATTCCCTGAAGAGGTTCTACCCCGTGGAAATGCTCTTTAATGGAAATTTAGCTTTAGTCGGTCGTGACCAAGAAACCATCGGTTTCGCTTGGAGGGCCGGGAATGCCCGGCTTATCAATTTGTCTTAGCATGTACAAGGGCGTTCCAGTACGTTGTAGATTCTTATCCAAGACTTGTATCATTTGATGATGCCATGTGAATCACTAGAAACATGTGAAATGCATGGCTAACCCAATAACGAAAGTTTCGTAAGAGGACTGGAGCAGGCTACCATGAAACAAAAGATCTTCTTTCTAAAGAGATTCAATTCGTAACTATTATATGTCCAAGGTCCAATATTGAAATCATTTAAGAAGTTTTTCCCTGACTTTGTCCGTGTCAAAAAATAATTCAAAATACGTAGACTTTTTTAGAACAGGTCTGAGTCAAATAGCAATGATTCAGAGCACTTCTTTTTACACTATTTCGGAAACCCAAGGACTCAATCGTATGGATATGTAAAATATAGGATTTCCAATCCTAGCAGGAAAAGGAGGGAAACGGATACTCAATTTAAAGTGAGTAAATAGAATTCCATACTCGATCTCATAGATACATATATAATTCTGTGGAAAGCCGTATTTGATGAAAGTCGTATGTACGGCTTGGAGGGAGATCTTTCGTATCTTTCGAGATCCACCCTACAATATGGGGTCAAAAGGCCAAAATAAGTGATTTTAGCCCTTATAAAAAGAAAACTAATTCTTGAACTGAACCTCTTTCAGGCTCATATCACGTTGAGGTATTGCGTAAGTAAAAACTACAAAATCCGATCCAATTTATCATAATCGATAAGTTAACATGTTGGTTAACCATATTTTAAAACACGAAAAAATAATCATTGGCTTATCAAATTATTTATCGATCCCTGAAAAAGATTTAACAAAAGACAGAAACCAATCCACTATCTATTTTATGTCAAGCAATATGTAGAGTGACTTCTAATATAGCAGTAAAAGCAAGACGTGTAAGCGGATCGACTCATCAAGTTCCCATTGAAATAGGATTTACACAAGGAAAACCACTTGCCATTCGTTGGTTATTAGGGGCATCCAGAAAATGTCTGGATCGAAATATGGCTTTCAAATTAAGTTTTGAATTAGTGGATGCTGCCAAAGGGAGTGGCGATGCCATATGCAAAAAGGAAGATGTTGGGAAAATCGAGGGGGCAAATCGCACACTGAAGCACAATACGATCAACAAGAACTCGAAGAACCAACCCTAACCAAAGAAAATTCGAATAAAGACAATAAAAACACAACACAAGGTTTAATTAGGTGGAAACCCTAAACAGGATCAAAACCACCCCCAACAAGCACGACGAATTTATTATCACACTAAGGGTTACAAAAGGTTACAGAGATCACTCAAACCTCACCTCTACCCTTACAGATAATCCCAGCAAGAAACCCTAGAAAGAAAACCCAATAAACCTCTCCGGAGCTAAACCCTAGATTTCTTCATTTTCTCTCTCTAACTTTTTCTCACAGTACAGAGGCCTTTAACATACACTCTCTATTTATAGACTTTCCATTAGGTCATCTCCGAAATACACATCACAGGATAATCCATCGCTTTGGATCAAATCCCCCTCAAAACAAATTTAGAAACAAACAAACAGAGCCAAAGTCGTTCGAACGAGTCATGAGGTCGTTCGAACGAATTAGACAATCCCCTGGAATTTTGGCCCAAGCGCTATTTTCGTTCGAACGACTTCAACAGTTTTTGAGCCGTATTCCTAACAATCTGCACCTCGGCGATAAAATCGTTTCTTCTGCTGCATTCGTCGTGTATCCTTGTCGCTTCTCAATTAAGATAATTACCCAAGTCTAGGTTTTTCTTAGACCCACCAATCGGAACCCACTTTCTGATCATCTTTGTAGACCGTGCCATTGCTTCACCTTGAACTAAATTCCCCTTTCGAGAAATCTTCATAGCTCCATTGGTACACGCAACCTTCACATCTCCACTCACTGATTTACCAACCAATGCATATAAGTTCCCGCTTAGAGCTCCCTTCATGATCAAAGAAGATTTCAGATAAACTTTTATTACTCTACCTCGCCCAGAGTAATTGTAACCCTCATTATCAAACTTGGAAAGTGAAATTAGATTATGAGTCATACTCGGTACATGTTGAACATCATGAAGAATTACGATGCGTCCATCGAACATCCTCACGTGAACATCACCCACTCCCGAAATTGGCCTTCAAGAGCCATCACTTGTCAACACAAACTTGTTACCCTCACACCTTGCATAATTGCCAAACCATGCCTTGTGTGAGCATACGTGCGTTGTAGCCCCACTATCAAACACCCATCCTCTATCCTAGTGAGAACCATCAACGGCCACCACGAGGAGCGCCTCGTCACCATCATTGCTAGTAACCGTTGCCAGTTTGTTAGTGTCACTTTTGGAGCCTCTTGCCGAACTTGCTCCATTACCTTTCTCCGCTTTGCAATCTGATCTATAATGACCTGATTGACCACAACTCCAACAAGTTCCCTTTCTGAACCTATTAAAGCTTTTCTTCCCACTAACCACCATTGCAGAGTTTTCCCCAAAGGATTCGCTACCCTTAAGTCTTCTCTCCTCGGAAAGAAGCGTACTTGTAACCTCCTCAAAACTCAAGGTTTCCTTCCCATACATCAACGTAGGTTGAATATGCTTGAAGGAAGATGGAAGAGACCATATGAGTTGAAGCGTCTTATCTTCATCCTCAACTTTAACTCCGATCGATTCCAATTCCGAAACGATCCCGTTCAAAGAACCTAGGTGATCACCATCGCTTGTACCCTCATTCATCTTAAGCGTATGAAGTCTCTCATTGAGGTATAAGCGATTCAAAAGACTTTTTGTTTGGTACAAACTTTTAAGCTTTTCCCAAAGACCCTTTGCGGTCTTCTCTCCACACACGTTTGCCAAAACGTTCTTAGCGAGACAAATGCGTATCCCACTCGCAGCCCTTGAATCCAGATCTTCCCAGTCCTCTTCTTTATCGTCGTCCACTTTCTGGGCCGTTATACCTTCAACCGAAGTTTTAGGTATAGGCATCCCTTTCAGTGCCTTGCGTAACTCGCCTTGAGTCAAGATATCTTGGACTTGTATTTGCCACAATCCAAAATTGATCTTCCCATAGAACTTCTCCACATTAAGCTTGATCGCGTTAGAATACTTAGATCTTCCCATCTTGCTACTCTACTTACCTCAAACCTCGCTCTGATACCAATTGCTGGGAAAACTGAGGGGGCAAATCGCACACAGAAGCACAATACGATCAACAAGAACTCAAAGAACCAACCATAACCAAAGAGAATTCGAATAAAGGCAATAAAAATACAACACGAGGTTTAATTAGGTGGAAACCATAAACAGGATCAAAACCACCCCCGACAAGCACGACGAATTTATTATCGCACTAAAGGTTACAAAAGGTTACAGAGATCACTCAAACCTCACCTCTACCCTTACAGATAATCCCAGCAAGAAACCTTAAAAAGAAAACTCAATAAACCTCTCCAGAACTAAACCCTAGATTTCTCCATTTTCTCTCTCTAACTCTTTCTCACAGTACAGAGGCATTTAACATACACTCTCTATTTATAGACTTTCCATTAGGTCATCTCCGAAATATACATCACGGGATAATCCATCGTTTTGGATCAAATCCCCCTCAAAACGAATTTAGAAACAAACAAACAGAGCCAAAGTCGTTCGAACGAGTCATGAGGTCGTTCGAACGAATTAGACAATCCCCTGGAATTTTGGCCCAAGCGTTATTTCCGTTCGAACGACTTCCCCACTCGTTCGAACGACTTCAACAGTTTTTGAGCTGTATTCCTAACAGAAGAGACTCATAAAATGGTAGAGGCAAATAGAGCATTTGCACATTTTTGCTAATCCATGAGCAGGATCTATATAGACACATGGATCCATACATTTCGATCGGAAAAGAATCAATAGAAAAAGAAATAATCGGAATTGATCGATATCTTTCTCGAAATAAATGAAAAGGAAACGAAATATGAAATATAAATCATGGATGGGGGCAAGGTTAAGAATAAGAAAGAAGAATCTCATCTAAATACCATGGAATAAGATTTGATCCTATTCTTAGGGATTTTGTAAATATCTTATTCCTAAAATATAAAGTTAAAAGCAATTAGGACTGTTTTGGAGATTGGGTGCATTTACTAATTCATGATATGGCATGTACAGAATGAAAACTTCATTCTCGATTCTACGAGAATTTTTATGAAAGCGTTTCATTTGCTTCTCATCAATGGATGTTTTATTTCCCCCGAATGTATCATTATTTTTGACATAATTCTTCTTCTGAAGGTTGAATAGTACTACCCGTGGCTCGCTATAATAATTACGTCAACGCGCAAAATATCAACGCACCTTCGGCGCTATAATTTATACATTGGCGTATCAACACTATAATGTGCCGTTGTACTTTCTGTTTTTTGCTAACCTTCAATTACATACTTGATGAATTAACCTTTTGCATGTACTTATGGATCAACCTCGCACCCATAAGTTTTGAAGTGCCTATTTGTGAAACAAACTTCATAGCTATAACCTGACAATATGCAGATAAATCAAAGCCTACTGTAACCATAGCACTTAAACCTTATAATGGAAATTAATAAACCCAACAAACTACTTTCTTCAAATAACAGATGCACGAAGTGAAAGAATACCTACATAGAACAAAAACTCCTCTAAAGCTCTAAGGAAGTCACTCCTAAACACTATGAAGGAATCAATTTTGCAACATATTAAAACTTTTACAGAATGCAAGGAGTTCCATTTGAAAGGATTAAAGGTCCACGTTTTTCTTTCGAAGACACCATTATAATTCCACAAAAGTCTGCACAAAACAATAAGAATAAGTTAAAGAGAGAAACCTTTCCAGCAACCATTAGGAAAGTCAGCATGGATCCAAATATTTCGAATAAGTTGCTCAAACAATGCCCCATACCAAATCATTTCTCACAACTGTTGTACATTCTCAGGTGTTTAGAACGCATGAATTTCCTCGACAATAATGAACTATGGTTTATAAGAAATCACACTAATTAAATTAACTTACCTACCTATATTTTGTCTTTGTTAGAAGGGAATCCAAGATCAGTGAAGATAAGCTAATCCTCCACAAATCCTCCAACAATCTTATTCATTGATATAGCTGCCTGTAAATGCATAAAAGTTGATATAAACGGATGATAAAAAGTAATTATGTTGATAGAATAACTTATGCTTCACATTTGCAATTTTGAGAAAGCACATTGAAAATCATATCATATTTGCAAGTTAATGATTGAGCAAAAATCATCCATATACGTTCTCTGCACCAAATGAAAATTACACAAACCAAACAACAAATTCAAACAACTCCATTAAGAAATTCATGAAATAAATCAAGGTTTTAATGGGTTTCTTTAGAAATGAATCATCTTCAGTCCAAGATCATTTTGGTTAAACCTGTAAACAGAACAGAAAGTCGGAAACCTTACCAGTGGCTTTACCATGTAAAGGAGGGAAGCATCTAGGATGGATACGCATCGTACTTAGACGTGAGATCTTGGACTGAAGATGATTTAACAAATTCTTCGAAGCTACTGAGTCCAAGTTCAGTCGCATGGATCCCACCAGTAATGAATGTCGATTCAATTCCTGCTATATTTGCACCTTTTATGTCATGATGGAGAGAATCATCAACAGCAATACAGTCAGAAGCATCTGCACCCGCCATCACCATTCCTGATTTATATATTATCTGGAAACATTTTTGTTTTTACAGAAAACAAAAATCAGTAACTGTAGTTAAACTATTTATTTTAGTCTTTCTGGTCAAACTATTTCTGGCATAACCATTTGTACGAAAAAACTAAATAGGAACTTGATTGTTATGGTACGCTCCAAAAAAAATTAGTGAGCCATGCAGGTGGGTGAAGAGTGAGTCTTGAGAGTTCGACAATTTTTATTACGATACGGTTAATATAACAAAGGATTTCATCGAAAATAATCCATTTATAGGTTATTTAGAGAAAGATAGTACCCAAAAAGCAGAGAGATAGAGAGAGAGATTTTTTTTTTGGGTGAAGCAATTACCATGGCACGCATTGAACTCGCCTATTTTCATCATTAGCAATGAACTTAATCTTAGTGAAGACTATCGTAGGAAGCATAACCTAACCTGATACAAACTACACATCAAATCACAAAACCTTAAAAAATACAAAGAAAAAAGCATACTCATAAAGTTAAGGTTTGAGAGCCATACCTTGACATCGTCGATCCCATCACTGGTAATGTAAAACTCCAGGCCAACATTTAGGGAGCATGCAATATCTTCACCTGCATTAATGAGAATACTCGACCATTGTTGCAAAACTCAGAAACTCATAAATTCATACACCATTTAATGTAAAAGAAAGAAATTTAGATATTGGACTAAAACATTTAATTCATCAAACTATTCAGAAACACAATTTAGAAACACAAAAATTACATTCTAAAAATTACCTTCTAAACACAATTCAGAGACCACCAATCCCAGAACTTGAACTCGTCCTGATCCTGACCAAAGACCTGGAATCGAGTGATAAGCCATCAATCAATCAAATTCCCACAAAAAATAAACCTAATTCAGAATATCCACAAAACACTTCAATGCGAAGACTTCAAATCACTGGTCGAATTCCACAAAACACTTGAATGATGCAACAGATTCCACGTTAAAATCCAACCTACATCAATTCATCCAAAATCAAGATAATTAAATCAAAAACTATGAAATACCCAGATCATGAAAAAACATATTTGATTGATTCCATTGTGAAATCCAAAACCATGAAAACTCAGGCAGATATGAAATACCCAGATCATAAAAAACATATTTGATTGATTTCACAGATTCCATTGTGGAATCCAAAACCATGAAAACTTAGGCAGATCGTACCTTCTTAGAGGTCTCAGAAAACACTAATTCGATCGAGAGAGGGATGGAGGGGGTTACATATGATGATCAAGGAGAAGACGAAGAGAACAGCGAGGATGGGGCGAAGGAGAATTAGAATCAGATAGTCCAAGTTCGAGGGAGATGAAGACGAAGACTCCACAGATTCCACAATTATGATATATCACTCGAAAACCACCACAACTGCAATCGAAAACCACCAAAATCAGAGATCAATCTAGCGAGATAAGAGGAGAAAGAGGTGAAGTAGACCACCTTCAAATTGCTGAGTTTCGTTGGGTTTAATACAGAGGACTATACTTTCGCTGGGTTTCGCTGGAAGAAAGGAAGAGAGAGACGTGAGATACAGATGTGGTTAACAATAGAGACTTGTGGTTACCTTTCTCTTCTAATGGGTAAAAAGATCTGGCCGTCTATCGCGCCCTGTCATTAAATCCCAGCCCTTCTTTGTCTTTATCCTGAGGGCAGACTTGTCCATAGGACAAAAATACCTTTCTTGGATAATATACTAGGTTATAAGCCCGTGTTACACAGAGTTGATTAAGTTTATAATGTTAGGAATCCAAGATTGAGAAATACTATAAATAAGTTGAGTCTCCCTTAACTTCACTTTTGAGGGAACAATGGAATAGCAAAATAATCGTTTCTCTTAGGGTTTAAAGTCACCGAGGAACACATAAGTTAAATTTCAGATGAAAAATAAAACATAGTTGCATTTTCTTTATAAATATAAATCAGACCTTATAAACATAGTATATAAGAAAGAAAACTCATGTTCTTTATTGTTCATTAACCATACTTTTAAAGGGAAAATTAATAAGAAACAAAAACTTTGGCATTCTTTTATATTTTTTATATCACAGAAGTAGTAAATAAACTTATGAACTAAGTCACTAATCAAATACTTTGGCACTCTTTAAAAACATATGATTAGTAAGAAAATGTTTGTATGATGAGGGTGTTTTTCGTATATTATCCATGAAATTTATTTATTTATTTTCTATTACTTTAGCCAAAGTTTGGAGGAAACCACATAACATACTCAGACTTTGTATGTTTACTTGTCGATCTAGCGTTACCACGCCTGAAACCCTCCCTGGATGATAATGAATCAAACAATAAAGAGGTGCATAATTGAAATACACTTTAAATATACCTTGGGGATTTCAAATGAATCAAGGATAGCGAGAATGTCTGCGAGAAAGTTGTCTAAGCATGTGTTTTCCAGGTCTTTGTGTTTTTCGGATAGTTCGTAGCCGATGAGATCAGGTGCAATTGCACAAAATCCAGCATTAGCTACTGCAGTCATTTGGTGCCTCCATGAATACCATATCTCTGGAAAGCCATGTACAATATCTTGCCTGTACAATAATAGCATGCTAGATTGGGAGTAAAACCTAGTAAAAGTGCAATTCAACCAAAATTCACGATCATATTTAGTGTTTGATGATATTTTCTTGCTTATGGAAAAAATATTATATTTTATGCCACCCATCAACCTGATGCTACTTCATTTGTCTGATTAGTAGATTTTATGGATAAAATCCTACCAGCCTTTCCTTTACCGGAGAGCCATTGTTGAATTTCTTTTAGTTGATAAATTTGTGAGATCAAAAGAGGAAAACAAAGCTACCATATTATCATCTATGGGATCACAGTATTCTTTATTTATATAAAATTATAGTGGAATGTCTACATAATTGGCCTCATCATCATGAGATTTCAGTTTATATTATCGTTAAATAGACACTGTTGTTTTGATTCAAGGAACGTTATCTGCGGGAGGAATTTCATGTGCACTAAGTGATGTTCATTCTCTAGGTCATCTTCATTATGCCACGACACATAGGATCTCTTTGCCACATTTTCTTATGTTTTGTTTTTGTTCAATACTCTATTTGTTAGCGTTTCACTGTTAAAATTCCATGTATAGGTTATTGCAGAAATGAAAAAACTCAACATTCTCTGATCCCGTGCAACAAATTATGATTACTGGAATTTTATTTTTGAGTATGGAATGTATATAAATGTGTATCAGTGATTTTGTTGCGCTCACTTGGATTAAGTTGCAATGTGTTTAGTGCCTTAATATGCAATTTCCTTAAAGCTGACCACTGAACATGTTAGATTATTCGTCTGAGTCAGAAATGGTGTTCTACTCTCTTATTACTGGATGAAAATCTAAAACTTTGTGATAACGACTAAGCGAAAAAGATGTGTATGAGACTCATTTTCCATTGATATAGATACAACAAACTAACTATTAGCTATTCATGAGGGACAACTATAAGGGGAACTTCATAAGAAATTAATGATCCCAAGGTAAATGATATTTTGATGGCAACACTATGTACACCACTATAAAAGTTCCTAGACCATACCATAGAGAGAAGACTTATAAACGTGTGCATTACCCCTGATATCATCAAATTATTTGCTTATATCACAATATTCGCTTCAATTTCATAAAGTAGATATTGGAGGTGGAGATATACCTCAATTTTGGAATAATCGTCCAATCTAAAGGTTGCTCCATTAAAAGCTGGAAAAACATTGGACAGATGAAAGTAATTAATAATAATGAATTGAAAGATGTCAAGAACTACAAATCAAACCATTTGTGATGAAGATCAAAACATGTCAAGAATTACATAGTAAAACAAATTTTAGATGAAGACTAAAATATATAATGACCAATTTGCTTGATAGAGAAATAATGTTTGAATTGCGGTGAACTTCACTCTACAAAGCATGTCTTGGATTCGATACCAAGCAAATATAAAATAGTGACAATGAAGCTTGATGCTCACCACAATTCAAATCAGCACCTATCAAAGAACAATATTTCCCGCAAATCCAAAATGAGCTATTAATATTCCTCGAATGAAAACTTTGCAAATGTGACAACGGAAATTGCATAAAATAATATATGAAGAAAGACAACAGTTTGATTAATAAAAATGCAAGAAGTTTTTACCTGACACTTGGATTGTTGTTCTCTGAATGTCAATTTATAAAGATGACCCAATAAAATTAAGTTCTCCTGAAATCAAACATAAACCATAAACTTTTGCAAAATTCTCAATTGCAATTGCTTAAAATTCACAATATGGAATATAAACTAATAATGAAAAGAAAGAATAAAAAAAAATATGAAGAGATATGAACATATATATTTAATGAAGACACATTCTATATATTGGAACAACAAAATGAAGTTCAACAACTAAGCAAAGAATTCACAGAAATATATGCATTTATATTACAATCATTCCTGCAGAATTATGCAAAGGAAAGTAATCAATTTAGCTTTACTATATGAATGTTTCGAAAGGGCTTTTCTTGTAGCAAAGCGATCAAACTTCAAATTTTACTATATCCCAAAATGAAACTTAATGCTTCGAGAAAAGAAAAAAACACACATATCTTTGTATTCTAACTTTACCTATCTGGCTGCAACTTTGATATTTCTCCAAAAAAATAATTTTATAAATTTGGAACCTAAACATAGTTGAAATAGTCTGCCCATCCAAAAGATATTACACCATCAAGAATGCCTTCACCACTTGAGTCTCTGAAAAAGACAACCATATCAGCAGACCACAACATCAATCATAGCTAGCTAAGAGAACACCATCAATATTTAGCACATGAACACCATGAAGATGTTTAGTCCAAGATCACATAATAATTCGCATCTGAATAAAGAAGAGTTGAGGTCCCAAGGGCTGCATATGGATATGTTTCTAGTTGTATGTGAATACTATATGAAATATGTTTGGTTACTTTTTTTTTCCTTTGAGATACAATACAATTTCAAACATTACTTAACTGATATACAAAGAACAAAAGCTAGCAATAGTAAATCTTAGAGGCTTCCATACTCAGTAAATAAACAAATGAACCTTGTCACTAAGTTCTCAATTTTCATATATGATCTAACGTTTTTGGAGCAATTTAGCCAAACTCCTTGAAAAAATGTACTCCATGAACATTTGGGCCGTAGTCTACATACTAAAATTCCAAAACTAACATTGTATTACCACTTTAAAGTTGTCAAATTAACAAAGCTTCAATAACCCTTACTATAGGGCCAAGAACCCAGTGATCTTTGATTATCATTATAAAAATAATTGTTTTAGAGATTTATCCGTTAAGAGAAGTCTCATCAGTTTCAACCCCTTTTATATAGTTTCTAATAAGATTATATCATAATTAAACTTAGAACTGCAAAGGGTAGGCTCATAGATCAGTTGAAAAGTGCATAAACTTTCATCGAAGCAAGCAGTAAACCTTAATCCATAAATTTAAGGAGAATACTATTGACTACCTATAGAAGATTTCAAGGTGAAGATAATATCCAAACGGAACCAACGAACATAGCTTTCGATAACCAAATTGTTCCTCAGAAATTGTATATAAAGAATTATGAGTTTCTTGTTAATCGACATGCAGTTTTGAGAGGAATACATGATTAGCCATAATGAAATTAAGTTTTGAAACTTTACCTTCAGGTGTGAATTGGCCAACTTTATAATCAGAAGAAACCACAAAATTAGGGCAAGAAAAGGGAGAAGAATCTCTGTGAATCTATCGAAAGAAGCTTAGAAAATGTAAATTTTTGATAAAGAGGAAAATTGGATTAGAGAGAATTAGTTGTATGTCAAGTTTTTATTACTTTCTAAACAAAAATAAAAATCAAAAAGAAGAAGAAAGAACTTGCAAGAAATCGTGCTAGATTCAAAAATAAAATAATCGAAGCATATTTGGGGGTTCCTTCAAAGACAGAATTTTACGAAAGTATGGTGTTTTGAATTACTAAGGATTATCAATACACCCATAATTCGCATTTAGGATGGATCATCATTCCCGCATGGCTTATCATGAGCATGACTAACCAGTAGTTGATAAGGGCATCACTAACCACTTCCACACTTCAAGCATTGATAATTCTGTAATAAATTTTCCCTGCAGCATCAACATCAGCATCTATAAGTTCCTGTAAAGTAGCAGAAAATGCATTAGGCAATAACTCCTAAAAAACCCAAAATTGTAAGCAAGCTAGCAAGGTGATCAGCCACATTGTTAGCATCCCTAAAAATATGATGAATGTAAGAATACTCAAATTGACTGATAGAATAAAGGATAGAGCTGGTAATGGCCCTAGCTTCCCAAGTAGGTTCACATTGCTGAGTTATATAGCTGATTATAGTTGCAGGGTCAGAACCCATAATGATTCTCTTGTGACCATCTCTAATAACCCCTTTCAACCCATGATCAATGGCTTGCAATTCAAGCATAGTAATAAACTGTTTTTTAACAAAGCCAACCCCAATCTTTAATGCCAATACCACTGTTATTTTTTAATTCTCTTATGACCATATATAATAACCGCTTTTAGAAAAATATCGCATGCTAGTAGGCAGATCATGTGTTTATAAAGGGTGCATTTAAATAGGTTTCATGGAGAACCTAATGTTTAACCAAAATTGTTTTTTCTCTTTATCCAAATTATCAAACTCTAATAGATCAAACCAAGGACCCTTACCTTCAAACTTCTTCATCTCCATGAATTGTGAAATTAAGTTCAAGAGATCTGCAGAAAAAGCACAACATGGTTTCTTCACCATCATCGGCTTTGTCTCCATAACGAACCCAAGTCTGTCGTTATTAGGAATCAACATAACGATATAAGGATCTCTTAGAGAGTGTTCTAGGGATTTTACTTCCAAAATCCAATTACCACTCTAAATTGATTTCAAACTTTCAAAGCCACGCAATTGCAGAATCGCCATGAAGGCCCTACTTTCATTAAACTCATTGTTGCTGGTGCAACTACAGAAGTTCCACCAATGCTTGATCTTTCCTATGATGAGTTGGGATCAAAGTTGATGAATTTCGCGAGATCCCGTAATGTAGGGTTGGAATTTAGAGTTATTGCTTCAAGTTCTTCGGCCGAGTTCCACCTTAATTGAACAACTTAGGGTTGAAAAGAGAGAAGTGAAGATTTTTTTTTTGAGTTGGGGAAGAAAGATGTTCTTTGTTTGTTTTTTTTTAAGTGAAGTTTTGAGTCGGGGG
Organism: Kingdonia uniflora; assembly: GCA_014058105.1. Classification (NCBI taxonomy): domain Eukaryota; kingdom Viridiplantae; phylum Streptophyta; class Magnoliopsida; order Ranunculales; family Circaeasteraceae; genus Kingdonia; species Kingdonia uniflora. The sequence continues at coordinate 838,509 of JACGCM010001722.1, forward strand.
AGGAATTCTGTAGATTTTAGTCGGGAGGAAGTGGTTGGTTTTTTAGTCTTTTTGCTTGAAAAAATAAAATACCCAAAACTGCCCATCCATGTGTGTTCCTCGAGACACTGACAGCGAATCACGACCCCTCTTTATATCTAGACATAAGGATAGATTTGTCCAAAGTGGCAAAAACACTGCCCCGTTATTATAAAGAGATAGATACCTTGGTTATATTTCATCTCTTCAACAAGTTTAGTAATGTGCATAACGGCTATATTGTTCCGATGGAGAAAAACCCATGATTAGCTTTTTGGAAATTTTCCAAACGAACAATTTCAAAGAAATCTTTCAATTTATTATTTTACTATGTTCAACTCTATGTATTTCTCTATCCGTAGAGTACAATGTACAAAAATGGTTATAACAGAGTTTTTGTTATTCGTATTAACAGCTACTCTAGGAGGAATATTTCTATGTGATGCTAACAGAAACTCTATGTACGTAAGTCCACGTACTTGGCATGCGAGGGTGTTTTTGGTAGTTCAGCAAAATCTAACCAGTCAAAGGCCAGTTAAACTAAAAATGTGGTTCATATGCAAATTTTTGTCAATGATGGGGGGTAATTGCGAATTCGTATATCATAGTGGAGGGCAAGCGCAAATTTGCTCTATTCATGGGTGGGGCAAGTTCTTCTATTATGGTTCATGGTTTTTCTTGGCTATATGATTCATCTGGAGAGGAGATTGAGCTTCAATAAATAGTGAATGGTCTTATCAATACACAAATGTATAACTACCCAGGAATTTCAATTGCGCTTATATTCATCACTGTAGGAATCGGGTTCAAGCTTTCCCCGACCCCTTCTCATCAATGGACTCCTAACGTAAACGAAGGAGTGCAATTCGTTCAATAAATTCTTACCTCTAGATCTATCTCTGAGATATTTAGATTTTTCAAAACTCCATGGACATGTAGAAGCGAAACGCTATCCCCACTCGGACTAAGACATAACTTTACTTTTATCAAGAGTTTATTGTGATCTTTTTGTTCAAATAACAATTTAGGTGAAGCAGGGTTAGGAACAGCGAATCTCTTTATGATAAACAGATCCATTTTGCAAGTTTGTTATTACGGGTAGTTCCTACAAAGAATCGGACTAATGACGTATACAATACTTGAATTTTCAATGTAGATTCTACATAGTTGGTTCTCAATATCCTTCAGAGACTATGAGTGTAATATGTAATACGAGCATCCGTCGACAAAAGGATCACCCTAAGATGATCATCTCATGGCTATTGAGAACGAATCAAAGCAGATGGTTATATTTCTTAATCTTTCTGACTTGCTCCTACGAAACTAAGGTCGAAAAGATTGAAAAAGTCAGTCATTCACAACCACTGATAAAGGATTCCTCAAAAATTGAAGGAATATTAATCCTTTTTAGAATTAGAAATTAAATGGATTAGGCCTTATACATACGCGAGGAAGGTAATCAAAAAAGAAAGAAAATGAGTTCTTCTTTCTTTTATCACTTAGGAGTCGTGCGAGATGAAAGTCTCATGCATGGTTTTGAATGAGAGAGTGATCGATAAAGAAGCATAGCAAATCCTCAGGGAAAAGGGGATCGAATGAGTACAGCTCCTCGAAAACAATAGTTCGGTACTTGTAAATGTTCGTATTTCTTATGTGTGTTCAAAAATTACAATGAATATGTTTGCTCAGTATGGGGAATTCTTAGGCTGGTCTACATATTTCTTTAATTTCATCTTCTTTAGTTTTATTTTATTGTTTTCGTACTTCTAGCAGTTGGCAACTCCATCAAGTTTGATCCTTGCAGAAAGCAGTCCTCGATATATTTTATATCTCATTCAAAAAAATCCATAATGTTACTAAGTTTAGTTTGAATTCCTCAAATTTTCTTAATTTCCTTGACGTGGCACGTCCCTAATAGGGTCGTTTACCACCCGTTTGATCTATCTTTACTTTTATGTTTTAGCTTAATACACTATTGGAGAAGACCGTGTTGGTTATTAGCAGTTTTGTTTTTCGAGGTTAATTTTTTAATTGGATTGGTTTATAGGAGTAATCATAAGGAAACCTAAGTTATAAGGAAAAAGGTGGTGTAATCTATTTTTTAATTGTTAATAAAAGTTTAAAGTTATCTTAGTAGAAACCCTAGTTTCATTAAATTTAGATAAAACACGTGATTGTTCTTATGAATCTAGCTTCCGCGTTCGTAGCTTCACGTCAATTGGTACCAGAGCCGCGTTCACACCCCCGGTGTGGCAAGTTTTAAGAGCAAGATGCCACGTAGAAGACCCGCTACGAAGAAACCTACACTCGCTCAAGATGTAGCGTCATTGGCGGATAGGCTTGATAAGCTTGTCGAGGCTTTCGGTACGGGAGCCTCCCCCCCCCCCCCCCCCCCCCGTTGGGCATACTAGAACATCCCTCTCATGAAGCAAGCATCGCCAGGAGGAGCGACGAACTTAACAATCTGTTTGCAAGTCTTATTGTCGAAGTCGAAGCTTGTGATAGTGAGGGAATCGGGGTCCAAGTCAAGGCCAAAAGATCGGCCACGATAACCGTCAACGAAACACGTGGTTCTCACATAGAGACGCCCCCAGAATACACCCAAAATACTTACCAACACTGGCATCAGTCCCAACAGTGGTCGACACCACAACAGTGCCAGAGGCCCTTGCAAAAACTGACCCTTGCTTGGGCCAGTCAGCAACAAGCCCAAGCTTATGAGGACCAAGGCCTAAGTCGTAACCGACATTTGCCAGATCCAGATCAAACCCAGCAGGTCCGAATCCAGTTCACAAAAATTGAACCAATGCGTCACGAGTCTGAGTCACCCGCAGAAAGTGAGAACCTGGCCCAGAACCTATGGCTCATTAGGTCGGGCTCCACCAGTCGCTACAGGGCCTAGATTTCGAAGAGATTGATCCAACGTGCATGGTGGGCACCCCACAACATTATAACCGACTGTACTCTTCACCCCAACTTCAGGCCGGCAGCATCTGCCCTGGTCACACTTTCGACGGTATCGTCGCCAATAAGGGTTGTCGGTCAAGAGCTCCTTCCCGTGGCGTTAGATCCACCCCAACAAGTCCCACTGAGGGACTCGATCCACCGGTAGTTCCAAAGAGGAACGACTATGGTAACACCACCGACTAGGACTGACCAGCAGCTACCTACACCAGAGACAGCTCCATTGGGTACACGTGGAGTATCCCTCCCTTCGAAAGACCCGTACCGCAGCCAACATTATACCATGGTTAGCGACAAACGCCGGGGAAGAACCCTAAATATAGTTTTGAATTCCTGCCAACCTACAGTGATTGATGGGGGTCACATGATGATGATGTATTCAACGTTCATTTGAACAAGAGGCGTAAAACTATGGGTTCTCGTCATGTACAAGCTGGGGAGAGAGATCGGCAATTCAGCAGGAGAGCCCGAGGCCATGGTTCTCACCCCCTACTCCCACCCCGGTTTGACACCCCATTGCGTGACCAATATAGACAGCGTTCACTTGGGTCACCCCTGCGCCTGCCGAGGCATCTGTATGCTACAACTTGGCAAAATGACGAGTACAGTTCAAACTTTGAGGAAGAACAACGACCACAGCCACATCGAAAGAGTAAAGGTACTGACATTGAAGCTTTGGTCAAGGCTATTGCCGAACAGACACATGATGTCCACCTGAAGGTGCTAGAGTTTGATGGAAAATCTGATGTTGACGCCTTTATTGAGTGGTCGGATAAGGTTAAGCGAGTGTTCAACTACAAAAAATACGGGGATACAAAACAAGTTATGATCATTGAATTCCGACTTACTGATTTTGTTCTCAACTGGTGGAACAGTGTCCAACAGGCAAGGCATACATCAGGTTACCGTCCCATTACGGAGTGGTTGCGGAGAGAGTTGAAAGAGAGGTTCATCCCCATGAACTACATAGAGGTTACATTCGATAAACTCCAGTCCCTAAAAATAGGTATTTCCTCCCTTGATGATTACACAGATCAATTTTATCTCCTTGAGGTACGTGCACCGCTCCATGAGACTGAGCAGCAGTGGGTTAGTCGGTACAAGTTAGTCTATCTTTTGCCTAGCAGAGATTGTACAGTTAGCCAAACAGGCGAGCGAGCTACATGCACATTATCGTCCTCCTGTGCAAGCAACTACAACAACAATTTCAGCTATTTCAACAGTCACGGCACCGCGTACCTTTGTGTTAGGTAACTGTTTTGGATGTGGCAAACCTGGGCACCAGAAACGTGATTGTCTTGCATTTGCTAAGAAGGTCGGACTAGTCGTGGACGGTATGCGTGAGAGTGTGATAGCAACTGTTCAGCGCGTTCTACAGGAGAAAGACGAAGAGAAAACTGAGATGCACACCACATTCGTGCATGAGTCCTCTTGAGCACCGCCCCCTTGATTTCGTGGACGAAATCTTCTTAAACAGAGGGTTTGGTTTGACGTGGCACGTCTCTAATAGGGGTCGTTTACCACCCGTTTGATCTATCTTTACTTTTATGTTTTAGCTTAATGTACTATTGGAGAAGACCGTGTTGGTTATTAGCAGTTTTGTTTTTCCAGGTTAATTTTCTAATTGGATTGGTTTATAAGAGTAATCCTAAGGAAACCTAAGTTATAAGGGAAAAGGTGGTGTAATCTATTTTTTAGTTGTTAATAAAAGTTTAAAGTTATCTTAGTAGAAACCCTAGTTTCATTAAATTTAGATAAAACACGTAATTGTTCTTACGAATCTAGCTTCCGCGTTCGTAGTTTCACGTCATTCATGTTGTCGGGATGCTAAGTTGTTAACTAATAACCATATTAGCATATTGGCGAAGAGAACCCTAAGGCATTTTTCAACAATGCTCAAATACATTATTTTACAGAAGAGTTAAGTACTTGATGAAAGTTACTGTAAGATAACAACAATATAAGGGATCAGGAACAAATAGGAATTCTACCCCGTTCCCTCTTTGGCTCATCCAGTCGTAGTTTCAGCTCTTTACTTCAGAAACAAAATAGAAATCAATGCTCTCACTACTATCATTTCAAGTCTCATACTTTTTGAACAGCTTCCCAAGAAGTCGGCCGAATGGTTGTGTAACACACGAAGATTTGTTGGCAAGATCTAACTTGGCCAAGGTTGTTGTCTTCATGTTTTCTGTTTTGTGACAGTAAGAACTAAAAGTCAAAGGCAGAAGTTTTGGAGGAACTAGAGCAACTACTCCCTGTATTATATGAAGTCCCACTTGAACCATCAACTGGAGCTTGATTTAGACGCTCCAACACCAAAGACCTTCGACGTTGTAGCTTTATCGAGAATGTACTTGCTTCGAAAATGACAGGAACCTGTTGAAAAATCCAAATAATTAAAAGGATATTAGGCATATACATCAAAAGTATTTGCTTTCCTGCCCAGCTCAAAATATTATGGAATCCCGTGGGGCGTGTATATCATCATTGCATTTCTTCCAGGTGGTCCTCTGGTGTAAGAGGTACTCTATCCTTGTCTTGTTACGATTGTTTGCTTTATCATTTTATATATGTGGTCTATTATGGTTTACCATTGATACTGGCCAACTCTTATTACAGTTATCCCAATAGTAAGGAAGACGCATTATCCTGTGAAGTTATATTGGTCTTTTCTTAAAAGGTTCTCGAAGTATAATAGCTGCTTTTGAAATATCGATTTTTAGAGGATTTCACTAAAAATAGTATTCTCCTAGTTGATACAAGAATCCAATGCAGTTAATGGGACATAATAGTACAAGTGAATATTTCACTTACCTGTGTATTAATCTGAGCCACTTTATGCACATGAAGAAGACCAATCATATCCTGATAGCCTGTAAGTAGTTTCCCCAAGTCCTTGTCCTCATCTGATTCGAAGAGTTAAGATTATTGATTAGCTATAATACTAGCTTCAAAAACTTTAACGTATGGGACGCTGGAAATTATATACGAAGAGATATTGGCACGAAGCTAGAGATGCGAAGAGGAGAATTCCGTGGTTCGGCATCTTTAGAGACGTTAAACTATTTTACCTACCTGGGATAGCTCTGACAGAAAGCAAGGTATCTGCCATGTGCTGCCATCTGGTAGATAAAGATTGTGAAAGAAGTGAAGGTGGAAAAGTTATCATAACAACTGAATGTGAATCCCGTACCATGCTCTTAAGGGAACTGATAAAGAACAGCATATCCCATTCCTACAACAGTAAGTTGAAATTCGTGGAATTTGTTAATATTTATGAAAATGACTTTTTTTCAATTTACCATATAATTAAGAAAAAACAAGGATATTGTCATGTTATAATTTTTACTCAAACAGTGTTCCTAGTTCACGTGGCATAAAGTATTAGCGGAATTAAATCTATGTAAGCATATCACACAAAACCTTATTTGCTGACCATATAAAATGTAATTGCCAAGTGGGGGAGATCATATATTATGTTAACAATTTGCTTGCATCAATTTGCAATTGTACCAAGCAAGGCAACGAAAACGATAAATATATTAAATACTCATGGATGCATTGGCAACTGACCTTATCAGAATATCCACACTGTGGAGCACAAAACGACTGTATGGCTATACGACCAGCATTTCCAACGCTTCCTTCGTTTCTAAAATGAGACATTATGATAATGAGACCTACGTAAATGGTGACAAAAAAACAAAAAACAAAACTTTGAAGTAAAACAAATAATGAATGATCTAAAATTAGAAAATGCTAAGGGAGTTATTGCTACTCTACGCTCTACTATTGTGTTTCTCGGTGGAAAAAAAAGAAAAGAAAAGAAAATGAACTCCCAGCAAACCAATATCCCTGTGTATAGTTTGTGAGGAAAATCAGGGAATAATACATCTCCACTACTTTCCAATTTGGTTTCATAATGGAGGAATAGCCACTTCCATTTCAAAACTAGGGAGGTTGATTATTCATTTCTTTTTCGGAAAGTAATAAAAACGAATCTAGAGAGAAATTTGGACTAAGAAAATCTACAAAGAAAATAGACGGATAAAAACTGAAATTGGAAAATCTAGTGGGACAAAAGTTGGCCTGTGTATGACACAGTCTCGAGAGACAACATTTGGACTGACACAGTCTAATCTGTCTAGAAAGGCAAAAATTAGACTGTCAGGATTCTGACGAGCAATTCTAGAGATGAAACTTGAACTGCAAAAATCTAGAAAAAGGATTCGGATCAAGATACTCTTAAGAATAAAAAAATTGGATAGAAAGAATCAAGATAAAGAAATTTGGATTGAGGAAACCTAGAGAGAGAACATTTGTACTGAGACAATCTAAATCTTTAGAGAAAAATGTAGAACAAGAGAATCCAGAAAGAAAGTATTGTACCAAAAGAATCTATGAACAAAGTTTAGACAGAGAAAAATCAATTGAGAAAAGTTAAAACGAGAAAATGTAAAATGAGAAAAATTGGTTCTAGAGAATCTACATGGAAAACATGTATTTAGATAATCTATACAGAAAAGTCAAAGAATATTTATCATGCAGCTATGATGACTCAGACAAACAAGCATAATATGTCTGTAACAACATGGTAGTTTCTCATTATATCTTTTCAAAGTAAATATTAAAGAAGCCACCTATGACTTCTGAATCCAGAGAACATTTGTACTGAGACAATCTAAATCTTTAGAGAAAAATGTAGAACAAGAGAATCCAGAAAGAAAGTATTGTACCGAAAGAATCTATGAACAAAGTTTAGACAGAGAAAATCAATTGAGAAAAGTTAAAACGAGAAAATGTAAAATGAGAAAAATTGGTTCTAGAGAATCTACATGGAAAACATGTATTTGGATAATCTATACAGAAAAGTCAAAGAATATTTATCATGCAGCTATGATGACTCAGACAAACAAGCATAATATGTCTGTAACAACATGGTAGTTTCTCATTATATCTTTTCAAAGTAAATATTAAAGAAGCCACCTATGACTTCTGAATCCAGGGAGGTTTATTTAATATCACCTGTTAACTGATTTTATTTCTAATGGTATCAGTTTAAATTTTGTTTGTAATAATCTTGGTTTAGGGATCTTGTATAGAATTGGTGCCTGAGAAATTTACCTCCCTCCCCCTGTCCCCACCCCCGCCCCTTCACCCTCTCCCTCTCGCTCTCTTACTAAGAATAGAACCATATGGGGAGTGTGTTATTCAAGTCTTTATGGTTAAATTGAAGGAGAATGTCAAGGGCCCCCCTTAACTGATTTCTCTGACCTCCGTGTTTTTGTGTTGATCCTAGGTGTAAGAAACATTTTATTTGAAAAATGCAATTTCTATACCAACAAAGTGGTTCAAAGAACTTGATTGTGTTAACCACATTAATACAACTTAATTCCAAGAAAACTTCAAAATTGTTAAGAAAAAAATTGCAAGTTCCGAAGATCATTTGCAAGTATGAAAATGCAATGAGGTGATAAACAAGAAAGCAAGAAGACGAACCGTGGAATTTGATCTAAAAATGTAGAACAACGCTCTTGAAGTGAAGAAAGATTTGGGGAATCTTGCATGCTAATACTTCCAATGTGTTGTGCACTAAGTAAGTGCCTCTCCAAAGGTTTCCTTAAGTCAAATTCATTGCAATACTCCTTCCTCGTGTCTGCAAGATTGCACGAAATTAGTCCTTCCTAATCTTGCAGAGCCTACTAAACTGCACAACCATTATTATATGCTCTGACATCATTTAGAAAGAAAAAAAAGAAATTTAGAAAAGTATGAAGTTTCCAACCAAGTCACTTTTCTTTAAAAAAAAAAACTTTTTGCTTATCAAGGTTAAAGGATTGTAACCTAATATTCACCTACACAAGTGCTCCACAATATTACAAGTAAACCAACATAGTCATTATGGATCAGATGGGTGTACAAGAATCTTATAAGCGGTAGGAATTGGAAGCTCAATGTTAATCTTGGGTGTGGAGAAGTATACTCAATGGGAGAAAAGATGTAAAGAAAATGGCTATCCACTTTAAGGGAGATGGGCATGACACTTCATTCTAGGATGACCCCTAGCATCCACTAGGGATTGTAAGAGACAGATTCTCCCAACAGTATCTAATTGATAGTACTCTGAACCTACATGCCAAGGTTAGTAATACAATTCATAACAATGAGCGAATTACTCCTATTAATGCAGTTTATGATCTTTTTTTGTGTGGGAAACCATAAATGACATAAATCTCAACTCAAGCAAAGGAAACCAAGCAAGGAGAAAAAGATGAAGTGGTATGGACTGTGTCTGCAAAGGGAACTTACAACCTCAAGGATACCTACAACAATATGAGATCAGTGAAGGACAAGGTTATTTAGATTAGACTTGTCTGGTTCTCCAATAATATCCCCAAGCATAGTTTCCATTGTTGGCTGGCTCTTCACAAGAGGCTACAAACTCAGAATAAGTTGGTAAAATGGGGTGTAGTTCCTATATCCAAATGTTTGTTATGTTGAAATGCTGAGGAAGTAGAAGAACGTAGGGTTCGCCAACTGTGAGGTCTGCCCTCACACATGATTTTATAGGACCCCTCTAGATAATTTACATGTGGCTTTAAAACAACTTCGTAAAAACCAAATCCTTCAATTTACTCCTCCAAATTCTCTTTGTATTAAAATGCCCTATTTACCCCTTAATTTCTCACGCTACCTCTTCATCTTTCCCATCTTCCATCGACACCAACCTTTCTCTCAACTTCTTCATTAATTCCCTATTTAACAAGAATAATTATTGGTTTTTATCAAAATGTTGGCAGCAAGACATTCATCGAAATATCAATTTCAACATTCCTGAATCGAGAACTGGTACAAAACCACAGTACATATCAATTCAGTATTGGAGGAAGATCAATGAAATTGAACAGTTGCAAGTTTTCTTCTCAATGCAAGTGTGTAAGAATTGACCGTCTCATTTCATTTGAGAACTCTTACCTTTTCTATTTCTTAATTTATTATGATTAGTCTCCTCAAGATTTATCATCCAAATATACACATGGTTTAGATTTTTTGGGTTCTTTAGAGTTTAGACTTTGTTTTAAGTTTTTGTTGTGTAAACCCTAATTTTAATGGCTTCCATATCTAAAGTAAGGGGTTGAAAGATTCTGAAACTTGAGAGAAACGAAGATAAGGGAAACCTAGAAGTAAGAGAGAGAGAAAGAGAGAGTGCACTGCAGAAGAATTACAAATAAAGGATAAAGAGGTAATATTAAAAATAGGGAGAATTTAGTGGAATATATTGTGGGATTTAATTTTCTATGAGTTGTTTTAAAGCCACGTATTAGCTATCTAGTGGGGTCCTATAAAATCATGTGTGAGGGTAGACCTCACAGTAGGTGAACCCAAGAACATATGTTCTTTAAATGCTCCTGTTCTAAAGGAATCTGGTCTGAACAGTTGAAGACCATAGGGTTCAATAGGCAAATACAAGGCTGGCAAGATGAGATCCTTTGGTGTGACTTGCGAGCTGCATCTACAAGGGGTGGGAATTACAGGTATCTCTAGAAAACTCTACTTAAATGCTTTTAATTATAATATCTGGAGAGAAAGGACCCATTCCATTTTTGTTATTGAGTAAAATTAAGAATGAGGTCAGGTTTAAACTTCAGGCTGGTAATCTGAAAATGCAGACTGACCAATGCATAGATACTGTAACAGCTTAGAACTTGAATGCTACCTGGTTCAGTCCTAGACCTGTAACATGTAGATGGATCAAATCACTTCAAAACTACTATGCCTTAAACACTGACGGGTCCCTTATTGTTTATGGAGGTTTTGGGTCATTCTAAGGGACTATAAAGATAAAGCGGTTGCCAGTTGTTCAAGTCATGTTATGCCTAAGTCTGTTCTCACCTTATAGGACTAAGATTAGCTTAAAGACATAATCATAGATGAAAATATTGAAACCAGCGATTTTATCGACCCCTCACCATTCTGATTTTATCATGGTATTTTGATTTTATCACGATATTTTCGTCACTCAATATTTTAATCCTTAGAGGAAAGAACCGGTTTATACCCAAAAAAATTGTATTTATCGATGATATTTATGGTATTTTGATGTTTAAAACGATAAATTGTAATGTTGTTTAAAACGAGTGGAGATGTGAAGAAAATATAAGAAAGTATTTAGAAAAATGTCCAAGAAAGAGTGTAGGTGATATGAATTGTCCTCTAATGCTCGTTCTCACCGTCAATAAACTATTTATATTTATGCTCTTTTGATTCAAGCCTCTTTGCTAGAGATGCTTAATAGGTTTTAGGGAGTTCCTAATTAACCAACACAAGGTTAAAAGGGTATTTTTCTCAATTTTTAGAATATTCCTAATTAGGGTTTCCACCCCCTTATGTTCTATAAAAGGGAGGCTAGGTTCTCTAATTTTTATTAGGTTGTTTGAGTTTAAATTCAAGTTAAAAAAGTTCAGTTCAATTTAATTTGTTTTTAGAGTTTAGAAGAAAACCCTAATTGAGATTAGACTAGTGTTAAACGTAACACGATCTTGCTTCCGCGTCGTGCGTTTACATTAGTAGAAGTCTCAAAAAATATGTGAGCTTGGAAAAAATAATGAAAAATGTGAAGGAATATGATAAAATCAAATTATCGTGATATTTTGGTGATAAATTGATAAAATCATGATACATTAACGGTTTTATGCCACAAAACTAGGCATTGGTAAACCACTTATAATATCACAGAAATATCAAACCGACAAAAAAAAAAAGATATTTATCTAGGTATAATCAATTTATCATGGATATTTTAATCTATGGGCATAATATTGAGCAAGTGCAAGGCTACATTGATTATCAATTTTTTGTTAACCTTATTAGGGGGACCATGACCTCAGATACAAAATAAAATACTGTTAAAAGAGGCTCTACTTCTTATATCTGAGCTTGCTAACTGTGAAGTTATTCACCAGTTTAGAGAAACCAAGAGGGCAGCTGACCTGTTGGCAAGACCTGGGCCTATATGGAGAATGATCCTAAAAGATTTATGTGAAGTAAAGGTCATAATTGAAGAAGATACTAGTAGTTTAGGCTCCCCACCCACCCACCCACGCCCGCCCGTACCCGCACACCCACACACACAGAGCATTCCTCAGTCTTTGTACTCCCAGCTTACATTCAAAACATAAGTAAACCAACATACGAATATGACCCTTACAAGTATCCTGCCCATAGAATATAAGGCATTTAACCATCAAAGTGATCATCTTTGACATGGGGGTAATAAACGCACCGGACACCACCATTTAAAAAAAAAAAAATTGGAAAGTACCACCATTTAATTTCATTATTTATATAGGATATAATAAGTAGCAGGTTACAGAAAAGTGGCCAGAAACGAGAGAAGACCTCTGAACATGGTTGGTTTAACCAATCATTATGGAGGTACCACGCTATTGTTCACATTTACTCATCAAAAAGTAATACTATGTGAATAAATTATCCTTCTCACAAGTCATCGGCCACAATTCTATGTATGAAGTTGAGGTCGTTGATGTAATTAAAGTGCCAAATGGCCTTTTAAATCCTTCAAAAGACTAAGGAAATGAATAGTAGAACTTGCGATATAAACGAGAAATACCATGAATTGAAGGGGGAAAATCAATTTCCGGTAAAAAGGTTTCGTAAGAATTATAAGGTTAAGTTGATTTCAACCATCCAAAACCAATGCAAGATGTTATTCAAATATTATTTGTTCACCACCCAAAGAAATCTCTACCGAGAACTTCATACTTCTTAAGGAAGTCAATAAGCAAACGCAGAACATAAAGTACTCCTAGATAGTTGATGGAATTAGTGCATAACAAGTAAAAATTCTCAAAACAAACATGCCTCTATTATTTTCAGAACCATGTTGATTCTCCACAAAGTACTTCTTATACTGCCAAGCAATCTTCAACCCCTTCTCCTACACCACAAAAAAATCACAAAACTCTTACAAATTCCCCAATAAACGACTAGACAACAGAATAACATAGATGTAGAGTAACACCTTTTCTTGATCAATACTAGCACTCTTGTCTTCCTTGGACACAATGGGGCAAGGCAAAGTCCCTAAAAACGCTCTGGGGTCTCTCGACGGGCAGGTGTAAAGAAGGGGTTGATTATGAATCACTCCCTGAGACATAAAGTTCCTTAGTAAGAGCAAATGGTGAGGCGCTTCTGCGTCTTCCATCACCATAACTAAGCTCCCCAAAGCAAACCCACCTCCTAAAATCTCTGTAATTTGCATTAAAACAACTTAATAAATATTTGAATGATTGATTGTAGAGATAGATGAAGTAAACAAAGATTTAAGCTTTTTTACTTACTGTCAAGGTCTGGGATTCCTGTAGAGATGAAAGTGGTGCCATTGGGTCCAGGTTTGAGACCTGGTATGAGCATGGGTTGTGCCTGGTTGGGTTCGAGAGAAGCTGCTCTTGCTTTTCATGGAGGTTTCAGAGAGAGAGAGAGAAACAATGGAGAGAAGAAGAGAACTGTTGTTTTAAGAAAACTGAAGAACTACTTATTACTGCAAGACAGTGAGGAACGACGGAATTTGCAGTTTTTTGCATTTTTGGAGGTTGTTCAGACTAGTATCCTGTTATTTGGTGGGAAACAACTGGAATACGGCTTGGTGATGTCGTTCCGCTTGGCTGAAGATGTCCGGAAATTGTTTCAGACTAATATACTGTTGCCATATGGTGGTCGTAAAGTTTCCGTTCAGATTATTGGCTCCTGGTTTTGGCTTTGGTTTTAGACATTATAGAAGGGGATTACAGGGAGAGATAAATAATAATTCTGTAATTTTTCCCGCATGAAGCATTTGATTTTAAGTGGAATATGGGAAGGAGCAAATTTCAAATTTGTGTGTACAAATATTCCTTTTGCTAGTGCCACTTATTTTAGCATGATTTACGAAAGATCTAGAACATTTGGAAGAATAACCCGTATAAAGCGATCCAATTGGAAATAAATAAGTGGAAGAGCGTAGGTTTACAGTACAGGAAGATAGAGAAATCAATGATAAGAAATGAAGACTGTCCAATGAACAAATGGAGAGGAGTGAAGAGAAGTATACAGAGAAATCGTAAATAACAGTAAACAAACATGGAATGAGAAATGTAAATAAAGATATAAGAATATAACAAAAACTATCATATTGCAAAGACCAACCTGCTCAATATTATATGAATGCAAATGAATCCAACTCTGTGTTTACAACTTCAGATTACTCATTTTGAGACGTGACCTTATTCTTCTAACGTTTACAAAGAAGAAACTAAAAGAGGGAAACTCTATCTCCTAAACCACTGTTCTTCCTTCGCTACAAAGATCCTCAGCAAACGGCAGATAGAGAGTAAACTTTATCTCCGAATCACTAAGGATGATTTCCGGTTCAAAACTTCAAAAATGATTCCCTTGTGTAAATAAAATGTGCATAAGCTTTCCGTAAGGCCTTTGGAACATCAGCACAATAATTTACAACTGCAGGTTTTGATGCCAATTTCTACAAGGATGATAATGCCTGAGAAACATTCCGAGTTATTCGGTCATGTACGGGTTCCTGCACGTTAAACCAATACTGAAGTAAGGAACAAGTAAAACTTCTCCAGAGCCCCAGCTTAACATCAACAAGAAAAATCTACATTTTTCATCTCTAGAAATATAAAAATGTAATTTTCTTAATGGAACCAAATCAATTACCTCCATTCCTGGTATCTCAAATTTCGACTTTGTAATCGTCTCGAAGAGGAAAATATATCTGCACATGTACGTCCAACAACTGATGTCAATGCACGAATAACAAATAAATTAAGAGGCCTCTTTAGCATTCAAAATACAAGAGGACCCATGTTACTTCATTAAGATAACATCTTCTGTTCCAGGAGTTGAGAATAAGACTTGGACCCAACAAGCACACGTACCCCCACAAGCACACGTACCCCCACACGCACAAGCACACACAAGCACGCACACACACAGACACTCGCTTCATGTGTAATGTAAAACTCCTCAGATGTAGGCGTAGCAGTCGAGAGAATAAGGCTAGGAACAATTTTAATTACAGGCTCCATGGAGCCTATAAGTGAGACTTCAGCAATACGAATCTCACATGACCATGGAAAAAGAAGGGAATATCTAGGAGACATTGTATATGCATGACATACGTATGTACAAGTGTCTACATATCAAACTCATCCCCGAATGAAAAACTAAAAGCCTCCTTGATTAATTACCTCCAAGCCAGTTCACAAACAAGTTCTTCAGGGGCATCAGGGAGGACCTGCAGAAATTGGTACACCGATTGAAATTTGATGCATAGATTTACATATGCAGAAAGAAAAGATATATCCAAATCTGTAGGTATGATTTACCTCGTCTTTATACGGATTACAATGATCTTTGAACCACAATCTCAAAAATTCCTGATCACAATACATTTCTTATAAACATCAGCAAAACAATGATGGCCCACTGATATACTTAAAAGCTCAAACTAAGAAAGCCACAGTCACAACCATAGAGACAAAAGGCCAGGCATGTTATCATGGAAGAGCAAAGGTTGTTCAAAGATCTACTTTTAAACTATTCGGACAGCCAATTTTACTATTCTTAAATACCGCTGAAAGAACTTTAGTACATTCCCATTTCTCCTTTTATTTTACAGACTAGTACCAGTAAAAACCTTCTTTTTGATCCTTGACCACCGCACCAAAATAACAACAAAAAAATCCAGAGCAGAAAATGTTGCTTCAAGAGCAACTCGGGGTTGATGGCAGAAAGCATCATTGTAAAATATATTGAACTTATAACGGCTATCTCGAAGACAATGGAGAATGGCAACGCGAAAGAAGGTTTCTGCTGCTCCAGAGAGCAAATTCCTTAGAAAAGCAGTAAAAATGAATCATTACTACTAGAGATAAAACACCTTATCAACATTTTCAGGTTCAAGACCACTCTGAATGCGCTCCTCGTAAGAATGTGCAATCCAGTATCTGCTTGAATCTGGGGTATGCACCTGAACAAAGCATTGTCGTGGCCAGTATTAAAAGTACCAAATAAGACAATACTGTTTTCTGGTTGCAACTATTTGAAACTAACCTCATCAATTAAAAGAATGCTGCCATCGTACCCCTTTCCAAATTCATACTTAGTGTCAACTAATATCATACCATTTTGTAATGCTACACTCTGCACTTGCAAAAGAATGATAAAAGAAAACAAAAGCAATCAGAAATACTGAGAAACCATTAAAGATATCTGTGTAAGAATTGTTGAAACCTAGAGATCTTTTTGTTTTTCCAAAATAATTAGTTGAAATAAAACATATATGAAATCTTTCCAAATCCAAAGTAGAAAATAGATGATGATAACATTTATTTCCTCCCTACTGTAAAAGATAATATGTCGGTTTCATTTCTTCTGACCCCTCTCTACAAAGCTTCAATAATCATCAGCTTCTCTATATTATTCCCGCTCTCCTTACTTAACCATCATCTACAAAGATTTATCCTCTTTAGAAAATCCCTAAACCTAAAACCAGGTTGTTGAAGTATATAGTGTGTCTACACATATACTCCTCATTTATTCCTACATTGGTTAGTAATAGAAGTAGTTTAGTGACCCCTTGTTGTTATATAAGGAGCAGTAAAGCTTGTAATAATGAGAATCTTGGAATATTAATATTTTCCTCCCCTTCTTATTTCTACATGGTATAAGAGCATATTCGATCTTGTAGACGACATAAGGGTTTTATGCTTCCACCGGCGGCGGCCTTTGTCGTCGTCGGACAACTAAAGTACGTTGTCTTTTATCTTCTTCTTTTTCAATATTTCCAGCTTTTGGATTTTTTTTTAGGTTTGCTTCTTATTTAGCAAAACCCTAATGTTATTTCACTTTACAATTGTGGCCATGCCGCTTGAAGTCGACCCAACATTATTTCGTGTTTACGCTTTTCTCTATTCTTCAAGTGATTCGTTCTTCCTCGAGTGATTATCTATTATTTGAATATTTTGTTTTTCTTTCCTTCTCTCGGGTGATCTCTACCTCTAGTGATTCTTTCTTCCTCTGATCCTCTCTTTTACGCTCTTTTCACTTTTACCTGAGTGTCTCTATATCCTCAGTATTTATTCAAGATATTCATACTATCCTCATGAAAGAAAATGGGCAAATCGGTAGCTGCCGCCAATTTCACAACTTTTGGTTACGAAACCACGTATAGGAAAATGGCAAGTCGGATATTATTACCACCGATTTCACGAGGGATGTGTGAAGCATTGAAATGTTTTTGCTACTGCAAAAGGTAAGACTGAAAGAAGATTTATCAGGGGGAGCTTCAATTTTTTATTAGTGAGGGAGAGATTATATCTTTGTGAGGGACTATCTATTTGTTCTTTTATTGTCATCCACCTTGATACGAGCATGTTTGTATCAACGTGAGGGGGAGTGTTGGAGTATATAGTGTGTCTACACATATACCCCTCTTTTAGTCCCACATTGGTTAGTAATAGAAGTAGTTTGGTGACCATGTTATATAAGGAGCAGTAAAGCTTGTAATAATAAAAATCTTGGAATATCAATATTTTTCTCCCCTTCTTATTTCTACACAGGCTACATCTGCTCGCTTACCCAATTCCGATCATTTTTCCTATGACGATACCCATTTTGGGGGGTAGGGTGGGGATCCTTCCAATAATTTCATTCCTTGTGTGCCTCGGAACACTTGATTTTGAGATGTTTGCAATGAGAGTGGAAACTACGAAATTGGGTTGTTGACATAGGGACCCACCATAAAATTAAGTTTTAGGATTTACTATTAAAGTGTTCTCTCCGATTCCAACACATGTTAAATGGTCAATTTAAGTGTTACACCTGACATTTAAAGAAATTTTAAATTACAAAACCCATAGCTAAAGTGCATGGTAAAATCGTAAAGACTAAAATCAACAAAAACAAAAGAAGTGCGCGCCTACGTTCTAGGCATGCTGCCTAATGAAACAGCCTACAACCGAAAAGTCTTTGATTTTCATTCTCTGTTTTTATATCACAATAATGTTATGATCGTTCCTGTACCATTCAACCACAGAAGGCATACAAGATACGATACCATATAAATGAAGATGCTCTAAGTGGAGTTGTTGCTAGCAAGACTTAGAAAATTAAAAGAGAGAAGTTGTCGGATAGATTCTTAATTTTGATTCACAGATACTTAACTGTTTTAATATATAAAAGGAGTGCAAAATAACAAGGAGGGTGTAAAATAACCCACCTGCCCGTATTCAAATAAACTTAGTGCTTTTTTACTTGCTTCATCATATTCAGCTTGTGTCATTAGACCCCGTTCAACGATCTGTGAACATCAAATTAATATAATAAAATATCCATATCCACCCACCGTCCAACACATTTTTGTAATATTCAAGGTTGACATATCTACAAACATATACTGAGTTAGCCATTTCTACATAAATTGGTCAAATATGTGTGAAATACTGAGGATATAAACAATAAACTGAAGATAAGATGAAAGAAACATTCTAGATCATCTGTCAGGCTAATTTTAGTCCCTCCATATTATAGCACTTATCAAACAATAATGCACTGTGACCGAAAAGAAAACAAAGTTTTCCCATTTCCTCGAACTAAATGTTTTTTCCCTAATATTATAAAAGCCATCTATAGCATGCTCTACAAATCCAATATACATCCATCTTATGTCACATAATTAAAGCATGTGATAGGCTTGACTGGAGATTCATAAGGCTTGTTTTACAGGAGTTTGGATTTTCAGATAGACAGATAGCTTTAATTTCTCAATATGTGGAAACTCCCTGGTTCTATGTGGTGGTTCATGGAGTATTCAAATGGTATTTCAAGTCTACTACGGGGTTAAAGAGATCCATTGTCTCCACTCCTATTTACCATTGCAGAAGAAGTTCTCTCAAGAGGATTAACAAAGTGTTTTTCAGATAGGCAGATTGGATACTTTCACACAGCTAGAGGATGTGATTCTAAAACATCTTCTCTGTGCAGATGATATCTTAGTTTTTCTGAATGGCGGTAAAAGATCCCCCAGTGGATTCATAAAATTTCAAACCAAGCATGAAGCATTTCTGGGCAGTCCATCAATAAACTCAAAAGTGGTGAACCACTCCTTACCAGTTTCAAGGAAAAACATCATTCAGCATACATGTGGCTCTCAGATGAGATCATTTCCCATGACTTATCTTGGAGCACCCAACAGCTACGGCAAGGTACTATTTTTACACTTTAAACCCTTAATTACAAGAATACAAAACAAGATTAAGAGCTGGCATGAGAAACTATTATCCTATGGAGGGGAAATGGAAATTAGTCATGATATATCATGTTATAACTTAATGCCTATAAACCTGCTTTCCTGTATCAATGTGCCTCAAACTGTGCTCAGAAAAATAGTAAATATGTTTTCAGAATTTCTTAGGGGGAGTTTTGAGGGCAAATTTAAGAAACACTGGATCTCATGGGGCAGTCTGTGCCAAACTAAAGCAGAAGGGGGACTGGGAATCAGGGACTTATATGATGTGAAATACAGTTTTCCTTGAAAGAAATGTTGCAACCTGTTATAGAAAGAAACCATGTGGTCAGAATTTCTCAAAACAAAGTATGCTTCAAATGGGGACATTTATCAAGCTAGAACAGGACTTTCATGGGAAAATATGCAGGGTTTATTCAAAACAGTTCAAGCAAACAGAATGAAGAATTGGGTATGGTAAATTGACTTTTGGCAGGATGATTGGACAGGTGAAGGCAATTTGGCAGACATACTAGACATAGACTATGAGCAATCTATAACAGTCAATGTAATCATCAACGATCAAGGAGAGTGGCATTGGAATAAACTGTAAGCTGAGGTTCCTTCAACTTAAAACAGGTACTTCCAATGAAATGCTTTCTATCTGTTTTTTTTAAATGTAAAATTTGATTGAAGAAATACTTTCTATATGAAGAAAAAGATACTCCTATTTGGCCTTTCTCTACAGGTGGCAATTTTACCATTAATCTACATCGGAATTTGGAGATTCCCCAATAAGCCAATTTTAAGAATGGATTCGATATGGCACAATGCAATTCCGTTCAAAATTCAGGTCTTTAGCTGGAAAGTTTGGTCACATATTGTACCAGTTGATGAGTTCATACAAAAAAAACCATTCACTTCAAAATGTCAATGCTGTATTCATGAAAATTTTGAAACCCTTGACCATTTGCTTGTGATAGTACCATTGCTGCAAGTTTGAAGTTGCTGTGCAGGTGCATCTGGTATTGGTGTTTCAAATGTCTTAAATCAAAATTATTGGGCTACTCAAGGGGGACCAGCTGCCAGAAAATGTACTTAAATGGGAATTATTATAGGCGTTTTGTGAGCTCTTATCTGCTGGGAGATTTGGAGGGCTAGATGGAGATCAAAGTATGACGGAGAAAACATGTTTTCATAGAATATAATCCTCAAAGTATGTAAGTGGTTACAGGATGTAATGTTCAAAGTAAATGTCAACAAAGACTGCAATTTAGTGAGTTACTTTCACTCCATGTTCTGAACATTTCCAGGAAAACAGCTTCTTACAGGCAGCCTAAAGTATAAAGTAGTAAGATGGATGAGAAAATCTCCAAGATAGTTTAAACTCGACGCAGATGGCTCTGATCTTGATTCAGGTTTGTGTGGTGCAGGTGGTATTTTTATTCTGGTGGAGTTATAGCTGGTTATTCAGTGGCACTAGGAAAAGGCTCAAACACAATGACAGAGCTGTATGGTCTGTTGCATGGCTTTTTCTATGTCAACAAAATCATTGGTACCCTCTCGTGGTAGAGCTGCATGCAAAAGTCATTGTGGAATGGTACAACAACAAGGGGCTGGTTCCGACCAAATTTGACAGAGTATGGAGTTTAATTCTAAGACTTGCTATTCAACTCCACATTTTGGTAACTCATATATTCAGGGAAGGCAATAATGGGTCAGCTGCTGGGTTCTCTAAAATGGGCAGCAATTACCAAACTGCAATATTCTGGAACATTATCTCTCTCCCAAGGCAAGTCGGAACCTCTTTCTTCATGTAAAAGCTAGGGGAGGCAGAAGTAAGAAACTGATTTGATTTATTATGATGTATTTTTTTCAGAGGCCAGGTTTATATCCTCTTCATGTATTTTACGCTTGATCAATGTATAAAGTTAAGTAAAAAAATTATGTGACATAATTACATACAACTATCAACTTTAACATTAAAATGCTATCAGACTCTTGATAATGTAGGATTGTGCTTTATAGCAATATCGTATTTATGCTCCTTTGCCTTAGATTGTATAGCTTCCATATAGGAGAGCTTCTTTTGGGTTGATAAATAAATCTTTTATCTTCTCAGAAAGAAACAAACTAGTTTTATAATAAGGGAGGATTCCAAATTAGTTGTTCTCAAACTTCCCATTTCTTTACGAATTAGCTATTTTGATAAAAATACTCCTGCACTAGTTGAAATAACAAATGTTTAGCCATTCCAGGAAAAAGATGGCATTGTCCATAAAGACAATGATATTGTTAACAAAAAAGGTGGCAAACATGTTGACAATAGAAAGGTGTATATAAGCAGATGACAGAGTTCAGAAATCAGCTGCCTTAAAAGAGAAAGGAAAGCTTACTGTTGGTAGATTGTAATTATTTTGGAGCTTCCGTTAACATTTTGGTATGAAAACTACAATTGTTTAGGAGTTTTATCTCAGTACAACTTAATGCATGGTTACTAGTTTTTTTTTACGACGTACCTCTTTGGGAGTTACTGGAACATCATGATCTGCTGCCTTAGTTGTTGGCGTAAGGATATTTGCAGATAGCTTTTGATTTTTTACCATTCCTGTCAAATATTCATACACAATAAAATAGGCAAAAAGAGAAGCGGTTACAGAAATAAAAAAACATGTACTGGAAACTGAAAACCCACCATCTGAAAGGACATTGCCACAATAGTTTCGATCACCTTTCTCGTAGACTGTCCATAGAGATGTATCGGTACTTCCAGTCACATAACCTCTAACTGCAACATCAAATACCAACTTTGTATTAGAGAAAATTAATAGTGTCAAGGAATTAGTGATCTTGTAGATAAGTATCTTGAATGATATGAGCAATAAATCTCTATAAAACAGCACAGATTGGCGGGTAGCAGTATATTCCAAGTTGAAATTTATAATACCATGGTCTATCCAATACATTGTAGCTAACATCCTGAGTAGTTACGGAATAATGATGATGTTACAGCATATATATAGTATGTATATATAGGGAAACCTTTGTGATCGATAAAAATACCGCTCACATCCGTCTCGGATAGACCAATGGGTCAAATGTGCAGAGCCTGTGACCCTTAACAATATATATCGCATTAGCTTTGTTACTTAATGATTTGAGGATCCATTGACCTACTCAAGCTTCACAATTTTAGTCTCTAGAAACATACCAACAAACTCAACCGGAAATACGGAGCACTTCTTGGCGATTGTAACATTTTTATCGGGAGTTAACACCACTGCATTGGGTGTTATATGTTGAGTCTGATTAAACCACCACAAGCTTGTCTCATTGAGAACCTGAAATTTGCACCAAAAAACGAATTCCATGACTATATTACTAGTTATTCAATGTTGCTACTTTTCATTACAGAAACAGAAGATAACCTGTCCTTTGAAGGGAATGTTAGCAAGAACTCGATCAAAAGCGCTTTGTCGATCTGTCGTGACCAGAACAAGATAATCCCCAGCATCGTAGATATCTCTTACCTAAAAATCCAATCATCAAACGTATCAAAAACAATAAAACTAAAACCATAAAACCTGCATTCATCACATTCATTGTAACCTAAAAGTCAATAAACACGTTGAGAAACCTCCAAAGTAGTAATAAATCTGAAAAGCCGAAGCTAGGGAAGTCGATTGAAGGAAAACTTTCTTTAATTGACAGAACTAAGGAGATAATTGAGAAGGAACATTGAGAGGAATTTTGGAGATTTTGAGAAATTAGGATAAACCCAAGTGCCATTTTACGGAAATTTGACCAAATACTATAAGAAAATGCTACTAAGCTAAATTTCAAAACTTGGCAACTATAATTTCAAAGAAACATGGCAATTGCACTATACATACCGCGATGTTAGACCAGTTTAAAAAGACTAAACTTGAGGTAAACTCTACGATCATCTCGAATTACAATAATTACAGTTTCACACAAAATCATGACCAAACCAACAATTTTTTTACAAAAAGTACATAAAAATCATAACTTTTGCAGGACTTGAAGTTAACCAAACAATGAGTACACAATTTCATAATCAAAAACAACAAAAATAGTGAAAAACACATAAAATCAAAACTTTTGCAGGAATCGAAGTTAATCAAGCAATGGGTTACGCAATTTCATGATCAAAACAACCAAAAAACAAATAAAAATCAAAACTTTAGCAGAAATAAAGCTTTACAAACAATTGGGTTTCGCAAATGTTACTAACCTTGCCTCTAACCTTCGATTTAAGACCGGGAACAGTTAAATGAAGATTGGTTTCAGAGAGACAATTAGAAAGTGAGGTTTGAACAATACTTCGAACTTCTTCTCTTCGAGCACTGCTGGTGAGAGCATCAAGAGAGGAGGGTTGTGTTTGCAGCGATTTCACTGAGAGAGAATTGGGTTTCAATTTAAGGGTTTTGGTTTTTTGGAGAGAGAGAGATTGGAAGAATGAGGTTTTTGGAGGGTTTAAGCTTCGGGGGGGAATTCTCTGTGCCATTTTAGTTTATTTTTCTCTGTGGGTTTTGTGTTATAAAAGAGGTGAGGTCTTTGAAGAATATGTGAATGACAACTTAGTGCCTAGAGATACGAAACACTAGACTACATAAAGATGGTGATACCAAAGAAAAACATAGGTGAGAGGTTAGAAGTTAGAAGTTAGGGACGTGAGAGAGAAGCTTTGCAAAGGTAACAGACGAGATAGAAAATTTTTATTCTACTGTATAAAAAGAATCAGGCTTAAAGTTGTTTGAGCCGATGGCTTGATTACCAACTGGATTTTAGTCATCTTAAAAATTTACTAAACTACACCTGAAGATTAAAACCCAATCAAAGTGAAAGACCTTCCCCTTCTTCTCTGTTGGCCTCTATCTTCGGCTCACTCTCTCGTTCCTCATCCGTAGAATCGACAAAGCTTATCTTCGTCCCCCTCAATACTGCACTTCATACTCGAAGATGCTCTTCATCATGATAATATCTTCAATGGTCTACAACCTCCAATCATGAATGTTATGTTTTTAATCAGAAATTTGACTGATGCTACGAAGTATGATATTTCGATTGATACCCAGCTTCTTCTAAACTATCCATGAAGATTTAAAACCCAATCAAAATAATAAAACTCCTCATTTCTTTTCTGTTGGCCTTTATATCTTTCCTTTTTCCTCATCAATCGTGTAGGGGCGTGATCTCGTAGAGAGGAGTTCACACTCTTACACCGTGGGGGTTAACTTCGACTAGAGGTTTTAACAAATATATATGACAAAAATAAGAGGAATCACTGTACTAACATACTTGCGTGGAGTCCATGAATTGGTATTCTCCACGACCTCTAGCAAGGATTTAAATGGAAGATTGTATATATAGATGAGGTTACAGTGCGAATCAAGTAGAACTTGAAGGTGATTGAATGTTGTTGATATCTAACCCCTTCATGATGTTTCTCCTCTTCTATTTATAGGAGATAGGAAAGGATGAGTTATCATGCAAGGTCATATTACATATATACCCCTTTAGGGTTGTTGTCCTGTACGGGAGGTCAATTTTGACATTGTAGCTGTTTGGAGGCTGGTTTTACTGTATTATTTGGCGAGCTGGCTGTCAGGTCTGTCTGCCTTTAACCATGTACTAATATGGTAGAAATCATTACGAAACTTGTGATGGGCTCTGGATGCGGACCGACTGTCCTTCAACTTTGATTATTGCGATAAGCTTTGACGTGGCCTTCGAGTGTTTGGTTAGTCTCGGAAGGCTTCAGGTAGATCATATGTCTTTGGTTATTTTATTGATTCATTGGGCTTCAAGTATCTGGTAGGCTTCGATGTTGTCTTCTAGTATTCGATTCGTCTTGGAAGGCTGCGAGTAGGCTACTACATTAGCCTCCTCTCAGCTGGTGCCTCACAAATTATTGTAGACAACGCGTACTGAGAAAAACTGTTAGGCGTGAGAAGTTGTAAGGTTGAATGGTGTGGAGGTGTCTAGTTCCAAGAGCATTGATGGTAATGATGTTGATTAAGGGGGTTATTAAAGCTTTCTTAAACGGGGTATAAATAGGGTGGAAGGGGACCATACAATGTAAAACCTGTTCATCTTCTTCGTTTACTGTTCTGATCATCTGCTTCCTTAGACACCATGAAAACTTGTTATCAAAAGAAAATAGAGGGGAAGGAGGCACGTGTGGAAGAAAAGTACGAGGAGCTGAAGCAGATGTACTTCAAACCTAAGGACTTGGGGGCACCGCTGCCCGACCTGGTGGACTTGCACCGAGAGGAGTTGACGGGGAGAGAAAGAGAGGAGGCCAAAGGGTTCACGTTCTGGTCGACCATGTTCCAGTAGTACCTGTAGAGCGTGACGAAGCGCTCCTATGTGCTACAGACGTTGGCACAGCGGCTGGTAGCGGCCGAGGATGGGGGTAAGAGTTGTCCGTGGTACTGGAAGAACTGCTCCATGTGTAAATAGGGGGTTGTTTCTGTCATTGTGGGTGGGTTGTATTTGTTTTCTGTTTTGTTCTTTCCTTTTTTTATATGAATGAAATAAAGTATTGTTGATCGATGTATTCATAATTATCTTACTATAAATTGCTGGTAAATAATTAGATCAATGATAATATAGGCGCGGTTAATATTCAAAATAGGAACTAATGAAACTTATGGTCGATATGAAATACTTGAAAATTCTCGAAGAAGTGATGTGGTCGAAGGTTTAGTAGGAGGGCTTGACATTGGGCCAAGGTCGAGGGTTAAAAAATGTTCGAGGATAAGGGTTAGGTCAATCATAAAAAGATGGCTCGAGAAAGAATGTAGACAAAAATGGGCTGAGGCTTGTGGGACTTCGACTGCAAGGTTATGACAGCCGTATTGGCAGAGCTGTCAAGTAGGACACTGTACATTGAGCAGTGTACCGGTACAGACAATAATCATGATATGTCAGTTATGGGGATGAGGTGTAGGCCACGTGGTGGTTAGGTAAGGTCGACGTGGCAGGATATGGCAGTATGTCAGGGGCCTGTTGTCGAAGGTGATAAATATTCGAAGGTATTTGATAGAGTATGAATGTGGACCATCGTGGGATTCACAAGGACTCGAGGGTTCAAGAAATAGCTGGGAAGTTCTACAACCAGTAAAAGTATGGCGTTCACACATTTGTATTAGTAGAGGTAGTTTTGTAAGAATACAGGGTTAGCTAAAAATATAGAGGGGAGTGGGAGAGGTAGTGGGGTTAGTGGTCATGATTGCAGTTTGGGAAATCGAGGTAATTTAGTATGTTGTATTTAAGAGGAGAGAGGGAGAGGCTGGAATTATTTCCAATCAAGCATAGAAATGCAAATAAACAAGAAAACCACCATTTTTGCTTATGAGAGGAAGGAGGAGAATCCATTGTTGTTGGGAAGGTTGGACGACATTGTTGTTATAATTCTTCATTAGTACAGTCATCTTCACTGGACAGGTAGGTCTTTTGACACTTTGTGTTGTATTACTATTCTCTCTATTCTTGTTTTGTGTGGGAGTGAGGAAGTAGGGTTGCTATTGCGCCATTAATGGCATAACTGTAGTGGGGTTTGAGAGAGTAATCTGAAAGATCCCTCGAGGGCTAATTTTTTGGTGGTGATGGGTATGAGAGTAGAAGAGATAGTAGTCGAATAGTCGGTCATTAGTATGTCCGATGATTGATGGTGGGGTAGGTGATAGTATAATATAAACTCGAAACTTAATACTCGAATGTATCAAACTAATTTCTACTATCTTCTTCTGTAGGGTATAATGCTTACCCGCGGGGCTTCGATGATGAGGCTGATAGATGAGGACGATGAGGACATAAATGAGCCAAGTACGTCTGGTCGAGGAGAGGGGAGTAGTGACATCGAAGAGTTGCAAATAACAATTGATGTGTCTCTGGCGGTAGTGGAGTACGATGTGAGTTCGTTGAGAAGGAGTCGATGTAGGGCTCGGGTAGTTGGGGAGAGTAATGAAGAGGGGGAAGATGAAGATATGGGTAAAGAGGTTGGGGTCAATTATTCAGGGAATGTGGGGGATGAAGGGGATAGGGAAGAAGGGGAAGAGAGTGAGAGTAGTGAAGAGACCGAGGACGAGGACGCGTATGTGGGAGAGGTTTCGCATCGGGAAAAAGTTAGGCTGGATCAGTTTATGTCGAAACATGAACTGAAGGGGAAGGGGATCACTTTGGTACCGTTAGGTGGGAGTATACATTTATAAATGAGCCCATTGAGGGGATAATGGCTTTTAGGGGGTAGATTCGACTGGGGATACGGCTACCCCTTCGAAGATTGGTAAAGGAGGTGTTAAATTTCTGGGATGTGGCTCCCTGCTAAATGAATAGTAATTTCTACGAGATGATGAGGGTTATCAAAGGTATGAACGAAGAGTTGACACGCGAAGGGAGTCCTTTAATAGAGTGGCTTGTTGTAGTGTCATTCTACTTGAAGGGGAATAAGAAGGTAGGGACGTACCATATTAAGTGTCACCCTGAGAAGCAATGGTTATTTGACTTATGTTCGACTGGGAGTGGGTGGGATAAGGACTTGGTAGTAGCGAAGGGGAATTACGAGTATGCAGATGGGGAGGTAAATTTTGTTCTGGCCAATAGGCTGTATAAAAAAAGTAAGTGAATGGTCGAGTATCTTTTACTGTATTACTTTGGATATTGTTTGATTTTCAATTATTTGTTGCAGAGCCTGCCAGTAGAGGACTACAAAATTCTCAGTTTTATATTGACAACCTGATCAACGAGAGTGAGGAACGAGTGAACAGGGTGTTTCGGAAGCTGAATATTGTAAGAAAAGGGCGGAAGAAGACTAATACATTGTTAAAAGAAACTTAGACTGTAGTTGGGACCTCGAAAAGGAGAAAAAAGGTAGTCCCTCCCTGAAGGAGCGAGCAAGATGGACTATAACAACTTGACAAGGAAGTCAAGCTTCGTATCGAAGACTCATTGAGGAGTTCCAGTATCAATGGCCGAGGTGAGGGGGCGAAGCTCGAATGCCTCAGAGGCAATTCCACAAGCAGTTCAACAGGTCCAAAAGGGGAAGGGAAAAGTTATTGTTGAAGGCTCGACCGTTCCATTGACTAAGATGATGCCTCGAAATAGAAGTTATGTTCAGATGGCCGAAGGGCGAACTCGGTCGAGGCCAGGCAGCTCGCGGCCGAACAAGAGGAGGCAGTTCGAGCATCGACAGAGTTGATGATACATCTGTGCGCCACTAACCCAGAAGAAGTAGGTCATCGTGCCTAGGTGGTGTGACGCCAGGTATGTGTTTGTTTGTTAGAAAATAGGAAATGTTCAAACTTGATTTGGATTCCTGCTGAATGGTCAAAGTATTTATGATTCATGCAGATGCAAGCTTGGATGATCTCGTTTATGAGGGCTCAAAAGGCATCAAGTGAGAAGTTGAAGGAGCTGATTGATGGGAGAGAGCTCGTGAAGGGGACCAATATGTCTCTGAAGACCTGAGTCACTGAGCTAGAGCATGAAATGTTACAAGTTTGTTCTGATGCAGCAATGGAGAACCTGGTGGTGGTCGAGCAATATGACATGAAGGTGGCAGTGTTGGAGGCGGAGGTGGCAAGGCTAGAAGTGCAGCTGCAAGATAATCATGCACGGTTTCAAGCAGTCTTCGACCAAGAGTGCGAGGTGACTTCGTCGTTGAATAAATTTATTAACAAATTGGGTTATAATCCTGAAACCTTCGAACTCTATCCCCTAGAAGAGGAGGATCCTGCCTTCGAGGACGTAACAAATACGGAGGGAACAAAGTCGATTCCTGCGGTCGAGGTGGCTGACGTGGATAATATGGAAGCTGCGCCTGTAGGGGAGAATCCTGGTACTGATGAAATGTATGTGCTTGTGGAGAACCCAGGTAATCCTGTTTGAATTTGTCATTTGAGGAAAAAAAACTTGTCTTGATCTGGTTTTGTTGTATGGAAGAAACTTTCTGTTGGTTTGTGGTGGTGGTGTAAACAATGTTTTGCTATGTGACTTGAACTTGTTAATGTATGTTGGTATTCTTTGTGATCGAATTAGTTGGCTGGTTAAAATGTCAAACTTACTATTGATGTATGTTGGTATTGAGGAATGATTGAGATTCGAGGGTACCCCAAGTATCAGTCTGGTCAAAGGATGGACTAGATACTTAGGTGTGCCTGTTATAGCTTATTTCATATCTCGGACTCAAAGCCTCATCCTCGACCTCATCAGCATACAGGAAATACTACTAAAGACATATTCAATATTCCTCAGTTTGAGTCATCGCTTTCGACCTCCACAATAACAGTTTGATTTATGCAAGTGTACAGTCATCAATAGAGCCGCTGTACAGCAACAGAGGTCAGAACGTTACACTATTTGGTCAAAGAATATCTTACATATACTTTGTAACATCTACCATTAAGAATCTTAATGGTCATCAAACGGTCATATTATAAGACCTATATATATGACCTATATTATAAGACCTATATAGGGACAGGCAATTTTATACAAAAGATTCCTTACTCTGAAATTCTACACACTCAAAGCACTTATTGTAATAAGATATCAACCTTAATAAGACCATCTTCTCTTTCTTAAAATCCACAAGAAATGTTGTGGTTTTTAACCTATTCAAAGGTTTTCCACGCTAAATTATCTTGTTGATTATTGTTTATTATTCTTGAGTGCTCTAGACACATTTGGTGTAAAGGCTAAGTCCGAATCCCGGAATTAGGCCATTATATTTGGCTCCTTCCATAGAAACCAAAGTTCTCAAACCCATTGTATCAGAAACCGCTGATCATCTTCTTTCATAATGTCACCTCCAGGTCAGAGCACACTGATAGTTCAAGCAGAAGAAAATGCCGCACTAACAGATCTACAGGCCACTTTAAATTCTGAAACATAAAGACGTGTTGTTTTGGAGTAACAGCTAACGACTGTACATGACGCACTGAAGGTTCTGCAGGGTCAGCAGCTCGCCACCAGAAGAATAAAGCCGTGCAACCTGAAGGCCCGCGAATCTCCGTTCATGACAGAATAGGTAGGAGGTATACTTCGATCATCCCGATCCAGGATGCCCACCAGGAAGTAGATGTTGGCTCAGCGGGAGTCAAAATGTTGAAAATCCACTTTGAAAAGTTTTGAGTCCCAGTAAAAGAATGTCTAAGTGAAGGAAGTGGCGACTATAATCCTGGAGAAGGACGCGTCACACGCCCGGCCACCGTAGCTCGACAATATGTGACTCAGGAACATGTTGACAGACGAATAAAAGAATTACTCGAAGCTCAGACTTCGACTAAAGGAATCTACAACATATTACAAAAAAGCCCGATCGCGCAGGACCTGTTGGATGGCGAGGTCCCCACCGGGTTCCATACTCCGAAGATCCGAAAATACAAAGGAACTGATCCAGTGGAACACGTACAAGAGCTCCAAGATGCTTTAGGCCTACATTCCACGTCCAACCACATTCTATGTTGGCTCTTTCTTACCAACTTATTAGGCAAGCCCCTGCGATGGTTCCACACACTACCTAAAGGATTCATCACAACTTTCGAACAACTGCGAGAACTCTTCGTCAAGAATTACTCATACAATAGAGACAAAGAGGAGAATCAATACTCTCTTTTCAGCCTTAAGCAGATGCCTGGAGAGAAGCTCGAGACATTCACTGAGAAGTTTTTAGAGTTAGCTCAAAAGGTAGATCGGCTCGACCAGAAGATTACTATCTCAGCTTTCACCAATGCTTTACTTGTTGATGGAAGGGCGAAAGAGTACCTCGTCATAAACAAGCCAACAACTCTGGAAGACATGATCGAAAAAGTCAACGGGAATATCGACCTGGAAAGAATGGTGTCTGACAGGCATAAACCTCAAAAGTCAACATTAACAGCTCGAGATCAGTCAGCCAGCCAGGATTTTAATCGTGTTGTCGATCAGGGAGGAGATAGGAAACAGACAAAACCAAATGACGAATGACCTCGAAAGGGGAGTAAATTGCCAAAGCCCTATCTTCCCAAGATGAATGTGACCATAGCCAGCATTTATCCTATACTTCAGAAGGATAGGTTTTTCCACAATGCATAGTATCTCCAACCCATTGAGAATAAACCATATTACTTTCACCACGAGGTCAGACATCATGAAACAAAATACTGTTTTGCCTTACAACGGTTGTTGGAGTATATCTTTGTTGATGGACGAATGCATGAGTACATTGTAAACGTTGAAAGCTACAAGAACGAGAATTACAAACTTTCTATAGAAGCCGTACAAACCAAAGAACTGGCAAGAGATAAATACTTATAGCATATGTCGCTTTACCACTTCACTGAGACTCAGATCGCCAACCAATCAAACAGAAGCAAAAGAAGACGTGTCGGCCAATGTCACGACCTATCCATGAAAGATAAAGAAGCTTGTTTACTTCCCGTGTCAAGCTCTCAGCAAATAGGAATTTCTTTCGACGACTGTGATATTTGTCATATTAACTATCCTCACCATGATGCTTTGGTGATCATATTAAAAATGAGAAATATGGTGCTTCACACGATGATGATCAATACTGGTAGTACTATCGAACTACTTTTTCAAAGCACGATTGATCAGATGGGACTGGCCGACAAGATACGACCCAGTGACATTGATATTTGTGGATACAACAGATCTAGAGAAGATGGTGTAGGAAAGATTATACTTCCTATCACGCAAGGACCCGTTCTACTTGACATTATCTTTTATATTATCAATACAAAATCCTGCTATTTGGGGATAATGAGACATTGTTGGTTATATAATATACGAGATATTCCATCCACCTATCATTTGGCGTTGCGATTTGAATGGAATGGTAGCATATATGAAATTAAAGGAAGTCAGAACCTAGCTCGAGCATGTGAAAATTTTGTCGTCATCGTTCTAGAATCCTCAAAGTCGCAGCTCGCATAACAATTACAGAAAACAACATGGCACACTACATAAAACTATACAATAAACTCTGCAAAAAACTATCTGCCAAGCGCAAAAACAATAGAGTACGTCGAAATCAGTGGAAAAAAGTGAAGAACATACGTTGGCACTCTTCTGCCAATGGCAAAACGAGATGTCCTCATCCAATTCTTTAAAGATAACAATGATGTCTTCGCTTGGACCTTTTACGTGATGTCGGGCATTGATCAAAATCTGGCCTTCCATAAGCTCAATTTAAAAGATAAGGCCGAAGCAGTCAAACAAAAGCAGAGGACCTTAGCACCAAGACTCCGAGAAGGAGTTAATAAAGAAATCGACAAAATCGTCGAAGCTGGCTTCTTCAGAAAGGCCAATTACCTAGAGTAGCCGAAAGAATGAGCAGATTCAAAAGAATTACTATCGAACATTTACCATGCGGAGAAAATAGATATTCGGACTCTCTCGCGTATCTGGCAGGAATCCTTAGTACGGAAGCTCGTTATCTGAAGATAAAAGTATTATCTACCCCTAACATTAACATCATAAGATCAAATTCAATCAATAATGGGGGCGTTGAAGAAGACGATTGGAGACGACCTTTCCTGCAGTATATTGGGAATAAAAATACGTTTGGCGACGAACTCCCAACAGATCCTACTGAAAGGAGACGCGCGCTTGATAATGTTAAGCGGTGCATCGTGGAAAACGGTCCCCTATACAAAATTTTAGTCACAGGGCCGTATCTTGAATGCTTATCTAGCAAAGAAGCTCAAAAATTCCTACACGAACTCCATGAAGGCATTTGTGGTTCCCATACAGCAGGATGGTCTCTAGCCAATCGAGCTCTTACTCAAGGGGTCTTTTGGCCTAAAATAAAAGCTCAAGCATTGAGCTCGCAAGCAAGTGTGATGCCTGTCAGCAACATGACCCCCAAATTCGAGCACCAGCCTTGGAACTCCATTTCAGCAACATTGTCTGGCCATTTAAAAGATGGGTACTTGATCTTGTAGGAGAATTCCCCACTGCGCCTGGCAAAAGGAAGTACCTCTTAGTAGCAACGAATTACTTTACTAAATGAGTGGAAGCAGTCTCACTGTGTTGCATACGAGAATACAAAGTCATCAAATTTATATGGGAAACCATCATCATCTGTTTTGGGTGTCCCCATCTCATCAGAATTGACAACAGACCTCAGTTCGTTGGTTCCAGACTCGTCAAATTCCTTAATCAGCACAACATCATACACTCTCCTTCCAATTCGTATTACCCATAAGGAAATGGTCAGACCGAAATCATTAATCATACCCTCGTAGATGAAATTAAAAAGCGTTTGACAAAGAAAAAGGGAAATTGGGTCCAAGAATTACCACATGTGTTATAGGCATATCGAACAACACCTCGAGTATCAACTGGATGTACGCCATTCCTCCTTACTTATGGTACAGAAGATATCATCCTCACTCAGTATCATCACCCAATACGCAACCATATCATGATAGATGAAGAAAATGAATTTCAGTTGGCGTGTAACATGAATTGGATCGAGAAGACAAGAGAGATAACAATCATGAATTTGGAAAGATACCACCAAGCTCTAGCATGATCTTACAATAAGCGCATTCATCATAGAGAGTTCGAAATCAATGATTTCGTCTTAAGAGAAATTCTCAAACATAAAAAAGTGAATGCTGGGAAACTGTCCAAAAATTGGGAAGGTCATTTTGTTGTTATTGGAAAAAAGTGGTCTTGGTTCTTACGATCTCGCCACTGAACACGGAGATCGAATCCCTAATCCTTAGAACACGAGGATATTGAAGTTGTATCGCAGATAAAAATCTATCACAGTGTACTTTTTTACAAATCATTCTATCATATTGTATGACGGTCTTATATCAATGAAAGATTTATGTTTAATCCTCATAAGTCTGAGTATTTTCTACTATTTCATGTAATACTCTATCTAACACATTCATCGTACGTCAATCTTACACCAATGTAATACTTGTGTTCGATTTCCCTATACTATAGTACTTTTCTAATATATCCAACAAGTACTTCTATATACAAATTACAGATCGTTTGTTGCTTCTGCCAAACTGATCATCTTATACATTACAGATAGTTTGTCGCTTCGGCCAAACTGATCACCTATACATTGCAGATCATTTGTTGCTTTGGCCAAACTGATTACCTATACATTACAGATCGTTTGTTACTTCGGCCAAACCGATCACATATTACATTACAGATCGTTTGTTGCTTCGGCCAAACATATCACCTATTAAATTACGAATCATTTATGGCTTCAGCCAAACCGATCTGCCATCTATGCTCCTCTATGTTTGATGCCTCAGAAATCATCTACTATACGATAGCCTTCGGGATCATCCTATACAACAAATATTCAAATCATACAGTATCGTTGGTTTATCAAAAGGTTAGTATAAATTACTATTCTAGACAGTCCTAATTTCATACACTTTATCTACTATATGCGTTAGTATACATAGCGTCTTCTCGCCAGAACTATCACTCGAATCATCACCTATATTAGAAGATCCCGTAACGTCACGTGCACAACCCTTGTATAGCCGTTGACCCATAAACTCTGGCATTCTCCCTATAACAATTTTTTTCCCATCTTTAACCATACTCTGTTTCAGAACTCCAATTTTGACTACCATGAGACCTAATTACTCAAACCATATTACCTCCATGTCACACTGCGCACCTTTGGCAACTAAACCATCATACACCAGTTTACCTTCTACTTCTAATCTCTTGAACTATGATGCAAAGAATAAAATCACCGTTGTCATATCTCTCACATACATGTTACCTGCCTCAGTCTTCACCTGTTTAGACAGAATAAGCCCATTAAGTTTACTTTGAGCTTCCTTCAATGAAGCTTCCAAATGATTGCAATGCCCCTCTACTCGTCGTTTCTTATCCAACACATCAGAATTTCGAGACTCCAACACTGACATGAACTTATCCATATGATAAATCAAAGATATTAACCCATCAATTCCCGCTTCACGATTCTCTCATTCTACCTTCCTCTCATCAAGACGTAACTCCGCCTATAATAGGTCAACATCTAACTTCGTATTTGCATCACGCAATTGTGTATTCTCTTCCAGATGTTCCAAGGTATTTAACTTCAACACCTATATGGTATGCTCTAGAGTCATTACTTTGTTCCAAGCCTCATTTGTGTTTTTGTTCTGTTTATTGCGGGTCTCTTCCATCTTCTTTATCACTACATCACCAACTGGCCACAATACTTCATACTTAGAAGCGCGAGCTCGGGTATCATCTATCTCCGCTTCAAGCATATTTACTTGGAATTGTAAATCTTTCACATTTTTACCTTCCTCCTCTTATTCTGCTAACAGTTTTGTAATTCAAACTCAAGCAGATGTCAACTCCGCCCCCTGCTGGCTCGCTTGCCTCGAGCCACCTGTAAATCTAACCTTTTTCATACTTATAATTTCTTTTAACTCCTCTATTTTTCCTAGTCCGCTAGCTAGATCCATCTTTTTCTCCTGTAGCTCCTCAGACAATCGAGCTCCTATGTTTCGCTCTCGTGCTATCTTCGCCTTCATGCTTTCTTCCAATCCAATAACATTTTTTTAGTGCCCCCTTGCACGAACTTAGCTCAGCGTTCAATTGACCGTCACTATACGAATAACCCAATTTTATGACAGGCCAAAACCGTCGTTAATGCTCCTTTATGACGGTTTTAGACCGTCGTGATTCCCGTCACTAACGAGCCGTCGTTTATATATTTCGACAGAAAAGTCCCGTCGCATAGCATAAATTTTATGACGGTCTCTCCTCGTCGATAATTTACGACAGTTCAGAACCGTCGCAAACGTGCTCAAATCTAGTATCCCAGAACAACTATTACGACAACTTTGGTTGGTTGGAAAAATTTGTTGTTAATTTACGGTGGGGTTTAATTCTCCTGGAAAGTTTATTTATGAAACAACTAAAATAAATTTGTTGTATTCACTGTCCTTGATTTGTGACAATTGCATTGCATAAAGCTAAATAACAGAAAAAGAAAACTCAATATCAAAGAAAATGAATTTAATTTTATTATAAAAATGATGAAGTACATGCAACATATTCCTTTAAAATTTTGTATATAGTTCCTCCAAATACAACTGAAAACAATCTTTAAGAACAACTACTCTTCAAACTGCCTTCCACATTTCCCTTGCTTCACGATCTCTACTATATACTATCTTTGTAGTTATGCAGTGAACTCACACAAATATGGTCCAAGCTTGAAAAAATGCAGTCTGAACTTTCATAAATATAGTTTAAACTTGAACTAACATTCATAAACCGTACCTAGCTTCCCATGCAACTTTTCAGTACCTGAAAACAATGCCACGAATATGCAAGTTTCATTTGATAGGTTTAAGACTTGAGTTACTTCCTAACCATGATAGATAAGAAATGCAAATAGTAAAATGAAGGTAAGGCCTAAATACCTTAGGAGCCATCCAATAAGGGATGCCTTTGAAAGAAAGTATTGAACAATGTGCAGTAATGAAATTTAGATAATCAATAAGCATGACAGGGTAACCCTTCAATCATTGAGATTTTTCTATTTTCCTCTTCATCAACTGCATAAAGAAATGTCTTAGAACTCTCAGGAAGGATCTGTGTTCACAAAGTATCTAAAGAAAATTGTAGCAGTAACATCCGCATCAAAGCTAAAATGGGGGGACAAAATTTTCTCGCACCTCCAAACCTGTTTAAGCAAAGTTTGAATCCATATTATAAAGCCCATGTCATGTCAAAATGTGTATACTAACAATATTTCATTAATCTGATTAAGAAAGTTAGACAATAATAAAAATTACCTACTCTTTCCTTTTGTTTATGTTTTTGCAAAGATGTCAGACACAATAACAGCAATAATGGCAGGGGCAGAGCAGAAAGCAACAAAGGCTCCGCCATAAATAATAGGAGAAACTCTAGAGAGGTTGCTCCATGCATAGAATAAGATTTTACAACCAATAAACTCACCTTGAGTTTACCATGAATAATACATTAATCGTGAGAGTAAATAGAGAAAAGAGAAATAATGAAATCATAATAGTAAATGGAGGAAAGAAGTACCTTTGCTAAAGAGTAATTGACCATATGTAGAAACCTCTCTGGAAGTGTTTGAATTAAGCTAGACAAATTCAGAAAATGATAAGGATGCTGACAATTTTAGATACTCATTTACATACAAGGGAAAAAAAAAACACATTTCATTACCAATGATATGATTACGGTAGTATTGTTGTTGTGAATTCTAGTATGTATTTTTCATGCTTCTGGTGCTATTATGATTAGGCTTTCATTTTCTAGATTTTTTTAAGAGGCTTTGGGGGAGCTCTCTTGGTTTGCATGGTTGTTACTGTTGATGTTGTTCTTGGTTAAATATTAATGATGCTTGTCTTAAGCTTGATGGTAGGAGTTGTAGCTATTACTCCTTAGTGATGAGGTCATGAATGCAAATCCTTTTACTGTAGTAGCCGTGTATGTCTAGCAGTGATGAGGTCATGACAATAACGACAATAATGGCAAGGGAAGAACATAAAGCAGCAGAGGCTTCGTCATAAATAATAAGAGAAATTCAGGAGAGGGTGTTCCATGCACAGAAGAAGATTCTGCAGCCAATAAACTCACCTCGTGTTTATAATGAAAAATAGAGTAATCATGACAGTAAATAGAGGAAAGAAAAATAAAAAAATCATAATTATAAATGGAGAAAAGAAATACCTTCGTAAAGAAACCAAAGCTCTCTCCTCGAGGTTATCCAATATAACATATTTGCGAGCTGCACACACGTTTAAGTTATACTTTTAATATCAGTATGACCTATAATAACATTTACTAGAAACATGAAATAGCATATAAGTTTATATTGTTCTTATAATAAAGACTCCACATTTTCCTGACCCAGACTTGTGATAATTCTTAATATAGGATCTCTTTACATCTATTTGTTGCATCCTGGAAATCAAGTTAAATATAAAACAAGAGTATAACATAATATGTATGATAGGGCAAGAGAGACATGTATACATTTTAAAGAGAAAAGGTGGGTAGTGCTTACCTTAACATCCTGGCAATCTTCTTCGAGCTCATCGAAACATGTCTCAATGCAATCAAATTCTGGTCCTAACAGTAGTTTCCTCTTGAAATTCTTACAAAATGTAGCAAGGAAAGATGAATACTGGAGACGAGGAGACCCATCGGTTCTTCAAGCATTCCTCTATGAAAATTGTACTCTGCCCTTGCTCCTCAAGAAAACAACATTCCTTCGTTAAACAACAGACATAATTTTTTCCCATCATCAAAAGACAGTTATCGTTGATGCTGATGCTCGGAATAATAGAAGAAAAATAATAGCTTTTGTTGGAGGACTTGATTTATGCAACGGGAGATACGACACTCCAATGCATTCTTTATTTAGGACCTTACAAACAGTGCATAGGAACGACTTTTACAATCCGACTTTTAAGGGGACTGTTGTCCAAAAGAACTATGGCATGATCTGCACTGTAAACTTGATGGACCAGCAGCATATGATGTTCTGACCAACTTTGAAGAGCGGTATTGAAGGCTTTAGAGCCCAGTCGGCTGGAAAAGTTGACAAGAATAAGAAGTTCC
The DNA here is from genome assembly GCA_014058105.1 of Kingdonia uniflora. Taxonomy (NCBI): domain Eukaryota; kingdom Viridiplantae; phylum Streptophyta; class Magnoliopsida; order Ranunculales; family Circaeasteraceae; genus Kingdonia; species Kingdonia uniflora. The sequence goes on from JACGCM010001722.1 coordinate 877,447, forward strand.
TATGATGATTCTTTGCTCGATATATATAGAGTTTCTGATATAATTTGGATATCTGACTCTCAATGCTCAAGTGAGAATGACCCAGAGACTTGGCATGTACAGGTCTTCCGATCAGTTGATTTAAATTTTGTCAAAGGTTTTCCAGAGGATCCGAAGGAGGCTACGAGCAAGAACTTGGTGCGTGGGAAGAATGCACTGATTGACAAGAGCATACATGCGGTGTATATAAATGCCACTTGAGCTGCCCAACATTTCATTTATATTGAGAACCAATACTTCCTTGGCTCACACAAAGATCTAGGCGCCAACAGTTTAGTACCTATGGAAATTGCTCTTAAAATTGCAAATAAAATAAAATCAAATGAGAAATTTTCTGCCTACATATAGTTATTCCAATGTGGCCCGAAGGTGATCCAACAGGATTTCTATTACAAAGCATTCTCCATTGGAAGCATAAAACCATGCAAATGATGTATGGAACTGTGTATAAGGCTTTGGAAGAGGCTGGGCTTGAAAACAGATATACACCGCAAGACTATCTGAACTTCTTTTGCCTTGGTAATCGTGAGGCTTTAAATGAGTCTGGACCTTCATTTATAGCACCTCCGTTGATTGGAAGCACTCCTCAGGAAAATTCTCGAAGAAATCGATGGTTCATGATCTATGTTCATTCAAAAGGAATGATAATGGATGATGCATATGTAATAATAGGCTTTACAAACATAAACCAACGCTCCATGTCCGGCTCAAGAGACACTGAGATTGCGATGGGTGCTTATCAGCCTTGGCATACATGTAAAGGAATACCGTCTGGTCCGTGTGGAAAGGTCCATGGTTATAGGATGTCACTTTGGGCAGAACACACTGGTGGTCTGGAATAATGTTTTACACGCCTGAAGAGTCTGGATTGTGTAAGGTTAGTTAGACAGATCAACGAATGGAATTGGAGTCAGTATATATCTGAGGAGATACGCGAGATGAAGGGTCACCTTTTGAAGTACCCGATTGAAGTTGGTCCAATGGGAAGAGTGAGACACCTTGCCACTTGCTACACATTTCCAGACGTAGGAGGAGATGTTGAGGGAAGTTTTTCCGGCTTACAAGAAGATCTTACCATCTGATCCCCAACATCTCACATCTTTATTGTCTAGATAGACATACAGAATGTTGCAGATATCAAAACTTACGATATGTCTCATTGTCATGAACTTAATGTTATTAGTGACATCAAAGTAATAATAAGGTAGACATCTGTTGAGCCGCCCTGCGGAAAAAAAATCCAATCAAATGCTATACACATACACCTTAAAAAAAATAAAAATCTATGCACTCCAATATAGGGAAAAAAAGCTAATACATGTACTCCACATACATAGAACAAAAGCCAATTCAAACAATAACTAAATAACAATAAATTAACATAGGATTCCATATCCAAAAGATGCACTCTAGAGTGCAATTAGTTCCATAATGACCTAATAGAAATATATATAAAAATTCCATGCATAGAAGAATCACACAAATTGTATCTTCAATACATGCTAAAAGATGCAATATAGGTTACAACTTACAAGGTTATTAGGCGTACCAAAGGATTATCTCTAGTTGTATGATGACAAGTACGAAACTATACAAATTTTTTTTTGAAAATGCAACACTATCCAATGATTTTAACTAGATTTCCAACTTCAAAGATCTTCAAGTTCTTACTAACAAATGACATCAACCTGCAGTAGATTCAAAGTTCTCCTCATTATAACTAAGTAGAATGCTAAAGAGGAGTTGGATTTTACCGGTAGCACGAAATCCAGTGTGGCCAATAATTAAAGTGATGGGGAAAGTAATTTAAGAAATAATAGCAGTAATTTGAGGGTTTACTGCAGTAATTGAAAGAGCGAGATAACCAAGTAATTGAACAAAACAGCAAAAGTGCACAATGCCACAAACCTCACCTCTGAGCGCTTTTTGAACTATATAGAGGGGTTGCCCCAATTTTTTGCAAAATGTGATCTTAATGATTTGCATAAAACCATCATATTTGGATGATGTCAATCATCAATAACGCAAACTTATAACGGTAATTCATAAACATGAATAAAAATATAGGGCTAGTGGATGTATTAGATAGATAATTTGTGTCTAAATACAGAAATTTATACTCTTGAGAAGAGCACTTGCATTGGTCTTTACCTATTGCAAAATACAGAAAAAATTTCTTCAGACATCATAATGATAAAGCATAACTCAATTCAACCAAATTCACGAATCACTATAGCTCATCTCCTTCGACCATGTTCGATCACTTTGCTCTTCGATTCACACCATTGAAAATCATCTAAATTCTAGAAACATAAAATTAGCAAATCTGATTAATGAAAGCCATCTAAAATATAAATAATTCTCCTCTTAATTTTAAAAGTAAACAACTACACAAATCACTTTTGCAAATCCACAGAGTTAGAGCAGCAATTCAGCAATTACAAGGGAGGGTTCCAAGTTCTTAGCCAATTCCATGATCCAGGATGGAGGCCCCTCAAGTTTCATGTAGCGAAGACTTAACATGGGGATGGAAGAAGAAATAAAGGGATATCACAAGTTTGGAATTGATAAACCTACGAGGAAGGGAAACAAGGTAAATTTGAGAAGGCAGGGGTTCTCCAAAAAGAAGCATGAGAATATAACACGAGCTCTATCGCTAAGTATGAAAAACGATACTATTTTGACTCTTTTCGTCCGTCTCAAATAAGTGACTACTAAATTTGGTCATAAATTTTGTCAAAAATTAGTTAATTTCATATAGTGCGTTTTAGACGCATAACGCGTCACACTGACTTTGAATAGCTATCAGTTCCACCTGTTATAACAGTTTACATTTATAATAGTTCGATTATACCAACAGATTACATAGCACAGTTTACAAGTTTAAATCAAGAACATGGTATTTGAGTAATATCGATACATCATTCTATTTATCATCACAAAGATCAAATTATATTTATCATCAGCAACAATATACAAAGATTTAACACATATGCAGGGCCGGTAAAGGAAAAATGAGAATACCCTATTTTCGATTCTTCAAGAAATGAGAAGACTACCCCCTTTATCTCTCGAACTCTTTCTATTCGTTACCTTGCACATCTACCGGAGTGGTAAAGGTCACAACCTCCTATTGACGTTGCTAACACTGCGATCAGGGCATCAGGCTTTCGACCTCCTCCTTACCCTCTTCTAATGACAGTTCCCTCACCTCAAAATGAGATTTTATTAACAATTTCTCCATCACCTTTGGTAAACCACATATTCTCAGCCTTGGCATTCTCTACATCAAAATCCTTCCCATATTCCGTCACGAACTTCCTAATTCGTTTTCTACCCTAGCCAGTTTTCTCCCATAAAAATCAATAACACTGTCTATATGGCTCTCATGTTATGTAGGAGCAACGACTTTTGTTGGCGACAGATATAAATGCTCCTTCAATGTCATATGCGCTTTGTGCCGCCGCTGGCGCTTTTCTTTCTATAATACACCTAAAGCCATTAAATCAGCTTCTACCTTCATTCGAACAATCACTTCTTTCGACAATCGCGTTGCTAAAGACATTTTTTGCTCACGTGTTGCAATAAGTTATTTTCCAACCCCTTTAATTCACCCTCTAATCGCTTTTGAGCCTCTATTTGCTCTTTTCTTATCCTGAAAAGTATAATTCTCATGGCCCTCTGATCCTACATAAAGCCAAACGCATCAGATAAAGTTTCTACATTACCCTATACAACAGACACACCAGCTCGAGCAGAACACTTTCTCGTCTTTAAACTATAACGATTACGTACTTCTTGAGCTAAAAACATAACTCGAGCTGGGTCCTGAACTATACCTCTCTCCTCTAAAAGCTCTACATAAGCTTCTTTTAACCCTTGTTCACTATCTACTTCGACCTCGAAATACAATGTCAGAGCTATTAACATACTTTGATACCTAGCTTTATCACTCGGGTCGTTAAAACAGGTCAAGCCTTTTGGTTTTTGTATTAATACCCCCTCTTTCCTCTTCCTTTCTCAACACCTCATCCCTTTCAATTTTTATCTTAGCATATATACACTGGAGATCATATAACTCTTTAAAAGTTTTCTCTGAATTTAACTTAAATTACATTATCTCATATTCAGTTTTATTAAGCACCTGTTGAATACGAGCCACAGAATCTTTCGCTCTGCTTAACGACCTCTCCAGTTCATAATTAATTTTTCTCAGTCGCTCTATCTCCTACACAGAGTACAAATATTTTGTTATAATACAGACATCCAAAATGAACATGTTTCAAATCATCACTCCAACTTCATCAATACAGAGTACAATCACATTGATATCACACGAACTGTATCAAATCAAAAATTGAATACCACAAAAGGTTTAAAGATTCTTGTTAATTTCTACCTCAGATGGAGGATCCAATGTTTGCCCAATAGGATGACCTGGATCAATATGTTTAGAAGGAGGATCTAATGTTTTTTCAGCTACTCGGAATGGCTCAGCACTTTCTGGTGGAAACTCCAACGTTTTTTCTGGTGTAGTAGCAGCATCAGCCATCCCTTCGTCAACAACCTCAAAAGGAAAGACTATTTCCCTATATCTACCAATTCGGCCTAATTCAACATCAGCTACACTCAATCCAAAATTATAATATGATTGGACGATGTGGTCTCTTTATAATAAAAATGTCTCAACCAATTTTGACATAACAGCGTCATGCTTCACCAGATCGCTATACTTTTTTGTGACCTCGACAGCCGTTGTAGCATCTTCAACACTCTTCTCCTTCTCTAACTTGAGCTCAGCTTTGGGCTCCATCATACGAGCAGATTGAGCTTCAAACTTCACCCCGAACTCCTAACTCATCTTTTCCAGACATATTTGTGCTCTCTTCAGCAGCATCGAGAGCTGCCAACACAAACATACACAAAGACAGATTCAGTATAACAATTTTTTAGTCCGAATACAAAGGCAATTTTTGATTTTAAGCGCATACCGCAAAAGTATGTTCGTTATACTCGTCATCGAGATGCACTTGATCCGTCCTAACCATCAAACAGTATTTTAGCTCCAGCTCTTTCATCTTAGCTGCGGCATGAGGATTAGTTCGGGAACTATCCTCTTTGAAATGCCTTTTTCTTTTCATCGAGCTCTTCTTGACCTTATCAGGAGCAACGACACTCTTCTCCACACCTACAGAAGCAGTCTTGGTGACCTTTTATGTCATGGCCCCCACCCCAGTGACAGAGGTACTCTGCCAAGTTAACTTCCTAGACCTCTGAGTATTTCATTTGGTAGTCTAAGGTATAGGAGGTGGAAGACTAAGAACATCATCTACAGTCAGGTGAGCTTGCCCTTTAGCCATAGCTCGTTGCTAGTGAGCTCGTTAAACTTTGGGTACTACAATATCTACCCTTTTATCCCAACGGATATCGAGCTTACCATGTACTTACTTTAGCTCATTCTAATCTTGAGCAACGTAGTCGAATAGACTCGCCTTATCAGGCATAGATAAAGGCTTGGGTTATACCAAAACAAGGAACACAACATTAAGTAGCAGATCGAAGACAAGTTATTGGTTATTTGAATATTGGTCAACATTACTTACTCAGATTATAATATCTATGGTTCAGTTCGAGTGCTGGTTCATCTGGAACCTTCATACAATTACCATCTCCCCACACAAGGTGGTCGTTCCAAGGTCTACCCGCAGATTCAAAATCAATGAATTTTGGCCTAGATGAATCAATATATAGGTAACCACTACTTCGACCTTTGACATATTTCTATTTATAAAACTTAATCACATCTTCAGCTTTGAATTGCTTCACAGTCCATGCCTTCCTCCATTTTTCATTCAGTGCCTCACATACCCTTATTATTTTATAAATATTCCCATTTAACTGGGCAGGGCAACACTATAACACATTCATAACCCCTTTCTGAAAGTAGGTTAGAGGAATTCTAAGGCCATATACGACCTAATTCAATAAACACAAAAACCCATCATTCAGGCCTGATAGCCCGAGGCCATTATAATATGAGAGATTAACTTCCTTAATAATCCTTCTATCCTTCTTCCACTTCTCCAAGCATGGGACTTGGTAGTATACCGTCTCCTCCCCTTTAACGAGGATATAGGCCCTGAACCAGAGACCTTTGTCCTCCACATAACTTCCCTATTCTCCTTGTAGTTTCTTTTTATATTTCAAGTATTCTTTTCCTATATCCACCCCTTCTGGGTAAATGATAAAAACTTTATCTTTATCTTTATTATCCTCCTTTTCTATTACTGTCGTAATATTATTGGGCCCCCAACCTCTACAATCGCCTCTATACTATTTGATCGATTATAAATCTACGTCTTAAAAGACCCGCAAATGTACGGTGTACCGTTGAGTACAAAGGAAAGCTGGGTCGTATCACAAGAGACTTGTGGTGCGAATTATACTTTGAGCTACTAGTTTTATCCAATAACAACGAGTTTGTGTAGGTTTTGAAATAAAAAAAAGAACGAAACAAATTACAAGATAAATTGGAGTGGAAACCAAGGCATCAATTCCACTCCACCCTTTATAACCATTTAGATAGCATAAATAATTAAAGTAAATTACGAGTTCCCGTATCGCATATCCTTGGTCGGGCATATACAATACATCAAAAGATACAAGAGATTTAGTAATTGGGAACTACCCATAAACTAACTTACTCAACAATGGTCCGGTTGATAAGTATGGATTATGTTTTCTTCTCCATGTTTATAACCTATCTTGCTATGGTCCAACAAGATGGTTACATAGATTCATTATTCCTTCTAATCCTAGCTATGGTCAAGCATATGATGAAGGAATATGAATATGCAATATTCCAGGATAAAGAGAAAGTAATTACTCTAACTAAGCTAAATAATCTATACTAAGGCTACATTGGGTAGAGCTTCCTCTAGCCTTGGCTAAGAAGATTAGCTACTCATCCCTTTGATCATTGCCATACTACTATTACTATGATAAAAGTAAAATGACAAGGGCAAGAAAAGAACAAGAACTTTATTGCTTATTGAACTTTGATTTACACTGTCCCAAGATTATCCCTCATGGGTGGAATTCCCCTCCTATTTATAGAGTATAGGAAGGGTTACTAAAAATTACCATCAATATAAAATCCCTTAAACAATGCCTAAAATTATCCATTACAACTCATGAGAATAATATCTACATTTAATTACCTTCAATAGGCTTCCATTCATGGGCCTTTGGTTGAAAATTTCAAATGAGAATCATTGTTAGAGTGCATCACCCTTGTTCTTCGTTAAAAACCAGAAAATTGTACGACTTATTTATCATGTGACCGATTTCTGTAAATACAAACAAAAGCACTATTAGTGTCACATTTATTTAATAAATGACTTGGTAGATATAAATTTAGGAGTTGTACACGTAAATATTAAGTGTTTATCACTATTCATAGTTTCTTCCATGGCACTACAATCGTCCCCCCCTCCCCGAATACAATGTTTCATCCGAACTCGAAGATACTACAAATTTACTAGTGGGAATGCTAGGTTTCGAATGCATACTGGACCTATAGATGCAAAACATATCTTATCATTATCTCTACACTACATACAGTAACCACAACCCCATCTTCTACCCAGTCAGCACGTCTACCTGCAATTTCCCAAAACGAAAAATAACAATCAATCATTTCTATTTTCCATCTCCTTCATCAAGCAAGCATTTTCTCTTTCTGCAGTCTGTTCGTATACAAAAATTCTCTAACTCTAAAACTCTCTCATATTTATTCAAAAAAAAACCCAAAACTCCTATATTATCAGATATACATATTAAACAGGTTACTATACATATCAAATAGATTACTACAAATATCATCCAGATTACTAGACAAATCAAACAGATAGAGCTTTATATTACCAACCTGTACTTGAAGAACAACAGTCTTCTGCTTTGCCCGGACGTCCTGCCGAGATTGGGCACTCCCGTTGCTTTCTTAATAGTTTTATATTACCTAATGGAGATTTTCTTCTCAAATCACACTCAGAGCTCAAACGTTTCCTCTCATTGGAAATAAAATTTATACAATTTTTTTTTCTCTCTGAAACTGTAGATAATTTATGAGGGAGAGAGAGGCAAATTTTATACTTTCCCTCAATTTGTGAAATGATGGCTCCTTCAGACACGTGTCAGTCACCCCTACTGTCTTTACAGGCACGTCTTTTCAGTTGAAGGCATCATCATAACTTCTGTGATAACGTCTACCGTCATCACTTTATCCCTATTGTATGTCATTAAACAATTATGTACCTCTTCCTCAAACACAGTACAAACGTCCAATTACCTTACTTTTATACCCTGCCAAGATCATACAACTTTCCTAAAATAGATCAATATTTAAAATTTAAAAATATCTATATAGTTATTAAAATCCTACAATTGTCTCCCACAATTGCCGTACACAAAGAATATTTTATTTTTATTCAAACAGATTGAGACATCACATTACTTTATTCTCTTAAAATTTCTCAACTTACATTTATTTGGGTTCCAGCACAGAATACTACAAACATAATACTTCGTACGAGCTCTCATACTTTGAGCCTACCAAGCTCACCAGTTACATCTAAAGTAACCTCTATGGTACACATCCTCATACAGAATTATTTCTCCATTTACTTCCCTTGAATCCTCTTCAACAATCTTGCCACACGTGAGCTGTCGAACAGCCAGTTCTCGTACCATGGCACTCAGCAACAACCTTCAAAACACGTCGCACCAGAAAAAGTGATCATACTCTACACGCTTACCTTCATCATCTGATCCGATTAGATTCAATGGCCATTTCGGAAGTATAACATCATAAGGCAATAAACAAAAATATCGCTCATGAAGTTCAGCAACCTTAATATGGAAATGACCATCTGCTGCCTGCTGAGTGCACTGAGAACAAGTCTTTGCCATGCTTAATCATACTACCTTCAGAGTAAAATTATCCCTATAGATGATGCAAATTATAACAGCAAGGAATCACTACTTATAGCCACGAGGAAGATCTCCGTAAATTCTGATCACCCCACAAATTTTGCTAAGAAAAATATTTTGAGAAAATTTATGGAACAGCAGAATATCCATATCAAATACAGAATATTGTGACGAGTCATTCTTTCCATAGTATGAAATATCTCCTCAGATTTTATACGAGCAAATATAAAGATGGCAACATACAAAGATCAAGCGAATCCAGCAGTAGCACCTACATATTAATATCAACCCTTTCTTACATTTCAAAATACTCTGTCATCCAGTTCGAGAACACAGATCGTAGAAAACAATATATAATTGCTTCCGCCAAGTCACGCTTTTGAACTCCTCTAAATTTTCAAAAATCACTTATCATTACCATTTGCCATCATGCACACAAAACTCTTTACAGTTTGTTTTTCCCCATCACACCCCATGACAACTAATTCTTATTGACATACTCCTATTTTATTCCAGAAAACTACACAAATAAGTTCGATACAAGGAAACAATATTCCAGAATATCGACATTTTATTAGTTTGAAGATTTATCTTACAAAATACTTTACATATAACAAAATATTCCTAATAAAATACAACAAATTACTTCACCAAGTTACAGTTCGAATTGCTTTCTAGGAGCCCACAGAGACGATGATGAAAAACTGAAGCAACTTCAAAACCTGGGTCCCATGTTGTAAGATCCGGGAAACTGTTAGAACTGGAAATCACAGATGAAAGATCTTTTTCATGGCCAAAATCTATAGTTCATAGAAGAAAATGATCCTGTCCATCATCGCCACCTCTTCCACCATAATCCCCACCCCGCATACTAGAGACAAACGAAAGGCCTCATTTCTTCAATAAGTCTCACTCATTAGAAGGATACCGACGAGATTTCTTCAGACGAACGCCTGCCGCTTCATCTTCAATTGTAACAGCCTCCTCCGCTAGTAACCGAAGACCATTTTGGCGCTCCACCTTATATATAAGCAGATAGTGGAAACGTACCATCTGGTACTGATCATCCCCCGCCTCTATTACTTCTTCATATAACATATGATGGTAGGTGGGAGATATAGAAGTTGGCGTTGGAAGATGTAACGGTTGGTATCCAAAATACCTGGTGTGTAGTTCTTCCATCTTTCTACAAATTCTAGACTCCCGAGCCTGAGTCCTTGTTGTCACCATGTTCTCTAATACACAAAATTTTCCAAATTATAGTAAGACAGTTTACCATAGTAGAATACAGAAGAAGACCCAAGAAGGAAACTTGGTTCAACATCCACAAATCAAGATCCTCTTTATACTACGATCAGTATTAAAGGCGACTCCAAATTCCCAATGTCAGCAAGATTCCCCATGAAATAATATTAACTAGAATCATTGGTTTTGGGAAACCCTAAAGGCACAAACAAGATACTTATGAATATACATTGCAAATGAGTCTTATATATTAACTACAACAATTAATGCCACTTCTTAACCAACACCACTCGCCTATAATGTTTCTCGTACTGTTGGCTAAGAGGGGGCGGTTGTAGTGGCTTATTCCGTATCTCGAACTCATACGTCATCTTAGACCAATATTTGAACTTTCAACCTCACCAACAGAATATGTGGCATAGAAAGAAACAAGATAGCAACATAAGGAAATACATGCAATACGAGTTTCTCAACCAACACCACTCATCCCTGATGCTACTCGTGCTATTGGTTGAGAGCCGTCTTGTAATAACATATTTCGTATCTCAGACTCAAAGCCTCATCCTCGACCTCATCAGCATACATGAAACACTACTAAAGACATAATCAATATTCCTCAGTTTGAGTCACCGCTTTCGACTTCCACAACAATAGTTTGATTTACGCAAGTGTACAGTCATCAATAGAGCCGTTGTATAGCAGCAGAGGTCAGAACGTTATACTATTTGGTCAAGGAATATCTTACATATACTTTGTAGTGTTCATCATTAAGAATCTTAATGGTCATCAAACGGTCATATTATAAGACATATATATAGGACCAGTTAACTATAAATTAGGGATAGTTAATCCTATACAGAAGAATCCTTACTCTGAAATTCCACATACTTAGAGCACCCATTGTAGCAAGTTAGCAACCTCAATAAGATCATCTTCTCTTTCTCAAAATCCTCAAAAGATATCATAGTTTTTAACCTATTCAAAGATTTTCCACGCTGTAGGAACCTATCCCTCAATCTCACCTAAAATCGAGCTGTCGACCAGTTTAAATTACCTCTATCTCAGACTCGCGCATTTTCCACATGACTTCTCCAGTCAACATTTCAACCTAATCCACGAACTGGTGAAGAACGCAGGTCGAACTTAAACCGAAAAACCTGAATAAGTTAAAGACACTTGTCTCTCATGAACTTGTTAGTTACCCAGTCAATAGCCACTAGCCACATTTTTTGAAGAACGTGCTTCAGCACGATGAAGAACTGCAGAGAAGGCCTATATAAGGAAGAAGTTCCAGAAGGGACAAAAACTAAAAAATTACACGAGAAATCACCAAAAAAACTACATATTGTAGATTCTCAAAAACATTCAAACCTATTAGTTACAAGGTTCAAGCATTTCTAGATCTAGAAATCACTTGTAATAAGATATCCGCCTCAAGCAATAAATATACTTTTACAAAAATCCTCCACTCGAGGTCGTGGTTTTTTTTACCTTTCTGGTGGGCCTCCTGGATCGGGATGGGTTATATTTCCTATTGATGATGGTTAGATCAAAGCGCACCTCCTACGTGATTACCTTTCGGAGGAGGTCCTTTTTTATCCTGAACGGAGATTTGTGAGCCTTCAGGTTGTACAGCTTTGTTATTCTGGGCGGCGACCTGCTAACCCTGTAGAACCTTCAGTGTGCCCTGTACACTTGCTAGCTATGGCTCCAAAGTTGCACGTCTTTCTGTTTCAGAATTTAAAGTGGCCTGCAGATCTGCCAGTACGGCATTTTCTTCTGCTTGAACTATCGGTATGCTCTGACCTAGAGGTGACAATCTAAAAGAAGATGATCGGCAGTTTCTGAGATAATGGGTTTGAGAACTTTGGTTTCCACAGACGGTGCCAAATGTAATGGCCTAATTTTGGGATTCAAACTTAGCCTTTACACCAAATGTGTCTAGAATCCTCAATAATAATAAACAATAATCAACAAGATAATTTAGCATGAAAAACCTTTGAATAGGTTAAAAACTACGACCTCTCTTAAGGATTTTGAGAAAGAGAAGATGATCTTATTGAGGTTTCTAACTTATTACAATGAGTGCTCTTAGTATGTAGAATTTTGGAGTAAGGATTCTTCTGTATAGAATTGCCTATCCCTAATCTGTAATTTTCTTGTCCTATATATAGGTCTTATAATATGACCGTTTGATGACCATTAGGATTCTTAATGGTGGCTGTTAAAAAGTATATGTAAGATATTATTTGACCAGATAGTATAACGGTTTGACCTTTGTTGCTGTATAACAGCTCTATTGATGAATGTACACTTGTATAAATCAAATTATTGTTATGGTGGTTGAAAGCGATGACTCGAACTGAGGTATATTGAATATGTCTTTAGTAGTGTTTCCTGTATGATGATGAGGTCGAGGATATGGATTTGAGTTTGAAATACAAAATAAGCTATTACAAGTCCCAATGCACCCCCGAGTGTCCAGTCTGTCAACTATTCATGCCACTCGGGTTCGCTCAAATTTAAGCTTTAAAAAACTTTGAGGTCGCCCCCAATTATCAGTCGGGTCAAAGGGTTGATTGGATACTTAGGTTTGCCTAAATTAAAAATTTATTAAGCTTCGTGGTCACCCCCGGGTATTTCTATCTGCGGGTTTGATCATGAACGAAGTAAGATGTAGTCGGCCCCAATGCACCCCCTGTAGTAGCCTACTCGCAGCCTTCGGCCCCCCTCAGACACTCGAAGTCTACTCTGCAGCTTACCCGAATATATCGAAGCCTATTCAATCCTCAAAACAAGCCTTCCAGAGATCCCCTGAAGACGAAGCTTCGAGTCCAAACAAGCCTCGAGGACGGACTAACACATTGCAGCAGAAACCCTATCTGTACATGGTCAAAATATGATAGGACAGGCAGCCAGCTCACCAGACAAGCCGGCGCAACGATTGGTCCTTACGGCTATAGTAACAGGCCCAACCACTATACCACAGTGTAAAAGTATAGAGACACCTCTGATAACTATTATAGTGACAGTGCAGACACGTCCGACGCTCATACCCTGCTAGGATATCCTAACAGTACTTATGTAATCTAACCTATAGTTCGTGACTCAGCTTCTTATGATTCTATAAATAGAAGAGATAGGAAGCCAAGGTGGGGCTAGAAAAATTCCCCCCAGCCCTATTGTATTTTACCTTCGACCACCCTGTAAAACCCAGTATTCGAACCTTTGATTACTCGTCAGTAATAGAATACCTCCTAAAAATTCACATCAGAGGTCGTAGAGTGTTACATTCGGGCCTCTACGCAAGTAATTATCTATAGATTGTTCATGTTGTAGATTCTTTACTTGCATCCCTTTGATTGAAGATTGATTCAGTGTTGTAAGAGCCAAATTCCCCTATGAAAGAAGTTAGGCCCCTATAATTGGCACCGTATGTACTTCCCACCCTACCAATCCCCTTTTCTTCCACCCCCCCCCCCCCTTTTGTTTTTAACATCCACAACTTCTCTTCAATGACACCCACCCTCTATTCCAATTTAACCCAGGCAGGCATCTCCATCGACGGAGTGGCTGCCCAAATAGCCTTATTATCTCAAAAAGTCGCTCAAGCCAAGGAGCGCCACCATGCATAACTTAACCAGGAGCGTGAAAAATACCGCCTGGCGCTGGAAACTGAATGGAACCGCCGTCTGGACGACGAAAATAGACAGAACCGGGCAATCGATAAGCTGCACAATACCATCCGATAGCTACATAGTCTACAGCCTCTGGAAGCTGCTCGACCATCCCAACACACGCCTGTCTAGGACCCTTACCAAACCTTGAGATACTCCCAATTTATACCGGTGTCGAAGGCGTTCCTCATACTATTACCCCAACCGGTTTTATCCACCTCGGGATTTACCCCACAAAAGATTCTTTGTACTCCACCCTCCGCTCCTCCAAACATCCCAGACTTCGTCCCGCTCGAGAGCATCTCGGGGAACGCATAGCCGAATATATGCCACATGCTCGACCCCACAACCTTCGAATTCCCTCATCTCCCCCTCATCCTGCATATGTTGCACAATAGGACTTCGACTTCAAAATGCAACCAGTTATCCGCGTCAGTACGAGCCCAACCACCAACTCTTAGAGTCGCCTCAGTAACCCCATATGCCCTAAACTTCTCACTATTGAGGTACCCTCTAATTTTCATGCCCCAAACTCAGTAAATACCGTAACACAGACCCCAAAACCTACATTCTCGAATTCCAAAATGCCCTAAGCCTCTACTCCACGGCTGACTACCTGTTATGTCACATTTTTTGACCAGCCTTACTGACAACCCTCTTCGATGGTACCATAACCTCCCAAACGGCTCGATACAAAGCTTCGAGCTTCTATCACGACTTTTCATCGCCCAAATTGCCTTCAACAAGGACAGAGAAGTCAGAGTTGATGCCCAGTTTAATTTTAAAAAATCTAGTAATGAGACACTCAAAGCCTTCACCAAATGATTCTTCGACGAATCACAGAAAATAGGGAACCTTGACTGCGCGAATGCTATACTCGCATACTCGAATGCCCTGCCTGATCACAGTCGAGTAAAATAGCACCCAGTTCTCCACAAACCTCAAACTCTCGAAGAGATGCATTCGAAGGTCAATGGTTATATTAATCTCGAGCGCCTTCAAGAATCCCGCAAACAGAGCCAGCCTTCGAACACAACCCACTTCAATAAACCTCGGAAAAACCAACATTCTAATCCAATACCCCTGATCGCTCCTGTTTCACAGGAGACTGAGAGCCACAAACGCCCTAACTTTGATAACGGTGCCGAAGCTCACAAGAAGCGGCCAAAGTCTGTTTTGCCTACACTTACAGCCCCCTCAGTACCCTTCTACCACATATATAGGCAGACCCCATTTGGTGCATCCCTTTCCCCATCGAGGTCAGGCCAGGTGAACCTTATTGTGCCAATCACAAATGCAACTGTCACCATACCAATAAATATTTCACCCTTCAGTGCTCTCTCGAACTCATTCTCAAAGAAGGACGTCTACACCAGTATATTATCGATCTTCCAAGCTATCTCGACGGGTCTTTCCTCAAACCTCTATCCACCTCTACTGCTGACCCAGCCGAGGTGTATATTTACAGAATAAGCTTCATCGAAGTCAACAACATAGACAGTGGGCATTCCAAAAGCAAACAAAAGCGCATCGAAGAATGTTACAAACTTACCTATCACGACAAATTCCCCACCCTTCTGCCAGAATCAAGCCATTGCCCTCGCCTCGAATGTATTTCTTTCATCGACTGTGACACTTCACACGTCCGTTTTCCCCATTTCGATCCGTTAGTCATCATGATTAAGATCGAAAACCTCATTCCCCATACAATGCTGATAGACACAGGGAGCGTAACTGATGTCTTTTTTTCCAAACTATTCAAACCATGAAGAAAACCGACCTCATAACCACTGCCGATGTCAAATTGAAAGGTTTCAATGGAGCCACCGAAGTCGTTGTTGGTCGTATCAGCCTACCTATCACTACAGCCCCCATTACTCTTCAAACCAGCTTTCTTGCCATCCACAAAAGTCTGAATACCTCGGCATAATTAGACGTGATTGGCTCCATGCCATGCGAGCCATACCTTCAACCAACCATAAAACCTTTCGTTTCAGCACTTACAAAGGTACTTAAAACCTAAAAGGATCTCAACGCCTTGCCCGCTCATGCGAGCACCCGGAGCTCGATCAGATCCAAAAACTTGTCAGCCTCCCATAGAATTCACTGTCTCTTTCTATCCTTTCACCTTTGACAAATACCACCTCACCCATCGAACCCACTGTTTATATCGAACTCGACGGTCCTGGTCGAGGTACATTCATCGAAACTTTTCTCAATGAGGTAGAGCGCCTTGATCTTACAGATTTCCTTCGAGCAAATAAAGACGTCTTTGCATAGACGTTCCAGGAGATACCAGGTGTCGACCCAAGCCTGGCATGCCATCGCCTCGACCTCATCCCCTATTCCTCAGCAGTAAAATAGAAGAAGCGTAACCTGGCACCACGACTTCGAGAAGCAGTAAACCTTAAAGTAGACAAGCTCATTGCCACAGGTTTTATCAGAGAAGTAAAGTACGGTGACTGGATATCAAACATTGTGGCAGTTCCTAAGAAGAACGGCAAGATCAGAATCTGCGTCGACTTCACAGACCTCAACAAGCATACACCGAATGACAGTTTCCCACTCCCGACTATTTCAGTACTTCTCGATGCTACTACTAAACACGAGTGCCTATCAATGATGGACGCGGCTTCGGGTTACAAACAGGTACCCCTCATCCCCGAAGATCAACTTAAAACTTCCTTTATCACTGAACAAGGCTTTTACTGTTTCAATATTATGCCCTTCGGCCTTAAAAATGTGGGAACCACTTACCAACGCCTGGTCACGACCATGTTTAGACCCTTACTTGGCAAGTCAGTCAAAGTTTACATCGATGACATGTTATGCAAGAGCCTACAAAAATAGACCCATATCCAAGATCTAACTAAATTTTTTTCGATACTTCGCACATATAACATGAAACTCAACCTAGACAAATGCCAGTTTGGCATTTCGTCTGGAATATTTTTTGGCCACCTTATCAGTAAACGAGGTATCGAGATTGACCCCACCCATATTCGAGCCCTCATCGACATGCCTTCACACAGAACCAAAAAAGACGTCCAAAAAGTGGCCAGTAGGATAATTGCCCTCAACCATTTCATTTCTAAATCCTCAGACAGATGTGCTTGGCTCTTTTTCCTCTTATGCGACTATGGCGTCTACAAAGCAAAAAAGAAAAAAAAATACTCGAAATCAACTGGACACCCGAATGTGAACATGCCTTCTTCGAACTCAAAACTTATCTTGGTCATCCACCCATTATCAGCACCCCTATCGAAGGCGAAATACTTTCTTTATACCTCACTGCTGCAGAAACTTCTATCAGTTCAATACATATTCGACTCGATTTAAACGTCGAAAAACCTGTATATTTCATCATCAAAACTCTAACCCCTGCAGAAACCTGGTATTCGAAGCTTGAGCGTTTGCTCCTCACACTTGTTTATTCATCCCGTAAACTAAAACCGTACTTTCAAGCCTACCCCATCCATGTTATTATAAGTTATCCCCTTCGAGAAGTACTCAGTAAAAAAGAGAAATCCAGATGAGTGCAACAGTGCTCTGTGTACCTTGGAGAACATGACATTACATTCGAAAATCAGATATCCCAGAAAGGCCAAGACGTAACAGACTTTCTCGCCGACTTCCCGGTCGAAGATGTCGATTTGGAAGAACACGAAGATAACTTAACAGAAGATCAACCCGAAACTACAGACCCCTGAGACCCTCATACTGGCTGGCATTTATTCATAGATGGATCCGCAAGACCTAATGGCTCAAGAATTGGTATTGTCTTGGTAACACCCACTAATGACTGAATAGAAAAAGCTGTCAAACTTACCTTCGAATGTTCCAATAACGAAGTTGAGTACGAAGCCTTGATCCACGGCCTCGACCTCGCACTCGACCCCGGCATTCCCAAACTTACTATTTTCACAAATTCTCAACTTGTTCAGAGGCATTACACAGGGGAGAATCAAGTTAACAGTCGCATGGCTGACTTTGCTCTCTTTGTGGGACAACGCATGGGCCGATTTCCCAAAATCCCCAATCACTCATTACCCTCGAGGAGAAAACAGACATGTAGATGTCCTCGCCTACATAGCAGCTATGCTCGGAGAATCAGAATCTCGGACCCTCCTTATCGAAGTACTCGAACGCCCAAGTATCGACCAGATGGAAGTCAATAACATCAATACTGGGGGCGAGAGTCTCGATCCAGACTATTGGCGAAGACCATTCCTCCATTACTTCAACAATGTCACCCTCCCAGATGATCCCAAAGCCAAACGGTCGTTGTTAGAAAATTGCCACAGATACATTATCCATAAAAATGAATTACATCGCAAATCCCCAAATAACGTCCTTCTTCGATGCATATCCCAAGCTGAAGCCTCTACAATTTTAGCTGAACTTCACAAAGGAACCTACGGTGCTCATACTGCTGGTCGTTCTATGGCCCTTTGAGCTGTTACCTAAAGATTATTTTGGCCAAATATGAATAAACAAGCCGAAGAGTATACAAAACACTGTAAAAAATGCCAACGTCATGCTCATGACATCCATTTCTCTTCTCAAGACCTCCATTTCAGTCAAGTTTCCTAGCCATTCAATAGATGGGTTATCGATCTCATCGGTCCATTCCCAAAAGCCTCGGGCAGCAGAGAAAACGTTCTTGTTGCAACAGATTACTTTACCAAATGGGTTGAAGTTGTACCTTTATGCCAAACCAGAGAAGATGAAGTTATCAAATTTCTATGGGAAAATATCATTACACGCTTTGGCTGCCCCCTTATGATTCGATGCGACAATGGTCCCCAATTCGTCGGCAGCAAAGTTAGAAACTTTCTCAAAAAACACAACATCATCCTCTCACCCTCAATACCTTATTATCCCCAAGGCAACGGTCAAGTCGAAGTAATCAATAAAACCTTTGTCGGCGGTCTCAAGAAAAGAGTTGATGCAAAGAAAGGACGATGGGCTCAAGAGTTACAACACATCCTCTGGGCCTATTGAACAGCCCTAAGAAAATCTACAGGCTGCACCCCCTTCCTCCTAACATATGGCCCTAAAGCTGTGCTCTTTACTCAATTCGAAGTACCTATACGAGATCCTAACCTCCCAGACGAAGATAATGAGTTTGAGCTCGCATGCAAAATGTTATGGATCGACGAAACCAGAGACCGAGATATCGCCAACCTTGGCCGCTACCACACATCACTTCAGAAATTCTATAACAAGAGAGTTCTACCACAGAATTTTAACATCAGAGATCTAGTACTTCGACGTGTCAACCAATCCTAGAAACTTCAAAATGCCGGCAAGCTAGCCGAATCCTGGGAAGGACTTTATGTCGTGTACGATAAAACTGACAAGGGTTCTTACTATCTATTGACAGAAGACGAAGAGCCTTTACCAAATCTATGGAACACAATGCAGCTGGTCTCCTATAACAAGCCATATCCTCAACCTTATACAACTGATATAATCTAGAATAATCAATAAACACTTTTTTCTACCCATACTTCGTTTTCTATTTTCATTGAATTTCTTGGTTTAACTTAAGTATCATGTCAACCTTCGACCCGACTGATACTTGGGGGTAACCTTGAGATTTTTCAAGCTCCCAATTTCGAGCAAACTCGAGGGGCAAGGATGGTTGAAAGACTCGACCCTCGAGAATGCATTAGGGGCAAACAGTTATGCTTCGCTATGGCTAAGGCCTTTGAAGTCCAGTCGATTTCCTAGTTTCTTCTAAGTATCAAGTTCACCCTTCAACCGAACTGATACTTGTGGACAACCTTGAAATTTCAAGCATCTAATTTCGAACAAACTCGAGGGGCAAGGATGGTCGATAGACTGGACACTCGGGGATGCATTGGGGGCGAATAAATATGCTTTAATCAGGCTCTAAAACTGTTGAAGTCCAGTCAATTTCTTAGTTTACCCTGGGTATTATGTCCACCTTCGCCCCCACTGATACTTGGGGGCGACCTTGAAAATTTCAAGTTTCTAACATTCGAGCAAACTCGAGGGGCACGAATGGTCGAATGACCGGACCCTCGGAAATGCGTTGGAGGTGAACACATATTGCTTCGTTGTGGCTTAAGCCTTCGAAGTCTAGTGATTTTTTGGGTTTCCTCTAGGTATCACGTTCTTTCGGCCCGACTGATACTCGGGGGCGACCTTGAAAATTTTCAAACTTCCAACATCGTTGTGGCTTCGGCCTTCGATGTCCAGCAGATCATTTAGGGATCGATCTAAATATCCTTGAAGCTCTTCAGGGTTCGATCACTCTACAATTATTCGACAAAAATAGTACATGCAGATACTATTATACAAGAATGTTTACAATTCTATTAAGTGCAAAGAAGATTCAAAACATCATCCATTAGAGAAACAATTGCATTATAACTCAAGTTCAATCATCAAAAGTTCAACACAAGCCAAGCCAACAGAATACGCATCAATATTTCCATAATCCAAAGTAATGCAAGACCAGAGCAAGATAACAGAGTCAGTCAAAAAATCAGGTATCAATTCAAATGCAGTTTAGAATCAACTTCAGAAGTTCTGCAGATAACCACCATCAGTACAGTACAACAACTAGAAGACATACTTTGATTATACACCCTATGATGCAACTTATAAATGTCATCCTCCTTAACATTCTTGTAGTTGCCCCGTACTATCAATAAATCTTTATTCCACCCCCGACCCGTCGAACACAGATCAAAGAACCAGGGCTTCTCTGGGTGATACTAGATGTTGTAGGTACCTGAGTTTTGGCTCGCCTTCATCAAGTAGAAGGTAATAGTATCAAACCACTTAATCAAACCCCAACCCTTACCACTCAATTTTGCATTCATCCCCTCTATAACTCTCATCATCTCGTAAAAGTTTCCGTTCATTTGTACCGAGGCCACCTCCCAAAAATTCAGTACTTCTTTTACTAGTCTTCGAAGAGGAAGTTCCATTCCCAATTGAATCTGGCCACTATAAGCCATTATCCCTTCCCCAGGGTCTGATTTAAAGGTTAACCCTGCCCCGCCACACTCAGATATACCCCCACTTTCGATAGCTCTAACTTGGCAGCAAATTGATCTAATCTAATCTTATCTCTATCCGAAATAGTACTTTCGACCCTATTCGACTCAGTCGAATCCTTACTGTCGTCACTCTGCACCCCTTCTCCCTTTCTACCACTAGAAGGGGCCATATCACCCTCGCCCCTCTCCCCCTACACTGTCTCCTCCTTCTCACTATCCTCAGTTACTATCGTCCTACGACGTCTCATAATCGGAACCTCCCCAGCTGGCAAAAACATAGATAAATGGGCTTCGGTTATCACATCTAATACTTCTAAGTCACTACCCTCATCCGTTGGGGCTCGACCATAAATACTAGCTTCGACTTCTTCGATTTCTTCGTCTATCAGCCTCCGTCTCGAAGCTTGACGGTTATGCATTTTAGCCTACAGAAGAAAAGACACGCAATTAGATCAACAAATTCAACAATTCCGTGTCCATAACCCATATCCCATCTACCCCCTCTAGAAGATTTATTGAAACCTCGATCTTAAACCCTATGACTCTTCCAAAACACCCTAAATCCCATAATGGCTCGAAACTCAGATTCACCAAATCTTCTTGTCTTCGAAGATAACCTCCAAACCCTAAACCCAGAATGTCATACTCACAGACTCAGAAAGGAAAACAAAATAAAAATTAGCAAAGATCAAGTGACATACCTGTGTTAGAAGCACTATCCTTGAAACAACAAGATCAACGCAATAACTGCAGCAACTATTCTCAAGCTCTTATGGCGTACGTTCTCTTCTTCTCACTCTCTTTAATTTTTCTCACTAAACAATACAGTGATTAGTCTTCTCACACTTATATACTCTTTCGATAAACCAAAACTGCCTCAATTTTCTAACCATTATCATTACCACGACCCCACTACCCCGACTTTTCGACTACAATGTGTTTTGACCGATTTACCCCTCATATCCTGCACGTTTGAACAACACACTCACTTCAACTGGCCTGCAAAAACTAATGCTTCTCAAACCCTTTCACCCTTACTCGAAGTTAAACAATCAAATCCAAACAGTCAAGTCACAACTTTTTTCGTAATACGAGTAAAATCATGATTACTTTTCGACACACTGCCCCAGGCGCACATACCCTCCTAACAGACCAGCCGTCTGGACTGTCTGTACGACCAGTCAAATTAAACATAACCTTCGATACACTCCTCGAATTCGAGTAATCGATCACTCCACATCTTGAAGACTCATCAACAAATAACCTTAAATTTGGATTTCTAATATATCGACTTTCGACCTACAACACATTTGTCAATTTAAGACCTCATGTCACCCTTATTTCAGTAGATTATTATTTTTTCCTCCTTTGGCAGATAACATCCACCCATCAACTGATTATAATCATACATTTTAATAGTTCAAACATTTATGCTTACAGACCCAACCTTTTTCACCAGCAGATCAATCTTTTCAGCTTCGACAGATAATACTCCGACTTCGAAAGACTACAACTTTTACTTCGACAAATTATAAATTTTGCTTCGAACAATCCAAACAATATACTTCGGCAGTTATATTATCAATTTGACAACTCACGATACTACTTCAAGAATTTAGATTATACTATTACTTTCAGTTCGAAAAATCAAGTTATTACCTATGAAGAACAAGAATACTACTACAACAGTACTTCCAAACACAAATTTTATTCAGAAAGACAAAGAATATTACAAGCCTCGTCAAAAGAAAACAAAAAGGAAGCAAAACAAAAGAAAGTAACAACAAAAGCACCAAATAGGCGAATGACCCTAATTATTAGCGGGATGCTCCTCTTCAACCACGGCTGCAGCATCCCCATCCTCTTGGTTCACTATATCCTTTGTAAATCCTTCAAGAAGAGACAACCGATGGCCGGGAAACGGCCCCATCATTTACAATATTCCCCACCAGTATGCGAAGGGCATGCCAAGGATGGTTACCCCGGGTTCCGCCTTAAAAAGATTCGGCATCTCAGCATCAATGTCTTCCTCAATACCAAACCTTCGTTGAAGCTCTAATAAGGCATCTCGTATTCACCTGACTCTCACAGCCGCTGGGTCTTCCTGAACGGGTATGTTTACAGCCATATTGATTCGAACAAATAAAAGAAGAGATGAGAAGAGAATGCTTGAAGAATGATGAAGGAATCTTCTCCACCATAGTCCCCTTTATACTTGAGAACCAATTTCAACTTTCCCTCTTCCCTAGCCGCACTAATTGTGATCTTCAATTCCCTGCCTCAAAAACTCAACAACTAACCTTTCCAACTTTCTAGACGTAACCAATTCGTCTGTACCAACATTCAAACCTCATTCCCAAGAACTTATAGTTGAGCAAACCTCCAACATTGAACGTTCAACCATCTTTATATTTCGATCATATCATAACCTTCGATCATATCATTTTACTTCGATACCATTTTTTATCCACTATTAACGAATCGATGACATGCATGTGATAATCGCGCCTATAAGAGTATTCGTCTACAATATCAGTCACACAAGTTTTTAGAGAATATTACTTCCATTTTATTATCAGATTAACAAAACATACTACATTGCTACAACCACCCCAAACAAAAAACCCCAAAAATACTAAGATACAAATATTTACCACATCAACCAGTAGCCCTACTTTTAGAAGGTCCAGCTCCACTAACCGCGCTATATTCCTTCATCTCTTCTTCTGTACAAATAAGATATTCGGCCAAAGCCGACAGAAAGAGATAGCGCTTCTCCGCAGTAGTAAAATCATACTTCAGGCAGTCCCAAAGATAGGCGTAAGGCTCCCCATTGATGATCTCTCCAGCTTCTACCTCTACCAGTTCGGGCATGTCCCTGTTCAGATTATGATGCCCAAAAAACTTTATATGAACTTCACCAGTCTTTCGCCCTACACGACGGTCTCGGGCGAACCCCATCCTCTTTTGATATCGTGTGTTGGGCGTAGTACACATGAAGATTTCAAAATTTGTGGAGGAAAAGGAGAAGAATGAAAAGAAGAAGGTTACTCAATATCCCTACACAATAACATATACTTATAGCCTCACTTTATTTATTACCCTATAACCACCTATACCTCTTAATTACCCTCTTTTATTACTTACCCAAAAACTAATAGTCAAACTACTCAGATTCCAAGGCCAAGCAGTTTTCTCAGCGAACTCCTCTCCACCTGGCTTTGAGACCCTCACTGAGAGGGGGCGAATGTAGTAATCTACTCGCAGCCTTCAAACCCCCTCAGACACTCGAAGTCTACTCCGCAGCTTACCCAAATATATCGAAGCCTATTAAATCCTCAAAACAAGCCTTCCAGAGATCCCTTGAAGACCAAGCTTCGACTCCAAACAAGCCTCGAGGACGGACTAACACATCGTAGCAGAAACCCTTCGACCATATCAGTACATGGTCGAAATATGATGGGATAGGCAATCAGCTCACCAGACAAGCTGGCACAATGATTGGTCCTTACGGCTACAGTAACAGGCCCAACCACTGCGCCACAGTATAAAAGTACATATACACCTCCCATAACTATTACAGTGATAGTACAGAAACGTCTGACGCCCATACCCCACCGGGATATCCTGACAGTACTCATGTAATCTGACCCATACTTGGTGACTCAGCTTTTTATAATTCTATAAATAGGAGAGATAGAAAGCCTAGGTGGGGTTAGATAAAATCCCCCCCAGCCCTCTTGTATTTTACCTTTGACCACCCTATAAAACCCAGTATTCAAACCTTTGATTACTCATCAGTAATAGAATACCTCCTAAAATTTCTCATCATAGGTCGTAGAGTATCACATTCGGGCCTCTACGCAAGTAATTATCTATAGATTGTTCATGCTGTAGATTCTTTACTTGCATCCCTTTGATTAAAGATTGATTCAGTGTTGTAAGAGTCAACTTCTCCTCTGAAAGAAGTTAGGTCCCTACACCCCCGAGTGTCCAGTCTTTCGACTATTCATGCCACTTGGGTTTACTAGAATTGAAGCTTTGAAAAACTTCGAGGTCGCCCCCAAGTATTAGTCGGGTTGAAGGGTTGACTGGATACTTAAGTTTGCCGAAATTAAGAAGTTTACTGAGATATGAGACGATGCACAAGATGGAAAAAATTATTTATTGATTATACTGTGCTTACTTTAGTAGTGAGAGATGGTAGGCGCGGCCTGCTGTATGAGACTAACTACATTGTGTTATATGGGCTGGGTAAGAGTTCTTCGACTTCACTCATAAGGTAATACAATCCTTTGTCTATTTTGTCGTACACCACATATGGTTCTTCCCAAGATTTGGCGAGCTTGCTGGCATTGTGTGGCTTCGAGGAAGGAGTGACTCGGCTAAATACCAATCGCCTATGTCAAAACTTCATGGTCGAACCCTCCTATTGTATGATTTTTGGAGAATAATTTAGTAGCGCCCGAGGTTAGTTAAGGCACGGTCTTTGGTTTCATCGATCCATAACATATTGTATCCGAGTTCAAACTTATTATTTTTGTCTGGGAGATCGGGATCGCTTGTTGGGACCTGAAACTGAGTTGGTAAGACTGCTTTAGTACAGTAGGCCAAGAAGAAAGAAGTATAACCCATCGCTTTGTGTGGTGTGGTGCGGTATGCCAAAAGTACATGTTGTAACTCTTGAACCCATCGCCCCTTCTTCTCGTCGACGCATTTTTTAAGACCATCGAATATAGTTTTATTAATTGCTTCAACCTGACCATTCCCTTGTGGGTAATACAGTATGGACAGAGAGAGGACAATGTTGTATTTTTTGAGGAAAGTTTGAACCTTATTCCCTGCGAACTGTGGACCGTTGTCGCATCAAATCATTTGTGGGCAACCAAAGCGTATGATAATATTTTCCCAGAGGAATTTTGTGACTTCTTGTCACGCACCAAAATCCGCTTTCTAATAATAAATCATAAAGCACATTTTAAGGCTTGACAAGTCGGGCATCCCACGGATGAAACCCCACAGATGTAATATATTTCTAAAGAAATTAACTACATCTACTTATCAAAGAAACGCAGCGGAAAATAACTCAATATAAATTAAATGAATAAATGGATTAAAGTGAATAAAATTATCTACTAACTCTAAAAACGAGAATAAAACTACGACAATGAAATATGAAATAAATATCATAAATACCCTACGACAGCTCAGCGATCCAAAGAACTCCAAAGAATCCTAAAAATGATCAACCAGGCCTCACTAAGCAAAAACCTACTGTGCTCGACCTCCTGAAAAAATATAGTGCACAGGGCGTTAAACAAGCATAATTATTACCAGTTACTGAACAAGATAGGCCGATCTATTATACAAAAGTACTAGTGTGATATAATATCCTATAAATATATATAAATGATGCAATACATTGAGGAAATGAGGTTCAATTATTAATGTTGTTTTTAAGCGTCGGCACCAACCGATATTATAAAATAGTTATAAAGTATTATTAGGTGTGGGAGATAACTAACAGACGATGTACACAAGGTCACTTTTAATTCAGTGGGACCACACTCTCATACCTTTCTGTCCTCAACAGAAGCGTATCCCTTATTGTCGAGCCAGGGATTGGCGGATTCCTTTTTAGTGAGCCAAGAATTAGCGGGGAAATCACCGAATCAAGGTGGTCAAGGAGTTTCAACCTACAGGCCTAAAACTTGATTTATTTTCACTTTTAGGGATCTATGCCCACGGGGAGTATTCACAAAGAATAACAAAGCCGATATGAAACTGGGGTAGAGTTTTAGGGGCTTACAACCCTGGAACACTGATAAATAGTCACCTAATCTTTTGTTTAGGGAATCGAACCCAAGGATCCTGACATCATAGCCCTACTGTGTACACGACTCTAAGTTATCCTATGCATGAATGATTTAAAAGACCGACACTCAATCAAAATGACCTATCTATCCTTGTTCTATAGGCAATGAGACTATATCATATGATTGGCGATCTTATGCTCAATGACCTTTCTACCCTCACATATATAGGAGTGGGTCTCAGTCGTTGATATTATACTCTGACTATTAATGATCATTCTACCCTAAGTTATTAAAGATTATATCACTTGAAGCCCTAAAATAGTAACTAAGTTAAGCCGCTAACTGAATATCTTTATTTATCGGTAAACATTTGTACACTTACCCTAATATACTAAAAGTATATTAGGTCTCTCAGTGATCCTTACGTTAAAAGAACTAACAACCACAATGCTCACCTACAAGCCACATACTACAAGACCTTCTTCTAATTGTTGCATTCCTTGACTAATAATATCACAAAGCCAATATATATTTACAAAGTCCAACTATTTACTCCTAAGGGCATATATATACCTATATATATTAGGTAGAGGGAATATATAAAGTCTACCTAGATATGTAATTCATGATCCTTAAATAATATATACAAAACGAGGTAGTGCATTACTTGTAAATAATAGGCATGGTAGTTAACTGTTATAGAACATACAATAGTAGTTGTACATAGAAGATGAAGTATTTAACCCCTCATAGTAACCTGATATCCCAAATTCAAATGTCATAAGCGCTAGAAAGCTTTATCTTAATTTTTATACACTTATATAACCTACTGCACTAATACAACTAGTATCCCCAAACATGAACAACTATTTTATACATAACCTATAACCAATTTCTAAACATATACAGATTCAAACTATCGATGTTGACCTAAAATCGCAAGAGAATATACGAAATCAACGATAACAACTAATACGGCATATACAATTAACTATACTCAATTTGTATCCAAAATCATAACAATCATTCAATGTTAAGTGTATGGTAATAATGGTACTTGCCTGATTGAAGAATCTATGGTTTAGAAGAGAGAGAAATCTGCCCTTAAAGTTCTAATGAAATCAGTAATTTTCCCAAGCAATGTCAAATCTAAAATGAACGGTCTCTCTCTCTCTAATACTCTAGGTTGCTCAGAGGTTATAGTAGAAGAATAACTGTGTTTGGAGATGAGTTTTGAGGTTCACAAGTGAAGAGGAAGAAGAGATTTTGGTGGAGAATACTCGGAGAAAATTTGGTGAAGACGATGGTTGTTGTTTGAAAGGGTTTAGGGAAAAACATAAGAGCTATGATAACATACTCCACAAGTAACTTACTAAACTATAGCAGCTCTAGAACAAAGTTATATAGCGAAAAAAAATAAAGCGGAGCACTACACTTCTTCTTCCCTTGTTCGACATAATGGCACAACTTTAACCCATTTAGTGAAATAATCTGTGGCGACTAAGATATGTTCTCTGCTGCCCGGAGCCTTGGGAAAAGGGCCCACCAGATTGATGGCCCATTTCTTAAATGACCAAACAACTTGGCTGCAATAGAGTTCTTGTGAGGGACATCAAATGTCATGGGCATGACGCTGACATTTGTCACAATGTTTCGCATACTCTTCAGCTTGTTTCTATATATTTGGCCAGAGAGCCATTGATCGACCGAAAATGTGGGTGCCACAATTTCCTTAGTGGAGCTCAATAAGGATGGTTGCTGCTTCTTAGCGGGATATACAACGGAGGTGTACTATGTTTGGTGATTTTATGTATAAACTGCCCTTGAAAATGGTGTACCGTCGGCAATAAAGATTGTTTTGCTCTTGGGTCCTCTGGTACGGTGGAATGGTTAAAGTATACAAGGAAAGGTGTGCACCAGTCTTCGAGATCGAGACTCTCGCCCCCAGTATTAATTTCCATCTGGTCGATACTTGGGCGTTCGAGTACTTTAATACTGAGTTTTCGAGGTTCGGATTGGCCTAACATGGTTATGATGTAGGCGAGGGCGTTAGCATATCTATTTTTACCTCGAGGATAATGTGTGATCGATGAATTTTTAGGAAAGCGATCTATGCGCTGGCGAATGAGTACGGCATACTCCGCCATGCGACCGTTCACCTGGATTTCGCCAGTATATTATCGCTGGACGAGTTGAGAGTCGGTGAATATGGCTAGTTTGGGGACACCGAGTTCTAGGGCTAGATCGAGGCCATGGATCAAAGCTTGGTACTCAGTCTCGTTATTAGAATATTCAAAGTTTAACTTGATGGCCTTTTCGATTCGGTCATTTGATGGTGTGACCAGGACGATGCCTATCCCAGAACTGTTTGGTCCTGCAGGCCCATTGCTAAGGAGATGCCAACCAGTATTAGGGTTCCAGGGGTTATTTTGCTATGGCTGTTCTTCTCACTCGATGTCTTCGACCAGGAAGTTGGCTAGGAAATCGGCGACTACCTGGCCCTTTTGGGATACTTGTTTCTCGAAAGTGATATTGTGCTCACCAAGGTAGACGGACCATTGCTAGACCCATCAGGATTTATCTTTCTTTGTGAGGATTTCGCGAAGGGGATAGCTAGTGATGACACGTATATGGTGTGCTTGGAAGTAGGGTTTGAGCTTTCGAGAAGTGTAAGCGAGTGTAAGGAGAAGTCTTTCGAGCTTACTATATCATGTTTCGGTTGGTGTTAGAGTTTTGCTGATGAAGTAGATAGGTTTTACAATGCCCGCTTCTATTCAGATAATGACCGAGCTGATAGACTCATCGGTGACTGCTAGATACAGATAAAGTATTTTTCCTTCGACCGAAGTACTAATGACTGGAGGTTGACCAAGGTAAGCTTTGAGTTCGAGGAATGTTTGCTCACATTCGGGTATCCAATTAATTTTAGGGTTTTTCTTCTTGGCCTTATGGGCGCCTTGCTCGTGTAGGAGGAAGAATAACCTGGCACATCAGTCAGAGGATTTTAAAATAAAGTGGTTAAGGGCCACTATTTTGCCTGCTACCTCCTGGACATCTTTCTTAATTCAGGGAGAAGGCATATCAACGAGGGCTCGAATTTGGCTGGGGTCTATCTTAATGCCTCGTTTGCTAATGAGGTGACCAAGGAATTTTCTGGAAGAGACACCAAATTGGCATTTGTCTGGGTTTAATTTCATGCTGTATGATCAAATGATGGAGAAGACTTCGTTCAGGTCTTGTATATGGGTATGTTTGTGGAGGCTTTTACAAAGTATATCACCGATATAAACTTTGACTGACTTGTCAATCAAGGGTTTGAACATGGCAGTAACAACGCATTGGTAAGTGGCACCCACGTTTTTTAGCCTGAAACACTAAAGCCCTTATTCGATGATAAAAGAAGTTTTAAGTTAATCGTCAGGTAAAAGGGGTACCTGATTGTAACCCAAAGCTGCATCCATCATGGATAGGCGTTCATGGCCAATTATGGCATCGAGAAACACTAAAATGATCGGGAGAGGAAAGATGCCCTTCGGTGTGTGCTTGTTGAGATCAGTAAAGTCAACAAAGATTTAGATCTTGCCATTCTTTTTGGGTACAATAACGATGTTCGAGATCTAATCGGCGTACTTGTCTTCGCGTATAAACCTAGTGGCTAAGAATTTTTCAACCTCGAGGTTCACTGTATCTCGAATCCTCGAGGCCAATATACGTTTCCTCTGTTTGACGACCGTGGATTTGGGGATAAGGTCGAGATGGTGGCAAGCGAGGGTGGGGTCGACTCCAAGCATATTGTGTAATGTCCAGGCGAAGACGTCTTTGTGGGATTGAAGAAAAGTGGTAAGTTTAAGTTTTTCGTTGGCAGCCAAGAAACTGCCAATAAATATGCCTCGACCAGGGCCCTTGAGTTTGATATAAACTATGGGTTCGATGGGTGCAGTGTCGGTGGAAGTGGTTGAAGGGTCGGGGAGGGAGATGTACAGTGATTGTTATGGCTTCAAGTTTCCTGGTAAGGTCAATTTCGGAATGCTCGCAGGATCGAGCTAATCTTTGTGAGCCTTTCATGTCCCACGTATCGCATGGAGTAGTGAAATGCAATGTTTGATGGTAGGTCGAAGGTATGGCCTTCATAGTATGAAGCCAATCACAGCTCATAACGCGGAGGTATTCAGACTTCTTGTCAAAGACAAAGAAACTGGTTTGAAGGGTTATAGGGCCAGTGGTGACAGGAAGACTGAGTCGGCCGACAACAACCTCTATTGAGCCGTTAAAACCTTTTAGTTTGATATTTGTTTGTATGATCAAATCGGTCTTTTACATGGATCAGACTGTCTGAAGGAAAAGTACATTGATCGTACTGCCAGTATCGACGAGCATCATGTAAAGAACGAGGTGCTCAACTTTAATCATGATGATCAAATGGTCTAAATGGGGGAAACGAACATGAGAGATATCACAGTCGATAAAGGATATACCTTTGGGTCGAGGGTGATGGCTGGATTAAGGTAGGAGAACTGAAAGTTTCTGCTGGTAGGTAAGTTTACAGCACTCTTCGATCCGCTTCCGCTTGCTTCGGGTGTGACCACTATCGATGTTGTTGACTTCGATTATGTGGGCTTGGAAGATTTGCACTTCGGCAGGTCCAACATTTAGAGTTGGATGGGACTTAAGGTACGACCTGTTTAGGTATCCAGGAAGGTTGACAACATATTGGTACAAGCGGCTGGCTTTGAGAATCATCTCAAGTAAATATTGTAGCCCGTAACACTTGTTGGTGGGATGATAGTTGTATTTGTGGTCCTGGCAGTAAGGCTCATCCTTTATAACTTTGATGGGGAAGGGTATTTGCTAGATAGGGTCGGCCTGGATGAGTGTGAGGAAGGTACTGATGGGAGAGATAAGTTTGGGTAGAATTGGCATGGGGTACTTTTTGCGAGGCTCAGAGGATTGAGCGTCGAAGTGGGGGCATTTACAGTTGTCGGTCTCGCTAGAAACAAGAGTAACCATGGATGTGTTTGGTGGTCGAGGTATGTTGTGGTTAGTGGTGGAGGCTTGTCCCTGGCGATTAGTTTCACGGAGACGTTCGAGATCGATGTATCCATTGACTTTGGATAACATCCCGTCGAGGGTTCGGGGTTTCTGGAGGATGATATACTCTTTAATGCAATTTTGGTATGGCAGGGCGTTTGAGTAAGCTAGGACAGTGTTCGCGCAATCGAGGTTTTCGACCTTGCGGGATTCATCAAGGAAACGCTTAGTAAAATTCTCAAGCGTTTATGCGGGTATTTTTTGAAAGTTGAAAAGGGCATCGACTCGGACTTCACGGTCTTTATTAAAGGAAAATGGGAGATGAATAAATTTGATAGCTGTTCGAAGCTTTGAATAGACCCATTAGGGAGGCTGTGGCACAACTTGAGAGGGCTGTCGGTGAGACTGGTGGGAAACATGCGGCACAGGATATGATCGATGGTGGAGTGCAGGCTTAGAGCATTCTGAAACTCAAGGACGTGGGATTGTGGATCGGTGTTATGGAATTTACAGATTTTAAGGGTATGAAAAATTATAAGACACCTCGACAGCGAAGAGCTTCGGGCATATTTAGTTATTAAGTTGACTCCAAGAGTTCGAAGTAGGGCTTGTGCTGATGCGAATGGTGGCATAAATTTTTTGGTCAAGTTCTTGCTAGGTGAGGTAGGCTGGTCGAGGGGGAGAATGCTGAAGTCGCGGGTGGTAAGGCCGCAGGTTAGGAGTCTTCTCAGCACTGCGTTCTCCAAGGCGTTCCCAGGCAGGGCGCCGAGTGGGATATTGGGATGTTCGAAGGGTGAAGTTAGATGAATCCTCGGTAATGGGGACGCCGAGATGTATTGAACCTGTGGGCACAATAGTGGAGGCACCTTTGACACAAAGGTGGACCGGAGGGACTTCGGTTTGGGGGTAGGGCTCGAGACATGCGCGGGCGGAGACGCGCAAGGGGGCGGGGGCCGAGAACGCATAAGGGCATCCTGGGTTTGTACTTGCTGAAGTTTGCGAACCGTATAACACAGTTCGTCGAGGGCTCGGTGTTGTTTTATCGTTGTGATTTAAATGGCGTTGTCGTTCAGCCTCGAGTTCCTACCGGCGATCCTCGAGCTTAAGGCACAACTGGTTAGTGTGCCGCTCTTTCGCCTGAGCAAATTGTTGGCTGATGAGGGCTAATTAGGTTGTAATGCTGTCAGCGGAGGTGTCGATAATGGCGGAGTTGGAACAAATGGTAGGGGCCATTAAATATGACTATAAGGTAAAAGAAAAAGGGATTGAAGGTGGTGGGTATAACAGAGACGACGCCAAATGTAGGAGCGTGATCTTGTAGAGTGGAGTTCACACTCTTACACCGTGGGGGTTAGTTTCGACTAGAGGTTTTAACAAATATATATGACATAAATAAGAGGAATCATTGTGCTAACATACTTGCGTGGAGTCCATGAATTGGTATTTTTCATGACCTCTAACGAGGATTTAAATAGAAGATTGTATATATAGATGAGGTTACAGTGCGAATCAAGTAGAACTTGAAGGTTCTCGAAGGTTATTGATTTTGGAGGAGGTTTGGGCTGAGTTTTTCTCACCTATTTATGATGTCTCTCCTCTCTTATTTATAGGAGATAGGAAAGGATGAGTCATCATGCGATGTCATATTACATGTATACCCCTTTGGGGCAGCTGTCCTATTCGGAAGGTCGGTTCTGACACTGTAGCTGGCTGGCTGGTTGGTTTCACAATATTATCTGGTGAGCTGGCTGTCAGGCCTGTCTGCCTTCGACCATGTACTAATATGGTCGAAGTCCTTTCAAAGTCTGTGTTGGGCTCTGGATGCTGACCGACTGTCCTTCAGCTTCGACTATTGCGGTAAGCTTTGACGTGGCCTTCGAGTGTTTGGTTAGTCTCGGAAGGCTTCAGGTAGATCATATGTCGTTAATTGTTTTATTGGTTCCTTGGGCTTCAAGTATCTGGTAGGCTTTGATATAGCCTTCTAGTGTTCGATTAGTCTTGGAATGTTGTGAGTAGGCTACTACAAATCGAATTAACAAACCCATATTCATTTCCCTTAAAACTGCACTTCAAACTCAACATTCAAGCATCATACTTGATTTTCAAGCCTATAAGATTCAAGTATTGAGGCAACTGTTGGAAGTCCCAAACTCGAATAATCATACGTGACATGTGTTTTTTCAAGTATTGAGGCAACTAAATGATCTAGGCGGGACTTGACTTCCGGTCAGATAGCCGGACTAGTAGTTAAAAAAGCAAGAAAAAAAACAAAAACAAACAACAACTACATATCAACGGACACATCGTCAGTGTATGCCTCAACAAACAAATCCCTAACATCAAGATACGCATCAACGATAAAGGGCGAAACCATTACCGAGCCATCCCACGTAGATCTAAGGCCTTTTACACCTACTTATCGCGATATTCACGATATTACCCCCCCCTCCCCCCCGCACCTCTCTCTCTCTCTCTCTATCATTTCACTCCCGATTTATTCTTGACTGCTCCTTCACTCCTCTCTCTCTCTCTCTCTCTCTCTCTCGGACACAAAAACCCTCAATAAGGTAAAACTCTTCGCCAATCTCAATTTCTTCTTCGATTCTAAATTAGGGTTTCAAATCAATCTCTCTCTTTAAGAGAGGGATTTGAATCCAATCAATCAATCAATCAATCACGGATGTTTTGTTTCACATCATCTGATTTAATCGAATTGAATCGAATCGATTCCAAAACCCTAATTCTCTGTTTTAGATGGGTCGAAAGAAGAGGAACAAGAGGGTTTGCATGATAGATTCGTTTCGTGTTTGTGATTCTCTGACTTAGATCTTACAATCCTTGGTATTAGTGTTAACTTTTGATTTTAGGGATAATCTAAATTAGGGGTTTTGTTGGGAGACACTGAAACAACCCATTGGGTCAATTAGGGTAAAAAGGTGGTAATGGAGTTGTTAAGAAAGAAGAGGAAATCGAGTTTTGAATCACTGGAAGGTTTAGTATTGGTTAATAGGAAACCCCTTTCGTTATCTATCATTGGAGGTCCACATCTTTCGCTTGAGGATCGATCGAAGAGGAAGAAGAAGAAGAAACGTGTGAATGATGATGATGGGGACAATGACAATGATAATACGTGTAAGAGTAGACTCACGGGGATTGCGACGGCGCCGTTGTGTAGTACCTCGTCTTCGGATATCCCGGGGCGTGGTTTGAAGAGGAAGATAGGTTGTATTGATGCAACCACTAGAATAGGGAGAAGAAAAAAGATTGATCAGGAGTATATTTTGGGTGATGAATTGGGGAAAGGAAAATTCGGGTCAGTTCGAATGTGTAGAAGTAAAGCTAATGGACTAAAGTTTGCGTGTAAAACGTTAAAAAAAGGAGAGGAGACGGTACATCGGGAAGTGGAGATAATGCAGCATCTTTCAGGACACCCTGGAGTTGTAACTCTAAAGGCTGTTTATGAGGCCCCTGAGTGTTTTCATTTAGTGATGGAGTTGTGTTCTGGCGGACGTTTGCTTGATCAGATGGCTAAGGAGAGGAGGTATTCGGAACATAGAGCTGCTAATATGATTAAGGAGGTGGTATTGGTTATTAAGTATTGCCATGAAATGGGTGTGGTTCACCGAGATATAAAGCCAGAGAATATTCTGTTAACGGCATCGGGAGCAATGAAGCTTGCGGACTTCGGGTTAGCTATGCGAGTTTCAAATGGTAATCCTCGAGTTACTTTTTTGTTTTCTTCAAATTTTCATATTGTTTGTTGTAGTTCTCTTTGATTCTGAATGCATATCTTTTTCTTAAGTTGTCTCCGCCTTCACTATTTCCTTTTTCTGCCTTATTGTGTGGGAAGTAATCATTTGTTGCTAGCTACGTGTACCTAAATTGTCATTTGAATAATTATGAATGATATATGTGTTTTGAGCTTAGGATTTTAGCTTAAGTGTAGAGAATAGTGGTTTAATACTTGTATTTTGCGGTGTTAGTACTTGTATATGCCCTAACTCACCTATCTTTTTATGGTACAAACACTAAGGTTCTGCTTGGTATTCCAGGAATAGCTCCACAATAAAAGCATTATTTGGTGTTTCAGTTTTGTTTGCATTCAAAACTTCCGAAATATAACCGAAATAATATTATGTGGAGCTATTCCCAGAAGACCAAGCTGAGTCTAAGTCAGACTTCTATAAAAGCTACATGCACTCACACTCTTGATACTTAGATACTGTAGTTCTCATATTACCGTGACATCGTTGTTCGTGAGCATCTAAAGGGGTGGGTGGGGGAGGGTTATATTCGTTTATGATGGTAAAGGAAAATGAAATTGATTGACGTGGTTTGGAGAGAGTCAAATTGGTTGAGATGTGGTCTTAGTGTTTCCAGTTGTTTTATCTTACTAATGGATTTTTTTTGGGGAACGTAAAGTAATTACTATCTGTAAGCAGGGGTTTGACAAGGTCATTGTATAGGATGGTTGAAGTGGTTCCACAGTCGGGACACGGTTGATCTTGTTAGAAGGCCATTTATAAGCAGAGGGGAGGCAATAGTTGGACTAGGGGTTAGCCATTAACAAGATGATTATTCTCTTTCCTGGTGCCTCCTATTTATGGAGCATGAGAGATGATGAGCGTATGGCTTCTTGGCTCTGTTGGTGTGCTGCTGCGATATTTGGCGTCGCGTTACTATACTTTGTATGTTGGGAGTGCTGCTTTGCTGTAGATGCTACACCGGTCCATGCTTCCCTTTGGCGGCTTTATTTGAGTTGGGAGCTGCAGTGACATTGCCAATATGATTGACCTCTAAAGTGGTCATTTACATAAAGCTCCTATGCAACTTGGATTGGCTTAGCCAACTCTCGGTGAGCATTATTAAATTGTGAGGGCCTGACGGCAGTCTTCGGTTCGAGGTGTCGCTCACACAGAAAGGGCAATTTTGGATGAAATTTAAAAGGCATATCTACATGTGATCATTAATTCCCAAGAGATGGGGCTGCACACTCTAAACATGGATTACGATTCCTGCATAGGATCTTCTATGCGATCTACTAGTAAGTCCTTAGATATAGGGTTGCATGCACAAGGAACAACTTATATGTAGGACCATAGTGCTGAGGTCAACTATGACTCGTGTGTCGAGCACTACCTAAGGTTGACTAGTGAGCAAGTCCTCAAAGATGGAGTTGTGATTTTTGCATGGTTGTATACAGAATCCCTTGTGTAGACTGTAGAGCATTGTATGAGCCATGAGGTCAACTAAGACCCATGCATATTAGAACTGCATGTATGAGATTTGTATGCCTGAGTATTTTTGAGGCCACTGAGCACTGCTGTATAGGTCTGTGTGCCTGTGCATATTTGAGGATAACCACTTCTTGGGGATTTTGTAAAATCTGTGCACTGCATCTTACAAAGAGCTGTATGACTTTACATCTTCAAGATCGGCCACCAGTGAGGGTTTGGTATACTTAGTGCAATGGAGCATTGTTTGAGGTCTATATATATGCCTGCGCTTGCGCCTGCGCCTGCGCCCAAGAAGGTTTGAAAAATATGGAAAGAAGGTTTAAATTGTATGTGCTCTCGAGAGATTTGTCAAATTTTATGTACCAAGTTTTGGGGGATGGGGGAGGCCTAGATATTATCATACCGACCTAGTGGTGATGAAGAATGTGGGGTTTAAATTGACGGTAGAGAAGGTGTCCTTAAATGCGTTTTGAACTGCGAAGTGAATGCGACAATATACATCGAGTTATAATGGCGTTAGGGCCATTGAAGAGTCAATGTGATTGTGAAGAGTAGTGAAGAATTGGTGACTGAGGAATGTCTATTTTGTACTGATGCGGCAGGCAGTTGATAAGAGTGGTAAATACTCGACCAAATAGGAATTGGTCGGCTATGGATAGGTGAGTAGTTCTCAAAGAGAGAATAGGTAATCTAAGTGATTTTATAGACGGGATTGGGGATATTGGAAACTTGTCATCTTCCATGTGACAGTGTGCTTGTGATGCAGATGTTTAGGCAATAGGGTCTTGAAGGATAAATTTTAGGTTGTGTTCTCTTTATAAAGCTTAGCAAATTGTATGAAGTCTGCTAGAAAGTATAGTAGTATTGAGGATCTTGTCTCTCTGCTCTTGTTCTTGTCATTATAAAATAGCCTTGATGTTCTTGACAAGTGCTGACTTGAGGGTACATGCATCGCATGATGCGAGGGCGACATGGCTATGTATCTAGGAGTCAGGTAGGGTACCTGTATCATCTAGTGGTGACACCCAAGGTGGGGGGTTCTCGAAGTATTATTTCAAGAAACATAGGTACTAAAGGTGTAGAAGTTGTAAATTGTGTGATGATCAATAACTATCTCGTGATTGGGTTGTGGGTGGGAGTGATAGAATCTTCAAAAATGTTTATTTTGACACCACTACTTCACTCCAAAGAAAAGGAAGAGAAATAATAATAAACTAAACTTGTGTGAATTGTATGATCAGGACTAATTATGACATCGTAAAATAATGGTATCGGTTATGTTGAGTTGAAGCAGTAGATGCTTGTTGTTATATCTGTGTCTAGGCAGTCAAAGGATTCATCTTATGATTCAAACTGCCCATCATATGTTGGGCTGTGTTGGTTGTAGTAGATGCTACGCGGTTTTATGCTTCCCTTTAATGGCTTTATTTGAGTTGGATCTCGCATTGAAGTGGCTAACTCCGTTGATACTCAAAAGTGGGTCATGTATAGTAACTAACCAAAAGAAGGATCCTAGAGAAAAAGATTAAAGTATAACTCATGTGACCAAAGATGAACGAAAAGAGGAAAATCAAGAGGATAAACGGAAAAGAAATACAATAATTGTATGTGAAGTATTAACTATGACCACTAGGTCCTTGAATCTTGTACCCCTAGCACTTAACATTCTAAAATCGAGAGGCACAATATGGAACCAGTGAATAATCTCAAGAATCCCTTAAGGTGTTTTCATGTTTTCTTAAAGCATCGTTTATTTATTTTTTCTTTCCTTGGGCTCATCTACTCATGTATGGTTGAGATCCTAAAGAATTTTGCCATTTTCCTTTCTAAAAGACGAGCATCACCATGAATGGAGGGAACTGAAGAAATTAATGAAGGCCAAAGTCATACCAAAAAGTCATAGAAATAGTTTAAAATGAGCTTTAAAATGGGCAGTGTAACAAGAGATGATCAATAGTCTTTTTCTCAGTTTTACAGGTCTCACCATCCAATTGTTTGCGTACGAAGGTTGTCTTGAGTGAAGGGAGTGAAGGTTCAGTACCAAGCCACTCCTTACTAGAAAAAAGCAGACCTTGGTGTGGATGTTTCTTTTCCAAACCTTTTTCAGTGGGAGATTATTGAAGTGATAATCTCGCAAAAGATATCTTTCCTTAGTCTTTTTGGTAAATCTTTCTCATGCACCAAAAAATAACTTGTTGATTATTTTGTTAACAGTTGGTTAAATGCGGTAGGATATGCCTAGCAACCTAGCCGATACGAGTTGTTTTGGTAAGGTGATTAGATAGTTTTGAATTCAATATGCTCAAAACTGTATCATGAGAATTGAGAGGATGAAGATGATAATATACAGGTGAAGACAACGATTACAAAAAAAATAAACTAGGAGCGAATATGAAAGTGAGAAGGAAATTTAGGTTGGAATGTTGGAGTATCTGTAAGACAAATAAAAAATGATGCCAGTTGGAGTTTGACTTGAGAAATGAAATAAATGAAACATTGCGTATTTACTCTTCTTTATTTTATTCAACCTCTATGAGCCCTTTACTGACATAAAGAAAGCTTAGAGAACTGACTTAACACGAATTCCCACCTAAATGTAATAAAGCAATCTTAGGAAGCAATCAATGATACAAATACTTTTGATAGAAATTTACATTTTGTATCTCTCACCTGCTACTATTAAAAAAATGTTTTCCTTTCATTCCGACTTCCTCAAATATGTTTTTTTTTTGATAAATTTCCCAGAAAGTTACAAGAGCATTGAACTTTTTTTGTTTGATAAATAAGAGCACTGAAATTCTACAACATCCACATTCTATCATTAGCTCAAAGAGATCCATCTATCACCTTTTTGTGGATTACCGAGTAAATTGTTAACATGAAAAGAAAACTTGTCCAAAGTTTTATAGGCAACACATGTTGCTGAAGCATAATCTCTGGATTCACAATCGATTTCACTTGTTCAGTAACAGGTGACTATAATTTACTTGTAATAGGAATTTTGCACAGCAAAGGTTATGGTAATAGAAGTACGACACTTAATAGATTTGATGTTGTAAGGAACTTTGAATATCAAGTAGGGGATTCCAATGAATTTTTTTCCAGGACTTATTATCATCACTATGTTGTACTCTTTAGTTAGCGGCCGATTGGACAATTGGACCTAGCTTCAGTCTCCCAATGGCTTAGGCTTCTTTTGAGGTCAACGCTGAACACTTCTTTAAGTACTACTTTACCTACCATTGAGATATAGCCAGTTATCCATCATCTAAAATCTACTAGCGCATATCTTGACAATAGGGACTTATTAGACTTTTATAATTTTTTTGATGATAAACCGAATACATAGTTGACTAGCTATCAATACTGTCATTAAACTCTAGACCTGTGTCCTACCACTATGTGTCCTACCACTATCCAGTGCAGGTCTAAATGCTAATACTTTCCACCTTTAGTTAGAAAATCAGCGGTTAAGTTTGAAAGCTTCTTGTATATTGTTTAAGGGTCCTACGGGTTGAATTTGAAGGCTTTTAAAGGCAAGTTGAAAGTGTGGAATAACGAGGTTTTTGGTAGGGTGGTTGCGAAATTTTTGGGGAATTAATCAAGTAATATGCGAGTTGGATATTACTGAAGAAAAGTGATTGTCTGATTAAGGAGAAGCGTGTGAAGACGGAGGGGGTTTAAAGTGGAATGTTGCAAATTATGTAAACCTGAAGAGATAAGTTCGTGGGAGAGATCCAAAAATAGATGGCTTGAGGGATACAACAATACAATATTTTTCAAAGATTGCCAATGCTAGAAAAAGGATTAACACCATTACGTGCATTAAGGCGGAAAACATGCTAGTTGAATGGTTAAGAAGGAGGTTGTGGAGATCCAAAAATAGATGGCTTGAGGGATACAACAATGCAATATTTTTCAAAGATTGCCAATGCTAGAAAAGGATTAACACCATTACATGCATTAAGGCGGAAAACATGCTAGTTGAATGGTTAAGGAGGTTGTGGATTTTTATACAAAGAGGCTGTGACAAATACCTAGACTAGGACTCTACTTTGAAAGCCTTTACATTGTATCAATAAGTAGATTGGAGCTTCCCTTGTCTGAGGAAGAAATTCGGGATGTTAAAATTTGGAAGGTGACAGCCTTAGGAAATTGAACGAATAGTTTTACTCTAGCCTTTTGTAATGCTTGGTCAGCTTGATTCGAGGTTACCAATACCTTTGTTAGACTTATTCCATGAGTTTAGGGTGCGAAAGATCTTGCCAACTTCGGGAACTTTAGACTTATAGGGATCTCTTACAAAATTGTATCTAAGGCTATAACTTCCCAATTGAAAGGTTTTTATTCAAGATTATTGTTGATGAGCAAGGGGCTTTTGTCTTGGGAAGACAAATTTTTGATGGGGTCCTTATAGCTAATGAGTGCATTGACACTCGAAAAATGAGAAATAGGATCTTAGGAGTGATTTGCAAGATTTATATGGGGAAGTTGATGACCATCTTAGTTGAGAGTTTTTGATTATATGGTGATGAAGTAGGGTTTTGGTCCCATCTGGAGCGAGTGGGTCTGAAAATGTATATATGTTTTCTTTATCATCCTTGTTAGTGGTTGCTCAGCAGCAAGTTAATATATGAGCTCGAGGGGTGTGAGGCGGGAGGATCCTATCTCTACCGTGTTTTTTTATTGGTGATGAATAATTAACAAGGGGTAGACATTGGAGAGATGAGATGATTTAGGTCTGACAGTTTATGGGCAAGAGACAAATCAACTTTTTTTGAAAAGTCTTTTTCTTCTGTTTCGTCGACTAATTTAGGTTTGCCTTTAGGTGTCCCTCAGAGGCTAAGATGATTCTTGATTCTGATTGTATGAAAATGTCTAAGAAAATTGCTTTGTGGAAGGGCAGGAAGCCCTCCTAAGGAGGGAGGGTGGTGCTCATCAAAAGTATGTTGCTAGTATCCCAGTCTACCATGTGTCTATTCTCTACCAGTGTTGGCTAGGAGCTTGAGAAGCTTATGCATAACTTCTAGTGGTTCGATCAAAATGATGATTTTAAACTCTATTTGGTCAAGTAGAGAGATGTGTCATCCCAAGAGCCAATAGTATGTGGTATTAGGAGTCTTGGGAAATGAAACCGCGGGAAAGTGGGTGTGGAGAGTAAGGGAGTAAATTTTGGAGGAATATCATTATCGACAAATTTGAGGAACGAATAGGGGAGTTGTAGTTGGTGGAGGTGTCCTACACTTATGTCCACAATTCACAACATGTGGAGAGAGATTTTTATAATTAACGAGGAGTTCAGGGCGTGAATCTCCTTGATGCTAGGG
The DNA here is from genome assembly GCA_014058105.1 of Kingdonia uniflora. Taxonomy (NCBI): domain Eukaryota; kingdom Viridiplantae; phylum Streptophyta; class Magnoliopsida; order Ranunculales; family Circaeasteraceae; genus Kingdonia; species Kingdonia uniflora. Next base: position 919,844 of record JACGCM010001722.1, read on the forward strand.
TGCATGGAGATGATTAGGTTATGGGAGTCTGGTAAGGTCGATTTTCATGAGTTGTATCGAATTGCTAAATTAAGAAAACATGTTGTCCTCATTTTAGAATGGGGATAAGGTTTGTAATAAATCAATAGCTTGTTGAGATTGGGAAAGATACTTCTTTTGATTTATTTCAATAAGTGCTCTTTAGGATCTAAAATAAATCAAAAGGGCACATCATGTTGAGATTGGAGATGGGGGATACCTCTTTTGTTTTATTTCAATAAGGATTGAAATAAGTCAAAAAAAGTACTTTCTCTTTTCTTTTTTAAAAAGGAAACAATACACATGGATCAATACCAACTGTTCAATTAGGTTATTACTCATAACGTAATTGTTTTAAGTAATTTTCACTTGAGAGTTTTATACAGTTTACATGAATGTTGTCATACTTTTGAAGTATAGGTAGGAGGAAGGAAGACATCATTGTAGAAGTAAAAGTTTTAATTGGTGGACATTCTAGTATAAGATGCCATGAAGTAGCAGTTTATTTGGAAGAAAAACTAGGGAAAAATGATACCTTGAATGAGTCGCATCATTTAGCAATGCACTCGGTACATAGGATATCATCATCTGTTAAGGGTTTTAACAAAAGACTTGCATGCCTTGTGTAGTTTCTTATGGCCTAATCATCATGGGGTGATGTGAACATTTGAAGCATACGAAGAATCATAAATAACGAACTCTCATTTTTGTTCCTCAATATATCAAAAAAGTCACTTGAATTGTATGCGAATGAAGTAAAAAAAGTTGTAAACGAGTTGATGAAAGCCCATGATGGACTACCATATATGCATATGCATTCTTGGAGATAGATGTTAGATTACATGATGGACTATCATACACCGTGTAGGAGGAATGAAAAAATGTTGGGAGAGAAAAGGCTATTCAGTCGCGCCAAGGTTTGAGAAGGGAGAGGAGTGAGAAAGACAATCGCGATCAAGCCCGTTATAGGTTTCCATGAACAAGTTCACAACTTTTTTACTTCATTCGTTGACAACTCAAGTGACTTTTTTGATCTATTGAGCTTAGAATTTATGATTTTCCTTACCCTTCCAATGTTCATCATTGTGATGATAATGCCTAAAAGAAACTACCTGAAGCATGCAATCATTTTTGTTTAAATCCTTGACAAACGATGGAATCCTATACATTTAGTGTTTCGCTAAATGCTGTGGCTCATTCTACGTACCATTTTTCTCAAGTTTCTCTCTAAAATTAACTATCGACTTCACGTCTTCCTCTATCTCAATATCTACCGAATTAACTTCATCTACAATTATGTCTCCCATTTTCTTCCTTCTCTCCTATCTAAACTTCAAAATTAAACTACTCACTTGTATGAGTTGTAGACAATTCTCATATTTGTTCTACTGTGGACACTTCTGTTCTGAGTAATAGTGTACTTGCAATGTTGTATTGATTCACATGCTTATTTTTCCTTAAAGCAAGAAAAGAGTAATTACCTATTGTGATTTATTTCAAATTCTATTGAATTAATTCAAACGGGGTATCTTCTTTAATTTCAACAGGTTTTTGATTTATTTCAAACCCTATCCCATCCTAATATGGGGATAATACGTGTAGTGCTCAGACATTATTGTCCTCCATTGCTAACCTTACAGAGATTGGAGACTTTTCTTCCGGTTCAAGTAGGGATGATAGGCGTGCTTTGGTTTAGACTGCTAACTGTATGTTCTTTGTGAGCTTATCTTGCTCTTTCTCCTTCTGAACCGAAACCCATTAAATATATTTTAACCTCAAAATCCCCTCTAAAATCTCTTACGTGGCCCCCTGCAAGGCTGCAATAGATGAAATATTAAGTTTCTTTAAACATATTGCTAGTTATCGAGTTAATGTGAATATGTGTGGTATGTGACGTGACAGCGGATTACATCTTGTTACATTAGGTTGTTTCTGGGGTCTGAGCTTTTCTTCTTACCACTATGGGTTATGCCAGGTTTGGTTGAGATCACTGTGTTGTGACCCAAGATTTGAAAGGTCCCAAGGTCTTGTTTTCAGTGGAGTCTTGTCAATTTTGCCTTTCTTTAGGGGCATTTGGTTTGCAAATAGATTGGTTAGAGAGAAGACACTGAGTCTACTTCGATCATTTTAATGATCATCTCTTTCAGTCGAATCTGTGACGCTCAAAACACATTTCTTTCGCGGACTTTATGGCTAGTTTAGTATCTTCCTTTGCATTTCGTATTGTTTATTGTCATTTCCCCATGTCTCTCAGGAGCCTTTTTTTTTAAACTACAGTAAAACCCCTCTATAGTAATGCTGTGGGGATTGTCCCCACAAAATTACTATAGAGAGGCTATTACTATATAAAAAGTGGGCCTAAATACTTGATTATTGGAGAAATTATATAGTGCATATATCTTATTAGGAGATAAAAAGGGATTTGTTTATAGATTTGACCAACTCATTGGTTCAAAGCACTACAGATAAATACTTTTTTGGAAGTCTATAGATGAACACTAAGGTGTTATATTTTGTGTTACTGGTCTTTATAATTTGACTCTTTTATTACTATATATAATCGATGGGACCATATTTTTATGCATGACTACAAACGAAGTAGTAATAATATTACGATAGAGGGGTTATTACTATATTCTTTGGTACCAAGTTGGGACCGACAATTTTTTATTACTATAGAGGGGTTATTACTATAGAAGGGTTTTACTGTAGTATAATTCTCCACTTGACATACAATTTAGGGGTTGACTTTTACGCCTTCACCTAGAAAAGCTATTACAGAGGGACTATCGATTCAATAGTAATTGACAGCCCTACTTAGAAACCATAGCGTTAAGAGTAGAAGGAACAGTAATGCTAAAGTAATATCTTTCCTGTATTTATAATGAGTATACTTGTCACAAATTTCCTTAATTTGTCTTCTTCAAGAAATATAGTCTTTAACGTGGCTAAAGGATCCTACAGTGTTACTTCAAGCTGAAATTTGACATTGACTTTTTGCTTCCAAATAATGAAGACATATGCATACTATTTTTTTTGTTCCCACAAAGGGAAGGTTGAGCGATTCAGGATGTTATATGTTTTCATTCGTGGGGTTACTGAATTGGAAAGTCTTTAGTTGAGGTATTTGCGAATGAAAATATAGGAGAATAAGATTATCTGTTATTAATTATATCAACAAAATATCTAATAAGAATGTCTTATGCTAATGATGATCTGTTACTTTTCCATCGCAGGTCAGAGCATGTCTGGTGTGGTTGGTAGTCCAGCCTATGTTGCTCCAGAAGTTCTAGTAGGAGATTATTCAGAGAAAGTAGATATTTGGAGTGCTGGTGTTCTTCTACATTGTCTGTTAATTGGTGTACTGCCGTTTCGTGGAGATTCACTAGATGCGGTATTTGAGGCCATCAAGAAGGTGAAACTAGATTTTGACAGTGGGATATGGGAGTCAATATCTGCACCTGCTCGGGATCTGATTAAGCGAATGCTGACAAGGGATGTTTCCGCTAGGATATCTGCAGAGGACGTACTAAGTAAGTTTTTCAGTAGAAAAGAAACTACCGTCTTTACTTTAAAAATGCCAAATGGTACCTCTACTGTTGTACATCATGTTTAGATAGGCTTTTTATGTGTATAGCGACGATATTTTTACCAACACCCTGGGCGGATTTTTTCCCTTTCTGTGGAAGGGAAAATTGTTGTCTAATCTTTCAAAGGTTTTCCTTGTTTCCAACTTTTGACTTTCTATTTTGCATCTTAGAGGTGGATCAATCTTAGAGGTTTTCCTTGGGCACAATGTTGGTCTAGGCAATTTGTTACCGCGAGCTTACTTTTAATGTAATCTTATACTGCCCTTGATTTATCAAAAAATAATAATAGGAAAGTCCTTGGTTTAATAGTAGGAACAGACTAATTAGATATTTCTCGATTTCTGCAAAAGGTGTGGTTCTTGCCTTTTCATTGTATTATAGCTAGATCTGTTTTTTGCACTCGTCACTGTATTGAAAGTTCGGTGATGGTTATTTTCAGGGCACCCGTGGATATTGTTCTACACAGAGAGGACATTGAAGAAACTAAATGTGAAGGTAAAAACCAGAAATCTCGAGTCTGAGAGGAATAGGATCGCAAGTATCACTCTCTCTGATCCGATCTCCTTATCTTTAGATACCTCAAGTCAGAAATCTGAAGAGGATCAAGATGATAACTGTGATTTGGTGGATGCACTTGCAACAGCTATTGCACGTGTGAGCTTATCTGAACCGCCAAAGCGTAGTAAACTATGTGTACCGACCACCAGTCCGATTCGGAAGGATTGTTCTTCTAACATTAAGGTTAACAGTTTGTGTACAGCGTTCTAATTTTCTGCCTTAAAATAACAGCTGACATCTCACCATTAGTTCGTAGTGCACATGAAGAAGATAAACTAACAGACAAGTGGTGACTCGGCTTTTACTCCTATTTTTTTGTAAGTCTGAAGACAAAATATGTACAAAATATTCGTGTAAATAGAGATATGGAGATTGTTTAATATAGTACAAGGTATTTTATTGTTATCGCCTTTTTAAATGATAAGGCTGAATGAGAAGGAAATGGGAAGGTTTTTGTTCAACCATTCTTTGATGTTGTTACATGACTACCTTACTTTAATTGGTATTTGATGTTGATATATTGTGAACTGAGTTTCAGAAGTTTTAAAAATGGGAAATACTCATCTGTCCTGCCTGCCTTCAAATCCCAGTTTTAAAGAAATCGGGTTACTCTCCCTTCTTTTGGGATTCATGCACACCAGATAAGAGGCCTAGTGTTGATTTATTTTAGTGAAAGTCTAGTAATATTGGCTTCTAAAATCATGATGAGGCTCCGAACTGAATGTACTGCTCGATTGTTGATGAGATTTAGAAGGCAGGATTATATAAGAAAAGTTTGCGGTTGACGCTTTTTGGCCTAAGCAATTATGGAGAGAGAAGCCAAATTTTTCCATGTTATATATGTTTGATTGCGATACTAAAAAGAGTTGAAAAAGAAAAAACTTGCCCTCGTCTGAGTTCTAGAGCGTCACACTCTTCAAATGCGAATAAGAAAACATGATTATCTTAGGCTTCTCATTCACATATCTCTAAGCTTTCACATGGAATCACAAAAGCAAGCAAGCAAGCGCTAATTGATAATTTTTCGTAAGTTTAAAAACTGCCTTTCGGTGTTTACATGTTGAGTGTTTGTAGAACTATAGGGAAGTAGAAGGCAAATTTGAGAGCTTAAACAAAAACAAGATTCTAGTAAACGCAATTAACATAAACAAAAGCTTTTTAGACATTCGAGAGTAGGCTTTGCTGGTTATTCATTACGATTTATGTCAGATGATAAGCATGAAAAATGCCTATTTTTGTTCTTAAATTTACATGATCTAGAACTTTATTTATTGTTTTACTTGGCTAATTGAAGTATGTTTTTACTATTACAGGTAAAGAGACATTTGTGACCAAACCCTTCTTAATGCCCAACTCTTACAAGCTAAAGAGTTGCTGGAGATGACCTAGCTCCAAGAGCTGCTGGAAGACTTAGTAGTCAAGCCTTGCTAAAATATTTCCACAAAACTAGGAGTTGTTGAGAGAAAGAGTAAGACTTTTGTTAGGGGACAAATATAGAGTTGTTGAGAGGGAGGGGAGTTCATCTTTTACTATGGGAACCACCGTAGCTTAATTTTATTTTTCCAGAGAGAAAGAAAAAGAGAAAGAGAATTATGTATTATTTTATGAAATATCTTGGGAAATCTATTGGAATAAATCAATGTAAGTGTTTTTACCAATAAATTTTCTTTATAATCTCTATTTACTAGATTTGATAATAAGAACCATGATTTGATTTATGCATCCCTGAATAACAACAACCCTAACCTATATTACAACACTCAATTTGATACCCTAACCTATATTACAACACCCAATTTGATACGGTCTATCAAATGGCGCCGTTGCCGGGGATGCAATCGATTTTAAAATCGTGTTTCTGTTATTAAATTATTATTCCGTTTGATAATTGATTAATATTTGGTTACTATTAGTCGTATTTAGTTATTCGTTTTTGTTTTCGTTTCCATTTCTGTTTGAAAGGTATTTTTTCTTCCTTGTTTTACTCTGTAGGTTAAGAAAAGGGAGCCAAATTGTGGAGTTCGTGAAGTAGAGAGGGTTGAATACGGTAGCAGTTTTGGAGAAGAACAGTTTCATCTCTTTTGTGACTTACTAATTATCTTTGATCTCAAAACACAACTCTTTCTCAAAACACCGACTCTCTCTCCCTCAAAACAAAAACTCTCTTTATCTCTCAAAACAGACTCTCACACTCTCTTAAATTGCAGTCAACCTTAATCTCAATCTCAATCTCATCTCCCACAAAACTTTCCTCTCCAACAACACTACAACACGATCTCTCTTTCCAAGCTTTCTGAGATTTCCAATTAGCTTCAGAATCCGTCTTCTGTTTACTGATCGTCGAATCATCCTGTTCTTGAGAAGCTCGAGTTAAACCAAGAGGATATGGTATGTCTCTAGTTGAAAGAGCAGAGCTCTTTGCGAAGTCGATCGCCATCTCCTACTCGTCATCACTCCTTAGTCCTTCTCAATCTCTCTGTGACTAAGACGATTCACTCCTACTCCCTCTGTGATTCTCTCTACCTTTTCTATTGTTGTTTCATCAATTACAAGAGGATTTTGTTGTGATTCATCAATTGGATTTCAAATTCGCCTCTTCCTACTTTGGTTTCAGTTTCTACAGTGAAAATTTCTTAAATATTTGCATCTCCTAATAGTTATTTCTATCTATCTCTATCTCTGTCTTTGTGGTTGGATTTCACGATTTGGGTTCGTTTTTGCTAAAAATTATGGGATTTGAGATACCCAATCTGTAAAAATTGGGGGTTTTGTTGTTTGCAGGTAAAGATTTTGAATTGGGCGTAATTGGGGATATCTGAATTGGCTTTAATTATTGCACAATTAGATGATTTTATGATTAAAGGGTTCTGTGATTAAATGGTTTTTTGATTGAAGTTCTGTGATTCAAAATTGAAAGGGTTTTGCTGTTGGTGATTTGTATAAAAATATGGATTGTATTGCAGTGGTGATTTGGGCTGCTGTTAACGGTTTTTGCGATTGCAGAAGAATCTGGCTTGCTGTTGATTTGGGTTAAATTTGGGTTCAGATGTTGATTTGCCTCCCAAATTACTACTGAATCTTTGAAGCTTGGTAACTGTGATTCTGATTGTGCTTGTGACAGGGGTAAATTGTATCACAATCTGTGGGTTTTACTTTTGTTTACTCTGTTGCTATATTAGTTTACTTTGTTTATGGGTTTATGTTTTTGATTATTTTTATTGAAATTGAGTTAAAGTTTGAATTGTGTTTTGGTATTTGATCAGGGTTGTTATCGTCATCTTCGTCGCCATACAATTTCTTTTATATAACTTTGTTCGTATCCACCAAGTATTATAGAGCTTGTTCTTGCAAAGAACAAGTCTGGTCAAACAACTGTTGTTTAAAAGCTCTACCTATGTATTCCTCTAGTGGGAACGACGGTATCTTTTGCTTGATCTAGACAGTTGGGTAGTATTTCTGCTACATACTTGGTTCACGAACACAGACATACATAAGTACTATTTTTCAAGTTATTGAAGGAGATGGACTTGGTTGATTAAAGCAAAGGGCCAAAGCCAACATCAAAGAAAAGCGACAAAGCCAAGAAAACTTTTAGTTGTTTAAATTTTTATGTATTTTTAGTATTGTAAGGATTGAGAAAATGTTTGTGTAAAGTTTAATGAGTAACGCTCTGTAAGGTGAGGAAATTGTACTCTGCTGTAGGTACAACTTTGGAACCCCTACTAAGGTCGAAAATCATTTCAACGCGTACTTTGCAAGCGATCCTGAGTGGGCCTTCCCAACAGTTTCACCAGGGTAACCAAATGTGTCCCTAAAAAGGCCACCTTGTAGGTAATCATCTTTTCACCACACCCTCTCTGTCGTGGTACATTGTTGTTTAACTATTGTTTGATTGATTAAATGTTTAATTTTTGCAACAACACCTAGATAAGGGTGAACCAAAACGGGATTTCATCACCCATGCATACCCACGCATTAGGACCCCAGGAGTTTATCACCCAGTTTTTAATCTTTTCGGTATTGACAGTCCCGACCACTTTAAAAGATTTTCAGATAAGAAGTCATAAAAAATATAAAGTTTTCGCTCGGACCTGGAGTAACACGCTCAGTAGGAAAACTTGATAAGTGCCTAAGTTTGCTGGAGGATGTATGTTCTCTAGCATAGCTAGGGTGGATAGGTGACTCTAAGTGGCTTGCCCCGCCTTCCAGCACAGGTGCATATAGGTGACTAGACAGCACGCGAGCTATCACCAAAACGAATAAAAACAACTCAAGTGCGAATCGATCTACTGTCAGGAGTAGGAGCATTGAACCCTGAGACTGGGTTCACAACTTAACTTAAAAAAGAGACCAGTAAAACGTTCTTGAGTGTTTACATCATTTTTAAGTCTTTTAGTGTGTTCGCATCTATTGATTGAGTTGTATATTTAACTGGGGTAACACCCAAACTCGGACTAAGAATGCTACTAGAATCAATATGAGCAGGACTGATGGGATTAATGGTCCCGAACCTACTGTTGCTAGGAACGGTCCCGAACCTGCTGTTGTGGTGAGAATCACTCTCCACAATTGAATGCATGAGTAAACCTTTGTATATTGTGATTCATAGAAATGTAGAAAACTTTGAGTTAAAACCGAGATTCTTGTCTATGCTTCCCAAATTTCATGGTAGTCCCATTAAAAATCCGTATAACCATCTTAGGGACTTTAGGGATCATATGCTTATTTTAAACTTCGAACGTATTACAGAGGATTATCTAAAGTTACGTGTGTTTGCTTTTTCTCTTATGGGAAACGCACGCGATTAGTTGAACACTCTTGAAGAGAACTCTGTAAACACATTTGAGCAACTCGTTATGGAGTTTTTATAAAAATATTTTCCTAACCATAAAATTACTAAGATGCGACAAAATATCTATAGCTTCACGTAAAATCGAGGAGAGTCATTATATGACTACCTACAATGGTTTAGGGATTTAGAGCAAGGATGCCCACATTATGGGACTCAATTGATTGATATAGTTCAAACTCTCTATGAAGGTCTAGATTATGATACTAGAGCTCTTGTTCAGTCTATGTGTAAGGGTACATTTGAAGAGAAAACTGACATAGAAGCTTGGAAATTTATAAATAATATAGCGGATAAGACCTTCAGAACGCCTTTCATCATTTTTGGAGATGACATGTTGAGGAGAGCCCAAATCTGATATGGATCAGCCTCATTCCCTTTCTTGCTGATGAGGTGGCCTAGAAATCGACCTGAATGTACTATGAATTGACACTTATCAGGATTGAGACGCATCCTGTAAGAGCGAAGAATGTTAAATGTTATGTTGAGATCTGTGATGTTGTTGGCTGACTATATACTTTTGTACAATAGCAAATGAGGAGAGATGAAAGACCTTGTCACAGTGTAAATATGTACCAAGTGGACTCTAATTCAGAGTCTGCCACTCTTAGAACCATTCTTAATAAAATTGAGAACTTAGAGATCGGGAAAAGGGAGACCCTACCACTTCTTCTGTTAACCATATGACAATGCCACTTTGTGTAGTTTGTGAAAGTTTGGACCATCTGGTCCAAAATTGCCTTGATGTACTTAGTTTAAGAGAGGGTAGAAAAGAGCAGGCCAATGTTATGTATCAACGTCTCAATAGCCAACCTTTTAATGGTGGATGGAATAATAATTCTAACAACTTTAATTCTCGTGGAAGTAGAAATTACCAAGAAGGTTCTTCTGGTAGCACCCCTTATCAACCACACAACCAAGTAAACCATCACCAGTCGAATTCCTCATGGCAAAAAATTTTGTCATACCAAGCTCCCCTTAATGTACCTTATATTCCTCTGCACAATAGGAATCTACCTACTCCTAGCATGTCCTTAGAAGACACTCTTAAGGCATTTATGCAAGTAACCCAATCGTCTATTGCCAACTTGTGGGACAAATAGGTCAAATGGCAACAGAGATAAGCACGAGAGACAAATGAACGTTCTTCAGTCAAACACAAGCTAATCCTAAAGGGAATGCTGAACATCCTAGATCTTTCAATCGTGATGGAGTCAACGCCATCATTTATCTTAGGAGTGGTATGAAAGTGGATAATCTGGTAAAACTTCCTAAGGAACCCGAGAAGGAAATTCAAAGTAAACTCATAGAAGAACCTATGAGTGAGGAAGAAACCGCGATAACACATGTTCAGCCGCTGGCTTCATTTCCTCAGCTGTTAACTCTGGCTAAGTAGGGCAATGCCTATGAGGAGATTTTAGGAATTTTTAAGCATTGTGCGATTAACATTCCTATTCTTGCGGCCATAAGGCATATTCCTAATTACGCAAAATTCATAAAAAATCTTTGCACCTTAAAATGACACATACATGTCCTGAAAAAAACTTTTTATGTTCACGAGAGTGATATGTCTATTCTTTTAGATGCACATGCTAGTTCTGTCCTTTTGCGTAAATCCTTTCCCAAATACAAGGATCCGGGATGCCCTACTATTTTATGTTTGATTGGGACCTGTAAGATAGGAAGAACTTTACATGATTTAGGCACATGCTAGTTCTGTGCCTCATTCCTTACTCTGTCTATGAGAAATTGGATATCGGAGTACTTAAGCCCACAAATAGGACCTTGCAGCTAGCTGACCGATCTATTAAGATTCCTAGGGGTGTAGTTGAAGATGTGTTGATCCAGATTGAGCAATTTGTTTATCTAGTAGACTTTTTTGTGTTAGATACTGAGCCAGTGGCAAACCCGGAGGACGAGATCCCTGTGATTCTTGGTCGCCCCATTTTGGCAATAACTAATACAGTAATCAATTGCCGCAATGGAATTATGAAGTTGACCTTCGAGAACATGACAGTTGAATTAAATATCTTTAATGCGTCACATTCCCCTTCTAATTCTGAACCACTCGAGTGCAATATGATCCAAAGTCCTGTGAGTAACACTTTTGAGAGGTCAAGTACCTCAGATCCTTTAGGGTCATTTTTGGCCCACTTTGATGAAGATTGTGAGGACGACTCGTACATCCATGAGGTGAAAGCCTAATTAGATCCGGCTTTAGAAATTTCAGAGCCGGAAGGTGAGAATGAAATCTTAGATGTTAAGAAACCCATTCCGGAGGCTCAAGTAACCTCCCCAAAGATCGAGCTTAAACCTTTTCCCTTTAACCTCTTCAGGAATAGAAGTTGATTGGTGTTCTTAAAGGAAATACGAAAGCTATTGGCTAGAGTATAGAGGACATTAAAGGAATTAGTCCCTCGGTTTGCATGCATAAAATCAAATTGGAAGATAATGCCAAAAAGTCCAAGGAAGGACAGCGAAGGTTTAACCCGACAATGGCTGAAGTAGTTCTGAAAGAGATTTTAAAACTCCTTAATGCTGGGATTATCGATCCCATTTTTGATAGTCTGTGGGTTATCCCAATCCATGTTGTCCTAAAAAAGTCAGGAATCATCGTTGTAAAGAACGAGAATAACGACCTCGTACCCACTAAAGCAACCACTGGATGGAGAGTCTGCATAGACTATAGGAAGCTTAATTCGGTCAATAGGAAAGATCACTTCCCCTTACCTTTCATTGACCAGATGCTCAAGTGGCTCGTTGGGCACAAATTTTATTGTTTCTTAGATGGTTACTCTGGGTACAACCAAATACCCATCGCACTGGAGGACCAGGGGAAAATAACTTTTACATATCCTTTCGGCACTTTCGCCTACCGTCGCATGCCTTTTGGCTTATGCAATGCTCCTGCGACGTTTAAGCGTTGCATGTTAAATATTTTTTCTGACATGGTAGAGTGTTTCCTTGAAGTTTTTATGGATGACTTCTCATTGTTTGGCAATTCATTTAACCAATGCCTTCATCATCTTTCCCTAGTATTACTCAGATGCCAAGAAAAGAACCTTATTTTAAACTGGGAAAAATATCACTTTATGGTGAAAAAGAGGATAGTTCTGGGGTATATCATATCTGAGAAAGGAATAGAAGTTGACCATGCCAAAATTAATGTCATTTCTAACCTTCCCCCACCACGAAATAACAAGGACGTCCATTCCTTTCTAGCACATATAGGTTTCTACCGTCATTTTATCCAAGATTTTTGTAAGATTGCTCGTCCTTTAAGTAGCATTTTAGCCAAAGATGTGGCCTATGAGTTTGATGCACCTTGTTTTGTAGCTTTTGATAAGATTAAGACCCAGCTTACAGCATCACCCATTATTAGACCTCCTGTCTAGAGCGAGCCATTCGAGTTAATGTGTAATGCCTCTGATTACTCTATACGGACTATTTTGGGGTAACGGATTGATAAACGTCCCCATGCCATCCACTATGCTAGTAAAACGTTAAATGATGCCCAATTGAATTACATGACCACCGAGAAAGAAATCCTAACCATTGTTTTTGCGCTAGAAAAATTTAGATCTTATCTTATAGGATCTAAAGTGATTGTCTACACGGATCATGCCGCGCTTCGATATCTTTTGTCAAAAAAAGATGTTAAGGCACGACTAATCCGGTGGGTATTACTTTTGCAGGAGTTTGACCTCGAGATTCAAGACATAAAGGGGTCAAACAATGTAGTAACCGACCATCTTTCCGCATAGTAATTGAGTTTGTTGACATGTCCTTACCGATTAGGAAATCATTCCCAGATGAACAGCTTATGGCTATGAATTTAGTTCCTGAGTTGCCGTGGTTTGCAGACATTGCCAATTACTTAACCATGGATACTATTCCCGATCATTGAACTAAACCTGACAAATATCGTTTCTTTAGTCAAGTGAAGTACTTCCTTTAGGATGATCCAGATTTGTTTAAGTAATGTACTGACAAAATCCTTAGAAGATGTATTTCCCAGTCTGAGTATACCATCATTTTATCATTTTGCTACACTCAAGCAAGTGGAGGTCACTTTAGCTCTAAGAAGACCGTGGTAAATTTTTTGTAGTGTGGTTTCTATTGGCCTATCTTATTTCATGATGCACATGCATTTTGCAAAGCGTGCGAGAGATGCCAAAAAATAGGAGCTCTCTCTCGACAAAATATGATACCCTTATACATTTTTTAGTTATTGAACCCTTTGATGTTTGGGGCATTGATTTTATGGGTCTTTTTCCAAGTCTTTTGGATATGAGTACATCCTAGTTGGAGTGGACTATGTATCAAAATGGGTTGAAGCCATCCATTCAAGAATGAATAACAGTGCAGCTGTTCTTAATTTTTTAAAAGAAAATATTTTTTTCTCGATTTGGAACACCTAGGGCCATCATTAGCGATGGAGGGTCACATTTTAACAGCAAAATTATTGTTGCCCTTGTCAAAAAGTATGGTGTAACCCATAAGGTGGCAACACCTTATCATCCGCAAACGAGTAGACAAGTCAAAGTTTCTAATCGGGAGATCAAAAATATTCTCCAAAAGACGATTAACCTAAATATCAAAGATTGGTTTGTAAGATAAATTAATATACTTTGGGCTTATCGTACTGCATATAAAATACCGATTGGAATGTCACCTTACCGAGTCGTTTACGGTAAGGCATGCCATCTTCCTGTCGAACTTGAGCATATAGCTTTTTGGGCAATAAAAATGCTTAACTTTTACACTTCAACGGCTGGGTCCCACCGAAAGCTATATCTCAATGAGTTGGATGAGCTCCGAAAAGATGCATATGAATCCGCAAAGATATACAAAGAAAGAATTAAGACTTTCCATGATAAAAGTATCTTGCAAAAGACCTTTGAAGTTGATTAAAACGTTCTACTGTATTCTTTGCATCTTCATTTGTTTCCTGAAAAACTTCAATCCCATTGGACCGGGCTGTTCATTGTCAAAACGATTTTCCTACATGGAGCTATTAAAATTCTTGACCCTCGTACTGGTAACATTAATAAGGTAAATTGACAGAGACTTAAACTATTTTATGAGTATTTTACGACTTCAAGCGAGGATATGAATCTTTTGGATCCATCATATACAACTTAGGTATCTTTATTTCTACCCATAGTCTTATCTAGTTTGGGGGTACCTACCACCGTCTGGCTGAAGACGTTAAATTTAGCGCTTGCGGTAGGCAACCCTTATCATGTTCAGGTAGTATTTCTAGATTTTGTTTCCTGTTCTTTTTATTTTAGGCAACTGTGGGGACACATGCTAATTTAGTTTAAGGGTGGGGTAAATAAAATTTTCACTAGTTTTTCTAAGAAAAGTTGTTATTCAAGGGCATTCTGGTATTGTAGATACATTTTTTTGTATACTCTGATCTTTGGACATTCTTAGAATCCTAGAGTTGCTATTGAGATTAAATTATAAGGTTATGGTTTATTTTAAACCGTAAATTGTTAGTACATTAATTTTTTTGAAGTTTATGCTACTACCATCCTATTAGATTTGTTTCAGAAGAATATCACCCTTATAATTGTACTTCACGTAGTTATTTTATTAAGGTTTTGTTAAAACTAACTATCACCTTTTGATTAATCAACACTTTGAGTTAAGAAGAATCTGTAACGAGGGAGACAATTATCTAGGAATATTTGTTTCTCATAAATTCATACTATGGGTTTGTATGTATTTTTACAAGTTATTGACTCCTTTACGAAGCTGACATACTCGGATAATAAAATAAAAAATAAAAAAACAAAAAAACATTCACAATTCAAGGCCCCTAGCAAGATTTAAAATTGAAAGATGAAGAATTTGTACCAATCTCAGGGCAAGCCATGAATCAATGTAAATGTAAGAGACCAAAAAAGTAAAAAAATGAGTCTCTACGAGTATAGTTGAGAACTATGTGAAGGAGGTCAAGTTGCAGTATAAAAGAGCAAATGAAAACTCAAATGCAATGTCTTACCTTGAAAAGCTTGTGTGCATATATATTTTCCCTAAAAGATTAATAAAAGGGTGCAAACAAACTAGGGCACTTGTCAAACAAACTTCTAGATTTCTTCCACCATACTCGAGATAAGGCTAAGGTTATTTGGAAGGATTATCAAACACCTTATTCCAGAAACTTAATTCACTACACAAAATGATGAAATTCTAAAACTTGATCTAATTTGATGGTAGTATGATTGACTTGATAAATTCTGAGCGTATCTAATGGTTAACCCTTGTTTAAGTGCTATATCTTTGAGATGAATTTAATATATTTTAGAGATACCAAGAGTAACAATTATTTGTTATTTATAATACCAGAACGTCTGTGATAGAATTTTATAGGTATATTCACTGAAAACCCTCACGAGACACAACTCATTCGATAAGGGTAACCTATAGGTTGAAAGGCTTGTTGCATGCGCTAAATGCAATCGTAAGAAACCAGGAAAGAGTTTAGCTTTCTTTTCTTTTGCAAATGGACTATCAATATGTTAGTTTGAGGGTATTTGATAGGCATGAAAAATGCCTATTTTTGTTTTTAAATTTACATGATCTAGAATCTTATTTATTGTTTTACTGGGCCTAATTGAAGTATACTTTTACTATTGTAGGTTAAGAGACATTTGTAACCAAGCCCTTCTTAAAGCCCAACTCTTACAAGCTAAAGAGCTGCTCGAGATGACCAGTTGTCAAGAGCTATTGGAGATGATCTAGTGCCAAGAGCTGTTGGAAGACTTAGTAGTCAAGCCTTGCTAAAATATCTCTACAAAACCAAGAGTTGTTGAGAGAGAGTATGACTTTTGTTAGGAGATAAATGTAGAGTTGTTGAGATGGAGGGGAGTTCATTATTTTTTATCTCTGGGAACCACCGTAGCTTTAATTTTATTCTTTCAGAGAGAAAGATAATTATGTATTATTATATGGAATATCTTGGGAAATCTATTAGAATAAATCAATGTAAGTGTTTTTATCAATAAGTTTTCTATATAATCTCTATTTACTAGATTTGATAAAAGGAACCATGATTTGATCTATGCATTCCTGAAGAACGACAACCCTAACCTATATTACAACACCCAATTTGATACGGTCTATTATCATGAGACCCCATACACAAAATGTAATCCATGCACACAAGTTGTGGACGAAATCCACAAATGCGTTGATGATGAGCATTATTAGCTCGTTTTTGTATTTATTATTCTTCTGAAACCAGAGAAAAATGATTACCATCGAACCATATATCAAAATTTGCAGCCCAAGTGCAATCTAAAAATGACTCCAACTTGCGGTTCTAAATGGCTCCTTCTCAAACGGTTCACCGGCCATCTTCTTTGGTACTAACACTGGATGGCAATGACCAACAAATATCCCAAAAAGGTACCAGTCTACACAATTTCGAAACCTATCTCCTCTTGTAAGAGGAAATACTCTATCCCGTAATTCAAAATGAAACGAGAACGTAGCCCCCTAAAGAAAACACATCAAGATCCAAGTACACACACTCAAAGTTTTGATCAACGAAGCGTTCTCGATCATAGATCATTCAAAAATTATGACTAGAAAAGCCATTATTTTTTAACAATGTCGATACTCCTAATTTGCTGATACTAATTATGTACTACTCCTAATTTGCACATCAAGATCCAAGTGCACATATATAATTATGTACTACTCCTAATTTGCTGATACTAATTCGTGATGGAAAAGGATAAAGAGTCCGGAACTATCCTAATCCAACTACTAGTCCTAGTCTTAGTCCTAATTGGTTTGGGATTCTTCTTATTCTTATCTCTTATCTCACACTGTTCCCTAGGGGTATATTTAGTGGGACATTTTCGGTTGTCCGATCTCACTCTCATTAGATATGGGTTATAGTCCATGTTCCGAGGCGGTTTGGAGCTGGGGTCGTTGGTTGTACTGTGCGCCCTAGGTTCGATGACATCTCTCTCAATAAGTAAAGAAGAGTAGGCTAAGTAAAGAAGAGTTGGTTCAGCCTACCGTGGTCCGTGGCGTAGGCACGGGCATACACTTGTCCACATATATAACGAAACTCTGAGGAAATATTAGAGTTAAAATTAGCTATGCAATTTCAACCATCTCTCGAATCCTTCCTAGCGAAATAACTTTATCCCCCAAAATAGATGCACTCAAAATATCGCTCGATCGATATACTTAAAATCGATAATGTTTTTAGTTTCCCAATTTTTCTTTAAATTAAAAATGTCCAAAATATTGGCAACATTAAAAAATATCTGCAACTGTAATGTGCAAAATCAATATATCTTAATAATCATTTATATCAGTAATATTCAACCACGACAACCGAAATGTTGAATTTTTTTATGGGGGAAGATTCCCCTACACACCAATTGTGCTACACACCTCATACACTCTTTCTTCACCACCTAACCTATCTGACCTAGCATATGACTCAACTCACTATTTGTCTATGTGGCAAGTAGCTCAACTCACTCACTCCACCAACTCGTCACTCACTCACTCCAAAATTCAAGATTTGAAATTTGGATCTCAAATCTATCACAGACCTCTTTCTCTCTCTCACACACACACTCAATCTCAATCCACCATTAAGGAACAAAAGCTCCTCATTCTATACAAGAGACAAAATTAGCATTAATGAACGAGATATTAAAGTACTAGAGACGTGTTCTTTGGGTATTGTAAGGATTTATGAAGATTTGTGGAGGGTTTTAAAATTAAGGTTTATGAAATTAGGGGTTTATGAATCATTGTTGTTATTTGGGGTTTGATGTCATTATACCTATTGTTGTTAGTGGAAAATCTCCATTGTTTGTGGTTGGTGTTTGAAGAATGTTTGAAATTAGAATTTTGTGGGGTTGTATTTTCTTCTCCACGGTGACACAAATATGTACAGGTGAGAATAGAAATTCGATAATATTATATGTACTAAAATTGTCAAAGTAGAGAATATTCAAGAATATTTATGTGTGGAATTGTCGAAGTAGAAAATATTCGACAATATTTTATGTACTAAAATTATCGAGTCGAGAATATTCGAAACTATTTGTGTGCCGAATTGTCGAAATCGGGAATATTCGACAATATTTTATTTACTAAAATTATCGAGTCGAGAATTTTCAAAAATATTTGTGTGCCAAATTATCGAAATCGATAATATTTGACAATATTTTTTTCTTCTAAAATTGTCGATTCAAGAATATTCGACAATATTTTTTTTCTAAAATTGTCGATTTCGACAATATTAAAAAATATTTGTGTGCCAAATTGTCGAAATCGAAAATATTCGACAATATTTTATTTACTAAAATTATCGAGTCGAGAATATTCAAAAATATTTGTGTGCCAAATTATCGAAATCGAAAATATTCAACCATATTTTTTTTTCTAAAATTGTCGATTCAAGAATATTCGACAATATTTTTTTTCTAAAATTGTCGATTTCGACAATATTAAAAAATATTTGTGTGCCAAATTGTCGAAATCGAAAATATTCGACAATATTTTATTTACTAAAATTATCGAGTCGAGAATATTCAAAAATATTTGTGTGCCAAATTGTCGAAATCGAAAATGTTAAACCATATTTTTTTTTTCTAAAATTATCGATTCAAGAATATTCGACAATATTTTTTTTTTCTAAAATTGTCGATTTCGACAATATTCAAAAATATTTGTGTGCCGAATTGTCAAAATCGAAAATATTCGACAATATTTTTTTCTTCTAAAATTGTCGATTCGAGAATATTCAACAATATTTTTTTTTTCTAAAATTGTCGATTTGAGAATATTCGACAATATCTGTGTGCCGAATTGTCAAAATCGAGAATATTCGACAATATTTTTTGTACTAAAATTGTCAAGTCGAGAAAATTCAAAAATATTTGTGTGCCGAATTGTCGAAGTCATTTGTTTGACAATTTACTAGAATCATTTTGTGGAGAGAAAAACATCAATAATCAAATGGAGTAACTTGGGTCTGCATCATTAATATGAATCTATCTATTGCTTGTGGTTCGGTATTTCACTTTCAAATATGTTGGAATAGGTACTAATAACTTGGATTTTTAGTTGTTCAAACAGGGGTTTAACAAATATAATTGTCTATTAATATTATAGTCGACAATTCTGACATGTGCATCACATGTACACCATTGACAAATGAATATCGACATCAACTGGTTATCGAAGAAATCATGACCTAATTTTTCAAACATGATCAATCATACTTAAAACTTCTACCACAATCACGACCTAAAACTATCAAAATCGAGGGAGATCGAAGGAATTAAGTATGATAAGAGAGAGCACGAAGCCGTAAGCAGAAGATAACCATCTTCAATTGGAGAGAATCGTTGTTCTTCTTGACTAATTTAGAGAGAGACATTTCAATGTGTGTGTGAGAGGGATTGAGGCGAGATCTGAATTAAAGAGAAATTATTCTGAAGAGAGAGTAAAAATTGAATTTTGGAGTGAGTTGTGAGTTGTTGGGGTGCCACGTAGGCAGTCAAGCTGTCATGGTGTGTGGTGAGGAGAGAGTGTAGAAGGTGTGTAGCAAAAATAGAGTGTAGGTGAATCCTCCCCATTTTTTTATATATATTTTCCTAAAATTACATTGCTATGCACATTGGACGTCATAAATTTAATTTTTCTATTTCCCATGTGGAGGCAAAACAGTTAGTGATAAGTTATTAATTCCTAGTAAATATATAGGGACTGACATCTTAAAAACAGGAAAATTATATTTTTAACCCAAACTCCGCTTTTCTCTCTAAAAATATTCCCCTCAAGAAATCAAGATACTATTAATTATCATTCTTAGGACCTTCAGAACCTTGCTACTACGTGTCACTCTTGATCTTTTGGATGATTTGTTCATGATATGGGATGTGGATGTAGATTGTATGATGGTGTACATATCTCCTACTTTGTTGTTCTTCGCAGAAACATACTTCTTATCATTCCTGTCATAGAAAGGTTAGTTATGGTTCTTGACATCTTGCAGGAGTTGTTTGGGTACAATTTTATCGCTTTCTTGAAGAACCACTCATTTACGTAGAAACATACTTCTTCTGTGGACAATGGGTCATTCTTCTTATCATTCCTTCACTCATCTATGATCTCGCAGGAGTCGTTTGGGTACAATTTTATCACTTTCTTGAAAACTACTTTTTATTTCTCGTTTTTGATTCCGAGCACTCGATTTGTGTTCATTATTGAAGAACCACTGCCGGAAGATAGGGTAACCCTCTTTATGTATCTCCAATACTGGGATGTTTTCTTACTTGTAGTGGGGTCAGAAAACATGTCTGGTTCATTCTTGAAGAATTTCACGCCTTCTTGATTATTGCTGCGGAAGACATAAATCATTGGGGAGCTTTAGAAGCAAGGAGATGTTTTTGTAATAATTACAAGGAGATTTAAATCTAGTTTATAATTTGGTGGTGGGAAGGATGTGATGCCCATCAACAAACTAACTGTACAACTCCAAAAGCATAGAGACTCCCAAAAAGAGAGGGAACTTTTGAACCAAAATATATTTGAGAGATTTTTTCGATTCTTTTATCTTTCTTCTGCGACCCCATTTTGTTAAAACACTAAGAGTTCATAAAACCTAATTAAAACTTCTTAAAAAACCATCAAAATTTCACCAAAAGAAAGAAAAAAAAAAAATGGAATTGCCAGACTTAAATTTTCCCGCCAACGAGGATGATGGATATAGTTTTATTGACTTAAATAATCCGACGATTAATGATGATCTTGTTAATGAAAACTTAATTGAGGTATGTACTACTAAAATTGAATTAATTGTTTTAGATTAATATGATATAAGAATTTTCAAGCTACAATAATCAATATCAGTGTGCATTTAATTGAGTTTCGTGTATATTAGTTCGAAAAATTATAGTTTAATTGATTCTTGTTTTACTTCTTTATAATTAATCGTGTAAGTCATGTTTAAATGCAAAACTAATAGTATTTGATGGAATTAATAGTGTATGAGCATATGTTAACTTGATATGTATATACAACTTTTTAATGTTGGGAACATATTGGAGATGCAATACCCTATGATGCGGATCCAGTTTTTCCTCAAATTGTGGATTTCACTGATGTCTTTACCATAGATAAGGTAATATTTCTCCAGGAATCACAAATTATTACGTATAGCTTATACTCGTATTTATACTATATTGTCTAAAATGTTTTTATCGCAGATATTTGATACTCGCGATGAGTTATTGCAATGGGTTCGAGATACTGCAAGGAGTGTGAAAGTTGTGGTTGTTACAAAAGATTCTAGCTTAGGGGAATACAAATATATATTTGTGGTGTGAGGATGGGAGAGTTTACCGTCAACACACTAAAAAAGAGTTAAAAAATCACGAAAGAAAAAGAAGAAGTGCAACAAAAGCGTGTAAATGATTGTTTGAATTAAGTGGTTCGACTACTAGACTAAAAAAAAATGGGAACTCAAAGTTGTAAATGGTTGGCACAGTCACCCAACTGCCGAACATTTAGAAGGTTATCCATACGCCGAAAGGTTGAGACTAAAAGAGTTGGAAATATTAATTTCATTGGCATGTAATTAAGGAAAAATTTCCTAATAACGCATCAACGATAGAAATAATATATAATGCCCTGAGGATGTGGGGAGATGACCAACAAGGGGGAAGATCCGAAATGCAACTGGTGCTTAATCACCTCGATAATGCTAACTATCGCGAATGGTACACGGTCGAGGAGGAATCTAATCGTGTGGGTGTAATATATTGGGCGAATCCGGTGGGAATGAATCTTGGGAAATGTTTCCCTTTAGTATACATGATGGACTGCACTTACAAGGCAAATGAACCGAGGAATCCCTTATTAGAGATCGTCGGTGTTACTTCAACAGGTCAAACTTTCCTGCATAGTCATTGTTTCATGGAAGACGAGAAACAACCAACATACCAATGGGCATTGAGACGTTTCAAGACATGCTTTAATGAAGATTAAATCCCACACGTCATTATTTCTGACGGAGAATTTTCATTGATGAATGCTATTGCTCGAGTATTTCCTACAACAAAACACATGTTGTGTCATTTTCACATTTACCAAAATGTTTACCAAGGAAAAGGAGAATGATGACTACCCTAAGTTCATATGAGGTTTCAAAGAATTGGTTGAGAATTCATCTAGTGAGGTACAATACCTACATAATTTAAGAGAGCTTGAGAGTTCTTGGTCAAGATATCCTTCCGCTATGGAATACGTTCGACAACATTGGCTTAATTCATTTCGACAACATTTTGTATCCGCCTGGGTTGATTAATACATGCATCTAGGCAATTATACGAGCAATAGAGTTGAAAGTGCACACTCCAAATTGAAAAGAGCATTGCGGACTAGTAATCTCACATACAGTAAAGCTTGGAAGAAAATAGATGGTCTTTTTCACATACAATTCTTTTGAGAAAAGCTTAACTACTGTTATGCGTGAATACAAGGGGCCCTTGTTTGTAAACTTGAAGAATATAGTATCTAGAGAGGCGCTTGACTTGATAGTGGATGAGGTATATAGGGCCTAATAAATTGGCCTTGTTACCAAGGAAGATTGTGGTTGTCAACTTCGACGAACACACGGTATTCCGTGTGCTTGCAAGCTTTTTATTTTGGCACAAGTTGGGGCTTTTATACCGAAGGAATCAGTTCACGACCATTGGTTCCAACTATCCACAGTTCACGTTTCATCATCTGCTAGTCACGTAAGTGCTGATCTCCAATTGACATTAGACATGGTTATAAACAAATTTGGAATGACTAATGAAGCTGGGAAACATGCTCTTCTTCTAAAGCTTTTAGAGTTGGCACACCCTGAGTCAACTTCGTTGGAAGAACCCGGTCGCGGTTATATATCGAAGGGTAAGCAAAATAGTAAGAAAAAAATGTGGAGTGAACACAAGTAACAAGAGAGATCCTTCAAATTGGGAGTGCGTTCTTGGGACCCAAAGTGTGAAGAAAACATATAAGAAGGCGAGGTTGAATGATGTTGCGGCAAAAAAGAAAAAATCCATCCCCAAAAAATTGAGGCCATTAGGGGGAGTTTCAAATAATGACATGGTTGCAAGCAGTAGTATTGCTAAAGCAAGAGAGATGAGCACACACGAAGAAGACCCCATTCTTTCGTTGTCTGGACTTGATCTAATGATTGAATTTCTAGAACGAGGCACACGTAAGAAGGATCCCGCGTTACTTAATCGTTTTCCAGAGTTTATGCATAATATAATAATTCAGGATGCAATAAATGTCGAGCCCAATGGAACTTGTGGTTTTCGGGCTATTTCAAGAATAATGTTAAATAAGGAGAAAGAATGGTTAAAAGTTAGGCGACAAATGTTATGCGAGCTTGAAGGTGTCCCGCAGGAGGAGATGTACAATAACTTACTGACTGAGGATTGTTTTGAGAAGCTGAGAGATGCATTGAGTTGGTTTGATGAAACAAAAGTTGCACCACCAGAAAAGTACTTTGTCATACTGGATATGCTATATTTGGCCGTGACTGCATTTAATATAGTAATTGTATTGTTGAGTAACAAACATAATCACACTCATAAATATGGTAATATGACGTTTCTCCCATTAAGAGATACTGCGGGTGAACCTCCAGGTGAGTATGATGTGTTTGGTATGGGATACATAAGCGGGAATCATTTTGTGGTGTTGGAACTTAAACATGGTTGTCCACTACCAAATTTGCATCCTTCGTGGGAAAGATATCGTAACGAGAGTGCATCCACATTTCTCCATCCATACATTGCGCGCTTTGAAAGTTACAACCATATGCTTAGTTCCGCGGGAGGAGCTTTATAAGAAAGGAGATGTTTTTGTACCTACAAAGAGAATATAAACTAACTTTTCAGATTCATTCTTTTTGTATTGGCCGAAACACATGTTACATATTTCCAGAATCTCTTCAATCTATAGAGTAACTAACTGTGATGCTATCTATAAAGAACTAAAAGATAATATTAGGGGTTGAGGGAAAGCTTAAGGTTATTGCAAATTTTATGCATTTATTGGTAATAGATGAGATTTGCATGTATATTCTACGCCCACCAAAGAATATGATTAGACGGTAACAAAGTAGATTAGACATAAAAGGAAGGTAACAAAGCAGTGATAATATTAACCAGAAGGTCCGCTGATGAAGACCTTTCTCGCAGGTCCTTTGTATGTTGTAAACACATTAAACAACACAGTCCGCAATTGCTCGTATACAATAAAAGACAATAGACACGGAAAGGAAGAGTTAACTGAAAAATGGATAAACAAGAAGCATGATAGCATTCATATGTTTTCTACAGAAACGTCATAAAAGTGAGCTACAGTCATTATACATGAACTGCAACAAGTAAATCAGGGATCAAGTTGGCTCGCTCTTAAGAAAGAAACCAATAAGTTATTCTTCAATATCTCCTAGACACAATATGTTGAATCTAGATGGGTTCGAACCATCATCTTCTCACATGGTGAGTGCCATTTCCTCTTTGAGCTATAGATTCATGGTAAATGTGAACATTTTGTTCTTAAGAAGAAAACGCAAAAACCATTGATTACTGTTCAACCCGGCAACGTAATTCCAATTGAGCAAGAATGCAAGGGCAATTGAAACAAATTTTACTATTTTAGCTATAGTACCAATCTAACTCTATTGCAAGGGCAATTCAAGCCAATCTAGCTATAGAGTTTGGATCAAAGACACTCCCAATGAAGCTATACACTTCAGCGAAATTTGGTATAACTGCAAAGTAGAGGTAAAATGAAGAACATTCAGTACTAATGAAAAAAATAACAATTGAAAAACTAGTACTAGTGTAAGAAATTTGAAGCCACGATAAAATGATGCCGTGAAAAATTGAAAAAGGGAGTAATGAATGGGAAAGGAATTGTTATTAAAGTTAATGTGCTAATACTCCAATAACTTTGCTGTTTTCGCACAATAACAACTTGGTTACAACAGTTATGGAAACCCCATTATATGAATTAGACTATAGTTCTTCAAGGATGGGCATAGTTGTTCAGAGACCAATAAATTAGTGTTAAACAATTTAAAGACTTCCATATTCATAATTAACTTGGATGGCTTGTTTGATAAAATAAGAGACCAAGATTTTTATTTTTGTATTGCCATTGCTTAAGGTCAATTGAAGGCAATGCAACTGTGAGGACTGATTAGATTCACCTCTACCATTACCAAATTACCACAGATGATCAAAGCTCGTCTAACCTGCCTAAACTTTTGGAACTCTGCCATAGCCAGAATCCCCATCACCACCTCTGCCATCACCAGAATCCCCACTCCCCATATCTTGCTTGGTTACAACTGTTACTCCGTACCCCACGTTTCCCTCGTTATGCATCATGTGAAGTCCACTATTACCACTGAAACTCATTCCAATTTGACCGTGCATAGCTTGTTGTTGCTGCATTGATGATAATGGCTAAGTATACAACATGGATGCTGGAGCAGCCATTAGAGATTGAGGCATCATCTGTTGAGCTTGCTGGTGTTGGTGCTGTTGCATGTAGGCGCTTGTTGTGCTACTGCATTAGGGAACTGAAACAAAAAGGAACCCCTTACTAGATTAATAAACATATAGTATGCAGATGCACTTATAGGGCAGTGAAATATACATTATACATTCTTTCTTATGTACAAGGACTGCAAAGCATTGACATTTGAAAAGCATGTTAAAAGTTATCACACTTGAGCACATTGTAATGCTTTCCCAACAAAACAATTTCATGGCATCGTCATGTAGGAGTATTAGTGTACACTGCGTATTTGGCTGAATATCCACAACTGAAGTAGTAACTTGTTATTCTAGGCTTCTAGCACTTGGAACGGGTTTGCAAGAAACTAAGAAAAATAGTATGGCATATTGCTGGTGAGAGTTAGAAGATTTGAGTTCATGTCTAGGAAATGATTCAGAGAGGGAAAAGAAGAGGAAGCAGAGACTTGTGAGATATTATACCTCAGAAGTGGAACGGCATATTGAGGTTAGTTGGGAGTTGTTGTACTTAATTTGCATACAAAAAAAGATAGCTTTTTGAGAAAAACTGATGAGGGGTAATGAACCATGTATAACCTAGACCTATAAATGGTACTATAAACTTACAGCAGGCAGGTCCGTGTACTATATAGACTAACATGAAACTTGCATCAATTTTGTTACATTTGGAGCAGATCATATTCACCAGAAAACTGGGTAAAACACGTCTACAAAAAGCTTAGATACATATAATACCCCGATACATGAATGTGGAAAGCTCAAATCTTACATGAGCATGCATAGTGGGTGGCTGGGGTTGGGAATCAGCAATTGCAGCCAGATACATCAGATTTTGCTGAAGCTTCGATTGATTCCTGCAATGGTGGAAAAAAGATTGCTGACTCTTTTATCAGTTTTAACTTTAAAATCTTTTGCTGGACAATTATAGTGACCTTACATATCCTAGTGAGTTAGAAATATATTCGCAGCATATCATGTTTGTGAAGTGCCCTATATTCTCACAAAAATGGTTCGTACGAGTTTCCACCAAAATCTGAGTTCTACGGTAGCTTCAACTGTTAACTCGTCTAAAGACCAACTTCAGATAGGTTAAAGCATGTTATTAGTTAATGCTAGGATGTCTCTCTAACATAGTTGTTCTCTTCACTGGCCTATATTATTACAGATAATTTTACTGAAATCAAGGATAATTATGATGTAATATCTGCAACACTATGAAGATAAGGGGAAGGAAGCTTACTCTGCGCATTCACTCACTTTTCTCTAACTCTGGTTCTCAAGAATCTTCAGAATCAGGGGCTTGTTCTATAAAATGTCGACGTGCATCCATGAAGGGTAGATTATGAGAGAGATACCTAATTAATGGCTGGCATAACACATAGAAGTCAAGTGTTCAGATATCTCCACTATTCATTAACAAACACGGTTAAATCCTATTTTACATAACCAAGATAATGGGGTTGATCTGCAGAAGTTACAAATATTGGATTGGAGATAAAAGAAACATGAGTAATAAATCTGACAATCTAATAACCATTTTTGTGTTTGTGAAGACCGTTTCTGTTTATAATAGCCAAGAAGAAAGCAATATCAAACCAAGTCATTTTCCAACAGAAACAAAATACAAGGACATATGACAATGAAGGAAAAAAAGGTTGGCTTAAACAGCAATACCAGCAACCCCCTTGCCTTTTTTTATTTTGAAGTTTCTTCATAGAAAATTCCAGCTCCTTGCCCTCTAGTATATATCTGTCAGGAAAATGTTGAAGAGGTAAGAAGGAAACTAATTAAAAGAACCAAAAAAGAATGGAACTTGCAAGCATAACTTCTATTGGCTTACCCATTACATCTACCGCACTGACCAGGGTGAGAAGTAATGCAGGCCAACAACCTACCACCACCAAACTGCTCTTCTATGTGGGCATCAAGTTGACGGCCTTCCTGGTGCTTCTCTACTTTCCTTGCGACATGGTTACTCTTCTTTGCTTCCTCCATTGTAGTAGCATCACCCTCCTGTGCCGACAAAACCAAGAGCAAAATATTAATTCTTTCGCTCTCTATTGCAAATCACAACGAATTTCATACTTCTTCTGAATAACAATTTTCTTGGGATAATTTAGCATTAAATGACTTGTCTTCCGAGAAACATATTTACCTTATGAGAATATTTTCACAGGCAGACAGACCATGAAAGATGTGCTTGAAGTTTTAACACAGAAAGTTGGTAGGTGTTCAATCCATCACATACCCAAAAAAAAAAGCTATGGATAGAATTGCGAATAACAACAATGGATAATGAAAAGAGAACCCAATAACTTCAGACACCATATAAGTATTTAGTGAAATAAGCTCCATGACAAGCTGAAAAGAGGAATTACTTTTCTAAATCCATTTTCACATTAGCTATGGACTTCTCATGCTACCAAAAATGATAAGTAACAAATACCTACATTTCAGTCCTATAAGAAAAATTCTATTAATATGAAAAGGCTTTCCAATCAATCCTAACACCAAGTTAATAAAGCTATACCATATACGGTGCAAAAAAATGTAGATCAATTTCCCAAACAGTACTTTTGTTGAAATAATGTCAGAAACATCAGTTATGCCTTTGAGAAAGGTCAAAAACTTGAAATGATGAAGTCCGTAAACTATCATTCCAGAAAGTAATAACAGAGCAAACGCAGGAATATCAGACATAAAAAGAGCGAACGCAAGAATAACAAACATAGCAAAAATTGGAATAACACTAACACCAACTGTGGAGCCTCCTAATAATTAAATTCTCGGAAAACTTGTGAAGTAGGGGAATTGCAAAATCCAATGAACTAGGGTAATACCAAATTACCTGGCGAATATTCTTTCAGTTCTCCACCTCCTAGTATTCCAAAATAAATGCCCATTTGACCTAAACTAAAATGCTCGTTATGTACATTTTTTTTGCTCTAGGCATTGTTGCCTCTGATGTGCATATATTAGTATCAACTGATTATAAACATTTCAATCTATTTCTTGCTGAACTAGAATTGAAATGTCTGTTTTATATTTTTCACTGTGATAGCATATAGATTCAACCTTCTCATCCTTTCCAACATCATGAAGAGCGAATTGAAGCTCATGACTAAATCCATTTTTTTTTCATTTCCATTATAAGTCTATCCAGTTCTTTATAAATTCTGTCCGCCTATCTATGGGTTTGACCATCAGATACAAACTTTTGGACCACTTGATCAATCTCGATCTAACTAAATGCTGCAAACTTCACTACATTTCTTTCCTTCATTAGAGATCATATGGATGCAACGTAGTTCCTACAGCCCCGCGATTACCATATTATACGAAGCCCATTTCGAGTATGCTAAAAGCATTGCATTCCATGTGAAAATATCCCTTTGGGGCATTTTATCAAACAGTTTCCGAGAATCAAATACATCCCCAGACTTTGCATAGAGGTGTAAGAGACGGTTGTAAGGAAATGTGCGTAGTTGGGTTCAAATGAGTGATGGTCCATGTGATGAGACTGTAATTTCTTAGCTTGAGTTACTCGTTTGAGCAAACGCATTCGAGCAAGAGACGAGTGTAAGTAGCTTTGACTCAGGCGAAGCCACCACGAAGTGGAGAGTAAGTCCACAGCTTGGCTGAGCTTCAGCTTTGATACTGATGTCATAGTTTTTTTAGTTATTTTCATCTCGAGGCATCTCCAATGAAGGTCTAATAGTAGGGGAACTTTATAACCAAGAAGATGTTTAATTAGGTTTTATGAACTCTTGGTGTTTTAACAAAATGAGGCCGTAAAAGAAAGATAAAAAAATCGAAAAGATCTCTCAAATATATTTTAGTTTAAAAGTTCCCTCTCTTTCTGGGAATCTCTATTGATTTTGGAGTTGTGCAGTTAGTTGGTTGATGGGCCCCACATCCTTGCCACCACCAAATTATAAACTAGATTTAAATCTCATTATAATTACAAAAACATCTCCTTGCTGATAAAGCTCCCCAAATCATTATGCGATCAGTCTCAATGAAAATAGGACACGTTAGCTGACAATTGTCAGACAAGGTATTAATGATCCTATCTATAACTGAAGATGTCGGTCAAAGTGGGGAAAGTTATAGTTTGCCAGCTTACTCTAGCGACATCGATGATACTGCACCAAACTGTACTAAACTGCACATATGATAATATCCCGGAAGATGCTGTAGCAGCAGACAACACCGAAGACGGTATTATCAAAAGTGTGTCTGAGGACTCAGATGGCGACAGTAGTAGCGGAACTGAGAAAAGCCTACAATAGTCCTACTTGGATGATCCTCATTATAGAACTATTGTAGAATGTGGCGGTGACCAAAGCAAGTCTGAGCGAGCACAATCCTCTGATGATTACTTTTCAGGCAAAACCAATGAAAGTGGCAGCGGAACCGAAGAAAGTTTACAACCACCTCATTTCACCGATTCTAGTACAATTATTGCTGGATGTGGCAGTGACCAAAGCAAATTTGAGCGAGCACAATCCTCTGATGATAACTTTCCAGGCAATACCGATGAAAGTGGTAGTATGACCGAGGGAAATTTGCAGCCAACCCACTTTACCGATTATAGTACAGTTGAAGCTGAATGTTGCAGTGACCGAAGCGACTTTGAATTAACAAATTATGATGATACTTTTGCTGATATAACAGGCAAAACAGACGAAAGTAGTAGTGATATTGAGAAAGATACTGAACCAACCAACTCAAGCAATACCTATTGCCGCATAGTTGTCACAAAATCTGGCAGAACCTGTACAAACTCTGAACCAGGTCAATTGGATGATAAATGACATAATTGGAGATTTCTACAATGGTAATGAAAGAAGATACATGCTTTTCATATGGACGCTTATATCCCTCATTCATGAAGTGGACATAGCAGCAGAGCTATTTGTTCTTCATACAACTTCTTTTATTTTAAGCATATGTGCGTTACTACTATTGTCGTTTTATGGTTATTTTTACCATAAAACATTCTGGTATGTAGTGAAACTTTCAATCATTCATGCTGCTTGTAGGTTGCCTTGTAATAGTAAATCATGGCAATATAATTTTTGAGGCAATTGGAGTTTTGCTCTCTGTTGTAATGATGGTTTTGGGACGATGTTAGTTGTATTTGCTATAATCTGTGTGTCATGCAACTACTATTTTAATTTAGGTATATCTGTGATTTCAATTTTTTTATTTTCCTATTAATATAATTTTTTTGAGTAGGTGTGCTAGAAATTTGTCATGCTGATGTGATATTTTTGAGAAGACACGCTAATATATTTTAGTGAACTTATCCATCTGTCTATAATTTCTAACTGTGAAAAAGGTGAGCGATAACCCCTATTTGTTCTCCAAGGCAATGTTAGAGAAGTGCACTGGAAAAGGGCAATCGGGGATAGTTGCTTTATGAAGGAATCCTTCTGGAAAGAGATGAGGAAAAATCTAATTTTAGTCATAAGATAAAGGGGGAATGTGCACAAAAAAAAAAAAAAAACTGGGAGTAGAAATCCTCTGATTCACTTAACGTAGGTCTTAATTTGATAAACTGGCTCCGGTTCAATATCATTCCTAGTAAACTAAGTTCAGGTGGGTAAATTTGATAAACCAGTAAACTATCATTTAATATCATTCCTAGTGACATAATTTTGACATTGGAAGAGTCCAAAGTCTCCTTATCACCCCAAACTAGATTAGCCTCAAATTTGCAGAATAAGCACCAATCCTTACTCAGATTTCATTAGGTAGCTCAGAGATCAAACAAGAGAAGATAAGTGTTTAATATGATGATATCTATTGAAGATTCCTTAATCAAATTAAAAGCAAAACACCATCAGTAAGAACTAATATGATGGTGGTAAAGTAAATCCAAGAAGATTAAAGACAAAGGGTTATTTACAATGCAAAATTCACTTAAATCACTGCTGATAAAAAATTAGAAATACAAAGATCCCCATTTGATCATAATATTTATAGTTTTATACACCAAAACACTCTTAGAAAAGTAACCAATTTCATAAAAACCAACCAATTTTAGGAACCACCATCAAAACCAACCAATTTCCTAAAATTCTAAAATCAAACACACAGAACATTAAAAACAACGAACTAATTGTAACCACTAACAAGTAGTCAAGAACCACAAAGAGAAAAAACTACGCTTGTATAGTTGTATGTTAGAGAGAGAGAGAGAGTACGTGGAGTCAAAGATGAATTGACTGCGGATTGACTGCAATTTTGTTAACTCATTGTTGGCTACTTGTTGCTAATGGAGAGAAAGATGAGGAAGTTTGATGAAGAGACACAAAGGAGATGTGGAGGGATTGACTGCTTGTTGCTTGTATAGTTGCTCCTGGAGAAAGAGAGGAGTCGCAGAGGGAGGCGAGAGTGAGAGAGGAGATGTGGAGGGAGATTGACACCAAACCATCTCTTTCACTTTCATCTTAACTCCTAACCCTAAAGGTCTAAACCGGTTCGGGTCTGGTCGGGTCTTTCAAGGTCTAAACCAAACCCAAACCGATGAGATTCGGGTTATTGAAATTATAATTGAAACCGAACCGGTTATTCCTCAAAATCGGACCGAATCAACCGGGCCGGGTCGGTCCGGATCGGGTTCACCGGTTTTGTGTACAACCCTAATAGTTAGTAGTATAATCATGTTAGGAGTCTTAGTTTTCAATTGTTTAATGGAGTCTTAGATTAGAGTTCTATTTGATTTAGGATAATGGAGTCTTAGAGTTCTATTTGAATTAGGAAAGCCTTTGGTTTTCTATATATAAGTGAAGGTACGTAACAATAGAATTATTGATCAATAATATTAAGTTTTAAGTGGTTTATCTCTAAATCAAAGGATTATCGGTGGTCGATCCCAACTCAAATTCAAAGGATTATCGGTGGTCGATCCCAACTCAAAGGATCAAGTTCAGTTTAGTAACCTATCAGAATTGTTTCTAAACACTGTATCTGAAGTCACCATTGTTGCACTCTTGGAAAACAGTTGAGTTGGCGATTGTGTTAATATCTCTTTAGTTGTTTATTAATTATTGTTGGTCTTGGTTAACTAATGCATTGAATTAAATGTTGATAATCTGTGGAGATCAATAGAGCAATATGCCAATACAGAAAAACTGCAGTTTCTCAAGAAAAGTCCCATATAAAAATGTTCGATATAGTGTGAAAAAATTATCTCCGAGGGCCATGTAAACCCTGAAGAAATTGATGTCTCATCGGCAGCTTCTTATAAAAAGTCTGATATAGTATGTTGTTATGAAATGCCATATTAGAATCAGCAATAAAAATACACAAACTGGGGTATTTAACTATTTATAGGTGCTTAAAAAAAACAAACTATTTATAGGTCGGTTTTCGGTTTCAACTTGCCACGGCATTTGGATACTCCAATTTTAGTCGTATGGTAAGGGACTAAGGGGTTATTTTGCAAATGAAAAGGAAAGTATAAAAAGTAATGTTTTTGATCACGACATGCAGATATTGTCTACTCTTAAGAGAAGGCAAAGTTGCAGATCTTTGTGCTAGTCTTGGGAGCTCTAACACTTAAAATACCACCGTGCGGACAAACCTATAAAATCCAGTAGTCATGAATTCAGATTTCTCTCAAGCTTCTTCCATATCTTAAAAGAAACTAGAGAAGGGATGGAATATGATGTATCACAGTTTTCACGGCTGCGTACATATACTTAGAAGCCACTCTCTCCACATTTATTATCTTTTTGTTAGGAGTTGGGTCCAAGACCAAGCTAGGAACCTTGGGGTGCCCTATACGGACTCCTAACATTCCCATAGACCCGATAGGGTTATGGGGAGAATTTGAGTAGATTAGGTAACTTATGTTGTAGGTTATCTATATATATATTAAAATAAATAATCACTTGGGATTAACCGATTTCGATTACGATTAATTTAGGTCAAAATCAATAGGTCCGAATTCCTTTGAATTAATATTCTAACCTTAACCTAGTTCAAATTGATTCGATTAACTAGTATTAACAAGCAATTGGAAATTAAACACAAGACCAAAGAATTTTAACCCTGTGAGAAACCTTTCTCAGGAGAAAAACCCACAGGCCACTGTCGAATTACCCGATAGCTAAACAGATCACTATTGAAAATGAATTGCAAGAGTTCAATTACTTACAGACTCGATAAACACATCCCGTGGTTACCTCTCATCTAATCAAGATCCTTGCAAACGATTCCTCGTTCTCGCAATGCCTTACCTCGGATAACGCGCCAAAGCTTCAAAGCGTGAATCGCTCAAACTTTACAAATTAATGATTAGGTTTTTTAAATTTCTTCGATTGATTCAATAGGAGTTTTACTTCGCATTGAATCACTTGTTAAAATCTCTTATCTCTCTAAATTTCAAGCTCTGAAAGAATAGGTTTTGAAAAAGGTAAGTTATGAAAAAAGAAAGGATGCCTTTTATAAGAAAACTTAAAACCCGGCCTTTGTTCCAATAGAAACAAAATCTATTCGAATTTAGCAATTTTTATTCGAATACATAAAAAATGTATTCGAATAAATAAAGTCCTGAGTCAATTTGCTCGAATAGAGAAAAAGTCTATTCGAACAGAGAAAAAGTCTATTCGAATAAACAAGTTTTATTCGAACAGAGAAAAAATCTATTTGAACAAAACAAGTTTTATTCGAACAGAGAAAAATCCTATTCGAACAACTAAGTTCCCAGAAAAGATATTCGGACAAAGAAATAGTCTATTCAAATACATATTGGTCTGAGGAAAAATATTTGAATAAAACTAAATTTTATTCGAACAAAGTCTTATTCGAACATAGCAAAAGCCTGTTCGAATAGAGACCTGTTTTTCTCAAATAAGACAATTTTTTTTTTTTATATTCTCTAAAATACTACGGGCTTGACGTTTATTGCAAAGAGGTACAAACCTACGCACCTGTTCAGTGCCAATGCAGTTGTAGCCCCTCCATGTACAATCTCTGACGTCGAGTAACCACGAGATAGTGCTGACATTTAAACTAGACACGGAATAAAACAAACTCTAAATATGAATATTTCAATCTCCCCCTTTGGTTCATTTTGTGTCAAAACTAGAACTATAAGAAATAAAAATACAACTTGATGGACTGACTCAATCACTGAACATCTAAACTCAAAGCTCCATTTTCATCTTATATAGCATATACTCTTGAATCCCTGCACACTAAACAAAATACATCACGTAACCGTTCATTTTAAATAAGGGATTCAGAAAAAAGAACATAACTTACATGACTTACCTGTCAGGATCATCTCTCACCCTTTTTGGCATAAATGAACAAAGGGTAAATAATAAATAAAAGGAGATATAAATCAATAAAACAAAATGTAGTTAGGAAAAATACTAAAACCCCAATACCCTAAAATAATATGCATCTCCCCCTCAAAATAATGGTAACCCCCGTAAAATGAGATAAAATGAAAACACACATGGGGAGTGTCTATAAAATAAGTACGAAAAAGAAGACAACACTCCCCCTAAACACAAGGCATGATAGAAAGACAATGAATCTAAAATATTATATAAAGACCAAGACATTGCCAATGTGTTATAAAACAATTACTAAATAAATTACTTGGTGTGTGTGTGTGCATAGTCAAAGAGATTCCCAAATTTTAACATATTACTCAGCCGCAGTTAGAATACTATATTGGAGAGTTGTTTTAACTTAGGCCTCATTAGGGTGGCCGCTCAAAAATCGCTGAGAATTGACTAGCAAACACTCGGTGTGAAATAAGAATATGAGTATACGAATAGAAAAATTCCAATTTTATCAAATAAACGGCACACTATAAATTGAAAGATCTCACGGATAGAAAATCAATTGTCATAGATGGTGTTAAGTTAACTAACATAGAATCCTTATCTCTCATCTCCACTAAACTGACTATGCTAAACTCAAGATCAAACAGATCTTAAAAATGTTATAATGTAGGCAAGGAAAGGGACATGATGGAGTAGGTGTTTTACTGGCATTCTGAGATTACAGTTTACACTTAACTCCCCATCTTTCCTCAAATGGAGTTCACCTTCTGTCAATCTTTTTTCTTATTAAGTACACATTGAATATAAAACTTCTTCTCTTTTTTATTTTTTTTTTCATTTTTTTTCCTTCATATTTTAACAAGACTTTGATTGATATACTAGCAAATACATTGGGGATACTTACTCTATTCTCATATTCACCATTACCCCAAAAATTACTTACCCCCATTTTTTTTCTTCCCCCCTTTTTTTACTGGAAAGTCTCAAAAAAATGGGTAAACTAGTAAAAGATTTGGGTTGAAAAATGAATGACATATTTTAAGGCACAAGGGGCTGCAAGTGAATAAAATTTTGGGTAAGCATAGACGAAGGCCAAAAATATGTAACAATAAAACACCTATTATCATATCTTCGGTCTCACATAGTATCTTTTCGTCTCGAACTGCAAGCGAATAAAATTTTGGGTAAGCATAGACGAAGGCTAAAAAGATGTAACAATAAAATGCCTATTATCATATCTTCGGTCTCACATAGTATCTTTTCGTCTCGAATCAAGTATAGGGACTGTTCTATTTGACTAACTTAAATTTGAAGTTACCATCGACAATTGAATATACAAAAATGAGATCGAAAAAGAAAATACTGAATCTGGAATGAATTTATACAATAACACTCAAAGCTTGTAAAAAGGCTAGATCCTCACATAACATTAGGTACAAAGTTTTTATAGTTATCCTCACGTGGTTCTAGTCATGATGAGCTTTTAGTTTAAACATGAGAATCAATGACTATTATGAAAGGTGATTTTACCAAATAATTATCCCATGAATAAATATAACATAAAAGCACAGTCCAAGTCTAGCAAGAATATTCTACAAACAAAAACTCCTAAAGTGCAAAGTACAAATAAAATAAAAATAGTACCCTAAGGTAAAACAAATAAAAGCAAAAACCAAAAACAAACTGAGACATGGTAAGAAGCGTACCTAATCAATGGAGCATACTGATAACCCATCTCAGTGAATATTTATTACCTTATTTGAGTAACATTGCACCTTATCAGTGGTGCCAAATCAGTCTTTCATACCCAAATGCTTCAAAGAATCCTTCGAGCTGAGGTTTCTTGTGTAAACCATCTAGACACATTCTCATTTTTCACATAGTAAAAATCACATTAAGCTTATATCTTTGTCCATTGAAAAGGCGATCATATGGTTGATGGGGTCTAACAAATCTATAATAAGATGCAATTTGACCTTTTCGACCACATAATCCACAATAATAAATATGACAGTACGAGAACCTTTTAGCTTGATGACAAGTGGAGGATATTATATTATGTTTGGGCAAAGGTGTAGTAACAATTGATTTGACAAATTTATTGACTTGAGGAATTTTGGCATTAGAGAGATGTTCCTCATATCCTAGACTCTTTTTGTCAGTATCTGTCTTTCCCATACATAACATCTTATCAATATTCTTAGCCCTATGACATAATTTTTCAAGTTTCTGTTGAGATAAAACTACATCAAGTTTGGCCGAATGAAGTTCATCCAAAGTTGATTTCATTTTCTCCTTCGCATCATAAACTTCTTTATCTAAAATTACAACCTTGTCATAGAGACATTTTTTCTCATCTTCAAGCATTTTTCTCTCTTGACTTGTATTTTTAGTTTTTTCTTAAAGTTCACACGTGAGTGTATTATCTTGGTCTTTCAAGGCTTTGTTAAGTTTACCAAGTTTAATATACTTCACAAAAGTCTGAGTATACAAGACTTCAAGATTTAGGTCCTCAAGCTCATTTTGTTCATGATCACTCTAATTTTTACTAGAATTTTTAAGTTTAAAAACGTCAGAGTTATCATTATCATAATTTAGAAAAGAAGGATATGCATAATAACGTCTGTTATCAACTATTTGGGAATTACTCTCATTGCTATCATTTTCATCATCACTATCATCCCAAGTAATACTGATTTTATAGCTTTGTGATTAGTTCCATATTTCTTATTAGGACAACTATGAGCATAATGGCCAAACTTGTGACACTTATAACATTTAACTTGATTTAGGTCAGTTTTAAGGTTGGTCTGCCAGTTATTCAATTTAAGTTAATCATGAGTTCGTGACTTGTAATATACTAATTACCTTTGTTTTTAAAATTGACGTTGTTTCACAAAGTTTTTAAGCTAGTTGTTTATAGAGGCAATCTGTGAATCCATATCGGACCTATCATTATTATCTGAATCACATGAGATGTCAGCTTCTTAGGCACCATTAGAAGAAGAAGAGTAAGATGAAGATTTAAAGTAACATTCTTGTTCTTCTTATGGTTTTCTATCTTCATCTCGAGTTCAAAAATTCACAACTTTCTAGCTAATGTATTGGGTTTCATTTTCTTAAGATCCTGAGTTTCCTCGATAATGTTACGTATGCATCTAAAGCTCTTAGGAAGAGATCTTAGAACTTTGTGAATAATTTGGACATCGAAATAAGCTGCTCCAAATGCGATACTAGTGTTTAAAATATCACTTAGTCTCGCATAGAATTCATCAAACGGTTCATTTTCACTCATTCGAATATTCTTAAATTGCGAAGTAAGCATTTGTAGCTTACTTTCTTTAACTATATCATCGCCTTCATGAGTTTGAACTAGAATGTCCCAAACTTCTTTTGAAGTGGTACAAGCAGAAATATGTCGAAACTCACTTTGACTTTTAACCATTAAAATAACATTGCGGCCTTTAGAGTTATAACTGGTAGTATCATTTTCTTTCTTTGACCATTGATTCCTAGGCTTAAGGACCTCTTCAAATTCATCATCCACTCCTTTTATCATTGTAGGGTAAATCCATCCATCCTCGATTATAATCCAGGCATCTTCATCGCGTGATTGTAAGAATGCAACCATTCAGACCTTCCAATAAGGATAGTCTTTGCAATCGAAGAAGGGCAGACAATTTATAGGACCTCTAAATCTTTTGGAATCCATTATTCTTAAGCAATCAAGAAAAGATCCACACTTAGGTTGTTAATCCGCGAAGCGTGACCGCTTTGATGCCAATTGAAATAAATAATCACTTGAGATTAACCGATTTTGATTAATTTGGGTTAAAATCAATATGCCCAAATTTCTTTGAATTAATACTATAATCTTAACCTAGTTCAAATTAATTCGATTAACTAGTATTAACAAGCAATTGGAAATTAAACACAAGATCAAAGAATTTTAACCCTGTGAGAAACTTTTCTCAGGAGAAAAACCTACAGGTCGCTGTCGAATCACCCGACAACTAAACAATCCACTATTAAAAACAAATTACAAGAGTTTAATTACTTACAGACTCGATAAACACATCCCGTGGTTACCTCTCTTCTAATCAAGCTCCTTACAATCGATTCCTTATTCTCGCAACTCCACGCCTCGGATAACTTACCAAAGCATTAAAGTTTGAATCGCTCAAACTTTACAAATCAATGTTTAGATTTTCTAAATTTCTCTGATTAATTCAATAAAAATTTTACTTCGCATTGAATCGCTCGTTAAAATCTCCCCTCTCTCTAAATATCAAGCTTTGAAAGAATAGGTTTTGGAAGAGGTAAGTTATGAAAAATGAAAGGATGTCTTTTATAAGAAAACAAAAAACTCGACCTTTGTTCGAATAGAAACAAAATCTATTCGAATATAACAATTTTTATTCGAATACATCAAAAATGTATTCGAATAAATAATGTCCTGAGTCAATTTGTTCGAATAGAAAAAGAGTCTATTCGAACAAAACAAGTTTTATTCGAATAGAGAAAAAATCTATTCAAACAAAATAAGTTTTATTCGAACAGAGAAAAATCCTATTCGAACAACTAAGTTCCGAGAAAAGATATTCGAATAAAGAAATAGTCTATTCGAATACATATTGGTCTGAGGGAAAATATTCATTTAGAACTTAATTTTATTTGAACAAAGTCTTATTCAAACAGAGCAAAAACCTGTTCGAATGGAGATCCGTTTTTCTCAAATAAGACAAAATACTTTTTTTCTTCATATTTTCTAAAATACTACGGGCTTGACATTTAGAGCAAAGAGGTACAAACCTATGTACATGTTCAATGCCAGTCTAGCTGTAGTCCTTCCATGTGCAATCTCTGACCTTGAGTAGCCATAAGATAGTGCTAATATTTAAACTAAACATGGAATAAAACAAACTCCAAATATGGATGTTTCATATATCTCTGTATTATGTACAGAGAACAAGATGATGAATCAATAAGAAATCTTTCTTTCTCTCTCACCTTTTGTTCATAGAATATATTACTGTTATATTTCTCTAGATTGATTATCTCTCAACACGTTATCAGTACGCAAGCTCTAGTAACGAGGAAAGTAGAAACTTACCTTATAATAAGAGTTTTCAGGGAAACCAAGTGATCAGGAGATGAGGTATTTTACAATTTTTTAAATACATATTCAATATCTTTCAGATCTATACTATATGACAGATTATCATGGTTCAAAAATATATTTTCCCTATTTTTTTTGGATTAAATATTAGGGTTTTTGGTGATTTTTACCATTGATAAAGAGCTGTATTTAAACTTTTATATTTTTCTATGTGGACTTTGGATAGGGGTAGGACCACTTCTGTTAGATAGCCTACTTCGAACGCTTTCCAACAGTATATGGTACATCTCTGGGAGATATCCTAATCGTCAGGAATAACATGTTGAAACTAGGTAGTTTCACGGCCAAAAATGGTATTTTTTGGTCGATAACGTCAGCTAGATATTAAAATATTTTTTTTATAATTATCTGATTTGACATCATCATTATCCACTGTGACATCAGTAGTGAAATGTTGATGTGGCATGGCACGTGCGTGGCAAGTGTTGCATGCCTGACACGTTCGAGGTACGTATGACATGCCTGACACGTGGCAGTCGCCGGAGACCGGCTGCTAGAATTTTTATCGGAATATTCCCTGAACGGTCACCAAAAAATTCCATGGCGGTCACTGGAGCAGTGATGTGGCAGAGATGTGCGTGACACGTGTACAGTCTGTGTGTATGATACGTGTATGTGGCACGTATGGTACATGTACATTCCGTGCGCATGGCACGTGTAATCTATACGTACGTGGCACATGGCAGATTGGGTCAAACTGGTTCAGACCTATCAACCCGGTCTGGGCCTTGACCTAGACTGAGGCAGACCGGTCCAGACACTAAAACGGCTATAACTTGCCCAATTTTTGGTCAAATTGAGCCCAATTTTTTAAAAAAATTCCTATTGACTGGACCTACCCCGTGGGGAACCCATTTTGAATATTTTTTATAAAAATATTTTTAATTTTTTTTTGGGAATAAGTGCCTCGTATGAGAATAATGGCTCACTTATGTGTGATATAAGTAAATTGTGTAATACCTATTTAAGTATTTTACGATAGGTAATAGTATATTACTGGCATGCCTCTAGGATACTAATTATCATGATCAGGGATCACAGTTAATACAAAACCAAGACTAATTTAGAATACCACTAGGAGTCATATCTAAATCACAATTAATTGTCAAGGATAAATAATTAGAGCCCAATTGGGAATTGACTTAGTCTTATTTCTAAAAACTTGGTGTCTGAGGAGCTAATTTTTTTGTATCTAGATGCAATTAGATGTTAAGAGATAACATTTAGAGGTATATAAGCATTAATAGCAACCTATAGTTCCATAGAATGTTAGCTTAAAAACGGGCATAATCAACTTATCTTTTGAACCTAACAGATATTGGGATGAAACCACTTGTCAGCTAAACATCTAATACCCCCCATATTCTTAGTAAATGGTTCATTTAGCTAGAATATACCTATCTTTATAGAACTTAAGGGCTTAGAACACCCTAGATCTCAGAATAAGGAAAGTACACATCTAGTGGTTTTGAATAGCAATCTTGGCTAAGATTCAATTAAAACGCATACATAAGATTAAAATCATCATTTTTACAAGGTAAAATTTAG
This sequence comes from Kingdonia uniflora, assembly GCA_014058105.1. Classification (NCBI taxonomy): domain Eukaryota; kingdom Viridiplantae; phylum Streptophyta; class Magnoliopsida; order Ranunculales; family Circaeasteraceae; genus Kingdonia; species Kingdonia uniflora. The sequence continues at coordinate 961,501 of JACGCM010001722.1, forward strand.
GATTTAATTATTATAAAAGAATTTTATGATTTTTAGAATATGAACAGGGTTTACCTATTATATGATTAAAAATCATTTTTTATCTTTATTCTAAGTACTATGATCTGCCTTTAACGCAATTGATATGTTTATCAAGAATTATCTCTAATTACAATATATATCTTGCATTACAGATGTTTGTAAAACTCAAAAATGTTGAATTTCCACCATTGCTGCTAACTGGAGCCAATTACCTCACTTGGTGCATTTACGCTGACTTATTCTTGAAGTCACTTGGTCTACTGAAGACCATCCTCATTGGCAATAAGAATAATCCCATGGACAAAGAAAGGGCTTTGTTTATCCTCTTTCATCATATTCAGGATGACCTGAAGACTGAATATCTCAACAAGGTTGAGGCAGCTGACTTATGGGCAAACTTGAAGAGGCGTCATGGTCAATAAATGACCATTATGCTCCCAAATGCGATGCACTAATAAAATGCCCTTAGGTTCCAAGATTTTAGGATGGTCGCTAATTATAACTCAGTAGTCAGTTCTGCACTTGAGCTGTGTGAGAGGAAAGTTACTGATGCTGAAATGATAGAGAAGACTCTACTAACCTTCTATGCTAGTAATATTGCGATTCAGAGGTAATATCGGCGAGAGAACAAGAAGACTCATGAAGTCTTGATTCTGGCACTATTCCTCTCTAAGTAGAACGATGAACTTTTGATAAAGAATCATGCTATGCGGTCTTCTGGGAGTGTGCCATTACCTGCATCGAATAATGTGTAGTTTTAGGGAAAGAAGCCTGCACGTCAGGGTCGAAGATATGGAAGGGGCAGGGGAGGATATCAGGGATACTGGAATGGTGGGAACCAAAAACCCTTTGACCCTAGGAGAGGTAAATAATTTAAGAAATCGTAGAAAATAGGCAATGTGAAGAAGGAAAAGAAGACTAATCAGGGATCTACTTGCTTTAACTACGGTGAGACAGAACACTGGGCACGGGAATGCCATGCACTACAGATGGCTACAAGTGACAGAGTGCAAACCTACCAGGCAGTTATTGATACTAACTCCGCCCCTCCGGTGATCTAGGAGGATCTGGTATGTTTTTGAAGAATTATCAATGTCGTTTGAACGAGTTGGAGTGTCGTTCGAATGAGTTGATATGTTCGCTGGAATTTGGCCCAATGACATATTTTCGTTCGAACGAGCTTAGGTTCGTTCAAACGAGTTGTCGAACAACTATCCTAATTCCAGTTCAAGTTTAAGAGTTTTAAATACCTTTTAGAGTTGGATTAGAATTTGTTTTCGAGTTGGATTGTAACTAGGACTTGTAACCTCTATAAAAGGGCAAGCCTAGGCTAGAGTTAATTATCTAGAGTTTAGATCATTGTTCTATGTTAGATCTGAAAGAGTTCTGAGGGAACCTAGGGTTTGAGAGTTTTTCTTCCTGTAATTAGTTTGTTCTTGAGTAATTGAATTCTCTATTTTTCCAAACCGATTGGTATTCTTTAGATTCTCTACTAACACAGGCTTCTTAATCGTATTGTGGATTAAGTGGTATCAGTTTTCCAGTTTTAATTCTCGGGGCTTTAATTGTGGTGTATGGTCTCTACACGTGACTGTCTCAAGCAAACGAAGGAGAAGCTCGTGAGTCTGTTGAAGATCCATCGCAAACCTAATTCGAAGAAGAAGGACAATTTAGAGATGGGTGATCCCAACGAGAGAATCACAGTTTTGGAAACGACAGTTTCCACCCTAACTTCTATTATAGGGGAGTTAGTAGAATAATTACGTCTCATAAGCCTCCCATTGGATTCCATTTTGGCAATTCGGTGAAGCCGTTCAAAAAAGAAAGGGGTTATGCAGGTGGATGATGACGAGGACGTTCTGGTATTCGATGATTCTAGTAATCCTGAGTTTGTTAAGGAGCACCCAGGTTCTAGTAAGTTAACGAATCCTATGCGTAATCATCGTATGGGCTTTAAGATTGAGATTTCGGTTTTCGATGGTTTCGTCAATCCCGAGAAATTAGATAATTGGTTAGATAGGTTGGAGACCTATTTTTCAATTGATAAATTTTCAAACGCCCAGAAGGTTTGTTTCTTTTCTTTGAAATTCACAAGTCATTCACTAACGTGGTAGAAATTCTATCTGAAACGACATGATATCGGAAGTCTGAGTTAGAAAGAATTCAAGGTTTTGGTGAGGAAGCAATTCTATTCGATTGGGTATGAATAGGAGCAGTGGTATAAATGGCATAATTTACGCCAAAAGTTAGGGCAATCCGTACAACAATTCACTACGGAATTTCATAACCAAGCATTAGCTTTGGATGTTGACGTGGATGAGTGGGACGTGTTCATAAAGTATACAAAGGGTTTATCAGAGTCCATTAGATGGGAATTAAAGCTCTTCAAGGTGGAAAATATCAAGAACGCTACCGTTAAAGCAATTGCCATTGAATGCAAGTACTTGAAGAGTGACAAGAAAGGCGACAAAAGCAAGTCGGGGTACAAGGCTAATTGGAAGTTTGATCAAAATGGGGAGTCCAAAGGAGAGGTGCATTCATTCAAAGGGACTATCTGTAGTCATTGCAAGGCTAATGGGCACAATTCCGATAACATGTTGGAAACTTCACCCAGAGCTTCGGCCGAAGGAGAAGGGGAAGAAAGAGAAATGTGCGCTAGCCGCAACGATTGTGGATCTTCTAAATTTAGATAAGCCAAATCCTAAGCTTACTCTAATGTTCAAGCAACCTCTAGTTATCGACGAGGCGAGTCGGGAAGAGCTTTTCTTTGCCAGCATTCAAGTGAAGCAGAGCTTAGTCGAGGACATTATTGATCCGGGTAGTCAGAAGAATTTAATTTTGGAGATGGTGGTGAAGAAGATGGGTTTGGCTACTGTGGCTCTTCCTAAGCCGTATGGTTTGGGTTGGATTTAGAAAGACGCAGAGTTGAAGATCACTAAGCAGTGTACGTTCAAGTTTGCGATTACTAAAAAGTTTATTGACGAAGTGACATGTGAGGTGGTTCCGTTAGATGTATGTTAAGTCATCTTGGGTAGCCCTTATCTTTGGGACCGAGATGTAATCCTTTACCGCCGTGCTTGCAAGTATCGTTTGGTGAAGGATGGGACTAAGTTTCATATTAATGCGTGCAAGGAACATATCACTACCAGTAATTTGGTAACGACGACTCAGGCGAAGAGGTTGGTTAATACGAGCGGCAAATTTATTTTATTGTTGGTGCGACCGGTTCACGAGGGTCCGTCAGCTACAGTATTATCTACTTTGGCAATGTCTCTTTAGCAACAAACCGATATGGGGGAGTTGTAAGAGGAGTATGGAGATTTGTTTTTGGGCATAGAAGGGATGCCGTGCAAGAGGGATGTGGAGCATGATATCACCTTGGTGAATGGTAAGCCACTACCCAGTATTGGGTTATATCGGACTTCTGTTACTGAGTTTGATGAGATCAAGAAACCGGTACTCGAACTCTTGGAGCAAGGAGTTATTAATCCGAATTGCTCGCCTCGCCGGTGTTACTGGTGCCTAAGAAGGATGTGTCTTGGAGGATTTGTGTAGATTATCGGGCATTGAACAAGATCACGGTGAAGAATCGTTATCCGTTTCTGCGGATTGACAAGCTTTTTGATGAGTTGCAGACGGCTCAGTTTTTTACCAAGTTAGATCTTAAGTTGGGTTATCATCAAGTTCAAATTTGGGAGGAAGATACTTGGAAGACAACGTTCAAAACCAAACAGGGCTTATTTGAGTGGTTAGTGATGCCTTTTAGGTTATGCAATGCTCTGGCGACATTTATGCGGTTTATGAATGAGGTACTTCATGCGTTTATTGATGATTTTGTGATTGTATATTTGGATGATATCTTAATATATAGTCGTACATGGGTAGAACATCTTGAGCATTTACACAAAGTGCTGGGCGTGTTGCTATCACAACAACTTCTCTTAACGGGAAGAAGTGCGAGTTTGGGAAATAGGAGCTAGTCTATTTAGGTTTTATTGTTGGTGGCAGCGAGCTTAAGGTCGATCCAGAGGAGGTCTCGGTCATTACAAATTGGCCTAGACCACCCACAGTGGCGGAGGTGAGGAGTTCTATGGGTTCTTGTCAGTACTTACAGAAATTTATTCGGTATTTTTTGCAAATAGCCGCACTGTTGCATTCTTTGACGAAGACCGGGGTACAGTTTGTGCAGGAAGATCACCATGAGAAGACCTTTCTGTTACTGAAGCAGAAGATTATGGATGCACCAGTGTTAGCATTGCCTAATTTGCGGTGGCCTTTTGAGGTCGAGACAGATGTGTCAGACTATACTTTGGGGGCAATCCTTTTACAGGATGGGAAGCCGGTTGCTTACCATTCTGAGATGTTTACAGGAGCAGTACGCAACTATCTTACCTACGATAAAGAGTTATACGTGTTATATCAATCAGTGAAGCATTGGCGGAGTTACTTATTGGGGATGGAGGTTGTGGTACATTCCGATCACAAACCGTTACAGTTCTTATCTACGCAATCCAAGCTTCAGCAAGCTTGCCATATGAATGGATGTTGTACCTTCAGTAGTTTACCTTATTGATCAAATATAAGAAAGAAGTGGACAACAAGATGGCTGATATGTTATCTCGACCCTCATTGCCAACTATTTCTGCTTTGTTGGTAGCTATGCAGATCCAGCCGATTGTTCCTTCTGAGTACGTTTCAGGGTATGACGGCGACAATGAGCTCAGTGTGATTCGCGAGAAGTTGCTCTAGGGAAAGACATGCGAGTATGTTCTGAAGGATGGTTTGATTTACAGGGGCAGTCTACTATGTATTCCTGTGGGTGGCGACCGCTTACAGTGGATTCGAGAGGCACATTGTTCCTGTGTGGTAGGTTATTTCGGGGTTGAGCATCCTCTTTTAAATTTGCAGCATTATGTCTATTGACCGAAGATGCAGGTGGATGTTGCCCGTGTGGTTCGTGGTTGCATACTATGCAACACATCGAAACCTTCCAATAGGAAGATAGGACTGTACTTACCATTGCCAGTTCCTAGTCGACCTTGGGAGAGTATTTCGATGGATTTTATGGGTGGTTTGCCCATGACCATGTGTAAGAATGACTATTTGTTTATGGTGGTGAATCGATTTAGCAAGATGATTGTTCTTATTCCATGCCAGAAGATGGTCACAGGGGAAGAAGCAGCGCGATTGCCTTTTAGAGACATCTGGAGGTATTTTTGGCTCCCTTCTTCTATTATTTATGATAATGATAGCCGCTTTTTAGGGTATTTCTGGAGATCGTTATGGGGGATGATGGACACTAAGTTGAAGAGAAGTACCACTTTTCATCCGCAGACAGACGGGCAAACAGAGGTCGTTAACTGCACTTTAGTACATTTATTACGGGGATTCCATTCTAAGCATCCTAAGACTTGGGATGAGAGTTTACCGTATCTTTAATTTGCGTTCAACTGGGTGATTCATGGTTCCACATTGAAGTCTCCTTTTGAAGTTTGTTTGGGGTACTTGCCGTAAAGCCCTTTTGATTTGGCATTTAGTCTTGGTGACAAGACAGTGTCAGGGAAGGAGGAAGAGGAGCAGGTTAAAGCTCAGTATTTCATTTAGAAGATCAGGAAGGTTCATAAGGTGGTTGAAGCTCAGTTGAAGAAGACTCAAGCGAAGTATAAGGCTCGCCACGATAAGCATCGGGTTAAGTGTACTTTTCTTGAGGGCGACCTCGTTTGGTTGCATTTGGGTAAGGATCGGCTTAAGGAGGAAGGTAAGAAGCTCAAACCTATCTGTTATGGTCCGTTTTTGATACTCAAGAAGATTGGTGACAATGCATTCCAGCTGGATTTGTCACCTTTCATGACGATGTATTCGGTGATTAATGCCGAGCATTTGAAGTTGCTTGAGCCGTCTCTTTTGGATGAAGTCTCTGCAATCGATACTCACCTACCGTCAGTTGATGATTTATGGATGGAAAGAGAAGATCCGTTGCTGGAGGATGGTATTCTAGAGCGGAAGGCTCATACTACATGATAGAACGCACTGAGTACGTCATTCTATTACTCTCTAATGGTACGATACAGTATATTTAGTTTACTTTATCAACTAGTAAATTCAATCGGATTTTACTGAGTTTAGGGAGATACATTATAATGCTTATCACGTAATAAATATCAGAAAAAATGACAGACACGATTTTATGCATTCACTCCATGTATAATGGTTAAAATACGTTATTGGAACGATTTCCAATACACTCCTCAGGGCTCGGATAGTAAGGAGAATTATCAGGATTACATCTTAACTTTCCTTCAAAGGAGAGAAGATTTAGAGAGTATACGTATAACGATTGCTTTAGAGGAAAGTCTATTATTTTATCATAGTATGACCAAAGTAAAGTGGGATTTACAGCCTTTACTCCAAACGCATCCATGGAGACATATGTAGACCTTTCCATCCACATAGTGGCCCACTTAAATATTTATGGTCATAAAAGATGCATCTAGGAGATGATCTTATGTTTGCCAACACATAAAATCTAGGAATGCAATGTTAGAACGACTTCTCACTTAGATCAATCGATCGCAGGCTCATTTCTTGGATTGACCGATCAAAGTCAATCGATGCAACTTTATGGGGACTTAGGAGTTGGATTCACAGGCTTTTGATGATTATTTTACCGCTAAATAGAATAAATGGCTGAGCATCATGAATACTCGATACCATACCCATCTCAGGATTGCAGAGAACCTAATCAAGCGATTTTGGATAATCCCTAGGCCACTATTATTATAATCACAGCTTCCGGCTAGTGTATGGGATATGCATTCTTTCTCCCACAACACTGATTAGGATTCGTCTCTTAGTAAATAATTAAATTATATTTTCCTAAAAGCGACTAATAACTGGGTCAGAGCCCGGTATTGCCCATCGATAAATATTTGGATATTCCGTACAGGTGCCAATCGTACCACAATGTATGAAGATGAGACCCTCAACGTCAGCCTAGTATTATGTGGGTTATGATTCATATTTATCACTAGATATTTTGACTCACTGGCGACGTATATACTACAGGGCAGATAATTGTTACTTTGATGAGACGATATTCCCAAACATTAAGGGGAGATATGACAGTCAATGCTGAGGATGTTTCCAAGAGGTCCTGGAAAATACCATCATTGTCTTATCTAGATCCCTATACATAAGTTAGGTGACAATAAGGTTCAACGGATTACAAACCTCCAATAGGTCACAAATGATTTGCTAGACACATTTATAGGCACTATTGAAGTACTGTAAGTGTATATACCTACAAGTAATATACCTATATAGCAAAATATTCTGGTAGAACTAGTATCACAGCAAAACGTTCCAGGGGAATTAGTACCGTAAATGAATTTAAGGCCTGCGCTTAGTGTAGAGCACTGTTGGAAGAAAGTATTATGAGCCGGGGAGCTACAAAATAATGGGCAAATATGATTATTGGTATAGTCAGTTCATCGAGGATGGAACCACCCATTGACGAGGCAATAGTAGCTACACAACCAGTTGATACATTATGAGACTAGCCCAACATGGCACATACGTATGATAATAATGAGATCTCGATCTATTAAAAGTTTGTAATAAGCACAACATAGGATCGTTCAGTAGAGCTTTGTCGACAAGGTATTCATATTCGCTGCTGTACTCGCCATCAAGGATGTAAATTCAGAGTCAAAGTGGGCATTTGGAATCTAAGCATTGCTCAACTTGCTGGCATAATGCAAAATGATACAACTGAGTCTGTCAGCTATAAATGGGAAAAGTACGAAAACATGATTAACTCGGAGAGATAATTTGGTCAAGGCAAGACTAGTTGCCTAAGAAATCATTAAGAGATCTGACATCGAGTACAGTATGACCTATTACCCAGTTATGGACACTATAATGTTTAAGTACTGATCAGTCTACCAAGTTGTCGGGGACAAGCTAGACATGCGTCTAATGTAAATATTGTGTATATATATGGGAAACTAGATATGGATATCTTCATGAAGCCACCATGGAAGGTATATGCTTCAGGAAGCAATTAAGCCTGATACATGAGGTGTGTATGTAATAAAACTAGAAAAATTATTATTGACTTGAAGCAATTGGGGCCCATGAGACATAATAAGTCGACTGAGTATTTGAAGATTGGGGACTTTGCAAATATCCTTATCTGTCCATGCATTCTTATTAGAATACTGATATTAGCTTCAGTATTATCATAACAGTGTACTAAATGATTTGGAAATCATTACACCTCTGGGGGAGATCGCGAGAGCCGCCGAATACTTTGGGAAGGAATTTGAAATACAAGACCTTAGGAAATCAAGAGTGTCTCGATTTGTAGTTAGAACATCTTGATAGTGGCACTCGTACACAAAGCAATATATATCGAAAGAGTTATCTAACACTTCAATATAGATGTAGCACGCGGTGCTAAGTTATTTATTATGCGTCCAATACTTGAGTGTGGACAACGACATCTTCCACCATCCTAATGGGGAGAGAAACTCCTATGGCTATGATGCTATAGTTCGGAGGTGGTTTGTTATAGTTAGCTGGGTATACTAGACCCAATAACTCATTCGCAGTGAACTGTTTGGCTTGCCATAGTTCTGTTCCTACCCAAAGGGAATTGATTGAGATTAGGCACATTCTGAGGTACCTGATCGGTATGAAAGACTGGGGTTTGTTCTACTTGAAATGGCAAATGGTAAAAGTATATAGTATACCGATATAGAATACTTCTCAGACCCACATAGATGCCATTATCAAATGGATTATATGTTTATGTACGGGGATACATAAAGATTCTTGGAGATCGATGAAGTAGATGGCGGTAGTTACACCTCGAACCATGAAGATTCTTGCACTTCATGAAGCAGGCAGAGAATGATTGTTGCACTCCAAGTTGAATCTCATCAACCAAAGTTGTGGCATGTTCTATCCAAGATAAAGTATCGACCATGTATGAAGACAATTCATCTTGCATCATTCAAGTCAATGGCGACAGAACGAAATACATTTCACAGAAGCCATTCCAGCCTTATGAATTATCAAAGGCGAATAAGATTGACGTTTTCGAAGATATTTCAGAAGACATCTTTGCAAATCTATGCACGAAGACTCTTGTATCACTTATGTTCAAGCAACTAGTACACGGAATCGACATGCCTAAGATTTACTTATCAATATCTCAGGGAAATACATCTCCGGAAGATCGACGTTAGGGGGAGTAGTCCTAGCCTGATGTGGACACATGCGTGCTGCACTCTTTTTCCTGATAATAATGTTTTTATCCTAGGAGGTTTTAATGGCTAAAGGTTTTGATGAGGCAACGTATATGCATCCAGAACCCATGCAGGGCATATGATTGTACTCTTTCCATGCACAACTTTTTACCCAAGGGGGTTTTGCTAGGCAAAGGTTTTAATGAGGCAAGTCGTCCTAGTATGGAATATCCCAAGGGGGAGTGTTAGGAGTTGGTTCCAAGCCCAAGCTAGGAACCCAATAGGGTTGGGGTGTCCTATGCGGTCTTCTAACATGCCCATAGGCCCGATAGGGCTATGAGGAGAGTTTGAGTAGATTATGTAACTTATGTTGTAGCTTATCAATATATATATCTCTGTATTATGTACAGAGAACAAGATGATGAATCAATAAAAAGTCTTTCTTTCTTTCTCTCCTTTTGTTCATATAATATATTACTGTTATATTACTCTAGATTGATTATCTCTCAACACTTTTCATTTTAGTAATTGATGTTATAGGTTAGTGAGGAACTCTTGGAGAAGGTCTCCTCGGTTTAAACCTAATGTTAGTATAATGAGGGTTAGAGCTTCTACTTCTATAAAAACCTCGTTAGGTTAGTTTTTTCTTTATTGGTTATTTTTGGGTAATTATGTTATTGGTTTTTAATAAGAGAGATTAGAGTTTGAATTCAATGGTGTTCTCATCATAAACGTGTGACGCCCTATCGAACGCCGCGCAAATCTACCCGAGAATTTTGAGTTCTGACCTTGGATATATGTTCTCTATGGCTTAATATTGCTACACGCCAAGTTTCATTGAAAATGGAATTGATTAAGGGGGTGAGTAGGGCCAGTACGCTTTGTCTTCAGTTTTAATTTTTCCTTTTGGAAACTAGCTATTTACTTAGTGGCTATATTAAGGAGGAACCTTGGTCCAAACCTCTGCATGACTTAAAGAGCTTTATAGCTTGGTTATCATGAACCCCGGCTCATGGGTTATCTACAAGGGATAGTCATGAGTTCTCTTTGGCCTAGGAAAGGCCAGGAGACATTGCCTCGCATTGCGGGCCACTTTTCCAAATAGGGCTTGTATATGGCACCGCTATGCCGTCGCTATTCCCCGCGAGTCAATCGAGACGCACTGCCCTATAAATGGACTATGTAACCTATCCAAGCTTGTCGCCCCTTGATATATACATCCTATATCTGGAGCCCAGCATATTGAGATACCCTGATCCGCCACAGGACATGTGCACTTTCCGTACTTCATGCCTAGTCACGAGAGATTTTACTGTAGGGATTATTGAGGGAACCTTCAATGTTGTTGCCTTTACCGAATACATATTCGACGACCCCTCACGTGTATCCAGGATTATCTGGATGTTGCTCTAGCATCCGTGGTTATATTCCACTAGCGCGTCGCGCCCATGAAGATGGCTTGTGCATATCGGCCGCACATGGATGTACGCCGCACGACCTCATATTCCGCTGTGCTCTAGGCACTGTAGAGACAAACCTGGGTTGGGTCATGACAATGATCATGGGTGAAGTCGATTGGGAAAGTGACGAGTATTATGAAGAAGAAGATTGGGGAGGAGAAAAAGACGAAGCTGGGCTTAAACGAGAGGCCAATTGACGTCTTGGTTGTTGCGACGAAAGTGATGAAGATTAGGATTCAGAGAAAGACGAATAAGAGAACGAGGAGGAGGTCGCCCTAACGAATCATAGTGTTTGTAATGATAAAAGACATTTTGAAGATGATTCGAGATTCGTTAGCGGAAAATCAGCAATTAAGCATGGAATTATTGGCCCGTTTTATTGAAAAAACCCAAACTCTAGGAATCCCTCCATTTGAAATCAAAAGTAGAGCAGCGTATGGGAAAGGGATAAATGTTGGGCTGATGGCAGACTCTAGTAGAGGTTACTTTCAACCTCGTGGACCGGTAGAGGGTGGGGAAGAGGTGTTGGCGTCAACCATCAAGTTACGACATGCTAGACCGTTCGGACCAAATTGGGTACTGTAAGGATAGAGGAGATGTACGGTTTAAAGACTTTGGAGAGTTATCACCACGAGCCATCAGTGCTATAGACCATCAGTTGGAAAATTTGACAAACGTTGAAGAAGAGTTGGCTGTAAGCAGGCAGGTTACAGTCCTGTAGTGGCAAGTTTTCCGAAAAGAGAATCTTTACCAATACTTATTCATAAGAATAATGTAATAAAGACTAGATAAACAAGACTTTACGTAATAAACTCAGTAAAAGCTGAGAAAAACCATGACCTCAAGGAGGATTTTAATGTAAAATCTAGTAAGATGCTAGTTATTACAAGTTTTTGGAGTTATTATTGGGTTAAAAGGCAAAGGATGATTGGGTTGCGTATTCTTAGATCCTGAATCATCTATTCTTTGCTTGTATTTATAGTAGATATGGCAGTTTACAAAAAAAGAAAGAAACAGTCTCATATTCCAGGGGGAGTGGGCGAACTTCACGGATCTTTAGCAACTCTTTTCTTGACCAGGTACAACTGTTACTTTTAGTAAGTTGAGGACTAAAGATATCTTATCGAATGCTATCTATCTTCGATCATGTATAACTTTCTTTAACTATGCTTTGCTGGCTTACACTTGTCAAATCTGGGGAATATGATACTATAATTACCCCATTCTTGACATAAGTACTTGTGGTTGTGTCGAGAAGAAATTGGAAGCTGAAGAGGTTACCAAATTTTATCACGAGTCATCATTGTCATTTCTGAGGTCAAAGTGAACTGTATCTGGTCGGATCATTCCCGAGGATTAATTAATGTGGTACAATGAACCTGGCAGACTAAAGTTGGGTATACATAGGCAGTTTAAGGAGGGTATGATGGTAGTGGTTTAGAAGGATGTTGCCCTAAGTCTGTTCTGACGCGTTGTTTGAGGCTAAAGACGGTGAACAACCTGAGGTAAAGCTCTGTCTCAAATTGATTTTTTGTAATCCATTAGTTGATCGTGTCACAGCGTAGGGGGTGGAGGGAGGTAGAGTAAGAAAAAGATGTATATCTATTAGAACCAATTGTGTCATCATGTAGTGTTGAAGGTAATGAAGTGCATTGGTTTGGGGGAGAAGGGATAACTGTTCATGTTGAAGATGAGGATATGAAGCTTGGATGGGCGTCCAGGGATCTTGCCGAATGTAGGAGGCTTCTTATAATTTTTTGCTGCCATTTATTTATGGAAGCATCTTTTAGAAGTTCAGTGACTTGAGATTCATTGAGCTTCTTAGGACTATTGCTCATAGTGCCAAAAATAATGCCAAATTCTGATGAAAAAAGCTTTAATGTCAGATTCTGGTGAAAAGAAAGTATAGAGTAAGTAGTCCTATAAGTTAAATGTAAAGATAGTACTGTAGTTTGATGTAATATAATTGAAGGATATAGTGATCGAATGTAATATGTAATAGTTTGTTTATCAAATATAGATATTTGCTTCGACTTTTTCCCTTTTTGTTTATGTTGTTGTCGACTATATATGTATATATGTTTTAATCATCGAAGGCAACTGTGAGTAAAGTGAGTGCTAGAATGCATAAACAACTCAAAGTATAGTTTGTCGAGTTGGTCCAGGAACAAATTTTGAGATTGATTGAGGTAACTGTTGAAAATGTATAGTTCCAAGGTGAATTAAAAGTTGGTTGGTTGACTTTGACTGTGCAGTGGTATAAATATCCCCTGTTGTTTGAAGGAGAGTCATTCTGGTTGAAGAGATGGTAAAGACGAGATCGCAGGCATGCAATGAGGTATATAGTCGTGTACAAGAGAAGTATTGGAAAATATATGGCAAGTATATCGAACTCCTATGGAATGTGGATATTCACTTGGAGGATCCTGTAGAACCTAATTATGATAAGATGGGCAAGGCAGAGGCCAAGGATGCTGAGGAGGAATTTATGTTTCATTGCCAATTGCAATATTGGACTCCTCCTGACCGTGTGGCTTTCATGTGGACTCGCGTGAAGAAGTTGGTAAAGAGATAAGATGATGCTGCAGCTAGGGGTTTGTAATGTGATGAATCTGTAAAAATTATGTAATGGTTCAATTGATGCAAATATTATAATGAAAATTGAATTTCATGTGATAATAAATTGTCAATGTTTTGGTATGATTTTTTTTGCTTCTTGTCGAATGAATTTTGAGTTGGAAAATGTTGAAATGTAAGAATGACTTAGTAACGTAATTTTGTTGATTGAAATTTGAATTGGGGAGTTTAACGAATATAGGGCCGAAATATAGGGGTTTGTAGATTAAATAGAAATGGGGGGGGGGGATGAGGCTAATGAATTATGGCATGGTATATTCCTTTGGGTGAAATTTGGAAGTATAAAGAGAATGATGTGTGGTATTTGTGCGAGAAAATAGGGTATGCACTATTGAAGACGGATGTCTCAGTGGATGCGCTTCGAGATATGGAAGGTTTAGAGGTACAATGTAGAAGTTTATTGGCGTTGAGAAGGCGAAGTGTCAAAGACTTCGAGAAGAGATATGTAAGGCATTATGTTCGAGTACTCGAACGGTTGCGAGGTGGGATGGTGAACAGTCACGTGGAATCTATAAATAGTTCTGGGGTGAGCGACTTTTCATATTTTATAAGCTTAAAAAAAAGGTTATCCAGCGGGAATTCATTGTGTTCCTTACTTGGATAGTTGCGAACAATTGGGAAGGAGGAGATTGCCGTATTGATTGAATAGGTAAAGCGGGCGAAAGAGAAGGATACAGAGGCAACAAGGTTACAAGGTTAGTAACTGTGATGATCTTACATTTGTTTATTTCTTTATGTTATTGGAAATGTGGTTTTATAGATAGACGCAGTATAACTGTAGAAGGAAGTCACTTATGGTATGGAGGATTATAGTTGGTGACAATCGGGGTTAAGGTTTGGTTGACAGAGGTGAACGGTGTTTCTCTTATGGTAATGGTGTTGTAGTAGTTAATAAAGCGGATTTGGTGTGAGAGATATGCGTAATTGGTGGTTAGAGGTGGAGAGAGAGCTGTTTGTAGCGCGGTGGGGACGCCATGATCGTAGAGGAATTGTTAGGATTTAATGTAAATTAGGCTAGATATAGCTGGAATTTTTGCCGGTAACGGCGATATTTTGTTTTGGAATGATTGTGGTTTTGGCGGGAAACCGTTCAAGTTTCTTCGAGAACTTCCGCAATTCCTGAAAGTGGGACAAGCACAGATTTAATGATTTGTCGATGTTTATTATTTGAAAAATAAAAAATCATTGTGAACTGAATATATTGTAGTAAACAATGTATATGAAGAAGTTATAAAAGTGTATCGAGAATTGCATGATTAAATTGAACTGTAACTATTATAGTAGATGGTAATTGAGAATGATGTGTTGGAGAGTAATCTCGACAACTATATAAATATGAATATATGAACATATAAACTTATATATGTATCAGATATGATAGATACTAACTGTGGTAAAAATATAGAATCTGATGTACAAGTTTTTTAAAATGGCTAAACTAATTAAAATTGATGATAAAGATATATACAAGAGTCTAGAAGATGTAGTGCCCCTGATGATTGATGTAATGACCTATGTACAATAGTTGGGAGGTAGATATAGGGTAGGGTTGAGTAGTGCATACATAGCTAGTGTGAACCAGTATAGGGAGGTACCTAATATTGTCAAACTATCGGATGAGGAGGCTACCGAAATGGATGTGGATCACGAGCCTCAAGCTAGTGATCGAGAAGGTAGCGGTGACAGGGATGAAGATGTGGACGAGGGTGAGGAAGCTTGTTATGGGGACGGTACAGAAACAAAAGAAATATTAAACTTCAAGAAGTATGGTATTCCTAGGGATATAAGGTTAGAGGAGTATCAATATGAAATGATTGACCAGGAAATATCTCTGAATGGGATTCTGGTTTATCGAGAATAAATTAAGAAAGGGTCAAAACTTCCCCTTAAAGCTGACCAGAAAAAGTTGATGAACTTTTTTGATATAACACCTGGTCAGTTCAATCCGAACGTATATGATTTGTTTAGGGTATGTTGGGCGATAAATGGTCGACTTAAGGCTAGGGGCGAGGAGTTGATAACTGTCGATGATTTGTGTGTGTACTACACGCTCAAGAAAAATTCGCATAAATTAGGCTATCGGTACTTGGTGAGGTTTTTGAAGAGGCCGATGTTTTCTGACATGGTGTCAAATGGAGGCCGATACACCGATAAACGTCTACTTTTGTCTGGGAACTATTAGCCCGACCAGAAAAGCCTTAGGGAGCCGCTAAAAAGAAAAATGTTTCATCTAGGTCTGTAGTTAGGTAACGTAAATGTGTAAGTTGGATGTTAACTCGAGATAAATCTGTGTTTGTAATACTATTGTTGTTTTTATGTTTACAACGTTTGAAGGAAGTCGGGAAGAAATCTGAAGTAGAAGAATTGTACAAGATTAGAAGATGATTTTTTGGGAGGATCAACAACCTTGTAATTGATCAAGATCGAGTGAGCACCTTGATCCAAGAGGCCGGGTTAAAGAGGTTGCGAACCAAAGGTGCTGAAGTAGTTGTTATCGACCGAAAAATGTCGGCGAAGAACAAGATGGCTGCAGAGGCTAGCTTGCCGCCGAAAAATCCTTCCTTGGCTGGGTATAATACTGATACAGAGATAGATGCCATTCTCGGTGAATCTTTAGGAAGGAACAAGAAGAAAAGGGTGGAGAGCTCTATTGTTCCCCCGCTACATTCCCATAAGAGGAGTACTCGACAGTCGACAACGGAGGAGGCCGTTGGTATTGTCAATCCAGTTGTTGTGGGGGATGGGCGTCCTTCACGTAGTGTGGGGAGTGGACTCCCAAAGAAAAGGGGTAGTGGTGAGAGGTCGAAAGGGAAATACATCGAAGAGTCTGAGGCTGAGGTTCAGAAGACCATGGAGTCATATAAGTCTGGTATGAACGCGCTGAAGATGGAGCTGGAGGATTGTTTGGTTGGTATTGAGAGTTTGGATACGTTTTTCTGGGAGGGTCAGCAAAACATGTCTAAGGTGAATAATTTTACTGCTCTGCTTCGTTTGAAAAAAATTGGTAGATCCTTTGAATACTCAATATATGATTTTGTTGCAGAGCAAGAAGTTGGTGACTGTCGCCATAGACTGCATAATTGGTAGTGGTGATCTGGCAAATCAGCCTGTGGCGTTTAAAAGTATTGAGAAAGATTTGATCAGGGAGAAGGAAGAGTTGAATGCAACGTTGAATACTTATAACCTGGAGGCAAAAAAAGTGAGGGATGTTGCTCTTCGCGAAGCGAAGAAAGTATCGGAGAAAGAAATAATGGAGGCTTTGGCTCTGTAGAAAGTAAACTTTAAAAAATATGTAATGGAGCAGGTTACCGAAGTGCGGAGGGCGATGGAGCTAGAGCAGGGCAAGTTTCTCGATGAGATGAGGGCTCAGATGAATGCAAATAATTAGAAAAATACAAGGAGGTGAGGGACCATTTTGCTGAATAGTACAAGGAGCTGGAGGCGAGGAAAAAGTTCTTTAAGGGGTTGGTGAATAGTAGTGGTATTGTTTTTGATGATAACTCAGAAGAAAAAGTCTGGATACCACTGAAGTTTATGGGAAAATGAAAGTTCTTGAAGATGAGGTGATGATGGAAGCTGATGGTGCTCGTCCTGGGGAGCTAGGAGATGCGAATGTTCCTGAAGGTACTCGAAGTGCGAATGAAGTAGAATTTCCCCCTGTAGTGTAATTTTTTTTGTTGTGTAAGCAATATTACTTTTGTGGAGGTATGTAAAAAATAGTCGGTAGGACCAAGACAATTTTAATCTTGTAGTATGCGATGAATTTTTGTTTTTTGGAAAAAAAATTATTATGAAAAATTGTTGGATGTGTTTTGTAAATAATGGTAAGTAGTAGATTCGACAAAGTGATTGTCGAATGTGACTGTAGATTATAGCTGAGAAGTAAGGAACGTTTGTTTGCATGATATGTTAAAGATGGCCATAAAATGGCAAGTAATGAGAAGGAGTACTAGATGTGTATCCTTAGATGGGTATCTAGATTTAGATTTAAGATGAACAAGAGCTCTGTTATAGGTGTTCAATAAGTAAGGAATGCGAAGTTGAAAATCCTGTAGTTGGATAGTGTTCGCGTAAAATTGAATAAGAGTCTGGATGCGTACTTGTCAAGTATCGATTGAGAACGAATCAAAATAGTAAGGATTTTGTTTGTCTGATGCATACTTGTCAAGTATGGATCGAGATCAAATCAAAATTATACGGATGATTGTTTGTCTGATGCATACTTGTCAGGTATGGATCGAGATCACATCAAAATAGTAAGGATGATTGTTTGTCTGATGCATACTTGTTAAGTATGGATTGAGATCAAATCAAAATAGTAAGGATAATTGCTTGTCTGATGCATGCTTGTCAAGTATGGATCAAGATCAAATCGAAATAGTAAGGATGATTGGTTATCTGATGCATACTTGTCAAGTATGGATTGAGATCAAATCAAAATAGTAAGGATGATTGTTTGTCTGATGTATACTTGTCATGTATGGATCGAGATCAAATCAAAATAGTAAGGAGTAAACTGACAGCAAAATTTGTTTATTTGAATGGAGGAAAACGGTTACAGTATGTCATCTGTAAAATAGTTTCAGTTGGGTAGTATTCCATGGATATTTGAGCTATATTTTGTCTTCAGTCATCAACCAATAAGTTCCACTATCTGTTTTTTCGCTGACAATGTATGGCCCTTCCCAATTTTCAGATAACTTTATGGAATTTTTAGGCCAAGTACTATTTTGGATCCGTCGTAGGACAAGGTCTCCAATTCCAAATTTCTATTTTCAAAATTTTTTGTTGTATGTTTTTTTTAATGTGTCATGGTATCGTCCCAAATTCACAATTGCCTTATTACGAGTTTCCTCTATTCAATTGAGGTTGCAAAGAAGACCAAGTTCATTGTCTTCATCTGGAATTTTCTGTCGGGTACTTGGAAGATCGAGGTATGAAGGTATGACGACTTCGGTACTGAAAGCCATCATGAATGAAGTGTAGCCTATTGGAACTTGAGGAGTGGCTCGGTAGGCAAAGAGGACGCTGAGTAGTTCATCTACCCATCTTCTCTTCTTGTTGTCGGGACACTTGCGTAAACCTGATTTGATGCCTTTGTTGATGGCTTCGGCTTGTCCGTTGCCTTAAGGATAATATGGTGTGGATGTGGATAGCTAAATTTTGTATTTATGGAGAAAAGTAAGTACTTTTCCGCTGATGAATTGCTTATCATTATCGGAGCATATCATATGTGGGCAGCTAAACCTGGTGATGATGTGTTCCCAAAGGAACTTGATGACCTCATTTTCATCTGTATGGCATAGAGGAACTGTTTTAATCCATTTTGTGAAGTAATCAGTGGCGACTAAGACAAATCTTCTATTTCCTGATGCTGGATGGAAATGACCAATGATGTTGATTCCCCATCGTTTAAACGGCCAGAGGACATTGCTAATATGTAAGTCGAGGGCTAGACTTTTGATGTCTTGAGTGTAGATTTGGCATTTCTAGTATTTACGCACAAAGTCTTCGCAGTCCTGTCTTATTTTAGGTCAGTGTAATCCTTGCGTGAATACGAGTTGGGCTAATGATCTTCCTGAAATATATACGCCACAGATACCTTCGTGAAGTTCTCTAATTTTTATCTGAGCTTGTTTTTGAGAGATACATTCGATAAGTGGTCCCTCTCCTGTGATTTAATATAAGATGTGATCTTGGATATCAAATCTGGGGCACTTGGCCAAAAGTGATCGGGCTTCTTCTTTGTTACTGAGGAGGATTGTGGAGTTGAGGTATACATATAATGACTTTTGCTAGTCTTCTGGGTCTTCGTCTTTAGCAATGGTGATCTGTAGTGTTGACTGTTTATCAAGACTGGAATGTTCGATAATTTATATTTCTAAAGATCTTTTTTCACTGTCCCCCAGCATGGCAGCGATATAAGCTAATACGTCGGCATGTCAATTTTCTTGTCGAGGTAAGTAAAAGATTGTTGCGTGTTTAAATTTTTGCATATTTTCCTCGACTAGAGCTGCGTAATCAACCATTTTTCCCATTGTTCTGAATGTCTTGTTGTAATGATTTGCCATGAGTAAAGAATCGACGTAGACTACTAATTCTTCTGCTCCATGTGCGAGTGTGAGATCGAGACCATGTAAGATTCCTTCATATTCGGTCTCATTATTGGTAACGTAGAAGTTCAGTTTAATAGCTTTCTCGATTTGATGAGTGGAAGGTGTAACAAGGACAATGCCAATCTCTGATCTGTGTGGTCCAGCGGATCCGTCTGTAAAAAGTTGCCAACCCGAACTTTTAGACCATGCGTCTGGCTCTGCTATGGAGTCATCTGTGAAGATTTCTTCAAGTTCTTCCCAATCAAGGTCTTCGACTGGTAAGTCTGCCAAAAAGTCGGCCATTGCTTGTCCCTTGACTGATATTTGTGGTTTGAAAGAAATATCGTATTTGCCAAGGAAAACAGACCATTGCTAGATTCTTTGAGATATTTCTTTTTTGGAGAGTACTAGTTTGAGGGGGTACTTGGTGATAATTTTGATGGGATGAGCTTGAAAGTAGGGACAAAGTTTTTGAGAACTGTATACCAAGGTGAGTAGCTATTTTTCTGTTGTTGTGTGTCATTTTTTAGCAGGCATGAGTATTTTATTGAGAAGTAGATTTGTTTCTCTATTCCTTCATCTTCTCGAATAAGAATAGAACTAATTGAGTCTTCAGTTGTGGATAAGTACATTGTATGTGACTCGCCATCAATTATAGTACTCATGATAAGAGGACGCCCCAAGTATCGTTTAAGATCTTGGAAGGCTAACTCACAGTCAGGAGTCCAAATAATTTCCTTGTGTTGTTTATTTGAAATA
Organism: Kingdonia uniflora; assembly: GCA_014058105.1. NCBI lineage: Eukaryota > Viridiplantae > Streptophyta > Magnoliopsida > Ranunculales > Circaeasteraceae > Kingdonia > Kingdonia uniflora. The sequence continues at coordinate 981,724 of JACGCM010001722.1, forward strand.
GGAGTGAGACTACCACGAATAAGGAGGTACAGAAGTTTGCGTCGATCAGATGACTTTGAGATGAATCTGTGAAGAGCGGCAATCTTGCCTGTAAATTTTTGGACATCACTTTTTGTTCGTGGAGATGGCATCGCGATGAGCTCTTTGATTTATGCTGGATCGATTTCAATTCTTTTCTTGCAGACCAAATGTCCCAGAAATTTACCAGATACGACTCCAAATTGGTATTTTTCTGGGTTGAGTTTCATCTGGTATTTACAAAGGATATCGAAGATGGTTTGGAGATTGCTAGAGTGATCTTCTCGCTTTAAGCTTTTGGAGATCATATCATCGATATAGACTTCCATAATTGTGCTGAGATAATCTTTGAATATTTTAGTCACAAGTCTCTAGTATCTAGCTCCTACATTCTTTAAACCAAAAGTCATTACTGCGTAATAGTAGAGACCTCTTTCGGTAATGAAGGTTGTTTTTTTCTGATCTTCTTCGACGAGTGGAACCTGGTTGTAGCCGAAGGCTGCATATATCATAGAAAGAAGTTCGTGTCCTGCGACAGATTCCAGGAGCTGTGGAATGAGTGGTGGCGGATAATTGTCCTTGGGTGTTAACTTGTTGGGTTATGTGAAATTAACACATACCTTGATCTTGCCATTTTTCTTCGGTACTGCTACACTATTAGAAACCCTCTTTGGATACTTAGCTTCCTGAATAAATCCTACCCAAAGGAGTCTGTCAATCTCTTCATTCACTGCATCGTGGAGGCAGGGAGCTAAATTCCATCATTTCTAAATGATAGCTTTACTGTCTGGAAGGAGGTTAAGTCGGTGCCATGCGATTGATGGGTCGATACAGGGCATTTCTTGGATAGTCCAGGCAAAGATGTCGATGTTTTTATTATGTAGATGGATCATGGATTTATCTTCGTCGGTTGACAGTTTAAAGCCGATGAAGGCTGTACGTTCTGGACCATCGAGTTTAATAGATTTGATCATATCGGTGTCATGCTGCTCGAATATGGGTGATTCCTCTTGCTGCAATTGCTATGCCTTGAAAACTTTTGTTGTATGAGGGTTGGTTGTAGTATTTTCGCACATTTGTGCAACTGCTTGGCTACCTTTTATTTTGTAGATTCCATGATCTCTTGGAAAATGCAATTTTAGATGATAAGTAGAAGGTACTGCTTTGATTGAATGTAGCCAACTGCGTCTCAAAATTCCCAAATATTTGGACTCAACATCGATGACAAGGAAATTTACGAATGTAGTTTATGATCCTGCCTGATCTGGCAGAGTAATCTCTCCTGTGGCTGATTCATTCGAACCATTGAAGCCGGTAATTGTTGTTGTCAAAGCCTTTATGGAATCTACGAGGCCTAGGACTTCGATTACTCTTATGAACAATACATTTGTCATGCTTCCGTTATCGTTGAGAAGCGTATGTAGGTAGTCCTGTCTAAATTTGAGCATAATGACGAAAGGGTCATCGTGGGGATATTTAACGTGGCTGATGTCACAGTCCTCGAAGGTAATATGGTAAAGACATTTCGATTTGCTTGAGCTTGGGATAAGTTTTACTAATTTATCCGAGTAGGTCATTTTACAAAAGGATGTAATCCAATCATCTTGTTTTCCTTTTGTCCCTTTTTCAATCTCGATCATATACAGGTAAGAAGCTTGCCCCTGGACCTGATTTTGCTCAACTTCTTTATTTTTTGCTTCATTCTCGAATTTTTTTTGGATATCGATGAAATAATTATGAAGTTTTCCAGCTAATCGGATACAATGAAAAATTTATATGAGGGAGTAGTAGTTGTCAGTTTTGTGACTATACACATTGTGATACTGACATAGAGGTCTGTTGGGGAGATCAGAAATAATTTATAGTGCGTGATAACACTCATCTCCCTTTATAATCGACAAGATAGCAGAGATAGTCGTTGTCATTGCCGGCAGAACTGGGATGGGTCTATCTGGTTTGTCGTCCCTTCTTATATTGTTGTCGGTGTTTCTATCGCGTTGCTTGGGTGCTTCAGTAGTTACTGTTTGTTTGGATGGGGTCGAAGATGTTTCTCGAGAATGAATGGCAGATGAGCTCTTTATCTTATTTTTCTTTGATCGTTCTAATTCGATGTAATTGTTAACTGCATCGATCATTTCTATGACTGTTCTCAGTTTGTACAGAGTAAGCTCTTCTCGGACTTTAGAGTTGATGTGTAGGGCAGAGGTGAATGCTGGAACTACGATTTTAGGGTCAGAGTTCCCAATTTTTCTTGTTTCCTGTAAAAAGCGTTGTAAAAGCATGCCAATATCTCTTTTGCGCCCTGCTCGAAGAAAAATAAGGAATGGATAGTGATCTCTCGCTCTTTAGCATGAACATAATTAGATTCGAAAAGACGCTGCAACTGGCTAAACGTGGTGATGAAGGCCTCTTGGATAGTGTAGAACCATCATAGTGGTTCTTCCTTTAGGCTCATGTTGAATAGCTTACACAACATGTGGTCGAGCTTGGAATATAACCCAACTGCGACTTTGAAGTGTTGAACATGGGTAAGTGGGTCAGTGAGGCCTACATATTGATTTAATTTTAGCATATGGAAATTTTATGGGATGGGCATAACTTTAAGATGGGGGGAGATGGGGTTTGCCTCGATTCTATCAAGCGTAGATTTTCAACCTGGGATGTTAGAGTTTTTGGCCTGGATCCTGTTATTGAGGTTGTCCATGGTTACGAACTGTTGCCAGATAGATGGTAAGGCTGCGATTTTTGGAACAAAATCTCCCTGTCCTTTTGGTCACAATCGATCCCTGATTGGTCTTCTTTCGGGTAGGGGAGACTGATGATGCGTGCGTCAACTTTCTTGAGTTATTGGTGCCGAGGATGTTAAACCCAAATGTCAAGAATCCCTGTTTAGATTTTCGGGTCTGGATCGAGAGATTCATATTTCGCCTTCCCTTGGTTGATCATCGCGTTGAATTGCTCTTGATCTATGCTCGCTCCGGGCGAGTGGATGGGACGTCTGGCGGCCAGTTAATCAATCTTGCATTCTCCTCAGTCTTTCCATTTCTTTCTAATGTGTTTGACTCTATTGATCTAAGACTTTCCTTCGTTCGTCTCTCTCCATTTGAAGAGCTTGAGTGTGGACACGCTGATCCTATAGTCTTTGGGTTGTTTTTATAGCCATTTATTTTTGAAGCTCAAGTACTGCACCGTGTAGATCGACCGTTCCTATTATGAGATTAATTTCTTGATCTCTTACTGTGCCAGAATGGCTTCTTTGGTTTATGTTTGTCATCGGATGGTTCTTAGATCAGTGGTTGTAAAAAAAGTGTGGTAATTTCCACAGACGACGCCAATTGTAGTAGTGAGTTTTTTGGAAGGAGAATCTTCGCCAATACTTATTCGTAAGGAGAATGTAATAAATACTAGATAAACAAGTCTTTAGGTAGAAAATTTAGTAAAAGCTGAGAAAAACCACGACCTCGTGGAGGATTTTGATGTAAAATATTGTAAGATGCTAGTTATTACAAGTTTTTGGAGTAATTATAGTGTTAAGAATCAAAGGATGTTTGGGTTACCTATTCTTGGATCCTAAATCATCTATTCTCTGCCTGTATTTATAGTAGATACAAGTAGTTTACAAAAGAAAGAAAGAAATAGTCTCTTATTCCAGGGGGAGTGGGAAAACTTCATGGATCTCTAACAACTCTTTTATTGACCAGGCACAATGGCTACTTTTAGTTGGTCGAGGACTAAAGATATTTTCTCGAATACTATTTGTCTTCGATCATGTATGACTTTCTTTGACTATGCTTTGCTGGCTTACGCTTGTCGAATCTAGGGAATATGATACTCAAGTCCAAAGGGAAGGAGAAGGAATTACTGAAGCATAAAGTAAACCCGAATGCATAAGATCTCTTATCGAATACAGTGGATCTCTAGGCTAGGGTTGATGATTCAAAGAAGGAACCCCGAGTCCCCCATGTGTACTCACAAACAATTAGATCACGTGAAGTGAAAATTTGAGTAGAAATAAAGAGGACCGGAGAGAAGTTATGGGGGAAATTCGCGAAGAAGAAGGGAGTTATTTCCATCGTGAATGAGAAAGGCATGATCGTGAATCTGATCTGGTTCAATTAGAGTTGGTAGATCTGGATCATCTTGATTCCCATCTAGTGCAGGCCTCCCAAACCAAGCTGAATAGTATTAATCCAGTACTATGAAGATCTGGACACCTTGATGCTACATTTGAAGCTATATTAATACCTAGTAAAGAGGACCCTTGGAATCCTTAAGCTATATGAAAAAAAAATTCCTTTGAACCTCAGTGTTGTTCTTGAAGATATAGCTACATCTTGCAAAGGATATGTTGGAGCTGATTTAAAAGCCTTGTGTAGGGAGGCTACAATGTTCGCAGATCAAAGATCTTCAAATATAAAAAAAGATGGCAGTCCTTGTGAATATTGCCAGATCAGTGGATAATTGGAAGTAGGCCAGATCAGTGGTTGGTCTAAGCATAACAAGTATACTAAAGGATTGGCAAGGCTGGGAATATCGCCAGTACGTAGAGTTCTCTTTCATGAATCCCCAGGGTGCTTGAAGACTGCCATGGTAAAAGTTATAGCTAATACCACTCAAGCTTCTATCTTTTTGTTGAGTGGGGCAAAGTTGTATACAATGTATGTTGGAGAAGGAGATACTTTATTGTGAAATAGATTTCAAAGAGATCGTCTTGCAGCCCCAGGTTGATGTAATGGCTGCTAAGCGATGTGTTGATCATCTTTGAGAGGAGCCTACATATCATTCACTCATAGTCAATGTGTATGGCAAGTACCGTGGACGAATTTGAAGTTTGACGAATGTGGCTAAAACAGATAATGTCGCACCAGATGTTTGATGTTTGTGGCTTCTTACTCTAACTTTAAAATTTGCAGACAATTTTTTTCAAATTCAGGATGACTTGATATATCACGACTTTCATGGCCGCATACGTATACTTAGAGGGAGGATGTATCTCTCTAGGATGTCAATGCCACTCTCTCAACGATTATAATTTTCTTTTTTTTTTAGTAATTGATGTTATAGGTTAGTGGGGTAACTCCTGGAGAAGATCTCCTTGGTTTAAACCTAATTGAAATGTCTAATCTTCTGGTAGGTAAACTTCGCCAATACTCTAGGTAATAATATGCAATTTAAGTGTAAAAAGAATAGAATATAGTAGACTTTACATGGTAAACTTAGTGAAGTCTGAGAAATACCACGACCTCGAAGATGATTTTGATGAAGGATTCACTATGTTTCTAATCTATTACACCTGGTAGAGAAAATAATACAGATAGTATAGAGAGGAATTCTCTTGTCCATACTGTTGTGTGCTCTGCCTGTATTTATAGTTGGCTACAGGAAGTTACAAAGTTAGAACGTTTCTCATAAAATCCAGGAAGGTTGGCAAAATTAGCGGAGCATGAGCAACGACTATATTTGACCAAGCATAACGATTGTTGTATGTGATTGATCTTCGTGGTTTGTAGCTTGAAAAGTTCAAGAATTATATGTGTGTACACGATCCTATGCCTTTGGGATGCCTTTAATATGCTACAACACTAATCATGTTAGTAGAATTAGGGTTAGAGGCTTCCTACTTTTACAAAAAGCCTCCTTAGGTTAGTTTTCTCATCACTAGCTAATTGGTTATATTTAGGTTATTGGTTATTTGATTATTTAATAAGACAGGGAGTTTAAAGTCTGAATTTAATGGTGTTCTCATCAGAGTCAAATTTATAATTGTTAAAAATTGTCGTTCCTACTTTAGGGCATACTAATATGTTTATGTTCATGTTTTACTTTATAGTAACAAAATGTTAAGTTTGCCGAATTGCTTCCCTTCCTAAAATATTTATTAGTTTCAATCAGCTAACTTAGCTTTCGCAAATTAGAAATAAATTTCAACCTTTTTCTAACTCTGATCTAGGCCTCACACCCTGACTCATAAAATGTTATGGCACCACAAATCCAAGCAAAGGAAATGGTTGAGATCTTGCGCATAATTAAAATTCTAGGGCCTTTTCAAAATACCGCCCGGTAAGCCACGAAAAAGAAAAAATGGTATGGTATTTTTATGATATTATCATGGCTTCTTATACTCTTAAATCTGATAATAAACCATCAAAATATTGTGTAGTTACCTAACTAATCGATAAATACCGTGAATGTAACGCAGTCTTTTAAGGTTTTTAATATTATCGTGGTTTTTCCTTTTAAATCATGGTTGTAAATACTGTCAAGCCAAAGGGGTAACGTACCATTTACTGAAGAGGCCGACTTTGACCATGCAACTCAAGACTTCAATCATATTTCTCGTCAAAGATCAACTAATTGGGGAAATCGACAAGGCCGAACATGAAGGTCATAACGTGGATTTGGGTTAGATTCATCTCACGGGAGTTATGACATGGGTTTTTATCATCACATTTTGATGGCATGTGAATGGGAAGCATATGCACTGGCTATTACCCACATCTATCCATTTTTTATGCTTAACAAAATGACTAATTTGAGGATCTTTTTGGCAATGCAAATTCATACCATGATACGTCATCTTATGGATACAGACATGGTCAAAAAGAATCATCACAGTCTCCTAGACAACATTACATAGATATGGGTGCAGGATTATAGTTGTACGTAGTTGCCCACCCCTAGGGACTATGCCGTACTTAGGGGACATTTGTTTTTTTTGCTTCTGAGTTGATCTGAGTTTAATTTGATCTGATTAGACATTTTTACTGACTAGATCTGAGTCGATTTAGAGGTGTTCACTATCTAGTTAGATTGCATTTTTTTACTAGTTAAATCTGACTAAAAACTATAAATACTAAAATACCCATCTCTACTCATAAAGAAATTAAGCATGCACACCAACACCACCACCCCTTCATCACCACCATAAACACCACATATACATAGAAAAGACAGCCTGTATATATAAAAACACAAATACATTGGTTCCCAAAATCAAATAAGGATTCAACGTTGGTTTCAAGTTATTACAAATATCCAAACAAATTAGTCTTAATAGTTATTACAAATAAGCAAACAAAGATTACAATATTGGTGCTAATACTTAACATGTCAAACAAAGAGATGCTTTTTGCCTTACTATAGTCAACTTAAAAGGGCTTGAAGAAAATCAAGACGACGCTCTGGCTCAAGCCCTAGAAAGGTCACCCTATAGTTGTGCTCATCTTTTCCTCCCAACAACTTCCAACCTTTGAACAATAGTGGTTCATCAATCTCTTTTGATTGGACCATATCCTGTAAAACCTTCATATAATAGTCCATACATTTATAAACAATCTATTATAATAGCTAATACATCTATAAGCAACCCTATAAACAATCTATTATAGTAGCTTAAAACTGTCTTCATAAATAATCCATTATAGCAGTTAATACATCTATAAACAACCCCTATAACAGTCCCTTATAGTACTTTATAACATCTTAAAACAACCCCTATAAACAGTCCATTATAGTAGTTTAAAACTGCCTTCATAAACAACTATTATTCATACATCTATAAAGAACCCCTATAAACCGTCCATTATAGCACTTCATAGTAGTTTATAACAGCTCAAAATTGCCCCTATATAAATAGTCCATTATAGTAGTTCAAAACTGATTATAACAATTAATACATCTATAAACTGTCCATTATAGCATCCATAAACAACCCCTATAAACAATCCATTATAGCATCCACAAATAGCCCCTATAAACACCAAATTATAACAGTAAATACATCTACTATAGCAATTTATGATAGTCCAAAAGATGCCCTAATAACACAAATGCAGTCGTAAATCACCATTGAACTGAATATATAGTATTTTTTTTACCGATAACACCACATACCAGCTAAAAAAATGTGTTAATAAGCAGATCTTGTTCTAACATATTATAGCTAAACAATTAAAAAGTACTTGCTCTAGTTATGTAAACAACCTCCATAACATATTTAAACATCACAATAACAAGATTCAACCAACCCAAATGATCTAAGATGATCTAAACACTAAACCCCTCTGATCTAATAGATGTCAAGTCGTTCAAACGAGCCTTGGAGCCATTCAAACGAGAAGAAGGGAAATAAAATTAAAGGTTCTGCTGATAATTCTAAGCAAAATTGCCTAGTACGTTTGAACGAGCCTTGGAGCCATTTGAACGAGTTGAAGACTAGAAGAAGAATTCTACCTGCCTTAATTTCTAGGTAAAATTGCCCAGTTCATTCGAACGAGCCTTGGAGTCGTTCGAATGAGTCGAGGACCAAACAGAGGACTTTAGATGCCTTGATTTATAGACCAAATCAAGGAAGTCTTTGGAATGACTATCGTGACTACTTTTAAATTAGGTTGTTTTAAGGGTAATTTTGTCATATATTGTAACCAAGAAACTTGTAACCTTCTAAAAAGGGCAATGCTAGGCAATATAAAAGGGATCTAAGTTGTAATCTAAAACTTAGGGTTTTTGAGGAGAAATTCATTATAATCAATCAAATTGTGCAATTAAAGTTCACATTGGGAAATTATCTCACCAAATCGTTTGTTCTTTGTTAATTCTTCTTCTAACGTTAGTCTTTAAATCAATTGTGGATTAAGTGGTATTAGATTTTGAAGTTACAATTCTTAGGTGGTTATTGGTTTATGGTTTCTACACATGACCGACTCAAGTAAACGACGGAGATACTTGTGAGTCCGTTGAAGATTCACAAAAAATCAAATTTAAAGAAGAACGTGAATATAAAGATAAACGATTCAGAAGATTGACTTTCAAAACTTGAAAATAAAGTTTCTAACCTAACTACTACTCTAGGGGAGTTAGTAGAACTATTAGCTCCCGAGAACTGCTCTAAGGCATTCAATTCGACCAACAACAACGCAAGAAGAAGAATTGAGTTTTAAAGGAGGATAACGACAAGGGTAACGAGGATGAAAATGAAGATTCTAGTGATGCCAAATCTATAGGAGAAAAATTAGTTATTGGTAAGTTTATTAATTCTATGCATAATCTTTACATTGATTTTGAAATTAAAATTCTAGTATTCGATAGGTCAATCGATGCTGAAAAATTGAATAACTGGATAGATAGGTTATGCGAGGGCTTATTTCTAATCCCCGTACTGAGTCCGATATTCAAACTCACATAACTCGAGTAAATATACTAATAACCAATTAAGGACTAAAAGCAAGGAGATCGCACTACAGACTTCCTCATCTACAACTCGGGGATGACAAAGTATCCAATAACATCGTACTGCAGAAAATACTTAGATATCTATCAACAGTTTGAATACACGCAAATACTATTAGAGATCATATCTTCATCAACAATTCGGAGATATCAAAGCATCCTGTAACTTCACGCTACAGAAGATACTCCTCCACTTGTCAACAAATCGTATACACGCAAGCATCACAGGAGATCGTATCTTCCCAACGGTCTGAAGCCACAACTAAAGAATATTAATAGATACATTTCAGATCAACAAGTATCAAGACGTTACAAAAGTCCACCATGAAGACCCATCAAAACCCGATATTGTAATGTTCCTCATCAATGTAACCAACGGTCATATTATAAGACCTATAAATAAGACTAGATAGCTACGAATTAGGGAGGCTGCTCGGAGAACCTCTAAGAGATCATTTCTACATCTCTCTCTCTCACTCTTTGTAATAGCTAGCAGTCTAAATATACCTCTCTCTCTTTCTAAAATTCTCAAGAGAGGTCGTAGTTTTTAACCCATTCAAGGGTTTCCACGCTAAATATAGTATTGTTTATTTCCTGTTCATAACTAAACATACTAGATTTTGAAGGTGTAAAGCGCTATCTTCGTACAATACAAAAATAGGCTATTACATTTGGAGCCGTCTGTGGGAACAAAGATTATACTCAATGTTCTCCAATCCAATTTTCACCGCATTTATCTTTGAAAGATGGCAAATTAAGACAAATTACACCACGCCCTGCCTGACGCTACTGAAGGAGTGACGGATCTGCGAACGACTGTACAGGTTGAAACTGAGCGACGAATGGAGCTGGAGAAACAACTTGCCATTATGCAGGATACTATCAAGGCATTACAAACTCAAATAACGGCAAATCCGTGATAGCAGAACGCTCTTCCCGTCGTCTCGAGGATATCAGTCCATGATCGCCTAGAATATCGAGGCTGAAATACCGCACTTCCTCAAATTCAGTAAGAACCAGTCCTGCCTCGGAGTCACATTAATCCACCATTACCCGTTGGAGCGGTAATAAATCTACAGCCACAAGAGGAGCAAAGCAGGGAAAACCTCAAGTTTCAGTCTATGACTGTATGGGAGAAGCAGCAGGAGAGCACAATCTTACGAGAGGACCAACAACAAGACGTGTTGTCACGTCTTGACAACACCTCACTCCAGAACAGGTGGACAAATGCATTAAAGAGCTCTTAGACTCTCAAATACTCATTGGGAGGAGCAACTATGTAAGGTTGCAGAAGAGTCCGTTCGCATATGAGTTGCTTGACGAAGAAGTACCAACCAGTTTTTGCACTCCAATGATTCAGAAATACGAAGGGGGCGATCCTGTGGAGTACGTCCAAGAATTTCAAGATTCTTTGGGACTGTATTCCTCCTCCAACCACATCCTCTGCCGTCTATTCCCGACCAACTTAAAAGGCGAGCCTCTACTATGGTTTCATACACTTGATGAAGGATCTATCCTCACCTTCGAGGAACTTCGCGAACTGTTCATCAAGAACTATTCACATAATAAAAAGAAGGAAAGTCTTTACTCTTTGTTTAGTCTCAAGCAGGCGCCAGGGGAAAGATTGGAGACATTTACCAGAAATTTTTTCGGGCTAGCTCGAAAGCTCGTTAACCTCGACAAAAATATCACGATCTTCGCTTTTACCAATGGATTACTTATAGTTGGACGAGTCAAGGAACATCTGATCCTCAACAAGCCGCTAACATTAGAGGATATGATGGAAAGGGTTAACAATTTCTTTGACCTCGAAAGACTTACAACTGAGAAACAAAAACATCAGCGTATCGCTCTATCCACCAACGATCAAACTGGAGAACGTACTCGCAACAACAGTAAAAACTACGGAGGTGATAAGAAATATTTCAAGACTTATGATGATCGAACACGCCAAGGACAGAAGAGACCAGTTCCGCGCTTACCACTGTTGTCAACTACTATTGCAAACATATATCCGCTACTGCAAAAGGATGAACTCTTGAAAAATGCCAATACTCTTTAACCCATACAAGGAAAACCATACTGCATTCACCACAAGATACACCATCATGACACGGAACAATGTTTCTTGTTAAAATTTCTCCTCTTAAGTATATTTTTGTATGGTCGGATGCTCGAATATATTGTGGACATAAAAAGTTACAAAGATGGCAGCTACAAAACTGAAATCACGGTCGTCTAAACTGACAAAGCGAATGAGGAAAAACATTTGTACTTAATCGATACTCAGACAGTCAGCCACTCTAACAGATCCAAACGCAGGTACGTTGGACAATGCCATGATCTGACAATGGTAGATAAAGAAGCTTGTTTGTTGCCAGAATCCAGTAACCAAAGATCTGGGATTTCTTTCGAAGACTGTGACATACCTCACGTCAACTTCCCGCATCACGATGTTCTCGTCATCATGTTAAAAATAAAGAACATTGTTCTACATGCAATGATGGTAGACACTTGCAGTAGCATCAAACTACTATTCCAGAGCACGATCGACCAAATGGGTTTAGCAGACAGAGTCGTGCCAAGTGACATCAACGTCTCTGGATTCAACGGTTCCAAGGAAGAACGCGTGGGAAAAATTATACTTCCCATCACGGCCGGACCAGTCACACTTGACATTGTTTTTTACGTCATCAATACAAAATCCCGTTACCTGGGCATCCTGGGACGACCATGGTTGCATAACATGAAAGCTATTCCCTCCACATATTATCAAGCACTACGGCTCGACTGGGAAGGAGGGAGCTACGAAATCAAAGGCTACCAAAAATTAGCCCGAGCTTGCGATAATACAATTGAAGTTGAGCCAGCTGCAGCAGCTCCAGCATAGCAATTACGACATTCAGTACCAGCAGAACATTAGCTGCCAAGCGCCGAACCAGCAGAATATGTCGAGATCTACGACACACAATGAGGAACTCACATCGGAACCCTCTTAAGCACGAAGAAACATTCAAGTCTCATACAATTCTTTTCGGATAACCACGATGTTTTTGCGTGGACGTTCCATGAAATGCCAGGGATTCATCCAGCCATGGCGTGCCACAAGCTAGAGTTGAAAGAGAAGGCAAAACTAGTTAAACAGAAGCAACGAACTCTAGCACCCAAAATACGAGACAAAGTAAACATAGAGATCGACAAATTGATTGAGGTCGGTTTTATCCGCAAAGCTATTTACCCGGACTGAATCTCGAACATTGTCGCAGTCCCAAAGAAAGGCGACAAGATTAGAATCTGCGTCGATTTCACAGATCACAATCGGCACACTAAAAAAGATAGCTTTCCACTTCCAATCATTAATAATCTGCTTGATTCAACAGTAGGGCACGAACTCCTCTTTATGATGGATGCTGCATCAGGGTACAATCAGATACCACTTTTCCCTGAAGATTAAGACAAGACTGCATTCATCACCAAACAAGACCTGTATTGCTATAAGGTCATGCCTTTCGGCCTCAAAAATGCCGGTGCTACCTATCAGAGATTGATGACGCAAATGTTCAAAGATCAAATCGATAAAAAATGGAGGTTTACATCGACGACTTGCTTTGCAAGAGTCTTAAGAAAGAAGACCATCTGGCAGATTTACGAACAACTTTTGAGATTTTGTGAGCTTACAAAATATGTTTAAATCCTGACAAATGCCAGTTCAGAGTATAATCTGGGAAATTGTTGGGCCACCTCATTAGCAAATGAGGAATTAAAGCTGATCCATCACACATACGAGCTCTCTTGGCTATGCCTTCACCAAAGACAAAAAAGGATGTTCAGAAACTAGTCGGGAAGATCGTAGCACTTAACAAATTTTTGTCCAAATTATCAGACAGATGCCGACCTCTATTCGATCTGCTAAAATAAGGTACATCAAGGGGAAAATTAAAGAAGGACCCCGAGATCGAGTGGACAGATAAATGTGAAGCTACTTTCCTCGAACTCAAACAACATTTGGGTAAACTACCAGTTATGAGCACACTAACAGATGGAGACGAGCTAACAGTATACCTAACCGTCACAGAAACTTCTCCCAGCTCCATCCTCCTCCGAATCGATGAAAAGACCGAGAAACCAGTCTATTTTATCAGCAAGACTCTGACCCCCACTGAAACAAGATACACCAAGATCGAGAAGCTTCATTTAGCTCTCGTTTATACATCGCAAAAATTGAAACAGTATTTCCAAGTCCACGCTGTTCGGGTCTTAACGAACTATCCACTCTGTGAAATCTTATCTAAACGGAAAAAATCACGGCGTATTCTGCAATGGTCAGTAACACTCGGAGAATACGAGATACATTTTTGGCCACGCCACTCTGAGAAAGGTCAGGCTATAGCAGATTTTCTAGCTGATTACCAGTAGATGATCCTGATTGGGAAGAAGATGTTAATGATAATAAAGATGAACCACTCATAGTACAGTCTGAAGAGAAGTTTGATTGGGTAACAAAGAAAGGTTAACAACTTTTGACGGATGGCTCTGTCAGACCAGCCGGACCAGGAGAGGGGATTGTTCTTATTACTCCTTCCAATGATCGGCTAGAAAAATCTATTCACATCAATTTTGAAGTAACCAACAATGTAGCAGAATATGAGGCACTAATTCATGGCTTGGACATGGCACTCGTACTAGGTGTAGCAGAGCTCTTTGTCTACACCGATTCATTACTGATCATCAATCATCACGCGATAATCTATCAAGCCAATGGGAAAATGATTGACTATGCTATTGCAGTGGTCAAATAAATAAACAAATTTCAGACAATTTCTATGGAACATTTGCCAAGGGGAGAAAATAGACATTCAGATGCACTCGCTTACCTTGCTGGGGTCCTTGGATCAGAAGCTCACTATTTAAAAATTGACATCATTTCTAACCCCAGCATTAATGCCACCGTGTCCAACGCCATTAATACTGGGGGCAATGAGGAGACCGGAAGTGATTGGAGGCAGCCTTTCATCAGATACATTGGACCTCACATAAAATACGATGGCCCACTTTCAAATGATCCTACAGAACGGCAGAGATTAATGGACAATTCCCGTAGATATATTATCTGGGACAACCTCCTCTACAAAATATTAGTCACTGGTTCATACCTCTTCTGCCTATCCGAAAGAAAGCACAACAATTCTTGTACGATCTACACGAAGGCACATGAGGGTCCCATGTCGCAGAGCGATCTCTTGCAAACAGAGCTTTAATACAAGGAATGTTCTAGCCTAAGATGAAAGCACAAGCAATCGAGTGCGCTCGCAAATGTAACGCTTGCCAGCATCACAGTCCGAAGATACGAGCCCCAGCGCTCGAATTATACTCAAGCCAAGTCACCTGGCCATTCAAACGATGGGCTCTCGATCTCGTATGAGAATTTCTTACAGTACTAGGAAAACAAAAGAATTTTCCTGTCGCTACAGACTACTTCACTAAATGGGTAGAGGTAGTCCCTTTGTGCTGAACACGAGAAGAAGAAGTTATCAGATTCATCTGGGAATGCATTATCATTCTGTTCGGTAGACCGCATCTTATCTCAATCGATAATGGACCACAGTTTGTTGGCTCCAAAGTCGCCGTGTTCCTCAATAAACATAATATCATTCACTCCCCATCAAACCCTTACTATCCTCAAGGAAATGGACAAGCTGAAATTACTAATCGAACGATTGTAGACGGACTCAAAAAGCGTTTAGATGAAAATAAAGGGGGTTGGCTGAACGAGTTACCATACGTACTTTGGGCATATCGAACAACTCCAAGAACAGCAACAGGTTGTACTCCATTCGTACTGGCCTACGGGACGGAAGCCATAATACCCACTCAGTATCATCACCCAATATACGATCACGAGATGACAGATGAAGAAAATGAATTTTAGATCGCATGTAACCTGAATATGATCGAAGAAACACGCGAAAGGGCCATTGTCAATCTGGGAAGATATTAGCTTGCTTTATCACGGTCTTATAACAAGCGCGTTCGGCATCAAGAATTAAAATTCAAGGACCTCGTTCTCTGAGAAATCCCCCAACATCGCAAAACACATAATGTGGGAAAGTTAGGAGACAATTGGGAAGGTCCCTTCATCATAATTGGCGCGAGCGGTTTGGGATCTTACGATCTAAGTACACATGATGGAGTACCTATACCTAATCTATGGAATACCCGCCAACTAAAGCTGTATCGAAATTAAACATGCTGTAACTTCAAATTTCACTCAATAAAGCAAATTTTCATCATCATACTGCAAATCTATTTCAACATTGTACTTATCTTCATATGGTTCGCTCAAATCGACCTACTACGGAGAATTATTACAAAAATATCTACTACATAGCTCTTCAAATATACACGCTCTCTGAGGATCACTTATTGAGTCAATCAATTCGATCTGGCAGAGGTGCCATTTCAGCTATGCAATATTCAACACAAGTCCCATCACGGTCGCTCAGCTCAATCTATAACCGGGATCTGCTTCATAGATCTTCAAATATACACGCTCTCCGAGGATTGCTTATTGAGTCAATCAATTTGATCTGGCAGAGATGCCATTTCAGCTATACAATATTCAACACAAGTCCCATCACGGTCGCTAAGCTTGACCTATAACCGAGATCTATTTCATAGCTCTTCAAATATATTCATGCTCTCCGAGGATCGCTTATTGAGTCAATCAACTCGATCTGGCAGAGCTGCCATTCAGCTATGCAATATTTAATACATGTCCCATCACGGTCGCTCAACTCGACCTATAACCGAGATCTGCTTCATAGCCCTTCAAATATACACGTTCTCCGAGGATTGCTTATTGAGTCAATTAATTCGATCTGGCGGAGATGCCATTCAGCTATGCAATATCCAATATATGTCCCATCACGGTCCCTCAACTCAACCTATAACCGGGATCTGCTTCATAGCTCTTCAAATATATCCACGCTCTCCGAGGATGGTTTAATGAGTCAATCAATTCGATCTGGCAGAGATGCCATTCAGCTATGAAATATTTAATACATGTCCCCTCACCGTAGCTCAGCTCGACCTATAACTGGGATCTACATACGCGCTACCCAGAGGGTCGCTTATTGAGACAATCAGTTTGACCTGGCAGTAATGCGACCTTAAAATATCTCATTTTGGTCTTTATTGATTTGTTCAAATTGACTTATACACGTTATACAGTTCAAATTGACTTACAATACCACATTACTAAATCTTTATATGATCGTTTGTTGGATCACCAAATTCAATTATTTATAGAGATAACAATAAACTTTTTTATCTACTCAACATTTGACATTTTTCTATAGCAAAGACATACTTACACTCTGTCTCATTACAATATAAACAATGAAACTACTGCTCGCGCTTTGGGTATATAACATTCGAACTTTCCCCCGACCCAGATGAAAGTAAGATAGGGGAAGGAATAACCGCATTCACTACAGTAGAAGGTGCATTCAACAATTCCATAACTCACAACATCAAATTATCTATATAGGATAACCGTGCTAGCTGCAAGTCATATTCCGTAACATATTTAGTTGTAGCAGCCAAGATCAACTCACGCTCTGTTCGAAATTTCTCTACATCAGCATGTAACATAGCCATAACAAGCAACGTAACATTTTCCGCAGTCAACAACGTAGCTTCATAAAATTCAATTTTCACCTTGTTTAGTTCATCGTCAACATCTTTACATCGATCTTCTAGAGATTTTTTCTCCTGAAGCAACGAGCCTCTATATTGCTTCGTTATCTGCACACTACACTCCATCTCCTATTTCAGACGGTACAACTTGCTATCTACCCCCCTCGAATAATTGATCTCGGCTTTAGCTGCGCCCATCATCCTCTGCGACTCTATATACTTCGCATGGAGTTCCTCGAAAACTTTATTACCTTGAATACCCTCCTGTAATAAAGCTTGTTTGTCCCGATCAAGATCAGCGATCCGCGAATTACACTTATTGATGGCCTCATTAAGCTCTCGATCTCTCTTGGAACATACCTCCTCGTGTGTTTTGGCACGGTCATTTTTTCTCTGACATGAATCTCGAGCCTCACACAAATCCCAGTTTAGCTTTTTCAGGCACTCGCGCATATTACGGATTTCAGAATCTTGCTTCTTTAAGAGATCAATATTATTTGATATTACCGACTGATGATACAACAAATCATTCTTCTGATTTTCAATCGTACTTAACAAATCTAGCACTTGTTGATTCGCAGCCATAGTCTCTATCTTTTTCTTCTTCAGAGATTCTTTCCACTGTTCAGATTCGTTATTAGCAGTAAATATCTCGGCATCCTTACATGATAACTCTACAGTCACAACATTTAGCCGACTCTGCAGCTCCGACATCTCAGATTCCAGCTTTGAATTCAACAACGTCTTTCTTTCAACCGTCAACGAACATTGCTACAACTTGGCAGACAATTCTTTATTTGACGCAGATAAGGCAGCCGAGTTGTAATTTTCTTTGTCTTCAACCTAGAAGATCAGATCACAAAAGGCAATATATCTATCAAAAAATATTCATTCCTATAAGACATCTCATTCTACAACATTTATTGCAACATCAAGCTATGATACACGAATCGACTACATTATGCAACGTACAATCAAATGCAACAATCTAGTTACCTTGTGATCGCACCCTACTACTACTAGCATCTACTTGCAAAGGTTCATTAAAGATTACGTCCTCTTGCGGACGGGTCTTATGCCGTGTGTGAGGTAGCAGATCTTCGACCTCCTTCTCCTCAGACTCTTCAGCTTGTGGTTTATAGGTTGAAGCTCCCCCACCCTCATCCCCTTTTGCAAACCACATATTTTTAACCTTATCATTCTCTACTTCCACATCTTTACCACAACTCGAGATATGATGTCTAAATTCATTTTCTACTCTCTCGAGCTCACCCCCATAAAACGCGATCACATCGGCCATCTGACGTTCGTGGTCCGTATCGGCAGCACGTTTCCCCCGCTTTGGAGTAATTTTCTTCTTCAAGCGTGATTGGGATACTTGCAGACGTTGCTGCATATCTAGTAAAGGCGCTTCTAATAATGTCACTCTCTTCTCAGAGTTCTGTAATAGCCTAGCATACTCTACCTTTTCTATCTCCAAACATGCATTACGACCCTTGCACCGCTCCAGTTCATCACAAGTATGCCTTAAATCGATTTCTAATTGCGTGTGGATCTTTTTATCCTCCTTTTTTATATTGAAGAAAATAATCCTCATTGCCCTTTTCCCCTACAAAAGTCAAGCTCATCAGGCAATGAACCTATACCACCCCATATGATAGATACTCCAGCCTGAGCTGAGCATCTTTGCGCCTCTCTACTATAGCAGTTGCGTGCTTCTTGCACTAAGAATTTTACCCAAGCAGGGTCTGGCACTATGTCTCTCTCAGTTAACAGTTCCAAATAGGCCTCTATCAAACCCCGTTCACTAACTACTTCGGCCTCAAAATATAGCGTCAAAGACAATAATGACTTTTGACACTCTAACTTATCGCTTATCCTTAAGGGATTTTTAGAGTAAAAATGAACCAATCGGTCTCTTTTCACAAAACCTTATCCCTCTCAATTTTTATCTTCCCATATCTACATTGAAGTTCGAATAACTCCTTAAAGGTTTTATCAAAATTTGACTTATGAAGACGTCTCTCATATTCAAGTTTATTGTGTACCTGTTGAGTACGATTGATAGAATCCCTTGCTCGACTCAAGGTCTTCTCCATCTCGATCACTTTCCCCCTCAAATGAACTACTTCCTACATACAAATCATACATTCACATCAAAGCAACATATATGAACAACAACCGCATAAATTTCAAAACCTCGTCCAAAATAGTTCTACCACCAATACAAAGGACAAAGTTTGACTAAGTCTCAAGATCTATGCTACAACTACAGAATCATGATTTAGATCCTGCTACCTCCTTGTCGGATCACCATCCACTGGAGGAGCCAGGGCCTGCTCAGCCACTGGAGAAGCATCATCCCCTGGGAAGACAATCTCGCCATACTTCCCTGCAAGAGCAAGGTTGATATCCTCTCTGCTCAAACCCCAAAAGTAGAAGGCTTGAATCAACTTATTTCGGGAAGCCACCACAATATCAACAACCTTCTTCGCCTCATCTTCAACCTCTTTCTTTGTAGTGGCAGCTTCCTTCTAAAACTGTTCCCTCTGCAGCAACTTTTCCTTCTCGAACTACTCCCTCTGTAGCTCCTTCTCCTGCTCGAACTGTTCTTGCAGAGTAGCTTTCTCTGCATCATGTTGTTGAACAAGTTCACCACAATTTGCAGCAGCTAGCTTCAACACCTCCGCGGATGACTTCTAAGCAACAGAAAGCTGCACCACAAATACAACAAAACAGTATTACAAGATAGGATCATTACTGAAAAAGATTTAATCAAATACCACATTGCATACCTGAGAGATGCTGGATCGAATTTGAGTATCTAGGCGGATGGGATCACGCGTAGCCAAGTCCAACGCCTCCTACTTCACGGCTTCGAGGTTGACACCCTTCGAAGAAGCTCGGATATCTTTACCAGATTCTTTTTTCTGCTTCTCCAGAGGAGGAGCCATATTCACATCAGCTACCACCCCCTCAGTTCCCACTGGCGTTATCTGCACAGGAGATATTTGATCAGAAGGCGGCACTGTCTTTTTCATTCTTGGTCATCGAACTAAAGAGCTCGAAGTACCCACAACACAGGCAAGAATCTCCATAATATCAGCATAAGTAGAGCCAGATGCAGCCATAGCGCATTTTTGATGAGCTCGTCGTACTTTTTCAACTAATGAGTTAAGCCACTTCTCTCTGCGAATTCCAAGTTCTCTAAGAACTTTGTTTAGTTCCCTCCCTTCTCGACTAACGATGTGGAACAAACTCGATGTATCTGCAACAGCTTTTGGATTAGGCTCTGCAAAAACAACAATAAACTATGTTAGCAGCTCGTAATAAGTTAAGAGACAAACTATAGGCATAATGAAGATACTTACTCTCGTTAAAATTCTTATATATCAGCTCGAGCGCAGGTTCCCCTGGAACTTGCAAACAATTACCCCTCACCATCACAAGATGGTTGCACCAGGGCCTCCCAGAAGACTCAAAATCAAAGAATTTTGGCATCACCGAATCACTAAACAAGTATCTGCTCTTTCGATCTTTCACATACTTAAACTTATAGTATTTCAAGACATCGTCTGCAACGAATTGTCTTGCAATACCACCATCTCTCCACTTCTGATTAAGGACTTCATGGACTCTCATCATCTTAAAGATGTTACCATTTAATTGACCAGGGCGACTCTTTTGTGCATTCATTACCCCTTTTTGGAAAAAGGTTAGGGGAATACTCAACCCATATGCGACCTGGATTAAATAATAGAGAAATCCTTCCTTTATGACCTCTGATCCAGTTCCATTATAATAAACAATATCTATATCGTTTCCTATATCCATACTTCTCTTCTAGCGATCCAGAGAAGGTACCTGATAATGTTTTATATTACTACTCGGTCTCACCAGAGTTCTAAACCACAACCCTGCATTCATCACATAATCCCCCATTCTCTGTCAAAACTCCTTTTATACAGTAAAAATTTCTTCGCTAGGTCTACATTCTCGAGATACTTAAAATATTGCCCAGTTTTATCCCCCGCATGCAATCTCACATCCCTCTCAAAAGATACAGACGGATTGTCAGCAGTCACAGTGCCAATTACCACAAAATCATCCATAGTCCTATTAGACGATGATGATTCCTTACTACTGGCAGATACAACAAATTTACTATTGGGTTTTGGGCTTTTTGAGTGCATCTAACACACATAAAGGGAAAATCTATTCAGAGTTTTTATTAATAAAACATGCCTCCTCCCTCAGCCGCACCTAACATGCTATTAATCTGCCCAAAAAGTTCACAAACGCAGCCTACCAATTTTCAAAGAAACTAATACAATAGAAGAAAATATAGAAGCCGAGACACTAACCTGTACTTGAAGAGCAACAGTCGTCAACTCTGGTCACCGCTCACACCTCAAACGACAAAACTTTGTTCTTCTTAGTAAGATCACACAACACTGGAGGACTGCGTTCAAAATTCGATGATTTTTTCTCTCTAGAAATGCTTCTGTCTTTGTCTGCAACTGATTGTGGTTTAAGAGAAGAGGGAAAAAAAGCTTTTATATTGCCCCTCAGTTTCTGAAACGACAGCTCTTTGGGATTCGTGTCCACGGCATCTTTCCTAACAGGCATGTCTTTTTGTTTGCCCTCATAATGGTTTTTTGTGTAACATTTTATGTTATCACGTCTGTCCCTCTCCTCTGCCATTATTACGGACTCACTGCCCAAGAAGATATATACAGATCTTACAACACGATTACTTACAACAACAACCTTCTACGGCTGCACGATCCTGCTACGCTTTTTTATTGCATGGTTCCAGTTCAAAAACCTAAGTACAGTTATTACAGCTGTCACTTACCCCAATATCGGCTTGACAGAAGCAAAAAATTAGTAGCAAATCCTACTTCAGTTCCATTTCAGTTAAAAAATATCATAGATACAGAAAGTAATGATGAGCTGACCTCAACACAAGCAAATCAATTTATTATGATCATTCATCTGACCTTACATGCAATGACAGAATGGATAACTCTCTTCACCACGCGAAATGGTTTCAATATCAACAACTCTCAGATCCTCTTTAGCAAATTTATCCAACGCATTTTCAAAGGCTCCGACCAAGTTCCATCGATGATAACAACTATTCAAGTTAACAACGACATGGCTCTAAAGAACTCATGGAATGAAAGGAATCATGACCTTGTCATCTCCATAGACATAACAACACTATATCTTAATAAGGCCATACATATATAATGGCGACCTACACAGCTCGGATATATGAACACTACGACCTACATATTTTCGACCTACGCCATCGATGACTATTTCGATATTTGTTCAATGGTGTCTTACAACAGTTCTAAAAGCAGCTTCAAGCACTTACAAGACAAGATAATAAAGTTCAAATTTATTATTCAAGGAAAACAAGTTACAAGAACAAACACTTCAACCAGTTCGGAGATAAAGATTACAAGTTCTACAGACAATTTTGTCTTTTACAAAGAATAGCCTATGTTGCAAATGATAGTGCAACATTTGAAAAGAAACAATGGCGGACCCAGCAGAAAAAATCAAAGCCCAAGGATGGGAATTAGAATGAAGCAGAGGATAAAATTAATCCCACCACTCCTCCATAACCTCCACCTCTGCTTCCAACGAAGGACCTCCTCCACCATTACAATACCTAATCTTTCGTAGGGTATCGACAATACTTCTCAGATGACTTCCCCGCCTTCTCGTCTTCTGCCAACATCGTATCTTCTGCATGCATCCGCAGACAGGACCGACGGTGAGCAGCAAACAAAACCATATAATGGAATCGCCACAGTTGATGAAAATCATCCTCTGCCTCCTCTACTTCTTCCTACGACATCCCATTGAATTTTGGAGGAACTGGGATTGGAGTCGGCAAAGAAAGGCTTTGGGTGCCAAAATAGCGAGTTTGCAGACTTGCTATTTTTGTCTGAACTCAAACTTCATATGCTTGGCATCGAGTTGTCACCATCACTACTACTCAACCTAACCTGAATGACTGATAACATTAACCAGGGTGAATAGTGATAGCAACTATTCACCATATTTTATACTAGTAACATTTAATGCACTCCACAACGTCTAGTAAGGTATTCATCACAAGTGCAGGTTTCAAGAGGAATTTTGAAGAGACCCAAAAGTTAAAACTACTATTCGTCCAAGATAAAATGGAGGCCATCAATACAATATTCAATTTAGACGAATGGACTTCTCAACCAACACTACTCGTAACACACGTTTTTCCTGCTATTGGTTGAGAGGGGACAATTGCGAGGGCTTATTTATAATCCCCGTACTGAGTCCGATAGTCAAACTCACATAACTCGAGTAAACATACTGATAACCAATCACGGACTAAAAGAAAGGAAATCGTAATACAGACTTCCTCATCTACAGCTCGGAGATGACAAAACATCCAATAATATTGCACTGCAGAAAATACTCAGATATCTATCAACAGTTTAAATAAGCACGAATATTATTAGAGATCATATCTTCATCAACAGTTCAGAGATATCAAAACATCCTGTGACTTCGCGCTACAGAAGATACTTCTCCACTTATCAACAGATTGTACGCACACGAGCATCATAGGAGATCGTTTCTTCCCAACGGTCTGAAGCCACAACTAAAGAATGTTAATAGATCCGTTACAGATCAACAAGTATCAAGACGTTACAAAAGTCCACCATGAAGACTCATCAAAACCCGATATTGTAACGTTCCTCATCAATGTAACCAACGGTCATATTATAAGACCTATAAATAAACTAGATAGCTACGAATTAGGGAGGCTGCTCAGAGAACCTCTAAGAGATCATTTCTACATCTTTCTTTCTCTTTTTGTAATAGCTAGCAGTCTAAATATACCTCTCTCTCTTTCTAAAATCCTCAAGAGAGGTCATAGTTTTTAACCCATTCAAGGGTTTTCCACGCTGAATCTAGCATTGTTTGTTTCCTGTTCATAACTAAACAAACTAGATTTTGAAGGTGTAAAGTGCTATCTTCGTGCAATACGAAAATAGGCTATTGCAGGTTAGAGACCTATTTATTAGTGTATGAATATTTAAATGTTTAGAAAATCTTTTTTTTGACATTGAAATTCGCAAGTCATGTACTCATGTGGTGGAAATCTTATAATAAATGCCACATCATAGAATTCTTGAGTTGGAAATAATTTAAAGTGTCAGTTAGGAAGCAGTTTTATCCAATTGGGTATGAGCATGAGAGATGGTTTAAATTGCATCATTTACACCAAAAGCACATAACCAAGTTTTGGCTTTAAACGTCGATGCATATGAGTATGAGGTGTTCATGAAGTACATTGGTGGTTTGTCAAAGTCTATCAGATGAGAGTTGAAATTTTTTAATAAAACGAATATCAAAGACGCTACCGTGAAGGCGATTGCCATTAAAGACAAGTACTTGAAGAGTGACAAGAAAGATGATAAGAACAAGTCGGCCAGGGTTCAAGTCTGGTTGGAAGAATAAGCACAAGGGGGGAGTCCAATGGAGATGCGTCTCTGTCCATGGGGAAATATTACAGTCATTATAAGGTGAGTTAGAATATTTTAGATAAATGTTGGAAACTTAACCCGGAGCTTAGGCCGAAGAAGGAGAAGAGCAAGAGATAGAAACGGGCACTAGCTATAGCGGTCGTTGACCTCCCATATTTAAATAAACCGAATCCTAAGCTTACTCTAATCTTTAAGCAGATTATGGCTACCGAGGAGACGAGTTGGCAAAAACTTTTTTACGTTAGTATTCGGGTGAAGTAAAATTTAGTAGAGGCCATCATTTATTCAGGTAGTCAAAAGAACTTGATTTTTGAGGTATTAGTGAAGAAGATAGGTTTGGCAACTACGGCTTATCCTAAGTCGTATGGTTTGGAGTAGATTCAGAAATATACAGAGTAAAAAATCATAAAGCAGTGTACTATCAAGTTTGCGATTACTGAATTGTTTATTGATGAGGTGACGTATAAGGTGGTTCCTTTAGATGTGTATCAGGTCATTTTAGGTAGCCCTTATCTTTGGGACCGAGATGCAATTTATTATTGCAAAGCTCGTAAGTATTGTCATGTGAAGGAGAGAAAAGAGTTCCATATCAATACTTGTAAGGAGCATGTCACCACGAATAATTTAGTAATGACAACTCAGATGAAGAGGTTGGTTAATATGAGCGGCAAGTTTGTGTTATTGGTCCAACCAATTTAAGATGGTCTATCGGCTAAAGTATTGTCTACTATGACAATGTCTCCTAAGCAATAAAGAAAAATGGGGAAGTTGTAAGAGGAGTATAAAGACTCGTTTCTTAGAATATAAGGGATACCACGTAAGAGGGATGTGTGGTATGAAATTACCTTGGCAAGTGGTGAGCCACTACCTAATATTGGGTTGTATCAGACATCTGTGACCGAGTCTGAGGAGATCAAGAAATAGGTACATAAGTTCCAAGAGCAAATAGATTATTAATCTGAGTTCCTCACCTTATGGTTCACCGGTGTTATTGGTACCGAAGAAGGATAAAACTTGGAGAATGTATGTAAATTATCGAGAGTTAAACTAGTTTACTGATAAGAGGTTTTTATGGCCTCTAACAAAATACCTGCTCAAAGTACGGTTGTCAATTTGTAGCACGGATGAGTGGGATCGAATCCACAAGGAGGTTTGGGAAAACAAATACTTTTTAGGCCGAATAACGATTTTATACGAGATAAATCTAAGAAGAATAAATAAAAAGTGATTATAAAACTTAATGAGGGAGAGAACTAAGGTTCGAACTTGGCCTCTACCTTTCAAAGCACTCATCGATATATAACTAGATCCTAATATCTCCACCCATCATATGTTCGTGTTAAGACACATACGATATTGTAAAATAAACCACTAAAAATCTATGGTCAAGCATTTAGTGGTTATGCTTTTAAGAGATGGTAAAGAGTATCTTAGAGAATTATCAACTCAACCATGGCTAGGCTTGAGTGAGTTCTCTAGTATTTTCTCTTGTTTAGATCTCCAAATCAAGTTTGCGGTTAGTAGTACTTGTTTGTATACAAAGTTATCGTACACTAAATCAAAGCTATGATCAAGCCTTAGATATGATGTACTAACTTATCATTTATAAAGTACTAAGAAAAAACTAATTAGAACCTGATTATTATCAACTATTGCTCATCCAAGAAGAGGCCTCATCCTAGCCTTAGCTAGGAGATTAGCCGCTCATCTCGGACTTCATCACATTAACAACTAAAAAGGACATTAACAAAAATTAAACTAAAAGAGAAGAAGAAGACAATTAAATAAAAACTAAGACTTTATTTATTCTAAACTTGCTCTAATATGAGATGCCCAATTACAATGGGGGAGGGTTCCTTTTTATAGGAGAAGGAACCCAAATTTAGAAGTTATACATTAAATTCTAAAGAATATTTGCACAATAATATCTTATAATATTACAACCAATTACCTAATATTCTTGCATATAATTTCTTTAAGTGATGTAGAGATATTTCTTCATGGAAACTCTTGCATATATCTTAAATATAAAATATCTTTAAGGATCTTGGATGCAATATATTCTTTGATCTTATTCTCTAAGAATATTTGTGTATATATTTATACAATCTTGAGACCAAATATATTGTGTCTTTAACTTTTTGTGCTATGAACTGCTAGAGACACTTTAACTTAACTTTAAGAGCTTGGCTTCAAATATCTATCTCCAATAGCTACAATCAAACAAACATGCATTAGTACCCAAAATTAAATATAATGGACGACTAAAATACATGTTCGGGTATATTAAACATGTCATAATTACGTGCTCATAATTTACTATAAAGAATTGTTCGGGTATATTAAAAATTCGGGTAGAAGATACATGGAAGACGGGTTTCAAGACCAAATAGGGACTCTTCGATTGGTTGGTGGTGCCTTTTAGGTTATGCAATGCTTCAGCGACATTTATGCGATTGATGAATGAGGTACCTCATTCTTTTATATATGATTTTTGTGATTGGTGATTTATATGATATCTTGATATATAGTCAGATATGGGAGGAACACCTTGTGCATATACATAAAATATTGGAAGCATTGAGATTATAACAACTTTTTCTTAATAGGAAGAAGTGTGAGTTTGGGAAGGACCTAGTATACTTGGGGTTCATTATTAGAGGAGGTAAACTTATGGTAGATCCAGAAAAGACCTATGAATTCCTCAGGGTGGAGACCATTTGCATTAGATTCGAGATGCTCATTATTCTTAGGTTGTAGGTCATTTTGGAGTTGAGAAGACTATTTTAAATTTACTGCGTTATGTCTATTGGACGAAGTGGTAGGTAAATATTTTTTGTGTGGTTCGTGGTTGTGTTCTATGCAACATATCAAAGCCTTCCAATTGTAAGTTTGGATTGTACTTACCATTACCAATACCTAACCGACCTTGGGAGAGCATATCGATAGATTTTAATTATGGGTGGTTTGTCCATGACCAAGTGTAAGAATGGTTATCTGTCTATGGTGGTAGATTGATTCAGCAAGATGATAGTTCTTATTCCATGCAAGAAGACGATTACTGGGGAAGGAGTAACACAATTATTTTTCAAAGATGTTTAGAGGTATTTTGGGCTCCTTTCTTTTATTATTTTTGATTGGGGTAGCCAATTTTTGGGAAATTTTTTGAGATCGTTATGGGGCGATGATGGACATTAAGTTGAAGAGAAGTACCGTGTTTCATCCACAGACTGACAGGAAAATAGAGGTATACTTTAGTTCATTTATTACAGGGATTCTATTCTAAGCATTCTAAGACTTGGTATGAGAGTTTGCCATATCTTTAGTTTGCTTTTAACCAGGCAATTCTTGATTCAACATTGAAGTCTTCGTTTAAATTTTGTCTTGGGTACATGCCTAAAAGCCCTTTGGATATAGCCTTTAGTCTTATAGATAAGATGATGTTAGGGAAGGTGGAAGAGGAA
Source organism: Kingdonia uniflora (assembly GCA_014058105.1). Lineage (NCBI taxonomy): Eukaryota > Viridiplantae > Streptophyta > Magnoliopsida > Ranunculales > Circaeasteraceae > Kingdonia > Kingdonia uniflora. The sequence goes on from JACGCM010001722.1 coordinate 1,009,685, forward strand.
CAAGCTAAAGCTCAACGTTTCATTGAGATGATAAGTAAGGTTCTTAAGGCAGTTAAAGAACAATTGAAGAAGACTCAAGCGAAATATAAGGCATGATATGACAAGCATTGGGTTGAATGTACTTTTCAAGAGGCTTGATACGATAAACATTGATTTGACCCATCAGATCAAAAGTAAGGAAGCGGAGAAAGAAAAATTACAGGGGGAGGGGAGCTAGTTAGTGTCCAGAATGAAGTAACAAAGTTAAAGAGTACGGCATAATCATTGGGGGCAAAAGGTAAGGATGCGGATGTCACACAATATCGTATTAGAATACTAGAGGTGGAATAAAGAAGAAGAGGGATAATGTTGTTAGTTTAAGGGGGCAAATGGATAGAAAATAATTTAAAACTGGTTAAAGCGCGAACAAATTTAGCGAGTGCTGAAAACGAAGTGGAGAAATTGAATGAGGCCATTCAAGTAAAAGGTGTGAGTATATGGCGTACTCAAAATCAGTATGATAAACTTAATGTACGAGTGGAGAAGCTGAAGGCAGACTTGGCAAGTTTGCACGGCAAGAAGGTCAAGGTTGTAGAGAGGTTAAAGAAGAGAAAGAATGACATCGAGATGGCGACTGCAAAGGGTGATGTGGTTAATGCCCAAACTTGAATTAAGGAGTTGGTGGTAGATTTAGTTGTCGTTCGAGCTATCGTAAGAAAAGCTAATGAACGAGCTAGAAGCTATTACGAGAAAGGATGAACTGTTGAAGAATGCTAGTACAGGGGGAAGTAATAGACAAGAGGCAGAGTTGTTGGCATTGCGCAATGAACTTAAGGAGCAAAAAAGGAAAAATTGCGTTGACCAAGAGAAGTTTATGGGATTGGTAGCTTAATGGACTGATATTGTCTCGGCCTTAAATAGATGCTTAGAACGAGCAAAGGCCCATTACGCACATTTTGATAAAAATTATAAGAAACTAAAGGTAATTTTTGTTGAGTTGGTCATTTCGAACCGACATAGGATTTCCATGGAAGAGGTGCTCTCGAGGGAGATAATGGTAGTAATTGCCTATTTTATAGAAGAAGTAAAGAGGCTGGAGTTTGAATGGGAAAAAACTATGGGGTCTTACATGTATATTTGTAGAGAATTTTGTGGGGAGAAACTTGAAAGTTTTCATTTAGTAGAAAAAAATATACATACTGCTGGAGATTTAAATCTCACTTTTAGAATGTAAGGAGAAAGAATAGATGTATCCTGTATTTGAGAATGAAGAATTTATCAATAATATCGTTTCAATCATATAGTGTTCCAAGGGCTTGGTATTCAGATGTGTAGGGGCCTAACTTCACGAGGAGGGGAAGTTGGCTCTTACACCACGGGGTTTATCTTCTATCAAAGGATTCAAACGTATAATCTATAGTACAAATAACCTTCTAGCAATATACTTGTGTGGATGCCTAGAATGGGTCACCTCTGATGATGATTTTTAAGAGATTTGATATTGCAGTCGTGTATTCGAAGGTTTGAGTACTGGGTGATTTACAGGGTGATCGAAGGTAAACTGCAAGGGTTTAGGGGAGAGATTTTGTAACCTCTCATTGGTTCCCATTCCCTCCTATTTATAGAACATAGATAGGGCTGAGTCACCATGGGAAGTCACATTACAAGTATACCCTCCGGGTATCAGACGGGTATCCCAGAGTTGGTGTTGATGCCAAAAATGTCAGGTCTGGCACTGTACTCAGACATTGTAGCTATTGTTGGTTCTGTCACTATAGCTGTAAGGACCAACAACGCAGCCGTCATTGTCTGGTGAGCTGGCTTTCTGACTTGTCTGCCTTCGTCCATGTACAACTATGCTCGAAGTATTTTTGATGCTGATGTGGAGTTCGCGTACTGACAGATCTACCTTCGTCTTCGAGGCATTATCAAAGTCGAAGTTTATATAGTCTCAAAAGGCTTGTTTATGGATTGATTGAGCTTCGAGGTAATCAGGTAGGCTTTGATGTGGCCTTCAAGTATTCGAATGGAGCTAGAAGGCTGCGAGTTGGCTACTTCAAGATGTCTTGTTCTGTCATGAGATAGTAGAATCCAAGCCAGCGCGGCCAACGATTAGAAATAGATTTTCCCAATTTTTTGCGAACTTTCTAACATTTTACTCTTTCCTTCTCTAGGGGATCTCTTTGAGGACTAGATCATCGATTTAGAACTTACAGCTTTGGACTCTTTTGTTATACGAGTTGTCTAGCATATGATGATATCAACCCAGGCTGGCAATAGCTCGATCTCGGGTCTTATCGATTTAGTTCATATTACAGGCTAGCTCGAACATTTTTTTCTCGTCTATTAGCTCGTGATCATTAATAGGATAGTAGTATTCCGTTGGGATTATGGCTTCAGTTCCATAAGTAAGGAGGAAGGGGGAACATTCAGTTGATTTTCTTGGTATAGTACGGTATGCCCATAAGACATGAGGTAGCTCCCGCATCTAATTTCCTTTTTTTTTATGATTGAAGCCTCTTCTTGCTTCCATCCACTATCGATTTGTTGGTAATTTTGGCCTGTCCATTTCCTTGGGAGTAGTATGGATTGGATGGGGAATTAATGATGTTGTGCTTATTGAGAAAAGCTACTACCTTTTCTTTAACGAACTGCGGCCCGTTATCGATCCGAATCGGGTGGGGGCATCCAAACCTCATGATAATATTTTCCCAGATAAATGAGATGACTTCATCATCTCGAGTTTGACAAAAGGGAACTGCTTTCACCCATTTTGTAAAATAATCTATTACCACGAGTAAGAACCTTCGGTTACTCGACATGTTGGGAAATTCTCCCACTTGATCGAGTGCCTACCACTTGAAAGGCCAGAATACCTTGCTCGCATGGTGCTCGAGTACATGTGCCTGTATCATGTGTCCATGTCGTTGACATGTGCCGTATCTTAGTGAGTACTCCTCTTATTTTCCCATTCCCAAACAAAATACTCCTTGTGTAATCGCTTTGTTTGCAAGTAATCGACCTACGACATGGAAGCCACAAGTTCCTACATGTAAGTTCTTGAACATTCCATCTGCTTGTTGCTTGGAGATACAAGATAGGCATTAAATAGCTTACGAAGGGGCCCATCAACATTTTAAATTTTTGATTAACTGTCTGTGTTTTTTTGGATCTTCTAGAAGGGGCCCATCATATTCATTTTTTAGGACTAGATAGGCATTAAATGGCTTCCTCCAATCGTTGTCCTTCTCTTCATCACCTCCAGTGTTGATTATACATACAAAGGGGAAATCAATGTTGGGGGTTAAAATCACTTCGATTTGGAGGTATTGTACTTCTGTACCCAAGACTCTGGCTAAGTATGCCAAGGAATCAACATGTTGATTTTGTCCTTGCGATAAATAGTTGAGAGTAACATTTGTGAATCTGCTCATCTTATCAGCAATAAGGGCTACATAGTCGACCATTTTGCCATTCTTCTTGTACTGTTTGGAGTTATAATGGACTATTAGTAATGAATTTGTATAGACCGATAGCTCGGGAACCCCATGTTTTATTGCTAAATAGAGCCCATGGATCAAGGCTTCGTACTCTGTGATATATTTTGAGGCCTCAAAATCTAAACGGATTAATATTTCAATTATATCGTTTGATGGAGTAATCAGTATGATTCAGATACCTAATATTGCGGGTCCTACTGAGCCATATGTAAGAAGTTTCCACCCCTTTATTGTAACCCATTCAACTCGTTTATTAAAGGGCTTGATAGGTGGATCCTCTGCGAGTTCGTTTGTGAATCAGGACCGTATTCATCCCAGTCTGGATCATCTACAGGGAAATTTTCTAGAAAATTGGTAATTGTTTGACCCTTTTTTGAATGACACTGTTTGAGTTATATATCATGTTCTCCTAAACTAACAGACCACTGTTGCACTCTTTTTAATTTTTCTTTCTTAGGGAGAACTTCCCGGAGTGGGTAGTTCGTTATTACTTTGACGTAATGAGCTTGGAAGTAGTACTCGAGTGTAAGTGAAGTGTAAATGAGGGTTAGAAAGAGCCACTCGATCTTGAAATATCTTATTTCTGCTGTATCGAGCGAGGGTTTTGCTGATAAAGTACACCGACTTTTTAACCTTTACTTCAAGTCGAATAAGAACCAAGCTAAGAAATTTTTCTGCAACTGAGAGGTAGATGATCAATTCCTCATTGTCTATTGGGGTGCTCATTATGGGAGACTTTCCCAGATAGGTTTTGAGTTATTGAAAAGCTGCTTTGCATTCTTCTGTCCAATCGATCTCTTTGTTGGGTTAAACTTTTCCTCACTTGGTACATCCTCAAAGTAACAAGAATAGCCATCGACATCGATCTGAAGACTTAGAGATAAACCTATTGATAACGGATATTTTACCAGTCAGCTTTTGGACTTCATTTTTTGATGTTAGAGATGGCATATTGACTAGAGTTCAAATTTTGTGTGGGTCGACCTTAATCCCTTTCTTGTTGACGAGATGTCTCAGGAACTTGCCCAAGTGCACTCTGAATTGACATTTATCATGGTTGAGCCTTATCCTGTATGAGCGTAAAATATGGAAGGCCGCATAGAGATCTATGATATGATCCTTCTTTTATAAGCTTTAGCAAAGTAGTTCATCGATGTATACTTTAACGATCTTCCCCAAGTGTGCTCTGAATATTATTGTCATTAACCTTTGATAAGTTGTTTAAGCGTTCTTTAGTCCAAAAGGCATGACTCTACAACAGTAGATCCCTCTTTCAGTGATGAAAGTGGTCTTTTCCTGATCGTTGTCTAGTAGGAGTATCTGATTGTATCCGGAAGTAACATCTATCATAGATAAGAGTTCGTAACCCACCGTTGAATCTAGAATTTAATAAATAATTGGAAGAAGAAAATTGTCATTGGGAGTGTGCCTATTTAGGTTTGTAAAATCCACGCAAGCTCTCACCTTCCCAATCTTCTTAGGAACTGTGACAATACTGGAGATCCAATCTGGGTACTTCGCTTCACGAATGAATCTGACTTCGATTAATTTATCGATCTCACTGTTGACTTCATCTCAAAGATGAGGTGATAGTCTTCCCTATTTCTATTTGACTGTCGTGACATTGCTGCTGATGCTCAATTTGTGACATGCCTTAGCTGGGTCAACTCCTTGCATTTCTTTGATAGTCTAAGTGAAGACGTCTCAGTTTATTTGTAAAAAGTGAACGAGGGCCTCCTTTTTGTGGTGGACCAGCTTGGTACAAATATAAATACCTCTGCTAGGTCCATCGATGTCTATGTAATCTACAAGTTCTTCTGTTGAAGGCTGGTCATCCGTGTGGCCCGTTTTCTATAATTGTTATACAACAAATCTGTCATATGTGTCGAGTATAGCAGAGATAGTATTTTTGTAAACTTGTGAGAGTTTTTGACTACCTTTGATTTTTTAGATGCCGCCATTGTGCTTAAAGTGAAGTGCTTGATAGTACGTGGAAGATATTGCCTCCATGTTGTGAATCCAGCAGCGGCTCACAATTCATAAGTAACGAGATTTGGCATTGATGATGCAGAAAACAATGTCGATAGTGGTAGGTCCAGCTGTAATGGGTAGGATGATCTTGCCTACTCATTCTTCTTTAGAGCCATTAAACCCAATGATAACGATGTTGCTTGGTATAACTTGATCGGTTAATCCCATTTGTTCGATTGTGCTTTGAAAGAAACTTTTGATACCGCTACCAGTATCAATCATTATGGTATACATGATGAATTTCTTCAACTTTAGCATAATAACCAGAGTGCTACGATAAGGAAACTTAACGTGACTGATATCGCAATCCTCAAATGAAATCCCTATTCGTCGATTGCTTGATTTAGGAAGGAGTTTAATTTCTTTATCCTGAGTGGTGAGATCACATCATTTCGTTAATCTTCTTCTCTTGAATCTGGTAGAGTTGTTGATTTGATGGATCTCAATCATGTTGCTGTGATACATATGGCATAAATGCTTTTCCTCAGATTGATCTTCTACTTCAACTACTTCACTTGTGCTTTATAGCTTCCATTTTTGTGTCCTTCCAGGTTGATAATGTACCCGTGCATTATCCCGTCTTTGAAAATATATTCCAGAAACCTCTGTAAAGCATAGCAGTTGTCAGTTTCATGATGAGTTACCTTGTGATGCATGAAGTACTGTCTGCCTTCAATCGGTTCCAGTGGTTGAGATACACGATAAAATTTGTCTTTCTCCAGCATGAGAAATATTGGTAAATTCTGGGCATTCATCTTGGGGAGGACCAACTTGAGTAATAAATTACCTTTTCTTGATTTTCCTGTTATTGGTTTAGTACGCTTTTGATCACCCTGGTCCTCCTTCGATTCACATTTGTGCTATGTATTTTGATATTTCTAGGTTAGGACGAATTTAGTAGATTTTTGCCTTTTGGTCATCTTCCTTTCCAGGTCGACATACCCATTGACCTTGTTAATCATGTCTTCCAAGGTTAAGGGTTTATTCAAGAAGAGATGTTCCTTCACTTTGCAATAGATCTATAATACATTGGTAAATACAAAAATAATTGTTTTTTGATCAAGATTGTTAACTTTCCGTTCGAGCTCTAGAAAATTCTTTAAAAAGACATTGAGTTTCTCTCCTTAAAACTATTTAAGACTAATAAGTGTGTACAAAATTTCTTCTTTGTCTTTATTGTGAGCATGTCTTGACGAAGATCTTTTGTAGTTGGTCGAATGTGAGGATGAAATCTTCAGATAAAAAATTGAACCACCGAAGCGATACTCCCTGTAGGCCTGTGGCGAATAGACGGCATAAAATATGATTTAAATTTGAATATAATCTCAGTGAATCACGGCATTTATGAGTGTGATCCTTCGGATTAGTACATTTATATTTACATATCTTAGGAGTATAGAACCCTGTTAGTACTTCCATATCAAATAATTTTTTGGCAATCAGACTACCTTGCAGCCTTGTTAAATCATCTTTATTGCCAAGAACTTGAGCTTAAATTAATTCTTTGATACGTTAATCCATGTGTTCTTGTGTGGCATACTGATACGGTGCTTGAGCAATTTGACGTGAAGGTTGAGGATTATGAGTACCGATGCCCTCACTCAAGCGTTCACGAGCTAGTATCCTGGGTTGAGGTCGTTGCTCCTCTTCTTTAAGCTTGGAAGGCTGACGCCCTCTACTGATGTTGGACAGATCTTTGTGTCTCAAATAAATTGAAGCTTGTGGGTCATTATGAAGACCTCTGAAAATGGCTTTGCTAGTTACTCTGCGAGGTCCCAATCTTTTCCATGCAGAAACTCAGGATTTCGCTGGTATTTAATCATGTTCCCTGGCTAGGGGAACTTGATAAATATCTTGCAAAGCTTACAAGGTTGTCTGCATTGTTGTCATCTATTTTTCATGTTGTTTGAATTTTATTTGATGAGCTTGACACTCGCTCTCTTGTTCCTGTTCGTGGAGCTTGCAGTCATGTATCAATTGATGTTAGAGTTCATTTTGTTTCTCTATTTTGGCGTGTAGGTTCGCCCTTAGTTCTACGAGCTAATCTGGTTTGAATAAAAGATCAAACTAGACTCCTGTTGCTGGTTGCTTAAAAGTCACCATGATTGGAAATGGATAGTGGAGTAATTATAATTCCGTCAAATCGTTTACCTGCATCACATAATAATTCCCACAGTTTGAGTTCTTCATTTCAAAACATTACACTCTACTACATACTACAGGGTTGTAACAAGCTGCTCAATCAATACAATTCTTTTAGTTCGATACAATTAACTATTTTGTCCATTCAACATATTTGTATAATATTTTCCATCACACACAGGGCGATATATGGTAGTTTCAATTTAACGCTCATTTCTAGTTTAATCTATTACACAACATTATTGCAAAACTTATTCATTAGCTCGAAAATTCCTTACAAAATTTACAGAAAGAACAAATATTTTAGAAAAATGCCTGCAGATCGATTTACAGGTTAAAATATATCGCAGTTATTAGCAAGACTTCCACTTCGAGCACCAGAAGCTTCTCCCGCGTAAAACACTTCTACAAGAAAATTAAGATGGTGGTAACAGACAGAAGCATACTTCCAATCCAAAGGATAAATGTATATTTCCAATTTGAAACCACCCCCACCGCCTCGGAAAGGCAAAGAAAGATGAGGAGGTTACCTCCTACAGAGCCCAATCGCTCGCATGATAGCTACAGTATTTCTTGGGATGTACACCGACTTTCTCATCCGCCTCATTAATAACATCCTCTGTAAGAAGAGGAAGACATACCCGACGCTACTCACTTGACAGAATCAAATAATAGAACCGTAGTATCTGGTAATAGTCATTCTTAGCCTCTACTACTTTCTCATCCGTCATCCCATAATTCGTAGGAGGAACAGGTATGGGAGTAGGCTAATCGAAAGGTTGGTTCCCAGAATATCAAAACTAGAATTTCTGCTATACAGCAAGAACTCTAGCTTCCTATACTTGGAGTCAAGTAGTTACCATTCTCAAATACGGGGGGCAATTGTAGAGTATTTCAAGTGACAAAGTACTTTCATAAGGATAACTGGTAATATAGTATGAACTATATTTATAGAAGAATAACATTCAATGTATTGAAGGAGTTCCAAGGCAGTCATAATTCAAAGCAGTACTTCCTGGGAAACCCAACAGCCAAATACATTAGCCATGTCAACATAATCAATACCAAATCTTGACTCTAATACAGAAGTTATAATTCCCAAACCATTCCCCTTCCGCACCTACCTTTCCCAATTCTAACATACAAACATTCAACGAGCATTTCTGTAATGGCATGCTTTATGGGAGGAAAATATTCGCCAATACTTTAGTTAGGATTATACAATCATAACCTTAAGCATATAGGATTTTACGTAAAAACATAGTAAAGTTTGAGAAAAACTAGGACCTCGAGGAGGTTTTTGGTATAAAATCTAATAATTTGCTAGTTATTACAATTGCTATTTGGTAAGGATGTAAGAATATTTAATTAGAAGAGTTGTGGATCAGTCTAACATATTCTCTACTTATATTTATAGTAGATACAAGCAGCTACAAAAATAAAATAGTTTCCTATTTTGGCATGCAGTAGAAAAACTTTGCAGATCTCCATGTAACGACTCTATTTGACCAAATAAAATGGTTGATTTAGTAGGTCGAGAACTGTGGTTGTAATGGCCTAATTCCGCAAGCTCGAAATGGCCAAGAATTAATTCTTACACCAATGTACCTGTGACAAAATCTAATGGAAAACAAGAAATAATACAGGCGTTTAGCATGGAAAACCTGCGAATAGGTAAAAAACCACAACCTCGGGTTGATGATTTTTGTAATAGTGACATTTATAGCTTGGGACTGATATCTTATTACAAGTGATCTCTAGAATTAGAAATGCTTTATCTTGTGAATAAGAAGTTTAAAGTTTTGAGAATCAAGAAAATTTAGTTTTCCTGGTGGTTTCTCGTGTAATTTTCTGGTCCTTATCACTTTTGGAACTTTTTCTTTATATATGGCTTTTCCGCAATTCTTCATTGTATTGAAGGACGTTCTTCGAATAATGCGGTTAGTGGTGACAGACTGGATAACTGCTGAGTTCGTGAGAGACAGGTATTTTGACTTGTTCAGGTTTTTTTGTTTGAGCTGGACCTGCAATTTTTATTTGTTCATGGAGTAGGTGGCAATGCTGACTGGAGAAGCCTTGTAGAGGATGCGTGGCCTGACATGGAGGTAGATCGAATTGAATACAACTCAATTTAGGTAAAATTGAGGGGTAGGGCCTTATAATTTCCCCCTCGCAACCGAAGTCACTAGTGGCTTGGGTTGAGAAATTTTTTTTGGATATACGGGTTAGAAATTTGAATGAGGAAGGAAGTAATGATGGTATTTGACTGTATTGAATGAGGAAGGAAGTACGTGCATTGAATGTTGATGGGAATATTGATGTAGGTGACAGTTAGGGTTTGAAGAGTTTCGTACACATTGAATGATGATGCTTAGGAAAATGTACCTGCACAATAAATGTAGGGTTATATAAATGGTAGCTGTACCTAGGTTGTTGGCCAAGTACATTTATTTTACTGATTTGTTATCTGAAATTATTGAAGATGGCGAAGACGCGTAGAATGGCTCATGAAGAAAGAATTTCTTTAGAAATGTAAAGGCTAAAGTTGAAGTATTTCAGAGACCAGTCCTTAAAGAATTTGACTCCTATTCCTGTTCCTCTGACATATCAAGGAATGCTAGAAAATGAAGCGGCTGAAGCTGAGGAGGAGTTTTACTGTAGATGGAGGTTTCACCACATTTTCTTGACAAGCGAGCAACGTTGGGCTTGTCTCCAAATTTTTGTGAAAGACAAGGTTGGAAAGGTAGATGTAAGGATAGGCGTGACTACGAGGCAGTTACGCTAAAGTTTTATGCTTGAATGGATTCTAAGGTTGGGCCCTCTTCATCTCTGCCAATTCTGAGGGGATGGTGGTTATTGGAGAGGCAAAGGTGGTAGTGGAAGAGGAAGACAGAGAATGAAAGTCTGCTTCTGCACTTCCATCACTACTCTCCCCTAAGAAGACCTTTAGTTTGAAGAGTTGGTTCAAGCACTGAGTCTCCTACTTCCATAGTTTCTATTTGAAGTTCATCTAGATTTTGACCAAAATCATGAGAAAGAGGATACTCATTGTTTCCAATGTCTGCTTTGCATCAGGGTGAAAGATCACTGAAGTAGAACGAACTTAAGAATTTGACATTTTGGAGTGCCTGAAAGACTTGTTAGCCGTCAAAGTACTTAAAAAAGATGTAACTGTAAAGTACCTGATGTTGAGTTGAAAGACCTATTATCTATAAAAGCATTTGCAATTTTTTTTTAGATGAATAAAATTTATTATCCAAACTCTGTGTTGATATATAAAATAGAATAACTCTAGAAATTGAGCTGTCTGATTCGAAGACTTTGGAATATTGTATGAAATGAAATAAAATGTATGAGGGGAAAAAGTAAAAATATTTGTAATAATCGAGTTGTTAGAAACTTATCTGTTAAAATATGTGTTTAGTGAATAATATTATTTGATCTCTGTGCTGGAAATATGGGGGTAACAGAAATTATAAAAGGTTCAGAATAAAGAATCGATCTTGCAGAGGTCATTCTAGAATATTAGACTTGGAAAGAATAAGCTCGATCTAGAATAGTTTTAAATGACTGAGTTTGATAGGAAGGGATATGTTCATATAATTTATCTCAAGATATTAGGGCTTCTGTTATGAGATAATAGGATAATATCATGACTTGCGAATAATTGGTAGCAAAAATGTACAAATAAGGGGGAAAGGAATCAAAGTTTGGGGAAGGAGATAAGAATGGTATGGACTGGATCTGAAAGAATCTGGTATGCCGCTGAAGGGCGATTGGTGTTAAAGATCACTGAAGTGCGGAAGCAAATTTTTGGAGTATTAGATTATGATATTGAGCTCCCAGTGAGGGAGGTTCAACTAGAAGGTTTTGATTGGATTGGGAGGGAACGTGAATATGAACATCGTTTTTATGAAGAGATGTTTCGAGAGATTGTTGTAGATTCTACATCTCGTAAATGTTTTGTGAGATTGCTTGCTATAGAGGAGATAGAATTGGAAGATGTGAGGATTTTTTTTGATCAAATTTTTGTTTTATTTATTTAGCAAAGCAATAGTTCATGTGGAGGACATAAATCTTGGCCACTAGTTTACTGCTTAATAGTAGCTATTCCTATTTTATCCTAGAAGTAAGTTGCCCGAATTTGCTGTGGCAACATGGACGCATTCCAGAAAAGCTATAAATATTAGGAACTACCAAGCTTTGATAGTCCATCAGCCGTTCCATTTCCTTCTCTGTAAGTCTGGAGCATGATGATATGAAGCTCCCTTCCTAGCTGACTAATAAATTTCCAAGTTGCGCTATACATAGCCGGACATGTATGCTTGCACCTATACCAATTCAATAGGAGTTTATCATTCACCTCAACAATGAGAGGAAGCCAACCATGCCTTTTGCAGTGTAATAAACCATGGAGTAAAGCAAACATTTCTGCAGATGTGTTAGTGCCATTACCTAGTGCTATGCTGTACCCAAGCTAAAGTATGCCAATATTGTTTTGAATAATACCTCCTGTATCACTCAATCCTGAAATAAGTGCTAAACCATCGCTATTTAATTTGAAGAAACCTATAGACGGCTATCTCCATTTGACGATAATTGGTCTTTTTATGGGTGTCGATTGTTTGGCGAGACGTAGTACTTGAAGTGAGATACTGTCACTAAAGTTACTGCTTTAGGTTATCGTGCACTTGGTCATACTCTTATGTAGATCGTTGTTGATTCGTTTGATAATGTCGACGACCGAGATGCACCCTTCCTCGTACCTAACCTTGTAACGAGATTTTAAGATTTCCCATACAATGTAAGAGGGGAGAGCACCTCGTATTAGAACCATTTGTGTGCCCATGTCAGCTACTTGCAGCCACACTCCTTGATGCGTCCACCAACTGTCACTGAAACCCTGCCGGACGCCACAAACATTGGCATAGAATGCCCATACCCTCGTAGCAACGTCGCCTTGAATAAATAGATGGTCCATTGTTTCTGTCTCTCCCTATGCACATCAAGAACACTTAGAAACGAGCAGAATTCGACACTGAATAATGGCGTCAACAGGGACAACATTGAGGCGAGCTTTCCAGTTGAAGATCTGAGTTTTTATGGGTACGGTTGGATGCCATATCCATTGTATTCGGCTCAGTTTTTCCTCCTCGCTACGGCAAAAATCCCAGGCAGATTTAACCGTGAACTCTCCTTTGTGGGATGGACCCCAAATTGGAATGTCGTCGTTGTCGGTGATGATGAATTTATGGGAGATTGTATGCTTCAGTTCAGTTGGTATTTCATGCTCTAGCAACTCCCATTTCCAATCATTATTGTTCACAACAACTTCGTTCACCATTATATGTTGCGTGCAGGCGATATCCAGCGTATCCTTTAAACTGGCATCTCCGGTCCAATCATCGAACCAAATTTTTTTGGTACCTTTGCCGAGACACTACGTCTTGCTAGCATCTACAGTTGGTAAGAGCCCACGTATTTGCTTTTAAAGAACTGATTCTCCTCTGCGCAAACTCGATGTTTATCCATTAATGGTGTACTAGTTTCAAAAAAATTATGCCCATGTCGAGTTGCAGTGCCAAAAATTCTAGCACTTCTTGAGCAAGAGACTCACCTTGATATCCGTGAGTCGCCAGAGACCCAATGCACCTTTGAGGTTTGGTCAACATATTGCATCCCATTCAACCCAATGTCGCTTGTTTTGCCCATGAACACTTCCCCAAAAAAAGTTTGTGATCATCGACTCAATCTTGCGTATTACTCCATTTGGAACTAAAATGCATGATAGGAGATGTATAGGCATCGACTTAAGGACATAAGTAAGTAGTGCCAACTTACCTCCCTGTGATAAAAGCTTTCCATGCCACCTTTGTATTCGCCGATGGATTTTCGTGAGCAATTGTTCATAGTGTATAAGAAATACCCGACCATAGCTATGGGAGCCCCCAAGGATTTCACTAGAAATTCGCTCTGTTGAAACCCACAAGCACTCTGAATTACCTGTTTACGTGCTACAGAAACATTATGGTGCATATACAAGCCACTTTTAGCTTTGTTGATTAATTGGCTGGAGAAATTTTCGTATCTTCCGAGGAAGTGCATTAATCCTGAGATAGAACGACGACTTCCATTTAAGAAAATGAAGAAATCATCCGCATATAAGAGAAGGGTAATGGGTGAACAACCTCTGGACGCTTAGAATAGGCCAATGTCGCCCTCTGCAAAACATTTGGATAACCCTCTGGATAATACTTCCTCTGCAATTATGAAGAGCAATGGAGATAGAGGATCTCCTTATCGTAAACCCCGGGATGATTTAAAGAAGCCCTTAAAGACCCCCTAAAAGACAACTGAGAACCATGAAGTTTTAACACATTGCACTATGAGTGAAACACATATTCTAGAGAAACCAAATTTGTGCAAGACCAATCGTAAGAACTTCCAATCCAGCCTATCATAAGACTTTTCCATGTCAATCTTGATCATAACATTGGTGCCTCGTACCTTTCTATGTAAATTCCTAACCATTTCCTGGGCTAAAGTTATTGTTTTGCTGATGTCCTTCCCTTGAATGTAAGCACCCTGATTGCTAGAAATTAGTTTGTAGAGGTGCTTGCTCAATATGATAGCAATAATAGAAGAGAAAATTTTGTATACGACATAACACAAACTGATAGGTCTATAGTCACCCAGCGAGGCTGGGGTGTCCAATTTAGGTAGTAGTGTGAGAAGCAAAAAAGTATAGCACCTGGAGAGTGGGGCACCATTGAAGAATTCTTTGGCAGCGCTATGTAGATCATCCTTGATAATATCCCAATATGAAGTAAAGAATACTGAGGTGAAACCATCACTACCTAGAGCGCTGTCACTAGGGATCTTGATTACACTGTCATGCAGTTCTTCCAGTGTTGGTATTTGTGTGATACTAGCATCTTCATCTACAGAGATGACATTCAGAATACACTCAAGTAAGTCTGCATCTATAGTAGTATTAGTAGCTTGCAGCACCTCCTTGAAGTAACCCACCGCAGCATCATGTATGACATCCACCTCAGCCGTCTCAGTACCATCAAGAAGAGTAAAGTCAGTTACAAAAGATCATTTTCTGCTAACTTATGTTACAGCATGAAAGAATTTTGTATTCGCGTCACCTGCCAAAAACCACTTAGTTTTGGACTGTTCCCTCCAAAAGACCTCATCGTTGTGTAACATGGCCGCATGTTCTTTTGATACAATCCTCAGCTCGGTACCTATCTGTTCATCAAAACCGTTTTACAGGATTTGATCCAGATGCACAATTCTATCATGGAGAACATGAATATTATGAGTAACATTTCCAAGCACATTAGTATTCCAATCCTTTAGTGCATATTTAACTTTCTTAAGCATATAGGAAAAAGACAATAAACAGTTGCCGAATACACCACTAGGCCAGTAATCACTAACCAAGGATGGGAAGCTAGCATAAGATATGAGGATTGCTGGAGGATATTTGATCGGATGTGGTTCCTCAAGTCCTCAAGGTTGCTTTAGATTTAATTATATGTGAGGTGATGAAGCGAATGTAAATAGGGGTGACAAAATATATGTAACTGCATGAGTTTAAATAATTTGAAAGAAATTGTTGTTGAATTGATCCTCAATTTTTGTGAATGTTGTTTGTGACTATTGTGAAATACAAATTTGAAAATATTTGAAATTTTGTTATGAGAGCTTCAGAAATGATGTCATTATTGCTATAAGTAGAAGAAACAAGTATAAAAAATGTAGGGAGCATCTGATTTTGTCCCTTGTGTAAAAGTTGTGAAAACCCAATTACGTGTAAGCGTAAGTCATCATGAGTGTGGTGTTGTCAAAGTGAGATTTGGAAAAGAGAGATAAAAATAGATTAAAATATAAGGCAAAGGGCAATGATGGGAAAATATTTTTACCAAAAAGTTGCAAGACGTCTAACATGGATAGTAGAGGGGATGCCTCGGTTCCAAAATTGAGGACGACTCATACGGGACTTAATAACTGCCAGCAGTTAGAGAGAAAAAATATAAATACTGCTTCATCTTTGCCAATTAAACATTTCTCAAATTTTGAAAACTTGAAGAGCAGTGAGAGAGGAAGGATGAAGAAAATAAAAATTAGCACATAAACTTGTGGAGATTTAATTGATAGTGATCATCAATCAAAGAGTAAGAGAGTCGTTGAAAATGAGTCACGAAGGTGGTTGTACAGCAGCGTGGTGAGGGAAGGATTTGGCGCTGCTGCGGATTCACATTCGGACATAGAAGGTTAGTTAAAGATTTATGATGCATATATGTATGTTTGAAGATCATGCTTTGTTTCTAGGTAATGTAACAAATTACTATTTATAGTAGTCTATGAAAACCTGATTGATATATGATATTCGAAAGATTTTTGTATATGTTGGACGTATATGTAAAAGATAATGATAGATACCTAGACCTGGTTGTAGGTTGATCATGAGGAGTGTTTGTGTTGGAATAAATACTTTCTATAGTTAATATTGTGAGTTCCCCTGTAAGTGAGGCATCAAATTCTAGCCAGTCGGCTATTTTTGAGATTGAAATGTCTGAAAGGGAGGAAAAAAATTGGTGTTGATCAATTTCCAGATATCCCTAAAAGATTGGTATCCTATCATCCTCGCTCTAATGTATTCAAAGAGTATTGTAAAGCCAAGAATTCGGTAAGAGTTAGATGGGGTAACTGTATAGAATACGCCGTTAGGCAATTTAGGGGTTGCACTGTAGCGACGGGGGATGAATATTTTTATTTGTTAGCCGATTTGGCAAAGGAGAAAAGGGATAGGGGTATGGATGAATTGATCTTTATGGAGTATTTTGATGGGAATGTTCAGAGTAAACATTCAGAGGGCTTTTTATGTTACCTGTCTCAGTTAGAGTATGGGTTGAGTCTTCCCCTTAACAATCTGGCGAAAGAGATTATGAACCTTATTGGGGCATGTCCTGTTCAGATAAACAGGAACATGTGGGAGGTGATAAGTATTTGTGAATATCTGAATTCACAGTGAGAAGGAGATGGGAGAAATATGAGGGTATCCTTTAAGGGTGTTTTGCAGTTTTATGGGGTAAAAAACTATTCTCTAAGTGGAAGGGCATATTTTTGTGCGAGCTCGATTCGGCCTCGCTTCTTCAATCTAAACTCAGCAGGTCAACCATGGAATGACAATATGATATAGGTGAAGGGTGATTGCCTTCAGTAAGATGATGAAGAACCTATGGAACTTCAGTTTAGAGCTGTAAAATAAAGTAAGTATAAAAATGTATAATGTATGAAATTGATTGTTGAAGTTGTATGATGTTCTGCTGATGATAATGTTTTGTGAATGACAGTTCCCAAATCTCAGGTGGCTAGGAAAGAGTTGTTGTTGGATATAGTTGCTCAGGAAGAGACAGAGCTTGAGGTTGTATTAGAAGATCTTGGCATTAGCAGGAAGAAGCGTGTTAACAAGCAAATTGAAAAAGTTCAAAAATCTCAGTCGACGTGACTAATGACGAGAACCGACAACACTAAGAAGAAGGGAACTGATGGGGAAAAATGAGTCAACTCGTCCAAGCCCCCTAGAGTGGACTACACAGGGTTACCTGAGTCTACTACGCCAAATAAATTAGCTCAAATGTTTCCCAAGAAGAAGATGTTGAAGCGCCCTTCGACCTCAAGAACCACGGGAAGTGGTGAGGCCATAAAAACGAGAATGGTTGAACCTTCTGAGGGGTTGGGGATGTAGGTCGTAGAGGATTGACCTGTTGTGGTGGACGATCTGAAAGAGGTGGAGGAAAAAGCCAGGTTGGCAGCTCTCCACGGGGTGGAGGCGATGAGCAAAATGGTAGGTTCATATGCTCGAATGTGTATTGTGATAAATTTTGTATTATGATTTGTGATAATCAATGCGGCCAATTTGTTTGTTTTTTGTAGGCTGCTCGTCTGATGAAGGGAATATGCCTCGGTGTCGAGGAGGAGAGATCTGAGCTAAAGAGGAAAAAGGTCAAGCTCAAAAGGAACGTAGCCCGATTGACAACTGATCTGCTCATGGAGGGAAAATGGATGGAGGCTTTGAAGGCTTTGCAAATGGTAGAGTTAAACAATCTACATGCAGAAGCAAGATCGAATTTGATGGAGGTGGTAGCTGAGCATAACAGACTGGGGCGCCACCTTGTATCAAAAGGATATTCTGAAGATGAGATGGATGCCATTAGGGCAGACACCTATGCGGAGGAGGAGAAGGATGAAGAGATTGAAGGTGCTGTTGTTGGCGTTGTTGACGGGTTGGATGGTGTGTCTTTTTAGACAGTTAAAGAAAACTAAGGGGATGACAACTAGCATCCAAAAGGGGAAAATGTGAAGGTAGACTAGTGTGATGGCTTTGTGATTGTATCAATATTTGGGAATGTTAGTAAACTAATTAGATATTTTGTTATTGGATAAAATTCTGTAGGCTAAGTCACTTTTGTAAACCTTGCTGTAAGAAGTTAGAGACATACGCCTTAGAATAAAAGATTTAGAGGCAGAGCTTCATAAGGAGAGAGACACCTCAACGTCCCTGTTATCTTCGGAAGCGGAGCTGCAGGTTAGATCTGAGAAGAAATATTTAATTTGTATGCTTCATTAGTATAGAGCTATGAAGTAATAAATCAAGTATAGAGAGGGACCAAAAACCTGTTATCGTCTTAGTGGCAATGACGCTGAAATGGCACACAGGAAATACCAAAGTATTAATAACTTTAAAAAATAAAGAACATTTACCTTAGACTTGGGAGTATATGTTATGGACCATCCGTCTGAGATTGTACTTTGACCTTAAGTTTAAAAGTAGTCTTATACGATAGATGTCTAAAAAAAGATATTTTGTTAGAAATGAGTCATATGTGGATACTAAGTATTCTGAATCGAACTTGATATAATGAATTTGTAATGTGCAGGTCGAATTGGAGTCAGCTCGCTTACGCGAAAATGTTGCTCGCCAATGTAACCAAGAATTTGCGGAGGAGTTTGATAGGATAAGGGAAGAGAATGAAGGCAGGGAAGATCAATATGTAAAAGTACACTCCAAGTTTGTTGAGGTAATACAGACTGTTGTCAACCTAGCTCAGAAGATCGACGAGAAGGATGCCGAAATTGAGAAAGAGCAAAAAGAGCTTATTGAGTTAAGCCAATATAACCAAGAATTTGTAGAAGAGTTTGATAGGATAAGGGAAGCGAATGAAGACAGGGAAGATAAATACGTAAAAGTGCACTTCAAGTTTGTTGAGGCAATACAGACTATTGTCAACCTAGCTCGGATGATCGAGGAGAAGGATGCCGAAATTGAGAAAGGGCTAAAAGTACTTGCTGAGTTAAAAGGACATGCAACGAAACTCAAAAGACAAAATGATGCGTTGATGGTAAAGAGTAGGGAGGCTGACATGGCCCGTTACTGTATACATGCACTAGAAAGATCGGAGGAAGGTTTAAATCGGTCGATGGCATTAGTCGATGGCAAGTTTAAAAAATGATTTGATCAAGACAAATAATATTTAGGAGCAAACTCGAGCTGATCTAGCGAATAGAAGGAGCGAGCTAGAACGATTAAAGAAGAAATTGGTTGATAGATATAGTAAGCTGAAGAGAGCTCGAGATGATCTATCTGCGTCTGAAGTTGCAGTTGATCAACTGATTATAGCTTTACCTGCTAATGATTTTTGAATTTTGGAATGAACAGCATAAGTATGATGAGTTGAATGAGAGAGCGGCATAATTAAAGACCGAATTGGCGTAGGCCAATTCACGCGTTAAGCACGCCAAGGGCGGTAAGCACTCGAGGAAGAATAAGAATGATGTTAAGGTCTCCCTTGTACAAGGAGATGTTATCAACCAATCTGGTCGAATAAGAGAGCTAGAGGGAGATGTGGCTCGAATTCAAGGTCATGTGCAAAAAGGAAATGAGAAGTTATGGGAGTGTAAACGTAATTTGGATACAGCTCTTTCCATGGAATAGGGGTTAGAGCGGACTGTCAGAGGTAAGGAATTTTTGATACAACAGAAAGACAACATGTTACAGAAGATTTCGGACGTGGAGGAACTAAATAGGGAGATTTGGGTACTTCATGCTCAAATGGCCGATTTAGAAGCTATTATTTGAGCTGAATAAGCAAAAGCCGACAAAAAATCATAAGAGAACATTGCTTTCATAGATTGGGTAGATTGAGAAATGATATGGCTAAAAGAACGGTATGCGAGGTTGGAAGAACGCCTTTAGAAGGCTAGAGAAAATTACTCCAGCTCGGTTGTAACCGAGGCATCGCACTCAGAATTGTTGAGAGAAGTTATTGCCTATTTTGTAGAGGAGGTAAATAGGATTAAGTCAGAAAGAGATACCTTGTTCAACAGTTTGTCAGACAAGGGATGTATTTGCAAGGCTGATGTAGATCGAGGAAATTGTATGCAGTCTATGGAAACGGGTCAAGGCCTTCGACCTGCTGAATTGATAGAGCATGGAAGGATAATTGTGACTGCTTGAGCTTAAGATTTTATGGCTGATCAACCTCCTATTGCAGGGGGAGCTCAAGAATTTATGGCTGACTGACTTCATGTTTCTAAGGAAAGCGTAGCTAACATCCCAAAAGTAAAAAGGGATCCATTGTATAGGGTGTATATGTGACCTGAAATAAAAAGTAGTTGTTACAGACAAATTGGGAGATAAAAGCTAATATTACATTTGCTTTATCTTATTTCTGTTAGAGTCTTTGATGTAAAACAAGTGCTACCTTAGTTTTAATCGCCGAAATTTAGTAGAGTCTGCCCAACTAAGTGTTATCCTTAATCAAACTGGTATAGAGGTTGATTGAAAGCTAGTATTATCTATGCTTTAATCTATGTGATGTCTACAAAGTAGAGATGTATGAGAGAAAAACTTGTAAGTTTCATTGAATAGAAAAGGATGTACATTGGATGGAGATGAAAATCTCATGTTTAGAATGGAAAAAGCAAGAAAGTGAATTGGAGTAGTGAGGAACTTAACAATAGTACCATTTTAGTTGCCTAGTATTCAAAGGACTTGAAATATTGATTCCCTCTTCTGTTATGAGATAATATGATCCCAGGCCTGAGAGACCAGTGATAAGGAATGGACCCTCTCAATTATCAGCTAGTTTTCCAACATGAGGTTCTTTGTGATGTTGAGCTATTTTTCTGAGGACGAGATCATCAATTTGGAAGGGATGGTTTATGACTCGTTTGTTGTAAGAACTAGCCAGCATATGGTGATATCGACCTAGGTTAGCGATAGCGCATTCCTTGGTTTCATCGATCAAATTAAGGTTGCAAGCCAATTCGAACTCATTTTCCAAGTCAGTTAGCTCGTGTTCTTTGACTAGATGATGATACCTAGAGTGAATGATAGCCTCGGTACCGTAGGCAAGGAGGAAGGGAGTGCAGCCTGTCAACTGCAGTACAATGGTACGATATGCCCATAAGATATGAGGAAGTTCCCGAACCTAATTTCATTTTTTCTAAGAGTGTAACCTTTTCTTGAGTCCATCCACGATTTGTTGGTGATTTTAGCTTGGCCATTGCCTTGAGGATAGCAGGGATTGGATGGTGAGTGGATGATGTTGTATCGGGACATAAGCCTGATAGATGTAGGGGAGGCTATTTAATTTATGGCATGAGAGTACGACATTAGGAATGATTTTGCTTATGTTTATTATTGCAAGCATGATCATGCTCAGAATACTTGGGACGAGGGATCAAGCTTAGATGGTCAAGTATTGTTTAGGGATTATAATTGCCATACACTTATCTTAGCTCCTAAATCAGCGTCACACAATGGAATGAAAGATGGGGTTTACAAATTTACAGGTCGGTATGGTATGGGAGATGGGGTACGCAGCATTAATCTTAATTAGAGCATCTAGTGTAGTCTCTTTATAGCTAAAATATAGAGGATAAAGTACTAAAAGCCAAGTTTTCAGGCTCCCAAAGAGGGTAGTTATTTTAGGTTTTAATACTCTCTCTCCTCAATGTTAAGGAGAGATAAAGAAATGGGTAGCCACGTTTGACAATTTTATTAGGTGGAAAGTGTAGGACCCTCAAAATTTAATAAGAAAAACCTATCATGGGTGAGAGCGTGGGATACTTTTAAGTTATTTTTATGATTTGGCTCTTAAAAATAGGTAATTTGTGTGGTAACAATTGATTTTTCCTCAAACTCCTCCTCAAAATAACTTCCTATCCAAAGGAGGTTACTTTGGATGCTCTTACAAATGCGGTGAGAAGAGCTTCTACTCTTTGAAAGATGGCCAAAGAGTTCTGGACTCTAGCACTTACAAAGGGATTATGAAAAAATTAAATCGCACAAGTTATAGTAGAATGTGGATAGAACCCCATCTTTAGAAGTAGAAAAAAAAAATACATACACTGTACCTGAACCCACAATTACACTCTTTAGTTGTCTATTAATTATTGCTAGTTTTCGTTAGCTAATGTTTTGAATTAAATGTTGATAATCTGTGAAGATTATCATAGAGCAATCCGCCAAAAAAGAAAAGTTGATGTCCCTGGAACTGCTTCTTATAAAATGACGTGGCAGGTCCCTCATAGGGTCCTCTAGCCCTGTGTGACCTATATTTATTTTTGTGCATAACTTATGCTTTATTGGAAAGGTCCATGTGGGTTATTAACAGTTTTTCTTTTTTAGGTTAGTTTCTTAATTGGATTGGTTAGGGGAGTTATAGTAGGAGTGAACTTAGGGAAACCTAGGTTATAAAGGGAGAGGGTGGTGTAATATTATTAGTAGTTGTTAATGAAGTTTAGTTATTTTAGTAGAAACTACAGTTTTCTCTAAACCTTGCCAACAACGTGATTGTTCTTATGAAACTCGCTTCCGTTTTCGTAGTATTTACGTCAATTGGTATCAGAGTTGCGTTAAGATCTCATTGTAGTAAGTTTAAAGAGAAAAATGCCTTGTGGATGACCCACGACGAAGAAACCTACACTCATTCAAGATGTTGCAAGGATATCAGATAAGTTTGGGTAAGCTTGTCGAGGCTTTGGGTTCTGGAGCCTCCCCCCCGTTGGGTGTATTAGAAGACCTTTCTCTTGAGCGATGCATCACCGTGAGGAGTAACGATCTCGATAATCCGTTTGCAAGTCTAGGTGAAACTGAGGTTTACAATATTATGGGGATCGGGATCCAAGCTGCAACCAAAAAGCTAGCCACGACAACCGATCACAAAGCACATGGGCCACATAAAGAGACGGCCCAACAACTCTTGACAATGCTAACTTCCACTCTGACAGTGATCGACACGATGACAACACCAATGGTGTTAAATAAATCTGATTTCCCCGCTTGGGGTAATCTATAATTGGCTCGAGTTTTTGAAGTTCAAAGCCAAAGTCATACCCGACGTCTACCAGATCCAGACCAGACCCAGAAAAGCCCGATCGAGATTAGAGAGCCCAACCTGACAGATTAGGGTTGTACACGATCTAATTTTGTCTGGTTTTGGCCCTAAATTGCGAACTGAACCACATAACTCAGTTTTTGATAACAAGGAACCAAAACCGAATCGGTTGGTCTGATTTTGGTTCAGTTTTTCTATTCGGATTTTAGTGTTCAAATAAATCTAGAGAAACTCTGCTAGGTTGATGTATCCCCGTTTCAAATAAATTTTGAGAAACCCATTAGAAATCAAATAAAAATAGAGAGAAATCAAAGGAATTTGAGCCAAACAGAGCTGTTTAGGTGAAATCAAGTTACACCCATTATTTGTCAAGTAAAAACACTAGAGAAACAAAAGGATTGAAGCAAAACCAAGCTAAAACAGAGGGTTTGAAGCAAACTCAAGTAAACATAGAAGGGTTGAAACAAAACAAAGTAAGAACTCAAGGGTTGAAGAAAAAACAAGTAAAAACATAAGGCTTTCTATCCATTAATAAAAATACTTAAAAACCAAAGGGTACAAGCAAAAGGGATTCAAGGTTTTAATTGTTGCCTGAGATACCCAAAATCCTAACCCCACCACAGTAATGTAGAGGAAGAAAAAAGTAGCGATGAACTCAATGATTAAAGCTCTGTAAAATGACTAGAGCTTTAGCTCAGCCATGTCAAACAATAGTGCTGGTGGTGGATATGTGTATTCTTCCCATGGTGATGAACATGTGCATCTTCAATCACTTCTTCTGTCATCTCTGTTTCAACTTTCAAATGCTCTGTTTTGGGCTTTCTCTCTCTCTAGGAAATAGTTTGAAATGACATGAGAAGAAGAAAAAGTAAGAGTGGTGGGCCCACTGAAGGGTGTGCATGGCTGGCATCCAATAAAACAAAGCTACCAAAAGAGAGAAAGTAACAGACTAACTAACAACTAACAGGAGGAACTCAAAAGATTTAAGTGGGGTTGAAATCAATCTCGGTTCGGTTTGGTCGGTTAACCGGGGTGCTAACAAGTACCCGAACCGGGCTGAGTCGATTCTTAAAATTTGGAATCAAGAACCGAACCGGGTTTTTAAAAAACCAAACAAAACTGCCTGTTCAGGTGATCTCGGTTTGATTTCTCGGCTCAACGGTTTTTCTTGTACAACCCTATGACAGATAACAGTTCGAGGCCACCCGAAGTAGTGGGAACCTAGCCCGGAACCTTTGGGCTCGATGGGTTGGGCTTTACCAATCACTCCAAGACTTGAACTTCGAGGGAATTGACCTACTATGGTGGACACCCCATGACAACACGACTGCCGATAACCTTCTCGATAACAGCCAACTGATAGTACTTACACCGGTCACCTTTTCGACAATATCATCGCCAATAGGTGTGGTTGATCAAGAAGAAGCTCCCCTTCCCATGGGCTTTAAACTGCCGAATCCCAAACTTCTCCAACATGTACCCCCGGAGGCCACGGCTTACCGACCAGCTTCACAAAGAGAGACTGTCTTACCAACTGTGACAAGGACTGACCGATAGGTACCACTACTGGAGACAGCTCTATTGGGTACCCGTGGAGCATCCCTCTCGCCGACAGACCCATACTGCAGCAACCCCTATACTGACACCGGTAAGGGACCTACACCTGGGATGAATCCTAAGTATGGCTTTGAATTTTGACCACCCTACGGTGATGGATGTGGGCTGTGTGATTATGATGTGCTCATTGTTCAATCCAATGAGAGGCATAAAAATATGGGTTCTAGTTATATATAGACTGGAGAGAGAGAGAAGAGTAATTCAGCGAGAAAGACCAGGATCGTGGTTCTCATCCCCCGGTTAACACCCCATTGCGTGACCATTATCGATAGCGTCCAATTGGTTCACCTCCCTATCCGCCAAAGCATCCGTAGGTTACAATTTAGCAAGATAATGTGTACAGTTCAGACTATGAGGAAGAGCAACGATCACAGTCATGACAAAAAGGTAAAGGTACTGATTTTGAAGCTTTTGCCAAAGCTATTTTGGAACATACACATGATGTTCACCTTAAAGTGACAGAGTTCAATTGAAAATTTAACGTAAACGCCTTTATCGTATGGCTGGATAAGGTTGAGCATATATTTAGCTACAAGAAATATGGGGATCCAAAATAAGCTATGATCATTGAATTCCAGACCATTGTCCCGTATTTGTAAGAAGGTCGGACTAGTCGTGGATGGTATTGGTAAGAGTATGATAGCAGTAGTTTGGAGTGTTCTGCAGGATGAAGATGATAAAGAAATTGAGATGAACACCACATTCGTGTGCAAGTTCTCTAGGGCACTGCCCCCTTTATTTTATGGAGAAAATCTTCTTAGATGGAGGGCTTAACGCGGCACGCCGCATATAGGGCCGTCTACCCCCGTGTGGCCTATGTTTATTTTTATGTTTAGCTTATGCTCTATTGGAGAGGTTCATGTGGGCTATTGACAGTTTTTCTTTTTTAAGTTAGTTTATTAATTGGATTGGTTAGGAGAGTTATAGTAGGAGTGAACTTAGAGAAACTTAGGCTATAAAGGGAGAGGGTGGTATAATATTTTTAGTAGTTGTTAATGATGTTAAAGTTATTTTAGTAGAAACTGCAGTTTTCTCTAAACCTAACAAACAACATGATTGTTCTTACAAATCTCACTTACATGTTCGTAGTATTCACGTCATAAAAAGTCTCACATAGTAATGTGGTTATGATAGCAGAGATTAAGAGTATAGGAGTTATGGCCTGAACTAGTTTATTCAAAATATGTTGTAGTCCTCCTCTTGTTCGTGTTTTTCAACTTTGCATCAAAGGAAACATTACTGGCAAAGATGGTAGTATTAGTGGTTTGGAAAGAGACAGTGATGGTATATACCATATTTGTTTTGTTGGTTGATCTCCTATGGCCACACATGAGTATCATGAACTAGAGTTCACTAAGAAAGGCATCCAAAAGCAACCAATGGGTGTGCTATTTTTTAGCCCCTTATACTGTTGATATAGGAGATATAAGTAAAATTCAATGTGCTTGGTATTTAATGTATTTAAAGAAATAGGTCAGACCTATTCTTATCAATCAATGATCTAGAATTAGGCAGAAGCAATCAATGGTAAAGACAAGGAATTAAATGACAAAAACAATTATTCACTCTGTGAAAACTCTTTACTCAGGAGAAAAACCACAGGTCGCTGTCGAAGAACACGACAGCCAAAAATCTACTAATAAAAAAAGCTGAAATCAGAATTACACTTACAAAATTGATAACCTCGTCTCGTGATTATCTCTCTTATGACCAAAGCTTCATGCCCTATCTCCTTCATTCTCGCAACGGCGCTCCTTGATCTCACAACCCTTCTTGAATCACTCAAAAACAATATGTGGAAAGTAAGACAAACTAACTCAACATCAACCTTAAGGTTTTTAGGTTTTTGATAGATGTTAAATTTCTTCTCTGATAAAGGATATTGAGCTCTTTCAAAATAAACTTTTTGAAAAAAGAAAGATACCACCCCTTTCATTAACAGGTTCAATCTCTTGACCGCTTCTACAGATGATATCTTCTTAGATCTCAGTACTCGTCAGATAGTTTGTTACTTAATATTTGTACACTCAGCAAACTCATTTATAATGCATGTGGAAAGAAGAATTTAAAACATTTCTGAACACAAAACCACATAATAAGGAAAGAAATCGTAAAAGAATCAAACCTATTAAATTATTAGCATATATCCATTCATTTTGCTTTCTTGTCAGAGATATGTATTTCTCCCCTTTTTTTCATGGTAGAAACAACTAATAACTGTAATCTACTATCTGAAACAAAAAAATGATTATAACCATTGGACAATTAAAGAAACAAAGGATAGTATTAATCATACTACCAAAGTTTGTACATAGACTACTATCTTATGTGCTCTCCAAACAAAATGAGTCTCACGAAGACGAACCAGGACCTAAAAATAAAATAGAGAACATATGCGAGACACCCTATACTGTCAAGCATCCCCAAAACTAGAATCACACTCATACACACTACTCTCCTGAAGCTGACGAATACACATAATCTCTATCTCCATTATACCCAACTATGAATCAATATCACCCAACTTGGTTTTCATCACCCCATATCCACTATCAAAGTCTGAAGCATCCTCCCAATATCCTATAAAGTAAACACCCCCTGAGTCTGTACAGCTGAGCTAGAAGAACCTATGTGCTCACGTGGAGGAGCGGGCTCAGATGGTAGTACAGAAGGAAGATGAGATGCACTCTTATGATAGTTACTTGCATCCAATCTTTTATTTTTTGTATCTTTAGGCTCATTAGGAAATATCTTATATCCAACATCTTGTAGAATATCCATCACAAGGTGAGCATAAGGTAATAAACTCTGAGACGCCTTTTTGGTGCTGACATCTATCATCTCTTCAATGATGATGCTCGGGAGATCGATTTCTACATTATTCATGAAGGCATAAAGAGATACCTTTATTCGCTTAGAGAGTTCATTCTTTTGGGATCGTGGGTTAATATTAGTAATAGTAATACCATGTACAAGATGAGACTCATCATTCTACATCTTGCGAGTCACAGTTCCCAATCCAGTATAGAGGTTATATTGAGTAGTGATGTCAGTAACAATCTTATTCGGTTCAGGAAGAACAAGAATTTTAGCCTTAGCAAACTCACCCTCAAGAGAATATGTGGGCCATGGATAAGACATCACTGACATAATAAACTTGGGAGTGTGAATGTGTTGAGAGAGACCCAATATAAAATAAAGCTTACTCCAATTTACGAAAAATTCTTCCCCACCAATAGTGGCTAAAAAAGTTCGATTATGAAGTAAACTGGCGGACTCAATTTGCAGAGAAACATAAAAAAATTGAACAATTCGAGGATATACCTTCCCAGTGCGAGTAAGAATCTTTGTCCAACCTTTTTCTCCAAACTTTGCAAATACAATCGCGTAGCCCGTACTAACTTCAGAGACACTGTTGATATCCACTATTTGTACCTTTACAATCGGGCGATCCTTAAAGCCCTTTTTTGTACTCCAATGCACCGGGTTATCTCCTACTCTCTGACCATTGAGAATGACTGTCGAGTTAAAGCGTGGCCGTTTGGTTCCCACCCATACCCTAGGTGCCATTTCGTACACAAATGAAACTTAAGAAGCTGTCCGCAGATAAGCACCCAACCAATAATACCAAACCAACAATCACAAGTGCATAACCTAACCCAATACCTGTAATAAACAAGCCAACCTCCAATCCTCCAATTCTTCTATAACCAAACCCCAATAATTTTACTAATTAACAAATCACCAACCAGAAATCACAATGTAGATAGTAAACTCCCAAATCAGAATCACCAAACTTCAATAATCATAATATAAAATCAAACCACACCCTTCTATGAGCAATCAATCTCATTCAGCATAAACCCATCATAAATCTATATACATATTGAAATCAGGTTAAATATATATAGAGAGAGCAAGAAAACAATTACCGACTGGTAAGAGTGATGAGAACCCTTAAAAATTACACCTGAAATCCTTGATTCCAAATCCCAAACGAGATCAAGGAGAGATCAAGCACAAATCAACCTATAATTTTTAACAAGTAATTAGTATAGAGAAGATTATGTTGATGTGGAAGAGCCCAAAGGGAGAGAGATGAGAGGAAACAATGCGAAGAAGTAGTGAACAGAATGACACAAGAGATTGGTGAGAGATAACCAAACACCTAAAGTCATTCAAACGAAAGACACCTCATTCGAATGACAACCATTTTTATCTAAAAAACACCTCAGCATAAAATTGAAGAAATAAAAAAAAATTATCTTGAAGAAATAAGACAGAACTCATTCAAACGAACATAAACTCGTTCGAACGAATGGATGGAAAAAGGTAGACTCACCGACATTAACCAAGTAATCAACAAACATACACATGAGAAATAAGATATGACACAGGACTATCAAATACACTCCCCCTCAAAACATATAAAGTCAAATCTATAGGCATAGTGGATACATGATATAGAAAATATTATTGATATATAAACTAAATAATGCAAAAGAACTCGGTATGTGTGAATGTGTGTGTTGTCCAATCAGAGTCCTGACATTTAGACGTATGAAGATCAATATATTAGAAATATGATTCAACTTAGTCCTCTTATGAATGTCACTCAAAGTCACTGAGAATTTACTAGGTATCAATCTAAGGAAAGATGAATATGAGTAAACTGAAGTTAAAAATTCACAATCCAAGAAAGCAACGCTATTTACTAAAAGATCTCAGGGAAGGAAAATCAATTGTTTTTGGTGTTGTCAAGTTATATACCATAGATTCTCCAACTATCATCTTCACTAAACCGATTGAACTAGACTTAGAATCAACTATGACTTTTAAGGTTATAAAGAAGGCAAAGGTAGGCTAGTGATGAAGTAGGTGTTTTTTCTGGCATTTTGAGGACAAATATAGCTGCCATCTCCATTATTGTTATTGAGACACCTCCTTGATCCTTCCTCCATTTTTTTCTTCAATGTAATGTTTCTAGACATATACTTGATGTTCTAGCACTATTTGAATTGACACTTTAAAAAAGAAAGTCGCACAGATAATACTAATACACACAATACCCTTCAAACTTTATCACTTCCTATCCTCAGAACAAAAGGTTAAACGACAATTATTGTATACAAAGAAATGGCTTATTTTAGGCTCAAAGGGTAGCAAGTGATTAAACGATTTGGGTTAGGTATTGAAAGGCCAAAGATGGTGTAAATAACAATGCTTAAAATTATGTCTTAAGCCTTATACAATTTCTCATTTTGTCTCGAATCAAGTAAAGAAAATGTTATAATATTTTAATTCGAATTAGATGTCACCACCAACAATTGACTAATTCATAAAATAATGAGATCAGAAACAAATAGAGATTTTGTGGGAAAAAAATTATTTAATAACACTCAAGGCTTGCACAAAAAGGTTAGATCCTCACATAATGTTAGGTAACGATGTCTCTACATTTAACCTTAAGGTTTCTACTTATGACTAGAGTCAGGAACAGTTGGGTCTAGTAATGAATAAGTGATACCAAGTAGCCTAATAATTAAATAAATATATTACAAATAAATTAATCCTAAATATGCACATGCATAGCTAATATAGACTGTAATGCAAAAATCAAGGGAAATAACCAATATGAACAAAAGAAATGACACATACCTGATGATGTCCAATAAATAACAATATAAACAGTCAGAA
The DNA here is from genome assembly GCA_014058105.1 of Kingdonia uniflora. Classification (NCBI taxonomy): domain Eukaryota; kingdom Viridiplantae; phylum Streptophyta; class Magnoliopsida; order Ranunculales; family Circaeasteraceae; genus Kingdonia; species Kingdonia uniflora. Next base: position 1,040,070 of record JACGCM010001722.1, read on the forward strand.
TGACCTGAGAGATTTATGCAATGGAACAGAAACCAATAGTGTATTTGAGAGTTTTAAACTTAAGAATATCCAAAGGTTTAGTGAAGGGATCAGTAAGCTGGATCTCCGTACCAATATACTCCATAATTGCAATCTTTCGCTCAACAAGGTCTTAAATGAAATGAAATCTGATGTCAATGTGCTTGGTCCTCGAATATTGTTCAGGGTTCTTGGAAATATAGATTTTACTAGTATTATCACAATAATATGACATTACTCCCTGAATTAACCCATAATTGTGTAATATTTGTTTTATCCAGACTAGTTGAGTACTACAACTTCCTGATAAGCATGAAAAATGCCTATTTTTCTCCTTAAATTTATATGATCTAGAACCCTATATATTATTTTAATAGGTATAATTAAAGTATGCTTTTACTATTATAGGTAAAGAGACATTTGTGACCAAATCCTTCTTAATGCCCAACTCTATCAAGCTAAAAAGAGTTACTGGAGATGACCGCTGTCAAGAGCTGCTGGAGCTGCTGGAAGACTTTGTAGTCAAGCCTTACTAAAATATCTCCACAAAACTAGGAGTTGTTGAGAGAGAGTAGGACTTTTGTTAGGGGATAAAGATAGAGTTGTTGAGAGGGAGGGGAGTTCATCTTTTTCTCTCAGGGAAACTACCGTAGCTTGGAAATTTATTCTTTCAGAGAGAAAGATAATTATGTATTATTCTTTTGGAATATCTTGGGAAATCTATGAATATCAATTGTAAGTGTTTTTATCAATAAAGTTCATATTTATAATTTATATTTATTAGATTTGATAATAGGAATCATGATTTGATCTATGCATCCCTGAAGAACAACAACCCTAACCTATATTACAAACACCCGATTTGATACGGTCAATCATATGGCGCCGTTGCCGGGGATGTTATCTCTTTAAAATCATGATTCTTTTATTAAATTTTTGTCTAGTAATATTTATTTCGATTTCTGTTTACGTTTGAGATTATTTCAATTTCTATTTTCGTTTGAGAGGTATTTGGTTTTATGTGCTGTGCAGGTTAAAACTGAGGAGAAAAGAGATGCTTCTGGTTACTCACGTCATATCATCAAAAGCCTTCGGCTTATCTTTTGATTGTGTATTTGTTGTTTACTCTCTTGGTTTCACCACGACTTCTCTAACTTAAAACAATTTCTCTCAAAATAGACTCTTGCACTCTCTCTAAAATCGCAGCCATCTCTATCTAAATTCTCAACAAATCTCCCATAAAGTCCTCCATCTCTCTCTCAAAATACAGACTCTCTCAATTTCAACTCAAAACGTGTATATCTCAAAACATCTCTATCTCTTTCATAGTTTCTCTCAGCAATCGATGTTTGCGTTTGGCTTTACAAGATCTCTTTAAAACCTCTCTTTGATTTGGGGGTTTTAATCTTTGATTTGGGGGTTTTAAGCTCTGAATTCGGGGCTTTACGGTCCAGATTACTTGTTTGTTATCCTCTGCTTTGGTCTCTTCTTTCCTTTTCAACTGGGCTTCAATTTTATATGTGGGTTTCAATTTACAGTTGTCCAAGATCGATTGAAGTTTGCAAATTAATCAATGATTTTAAACTAGGGTTTTGGATTAAAGTTTTCTGATTGAAGTTTTGAGTTTGCTTTCGTTGATTTAATTGTGATTGTGGTTTGCTTGTGATGATGGTCAATCTTCTTCGTCATTAATATTATCTCCAACGAAGAAGTCTCTGTGATCTTCCGCTCTTACAGATTGTTGGATTGTGATGTTGTGAATGAGGTTTGCAGGTGGTAATTGGTTTTTGCTTGTTGATTGTTAGACTGTGGTGTTTTGATTAGAATTTTGCAGGTGGTCATTGATTTGGGTTTAACTGTTGATTTTCCTTCCAAATTACTGCTAAAATTATAATTACTACTGCTGCTAATAACTGTGTTGTTACTGGCTGTTTGTTGCCTGATACCTGTTGTATACATTGCTATCGTTACCACAAATAATACTGTTCTGAGTTACCACAATAACTACTATTTCCATTTGAAGCTTAAAGACTGATTATGTTTGGGACGGGTAAATCCTATCACAATCTCTAGGTTTTTACTTTGTTTACTCTGCTGCTACAGCAGTTTCCTTTGTTTACTCTAGTGTTACAGTAGTTTACTTTGTTTACTCTGCTGCTACAGTTGTTTACTCCACTGCTACAGTTGTTTACTTTGTTCTGGGTTTCAATTTTTGATTTATTTTATTAAAACTGTGAGTTAAAGTTTACATGTTATGTTTTTCTAGTATTTGATTAGGGGTTTTATCGTCATCTTTGTCACCATACAGTTTTCTTTTAAATAACTCTGTTCTTATCCACCAAGTATCATGGAGCTTGTTCTTGCAAAAAACAAGTCTAGTCAAATAACTGTTGTTTAAAAGTTCTAACTATGCATTCCTCTTGTGGGAACGAATTGCTCGATCTAGACAGTTGGGTAGTATTTATGCTACATACTTGGTTCATGAACACAAACATACATAAGTGCTGTTTTTCAAGTTATTGAAGGAGATGGACATGGTTGATTAAAGCAAAGCGACAAAGCCAAGAAGAATTCTAGTTGCTTAAATTTTTATGTATTTTTTTTAGTATTATAAGGACTGAGAAAATGTTTGTGTAAAGTTTAATGAGTGACGCTCTATATGGTGAGGAAATTATATTCTGCTGTAGGTACTACTTTGGAACCCCTACTCAGGCCAAAAATCGTTTCAATGCGCACTTTGCAAATGATCCTGAGTGGGCCTTCCCAACAGTTTTACCAGGGTAATCAAACGTACCCCTAAAAAGGCTGCCTTGTAGGTAATCATCTTTTCACCACACCCTCCTTATCGCGGTGCATCGTTGTTTAACTATTGTTTGATTGATTAAATGTTTAATTTTTGCAACAACGCCTAGATAAGGGTGAACCAAAACAAAATTTCATTACCTGTATGTGCCCACGCATTAGGACCCCAGGAGTTTATCACCCGGTTTTTAATTTTTTTGGTATCGACAGTCTTGACCACTTTAAATGATTTTCAGATAAGAAGCCATTAAAAACATAGTTAATCAAAAGGCTTTGCTTGAAACTGGAACAACACGCTCAATAGGAAAATCTGATAAGTGGCTACATTTGCTGGAGGATGCACGTTCCCTGGTGTAGCTAGTGTGGATCGGCACTCTAAGCGATTTGCCCCGCTTTCCAGCACAGGTACATCTAGGTGACTAGAAAACACATGAGCTATCGCCAAAGCGAGTAAAAACAACTCAAGTATGAACAGATCTATTGTCAAGAGTAGGAGTATTGATCCTTGAGACCAGGTTTATAACATAACTTTAAAAAGAAACCAGTAAAACGTTCTTGAGTGCTTGCATCATTTTTAGGTCTTTTAGTGTGTTCCCATCTATTAATTGAGTTGTATGTTTAATTGAGGTAACACCCAAAATCGGACTATGAACGCTGCTCGAATCAATATGAGCATAACTGAGGGGATTAATGGTCTCGATCCTGTTGTTGCTAGGAATGGTCTCGAGCCTGCTGCTGCTGCGGAGAGAATTACTCTCCACAATCGATTGCATCCTACAGTTGTAAGTAAACCTTAGTGTATTGTGATTCCTAGATATGTAGGAAACTTATCAGATTTTCCTATTGAGCGTGTTCTATCATTAGCCACTTTCCTGATAAAATTGAGAACATAGAGATCGGAAAATGGGAGAAACACCCTACCACTTCTTCTGTTAACCATGTGGCAATACCACTATATGTGGTTTATGAGAGTTTGGACCATTTGGTCCAAGATTGCACTGACGTGTTTAATTTAAAAGAAGGTAGGAAAGACCAAGCTAATGATATGTATCAGCGTCCCAATAGCCAGCCTTTCAATGGTGGATGGAATAATAATTCTAGCATCTTCAATTCTCGGGAAAGTAGAAATTACCAAGGAGGTTCTTCTGGTAGCGCCTCTTATCAACCGCACAACCATGTAAACCATCACAAATTTAGTTCCTCGTGGTAACAAAATCCATCATTCCAAGCTCCCCTTAATGTGCCTTATGTTCATCTGCACAATAGGAATCTGCCTACTCTTACCACGTTCATAGAAGATACTCTTAAGACATTTATGTAAGTTACCCAATCATCAATTTGCCAAACTTGAGGGACAAATATGTCAAATGTAAATTGAGATATCCACGAGAGATAAATGAACGTTCCCCAGTCAAACTCAAGCTAATCCTAAAGGGAATACTGAACATCCTAGATCATCCAATCATGATGGAGTCAATGCCATCATTTCTTTTATGAGTGATACGAAAGTGGATAATTTGTTAAAAATGCCTAAGGAAATTGAGATAGAAATTTAAAGTAAACTCATAAAAGAACCTGTGAGTGAGGAAGAAACCGCGATAACACATGTTCAGCCGCTGGCTCTTTTTCCTCAACAGTTAACTCTGGCTAAGAAGGGTAATGTCTATGAGGAGATTTTAGGGACTTTTAAGCATTGTGTGATTAACATTCCTATTCTTACGGCCATAAGGCATGTTCCTAATTACCAAAAATTCCTTAAAGATCTTTGTACCTTAAAATGGTGCATACATGTCCCGAAAAAAGCTTTTCATCTTCACGAGAGTGTTACGTCTATTTTTTTAGATGCACATGTTAGTTATGTTCTTTTATGTAAATACCTTCCCAAATGCAAGGATTCGGGATGTTCTACTATTTCATATTCAATTGAGACCTGTAAGATAGGAAGAGCTTTACTTGATTTAGGTGCCGCCGTGAACCTCATTCCTTGCTCTGTCTATGAGTAATTGGATATCTGACTACTTAAGCCCACAAATAAGACCTTGCAGCTAGCTGACCGATCTATTAGGATTCCTAGGGGTGTAGTTGAAGATGTGTTGATCTAGATTGAGCAGTTTATTTATCTTGTAGACTTTGTTATGTCAGATGTTGAGCCAGTGGCAAACCCTGAGGATGAGATCCCTATGATTATTGGTCGCACCTTTTTGGCAACCGCTAATGCGATAATTAATTCCTGTAATGAAATTATGAAGTTGACTTTTGGGAATATGACAGTTGAATTAAATGTCTTTAATGTGTCGCATTCCCCTTCTAATCCTGAACCACTCGAGTACAATATGATCTAGAGTCTTGTAAGTAGCACTTTTGAGAGGTCAAGTACCTTGGATCCTTTAAGGGCATTCTTGGCCCACTTTGATGGAGATTATGATGACGATTCGTACATCCACGAGGTGAAAGCCCTATTAAATTTGGTTTAAGAAATTTCTAAGTTGGAAGGTGAGCATGAAATCTTAGATGTTAAGAAACCCATTTCGGAGGCTCAAATTACCTTCCCAAAGATAGAGCTTAAACCTCTTCCCTCTAACCTTGAGTATGTTTCTCTAGGTCCAGATGAAACTATGCTTGTCATTATTGCCACTGACCTAGAACCCCTTCAGGAAGAGAAGTTGATTCATGTTCTTAAGGGAAATATAAAAGCTATTGGCTGGAGTATAGATAAAATTAAAGGAATTAGTCCCTCGGTTTGTATGCATAAAATAAATTGGAATTAGTCCCTTGATGCTGGGTTCATCTATCCAATTTTTGATTGCCCGTGGGTTAGCCCGATCCATGTTGTCCCGAAAAAGTCGAGAATCACCGTTGTAAAGAGCGAGAATAACTACCTCATGCCCACTATAACGACCAATGGATAGAGAGTTTGCATAGACTACCGGAAGCTTAATTAGGTTAGTAGAAAAGATCTCTTCCCCTTACCTTTCATTGACCTGTTGCTCGAGCAACTTGTTGGGTACAAATTTCATTGTTTCTTAGATGGGTACTCTGGGTATAACCAAATGCCCATAACACCGAAGGACCAGGAGAAAATGACTTTGAGATGTCCTTTTGGCACATTCGCCTACCTTCGTATGCCTTTTGGTTTATGCAATACTCCTGTGATATTTTAGCGTTGCATGTTAAGCATTTTTTCTGATATGGTAGAGTGATTTCTTAAAGTTTTCACGGATAACTTCTCATTATTTGGCAATTCATCTGACCAGTGCCTTCATTACCTTTCTCTAGAATTACTTATATACCAAGAAAAGAACCTTATTTTAAACTAGGAGAAATGTTACTTTATGGTTCAAAGTGGTAATGTTCTGGGGCATATCATATATGAGAAGGGAATAGAAGTTGACCAGGCCAAAATATATGTCATTTCTAACCTTCCCTCACCACGAAATGTCAAGGACGTCCATTCCTTTCTTGGAAATGTAGGTTTCTACCATCTTTTTATCAAAGATTTTAGTAAGATTGCTCATCCTTTAATTAGCCTGTTGGCTAAAGATGTGGCCTATGAGTTTGATGCCCCTTGTCTTGTAGCTTTTTATAAGCTTAAGACCTAGCTCACAACATCACCCATTATTAGACCACCTGTCTGGAGTAAACCATTCGAGTTAATGTATGATACCTCTGATAATTCTATAGGCATTGTTTTGGGACAACGGATTGACAAACATCCCTATGTCATCCACTACGCTAGTAAAACGTTAAATAATGCCTAATTGAATTACATGACCATCGAGAAAGAACTCCTGGCCATTGTTTATGCGCTATAAAAATTTAGATCTTATCTTATAGGATCTAATGCAATTGTTTACACGGATCATGCCGCGCTTCGACATCTTTTGTCAAAGAAAGATGCTAAGGCACGACTAATCTGGTGGGTATTACTTTTGTAGAAGTTTGACCTCGAGATTCAAGACAAAAAGGGATTAGACAATGTAGTAGCCGACCATCTTTCCCGCATAGTGATTAAGTCTGTTCATGAGTCCTTACCGATTAGTGAATCCTTCCCAGATGAACAACTTATGGCTGTAAATTTAGTTCCTGAGTTGCATTCGTTTACAGACATTGCTAATTACTTAGCCACATATACCATTCCCGATCATTGGACTAAACCTGACAAGGATCTTTTCTTCAGTCAAGTGAAGTCTTATTTTGGGATGATCCATATTTGTTTAAGTATTATACTAACCAAATCCTTAGGAGATGTATTCCCCAGTCTGAGTATACCAACATTTTATCATTTTACCATACCCAAGCATAAATCTTTTTGGGTAATAAAAATGCTTAGCTTAAACACTTCAACGGCTGGGTCCCACTGAAAGTTGCAACTCAATGAGTTGGAAGAGCTCCGAAAAGATGCATATGAATCCGCTAAGATAAACAAAGAAAGAACCAAGGCTTTTCATGATAAAAATATCTTGCGATAGACCTTTGAAGTGGATCAAATTTTTATTATATTTTTCACGTTTTCATTTGTTTCTCGAAAAAATTCAATCCCGTTGGACCGAGCCATTCATTGTCAAAATTTTTTTCCCACATGGAGCTATTAAAATTCTTGACCTTGGTACTGGTAACATTAATAAGGTAAATGGAAAGAGACTTAAATCATTTTACGAGTACTTTATGGGTTTGAGTGAGGATATGAATCTTTGGGACCTATTATATGCAACATAGGTATCTTTATTTCTACCCATAACCTTATCTAGTTTGGGGGTACATACCATCGTCTGACTGAAGACGTTAAACTTAGTGCTTGCGGGAAGCAACCCTTATCATGTTCAGGAAATATTTTTAGATTTTCTCTTTTTTTTTTTTTTGGCAACTGTGGGAACACATACTGATTCAGTTTGAGGGTGGGGGTAAATAAGATTTTTATAACTTTTTCTAAGAAAAGTTGTTATTCTAGGGCATTCTGGTATTGTAGACACATCTTTTGTATACTATGATCTTTGGACATTCTTAGAATCATAGAGTTGTACTTGGGATAAAATTATAAGGTTATGGGTTATTTTAAACTATAAATTCTTAGTGCATTAGGATTTTTTAAGTTTTTGGTACTACCATCCTATTAGATTTGTTTCAAAAGAAACCCTTATAATTGTACTTTACGTAGTTATGTTATTAAGGTTTTGTTAAAACTAACTATCACATTTGATTAATCAACAGCTTAGGTTAGGAATAATCTGTTACAAGGAAGACAATTACCTAGGAATATTCATTTCTCATAAATTTATACTGAGGGTTTGTATATATTTTCACAAGTTATTGGCTCCTTCACGGAGCTGACCTACTCGGATTAAAAATAAAGACATTCACAATTTAAGGCCCCTCGCAAGATTTTAAACTGAAAGAGGAAAATTTTTTACCAATCTCGAAGCAAGCCATGAATCAATGCAAAAGTAAGAGACCAAAAAAGTTAAAAAATGAGTCTCGACGAGTATAGTTAAGAACTATTTGTGAAAAAGGGCAAGTTAAAAGTATAAAAAGAGCAAATTAAAATACAAATGCAACGTCTTACCATAAAAAACTTGTGTAGATATATATTTTCCCTAAAATATTAATAAAAGAGAGTAAAGAAACTAGGGCATTTATCAAAAAACTTCTAGATTTCTTTTACCATACTCAAGATAAGGCTAAGGTTATTTGGAAGGATTATCAAACACCTTGATTCCAAAAACTTAATTCACAACACAAAATGATAAAATTCAGAAACTTGATATAATATGACTGTAGTAAAATTAAGTTGATAAATTCTAAACATATCTAATGGTTAACCCTTGTTTAAGTACTATATCTTTGAGATGAATTTAATCCATTTCAGAGATACTAAGGGCAACAATTATTAGTTGTTTATAATACCAGAACATCTGTAATAAAATTTTGTGGGTATATTCACTAAAAATCTTCACGAGACACAACTCGTCCTATAGGGGTAACCTATAGGTTGAAAGGCTCGTTGCATACGCTAAATGCAATCGTAAGAAACCACGAAAGAGTCTAGTTTTCTTTACTTTTGCTTAAAGACTAGTAATATGATAGTTTGGGGGTGTTTGATACGCATGAAAAATACCTATTTTTGTCCTTAAATTTACATGATTTAGAACCTTATTTATTGTTTTACTGGGCCTAATTGAAGTACATTTTTACTATTGTAGGTAAATGAACATTTGTGACCAAATCCTTCTTAAAGCTCAACTCTTACAAATTAAAGAGCTGACGGAGATGACCAGTTGTCATGAGCTGTTGGAGATGATCTAGTGCCAAGAGCTGCTGGAGCTGCTGCAATACTTAGAAGTCAAGCCTTGCTAAAATATCTCCACAAACTAGGAGTATTTAAAAGAGAGTAGAACTTTTGTTAGAGGATAAAGATAGAGTTATTAAGAGGGATGGGAGTTCATCTTTCTCTCTTTGGGAAACCACCGTAGCTTGGAGATTTATTTTTCCTGAGAGAAAGAGAATTATGTATTATTCTTTTGGAATATATTGGGAAATCTATGGAAATCAATTGTAAGTGTTTTTATCAATAGAGTTCATCTTTATAATTTCTATTTATTAGATTTGATAATAGGAATCATGATTTGATCTATGCATCCCTGAAGAACGATAACCCTAACCTATATTGCAACTCCCAATTTGATACGGTCTATCTTTTCCTGCAACAATATACTCTGCCTTTGCAGTAGACTGCGAAATGTAATTATGTTTATTACTTTGCCATGTAACGGGATTGTTCCCAATGTAATAGCATCCCCCAGAAGTGTTATTCCTTTCATCGGAATTTCTATCCCAATCAACATCTGAGTATCCAATAATTTCATACGTAGTTCTTCTAGTATGCCATAATCCAAACTCCAAAGTCCTAGAAACATAGCGAATAATTCGTTTAACAGTGTGTAAATGAGACTCCTTAGGGCTTTCCAATTAATGAGCACATATGTAAACACTAAACACATTTTTTGGACGACTAGCTATAAGATACAACAAGGCTCAGTACCTGCGGAATCCTTACTCAATTTGGTGGTAGTGCTCATTGGTGTCCAGACATGTTTCATAGAATGAAGACCAAACATTTTTACAAGATCCTTAGCATATTTAGATTAAGATACAAAAATGTCATCCTCCCGTTGCTTAATTTGGAGACCTAAGAAGTAGGTTAATTCCTCAACCATTCACATCTCGAGCTTTTTTCCCAATAATTCCCTGAATGTCTTGACACGTTGTAGTAATATATTTCCTTGATTTGCCAAGGAGAAGCTAGTACAACCATGTCGAAGATATTATGTCATTTGAGAAGATGTCACATCCGCGACTAATAGAGCGCGACCCACTACAGCAGTCGTTACGCTTGGTCAAATAGGGCCATTGCAGGAAGATCCGCAACGTTCACCCACTATCCACCAAAATAGGAAACTGTTTATTTTTGTAACTACCTGTATCTACTATAAAAATAGGCAAAGCATATGTTAATCCGATCTGCAACTCTATTATTCTTACACATTTTTACGTCCTTACTCTTCAGTAATTATAATAATTAGCAACGAGTGATTTTATACTTAAATTCTCCTCAGGGTCATAGTGTTCACATAAAATCTTATGTGTTTAAGTTTATAGTTGCAATTTCCTTACTAAAGTATTGGCAAAGTTTACCTTCCAAAAATCACGCCATTACAATTGGCGCCGTCTGTGGGAATTCCATACTTTTTCTTTATCACCTGTGATCCTAGACAGTGCAATGACAAATATGAATTTTAGAAGTACCTCTAGTACTTAGAGGAACCACGAGATCAACCCCATATCTAACTTTCCAAAAGCTATCGATCTGCATAATACTGTGGTTGAACTTCAAAAGTAAATAGAATATAAAGGGGTCCAACTGCTCGAAGATCAACGCATCAACGCACAAGCTCTTCAAGTCGAGAGAGATGAAAGAAGAAAAGCCCTGGAACAATAGAGCCAGACACATCAGAAGGAAATTGAAAATTTTTGAAGACATTAAGACCGATTCACTAGTCGTCAAGCGTCGCCTCCCCAAGTCTGAAGTGATCATTATTCTAGAGCTACCAAGAGAGAGAACTTATCGAGTAAGGAACAAAATTTGAGGAATCCAAATAGAGCTTCTTAACATTTTAGTCCCACGTCCTCAGCATCGACCACCGAAGGAAGTTGGCATACACGTCACCATACCCCACCACCACTAGTGAGGTGACCAGTGAGAGACAGGTTGGGACCTGAAGGAGAGGGTGACTTTGATCCCCAAGTTGCAGCCGCACCAAATAATCTTTTACAATTTATCACCTTGGATGATCTAAATAATAGAAATCAAGCTATACACTATGACAATCCAAGTTGAAGATATATCCTGGATAAGATTGAAACAAACCCTATTTCTCCTAATCTCGAAATCATGCCGATTCCAAGAAAAATTCACATGTCAAAGTTTCATCAATATGCAGAACTCAGAGATTATCTCACCCACGTCCATCACTTTAAAGCAGCAGTCAGATTGTACTATAAGCTCGATCACATTCTATGCCAATTATTTTGACATGATCCTAAAGGAAGAACCTCTACGATAGTTTTATACTATTCCTAAGGGTTCCATCAACAGTTTCAGCCAGTTACAATAGCTCTTTGAATCGAACTATGCTCATGTTAAGGAACGGGAAATAACAGTTGATTCATTATTCATTTTCGAGCAAGGTGTGAAAGAGATCTTACAAATGTTTCCTACAATAAACAAGGAAAATTAGGAATTTATATCCCAAAATTGTCATTCCAGTATTCACCTCCACACTTCACAACGATTCTAAAGTTCGAGAAGAACTTATCTTACACAAACTCAAGCCAGTGATAGAAATGATCGATGTCGTTTATAACTACAGCGAACTTGAGTGGTCTAGAAAAGATAAGATGAAAAGCTCTGTAGTCATTTATGGCAATGAGGCGCTTACATTGCCACCTCCAAAGTTAGCAAGTAATGTGACTCCCAAACTGCGTGGAAGGACCACCAACAACGTCAGGAAGAGAGATGGAAAATGAGACAGACCGATCCCAGTCTTACCTCCTATGATAACCACACTCTCTTCTATTTTACCAAGAATAAAGAGTAATGATTTTTTTGAGCAACACAGACGATTCCTAATACACCTTTCAAACCCTTGTGTCAGTATCATAATATGCATAACCATGAGATTGACAACTGTAACTCTCTGATATGGATATTCTACTCACAGGAAGACTTTAGGAGTACGCCATGGATATCTAAAATTTCTCTTGAAGAAGAGACAAAAAGAAAAGAGATTGAACAAGAGCAAGGACAGGTTAAGCTCGCCATCTTTACATGATTGAAATTGAGAATGGAAAGAAGAGAAAGAAAGATGACAAAATCACATCTTGCTGCAAGATGACATCATTAGAAAAATTAGTAAAACATCTACCCAGCTTCACAAAAGCTAAACGTACATATCACATTTCGCGTAGTGACAATAGTGGCAGATTAGCTCCAGAACTCGCGTAGTGACAATAGTGGTAGATTTTTTATGCAGACTCTTGGTTTGCTTTCCAATTTGACATGGTCTACACACCACATACGTGAACATACTTAGTTTTGGAACCCCTCAACCTATTTTCTTACTTGTAATCTTGGCAAGATCATTGAAGTTCACATGCCCTAACAGTTGGTGTCACAGTTCCACATCTTTCATCACAGTAACTTTAGATGAAATAGAGTTTTGTGATACAACATAGCAGTTGTCAGAAGTTCTGGCAGCAGTCACAATACATTCTATAGTATTATCATGGATACGACATACCTCCTTGTTGAATGTTACTGTGTTGTCTTCATCATATAAGTGACTCACACTCAGAAGGTTTACAGTAAGTCCCTTAAAATAAAGTACATTATCGACTGCGAGGCACCCAATTCCTTCCACACTCCCTTTTCTATAATCTTTCCACTTATCCCTCCTTCAAAAGTAACATCACCTCCTTGAATATCCGTGACATTTTTCAGATGAGTAGCATCCTCTATCATGTGATGAGAGCATCTACTATCTACATACCACTGGGTAGAGTGGAAAGCATTTAGAGCCATCACTACAACATTGCACTGTAATTGTGGTAGAAGATTCTTCTTCTGAATCCATAAAGATCTTACTTTCTTTTGTTCTTTTGTCGTCTGAGTCAAATTCTTGAAACCATTAAAAGACTTTTGGGCAAAAGAAGAATTACCAAACGATTGGGTATATGATCGATATGGTTTTCCTCTTTCCAAGTAAAGATCATCCTACCATGGAATATAGGAACATATCAACAATAGGGAGCAAGATGGCCCTTTCTACCATAAGCCTTGCAATAAAATACCTAAAAGACAAACAATAGTTTAGTCTGCCTATGAGGAGTATTAATTATGCTAGGTTTGGGAAAATATGGAACTGAAGTAGCTTTGACAAACTTAATGACTTGAGATGAGGTGGACTTGACATTTTACTCATCAAATCCTGACCCTCTTTTGTCAGTACCATTTTTGCCCATACTTAGTATTTTATCAATATTTTTAGCTCCGTGATAGAAAAATCAAGTTTTTCTTGTGTAGCGGTCAAATCAAGTTTAAGTTTCTCAATTTCAATTTCGGGCAATTTTGTATTTTCCATAGCAATGTGTTTTTCATGTTCACAAGTCTTAAGTTGGGCACTAAGAGATTATTTCTCATTCTTAAGTTTCTCAAGCTGAGAAACAAGTTGAGAATACAACTCTTCAAAATTAGGCTATTTACAGTTATCACTTTCATAGTCGTTGTAATCTTCTTCGTCAGTTTTAAGTGTAAAAACATCTGACCAAGCGTAACTTGAGTTAATAACAACAATATGAGCTCTCAGACCATTTCCTCCTTCTTAAAAGAGATTATTATATTCATTATGGTCATTATCACTATCATCCCACGTAACAGTATTTTACATAGCCTTGTGGTTGCTACTAGAACTCTTAAGGGGATAGCTATGAGCATAGTGACCATACTTACGACACCTATAACATTCTACTTTATTTAGGCCTTGTTCAGAATTACTCTGTTTGCCATAAGACTTAATACGTTCATGAGGACGTGGCTTATAATTCATATTTTACCTTTATTACTCAAATTGCCTTTCTTTTAAAAGTTTTCTAAATTTTTGGCTTATAAGAGTAATCTGTGAATTAGAGTCAAGTTCCTTGTTATCGTCAGAGACACAATAGTTGTCAATTTCTCTGGTTCCCTAAGAAGACGAAGAGTTAGAGGAAGACTTAAAAGCCATACTCGTATTCTTCTTAGGGTTTTCCATTTCGATTTCAAAAGTTCATAATTTTCTAGCAAGTGTGTAAGGTTTTATGGTTTTAAGATTTTGCGCTTCCTCTATAGTATTACATCTGGATCAAAAACTCTTCGGAAGAGATCTTCAAATTTTATGAACTATTTTAACATCGGCGTATCCAGCTCTTAAAGAGGAATAATTGCTGATAATGTTACTCAATCAGGCATAAAACTCACTGAACGGTTCATCCTCACTCATCTAGATGTTTTCAAATTGAGAGGTGAGCATTTACAGTTTAATTTCTTTACCGTATCATCACCTTCGAAAGTGGGCATTAAGTTGTCCCAAGCTTCTTTCGAAGTGGTACACCCGGAGATGTGGCTATACTCAATTTGGCCCAACGCATTGAAGATAGCAACAAAACCTTTTGAATTATACTCAAATGTTTCTTTTTCCTCCTTAGTCCATGATAAGTAGTTTTTAGACGACCTCTAGCAATATTCTCGCTCAAAGTACGGTTATCAAATTGTACCACGGATAAGTTGGATCGAATCCACAAGGAGGTTTGGGAAAACAAATACTTTATAGGACGAATAAGGATTTATTAGAAATCGATTAAAAATAAAGAAATAAAATAAACAATTAACTAGAGAATAACTACAACTAGAATTTGGCCCAACTAAAGCAATATAGTTATCATGTAGTTTTACTAGGTGGATTATTCATATCAAAAATCATTGGTATGGCATTTTGGATGTATACGATAACCCTAGATCCATGGTCATGCATCTAGGATTTGGTCATAATATGTTTGCCTAAATCCAATATGTAGGAAAAATTCTTCTAACTATGGTTAAGCTTGGTCGAATATCTTCTAATGAGTCCCCTTCGTTTTTGCCCTAAAATTTGATTTAATGGTTAAAACACAAAATTTGAGCTAAATAGTCTAAATCTACTTACTAGCTATGGTTAAGCATAGAAGTTGATTAGAGCTATTTTAGAAGATTGTAAAAGAGAACTAATCCGAGAACTACAATATAATTATTATTACTTGGGTAAGGACTTCCTTTTAGTCATAGCTAAAAGGGATTAACCTTCTATCATTCCTAAGATCATTGCATGAACTAGCTAACTATTTACAAAAGAAAATAAAAGAGAGAAGAGACAATTAAATAAAACTAAGAATTTATTTATTCTGAACTTTCTTCAATATGAGATGCCCCATTATAATAGGGGGAGGGTTCATTTTATAGGAGAAGGAACCCAAATTTAGAAGCTATACATTAAATTATAAATAATATTTTCACAATAATTTCTTTTAATATTACAACCAATTACCTAAGATTCTGACATATAATTCCTTTAAGTGATGTAGAGATCTTTCTTCATGGAAACTCTTGCATATATCTTCAATATAAAATATCGTCAAGGATCTTGGATGCAATATCCTCTTTGATCTTATTCTCCAAGAATATTTGTGTATATATTTCTTCAACTTGAGATCAAATATATTGTGTTTTTGACTTTTTGTGCTATAAACTGTTAGAGACACTTTTACTTGACTTTAAGAGCTTGGTTTCAAATATCCATCTCCAATTGCCACAATTAAACAAACACGTATAAGTACCATAAATTAAATATAATGGATGACTAAAATTCATGTTCGGGTATATTAAAAATGTCATAATTATACGCTCATCAAGTACCCCTAAATTTGTCTTTTGCTCGTTCCGAGTAAAATAAAATAATATCCACTTTCGCACGGAGCGCGATTGTATTTAGTATATGTAACAAGCCGTTAAACCCTTAGGTTTAGCCTGGTGGATGAGTATTGTCTCATGAGGGTTTGCAGTGACTATACCCATAAAAGTCAATATTGACATTTTAACTAATTCTAAAATACATATGACTCATTTCCTAGAAACTCATCCTTACTTAGTTGTGATAAAAATATACCGACAGGAAATCCTTAAACCTGTTGTTCTCCTAAGTTTGCCGAATAATATTTTAAGCTTATCCGAAACTAGAGGTACTACTACCTTAAGATTATAAAGATATTCAAGTATTTTGTTTTAGCTATATTTGAGTTTACAGTAAAAAATAGTTTTATAGCCTAATACGTTGTCTAGAATAATTTACTCAGTTTTTTTGGTAGTTTACATCTTGCTAGAATAAATTCAACGGTCAGTTCGACAACTACCTTAGTCAATACGCCTTCCTAGAATTTTATATTTTTTTCTTTTCTTTTGCAAGCCTTTTCTTTGAATACATTATTTCTTAGTGAAGCCCCCGTAATAAGGAGCTTTCTATCGATAATCCCCGTCAGTTAGATAAGGTTACTGAGGTGTGGTACCCCATCATGACTTAGACTCCAGATTCTCACAAGTAACATTTTTTTGTGCTCCTTTCACATAGTTCATGGTTAAACTCAAGATTGGTGATAATTTTTCCTCTTTCAGTTATTAATCATGTGAGTAGCCTTGCAGCGTGAAAGTTTATAGAGCATATTTGGCTTATTATTTTTTTCTTTTAAGAATGAACTCATTCTTAGAAAGTTGTCTCCCTTATAACAAATTATTCGGAACATAAATGCTAAATTTCCCTTAAACATAGCAAAAATCTATTGAAAGTATTAATTGCAAAACTACTGTGAAATGCATGTTTTTAAAATATGCCAAGCAAACTTGAATTATTCCCTAATAAAAAGATAGTACATCTAGCTTAAGATAGTCAAAAAAAATTTAATGTATACTTTGTACAATTTCAAATTTTAGGTTTTTCCATAATATTCATGTCAAGGTAAAATTAGTTTTAAGTGTTTGGAAATTCGTCAAAAATATATCATAAATTGTCAAATTGACATTATTTAACTTTTCTTTAAAACGTATTTAAAGAAATGGTTTCCAACCCCCAAATTTAAATGAAACATTTCTCTAAATATTTGAGAGCATAAAAAAAATGGAGGATAAAAACTAGAATTTTTCACCTGAATGTGTCATGGGTTGCTTCCCAAGAAGCGCTAAGTTTACCGTCTTCAGCCAGACGAATGTACCCCCAAACTTAAAAGTTTCAATATGACTGGAAGTGTGCGAAGTCGAAAAGGTGATATACTATCCTGGTTACAAATTCTCTTTCAAAAACCAGATAACACATGAATGGTGATCCTCAATATTAACCTCTAATTGGGTAGATATGTTCTGTAAAATCCAGAGAGAGCTTAAAACTAATTTTCTATGAATTTTTTTTTTTTAAACTTTGTTTATCATTTGATGATTCCAAGTTGAAAATTGCACACAAATCAAGAAAAGCCATTTTCTCCAAGATAACGCAAACAAATACCCAATGAACATATTTTCCTTTAGAGTTTGCAATACAATCATATGATTACTACTTGTTGCCGTAAATAATAAGATTGGTATACAAGTATTCATCCCCAAAAATTGTACAGTCCACACGACTTTATGTTCCTAGTACCGGGGTAGAGCGGATATGAACCCCTTTTATATGCCAAGTTTATAGAGGTACCCAAATATAGGAAGTGTTTCCCAGTGAAGCTGTGGCCACCCCTTCACATAGGGGACATCTCATATTGAAGAAAGTTTAGAATAAATAAATTCTTAGTTTTATTTAATCCTCTTTTTATTTTCTTCTGTAAATAGTTAGCTAGTTCGTGCAATGATCTTGGGAATGATAGAAGGCTAATCCCTTTTAGCTACGACTAAAAGGAAGCCCTTACCCAAGTAACAATAGTTATATTGTAGTTCCCGGATTAGTTCTCTTTTACAATATTCTAAAATAGCACTAATCAGCTTCTAGGCTTAACCATAGCTAGTAAGTAGATTTAGACTATTTAGCCCAAATTTTGTGTTATAACCATTAAATCATATTTTAAGGCAAAAATGAAAGGGACCCTTTAGAAGATATTCGACCAAGCTTAACCATAGTTAGAAGAATTTTTCCTACATATTGGATTTAGGAAAACATATTATGACCAAATCCTAGATGCATGACCATGGATCTAGGGTTATCGTTTACATCCAAAATGCCATACCAATGATTTTTAATATGAATAATCCACCTAGTAAAACTACATGATAACTATATTGCTTTAGTTGGGCCAAATTCTAGTTGTAGTTATTCTCTTGTTAATTGTTTATTTTATTTCTTTCTTTTCAATCGATTTCTTATAAATCCTTATTCGGCCTATAAAGTATTTGTTTTCCCAAACCTCCTTGTGGATTCGATCCAACTTATCCGTGGTACAATTTGATAACCGTACTTTGAGCGGGTATATTGCTAGAGGTCGCCTAAAAACTGCTTATCATGGACTAAGGAGGAAAAAGAAACATTTGAGTATAATTCAAAAGGTTTTGTTGCTATCTTCAATGCGTTGAGCCAAATTGAGTATAGCCAAATCTCCGGGTGTACCACTTCGAAAGAAGTTTGGGACAACTTAATGCGCACTTTCGAAGGTGATGATACGGTAAAGAAATTAAACTGTAAATGCTCACCTCACAATTTGAAAACATCTAGATGAGTGAGGATGAACCGTTCAGTGAGTTTTATGCCTGATTGAGTGACATTGTCAAAAAAAATTCCCCTTTAGGAGCTGGATGCACCGATGTTAAAATAGTTCATAAAATTTTTAGATCTCTTCCGAATAGTTTTTGATCCAGCGTAATACTATAGAGGAAGCGCAAAATCTTAAAACCATAAAACCTTACACACTTGCTGGAAAATTATGAACTTTTGAAATCGAAATGGAAAACCCTATGAAGAATACGAGTATGGCTTTTAAGTCTTCCTCTAACTCTTCGCCTTCTTAGGGAACCAGAGAAGTTGACAACTATTGTGTCTCTGATGATAACGAGGAACTTGACTCTAATTCACAGATTGCTCTTATAAGCCAACAATTTAGAAAACTTAAAAAAAAGGTAATTTGAGAAATAAGGGCAAAATGTGAATTATAAGCCACGTCCTCATGAACGTATTAAGTCTTATGGTAAACAGAGTAATTTTAAACAAGGCCTAAATTAAGTAGAATGTTATAGGTGTCGCAAGTATGGTCACTATGCTCATAGCTTTCCCCTTAAGAGTTCTAGTAGCAACCACAAGGCTATGAACAATACTGTTACGTGGGATGATAGTGATAATGACCATAATGAATATAATAATCCCTTTTAAGAAGGAGGAAATGGTCTGAGAGCTCATATTGTTGTTATTAACTCAAGTTACGCTTGCTTTGATGTTTTTACACTTAAAACTAAAGAAGAAGATTACAGCGACTATGAAAGTTATAACTGTAAAGAGCCTAATTTTGAAGAGTTATATTCTCAACTTGTTTCTCAGCTTGAGAAACTTAAGAATGAGAAATAATCTCTTAGTGCCCAACTTAAGACTTGTGAACATGAAAAGCATATTTCTATGGAGAATGCGAAATTGGCAGAAACCGAAATTGAGAAACTTAAACTTGATTTGACCGCTACATAGGAAAAACTTGATTTTTCTATCACGGATTAAAAAATATTGATAAAATACTAAGTATGGGCAAAAATGGTACTGACAAAAGAGGGTCAGGATTTGATGAGTAAAATGCCAAGTCCACCTCATCTCAAGTCATTAAGTTTTTCAAAGCTACTTTAGTTTCATAATTGACCAAACCTTGTATAATTAATACTCCTCATAGGCAGACTAATCAGTTGTTTGTCTTTCATGTATTTTATTGCTAGGCTTATGGTCGAACGGGTCATCTTGCTCCCTATTGTAGATATGTTCCTATATTCCATGGTAGGATGATCTTTACTTGGAAAGAGGGAATCCATATCGATCATATACCCAATCGTTTGCTAAATCTTCTTTTGTCCAAAAGTCTTTTAATGGTTTTAGGAATTTGACTTAGGCGACAAAAGA
This sequence comes from Kingdonia uniflora, assembly GCA_014058105.1. Lineage (NCBI taxonomy): Eukaryota > Viridiplantae > Streptophyta > Magnoliopsida > Ranunculales > Circaeasteraceae > Kingdonia > Kingdonia uniflora. Next base: position 1,060,130 of record JACGCM010001722.1, read on the forward strand.
ATAAAAGAAAGTAAGGTCTTTATGGATTCAGAAGAAGGATCTTCTACCACAATTACAGTGCAATATTGCAGTGATGGCTCTAAATTCTTTCCACTTTACCCAGTGGTATGTAGATAGTGGATGCTCTCATCATATGATAGGGGATGCTACTCATCTGAAAAATGTCACGGATATTCAAGGAGGTGAGGTTACTTTTGGTGGTGGGATAAGTGGAAAGATTATAGGAGAGGGAGTGTGGAAGGAATTGGGTACCTAGTAGTCAATAATGCTTTATTTTAAAGGACTTACTGTAAACCTTCTGAGTGTGAGTCACTTATGTGATGAGGACAACACAGTAACATTCGACAAGAAGGTATGCCGTGTCTTTGATAATGCTGTAGAATTTATTGTGACTGCTGCCAGATCTTTTGACAACTGCTATGTTGTTTCACAAAACTCTATTTCATGTAAAGTTACTGTGATGAAAGATGTGGAACTGTGGCACCAACTGTTAGGGCATGCAAACTTCAATGATCTTGCCAAGATTACAAGTAAGGAAATAGTTTGAGGGGTTCTGAAACTAAGGATGTTAACATATGTGGTGTGTAGACCATGTCAAATTGGAAAGCAAACCAAGAGTCTACATAAAAAATCTACCACTATTGCCACTACGCGAGTTCTGGAACTAATTTATATGGACTTAATGGGTCCTATGAGAGTGAGTACTTTAGGCGGAAAAAATATATCTTGGTTATGGTTAATGATTTTTCATGGTTTACCTAGATTGTTTTATTAAAGCAGAAGTCTGACACGTTTGAAGAGTTTCATACTATAGCCCTTCAAATGTAGAATGAGAAAGATTGTTCTATTGATAGAATTCGAAGTGATCATGGAGGAGAGTTCAAAGATAGTGATGTGATTAAGTAATGTCGAGCTAATGGAATCAAGCATGAAATTTCAGCACCAATCACACTACAACAAAATGGAGTTGCTGAATGAAAGAATCGTGTTCTACAAGATATGAGGCGGGTATTACTCCTTGGAATGAATGTTCCTAATTATTTTTGGGGAGAAACTATTTCTACCTCATGTCACATTATCAACATAGTTTATGTGTATCCTCTTACACTTAACACGCCGTATGAACTCTTGCTTGGAAAAAAGCCAAACTTAAAATATTTTAGTGTGTTTGGAAGTAAATGCTATATCACATGTGATCGGGAGAATATTGGAAAATTTGACGCATGAAATGATGAAGGCATTTTACTAGGATATGCAACAAACAGTAGGGCTTATCGTGTTAACAACAAGAAGAACAAGATGGTAATGGAGGTAGTTGATGACTCGATAGTTCTTAGACAAACAGATGATGAAGAGAGTAATGTTCAAGAAGAAACTCTGCCAACCTCTTCTATTATGGCTCAAGATATTGTGTTACCCACGAAAACTTTTGGTATATTTCATGTTGAAGGTTCTAAAACATCTCCTAGTAAAATCTCAACACCAAATACTACTGTCTGTACTAATCCTCCTTAGAATTATGGTACCCCTGGATACCTTGATTATTATGAATGTCCTATGATTCATGAGTCCGCTAGGTACATCGGGTATCATTGTTTTACGATATATGAGACAGTGGAGAGTGTGTTATGTGTCGATTATTAAGCAAACCAACGTTAAACATGCTTTATCTGATGAATATTGGATTAACGCCATGCAAGATGAGCTAAATAAATTCAAGCGTCAAGATGTATGAGAAATAGTATCACGACCGGCACATACTAATATTATTGGCACTAAGTGGATTTACAAGAACAAGTTTGATAAGAATTGTAACGTCGTAAGGAAAAAAACAAGGTTGGTAGCTCAGGGATACAATCAAATAAAAGGGGTGGATGTAGAATAAACTTTTGCTCCCACAACTAGACTTGAATCATTTGGATGCTTTTGGCTTTTGCATGTCACAAAAGTTTAAGCTTTATCAGATAGAAGTGAAAAGTGCATTTTTAAATGGGTTACTTGAGGATGAAGTATATGTAGCTTAACTAAAGGAGCTTGAAGATCCACATCACCTGAAGTATGCTTATTGTTTGAAAAAAGATCTTTATGGACTAAAACAAGCTCCCCGAGTATTGTATGATAGACTTTCAAACTTATTACTTGGAAAGGGGTTCATTCGAAGGGGAGTTGATAAGACATTGTTTATTAAGGAAAAAGGAGACAAAATAATTATTGCTCAGGTATATGTGGATTATATTATATTTGGATCTATGTCTGATTCACGTGTGTAATGGCGTGTTCTCCGAAAGGTAAACTTTGCCAATACTTCAGTAAGGAAATTGCAACTGTAAACTTAAACACACAAGATTTTACATGGAAACTCTGTAAAACCTAAGAAAAACCACAACCTCAAGAAGGATTTAGGTATAAAATTTACTAGTTGCTAATTATTACAATTGCTGAATGGTAAGGACGTAAAAATGTGTAAGAATAATAGAGTTGTGGATTGGATTAACATATGCTCTGCCAAATATGTTACCATTGATATTCCAAAAATGTGATAGGTGGTTCTGACAAAGCAAATCCGTGAGGCATCCCCAAAATTATAATTTATTTAAAAGATGTTTTCATTTAATAGAAGAAAAACTATATAAAATATTTGTGGATATGGGGATCTGGAAACAATTAACTCTAGCAAATATTTAATATGTGTGTGCCTAAAATCACAACTTATCTCAAGGGACTCATCCTGACAATTGATGTGGATATTCATTCGCTTAGAGGTATGACCAAGTTGAAACTTATATTCAGATGATAATGATTGTACCATTTCATGAATATCAGGATCATTCGAGTCCTTAAAATAATTTAAGCATTCATTGACAAAAATATAATAAGAGTTATCTCCATACAAGTCCATAAAATTGCTTATGGTTATGGTACGCCTATTAGGCTCAGGCGATGGAGGTATGGATTCAAAGAAAAGAGGTAAATAAGGTGACACTGGTTGGGAAAAAGATGGATCTCGTATTTTCTCAAGGATAAATATTAAATTCACAATTCCAAGAAATTTGTCATCATTCTCATCATTTGAGAAATCGTCTAAGAATTTAGAAAAATACTTACTTTCTGTCATAATATCATTTTCGAATTAGTGGGGCTCTATCGGTAAAGGGATGGACAATGACATCGGTGGTTGAATGTTGAGGGCTAAATTAGGAGGTGATTGAGAAAAAATATTATTGAACATGTTAGCCGCTTCTTTTCGATCCTCTTGTGATAGAGGAATATCGACCTCAACATGGTTATCTTATAAATATGTATCTTAATATGGCATCCAATTATCCCACGGGGAAAAAGTTTCATAACTTTGCTCGAGTTCAATATTTTCTAGATCAAAAGTAGAATTTACTTCAAATTCCCTTTCAGGACTGTTAGCCGAATATTCTTGCTCATTTTCATTTATCATGGCTGCTAACTGACTTATCTGAGTCTTTAACCTAGAGATAGATTGAGTCGTATAAGTTTAATTCAGCGATATATATTGCTGGAATTGCATCATTTGTTGCTGAAATTGCAATGCTTGTTTTTGACTTTCTATTGATTGTTCTATGAATAGAAAAATGGTAGCTTCCAAAGATTGTTTAGGTGGAGCAGGTGGGAACTATTTGAATAACTCAAATGAATGATGGGTTTTCATATAGGAATGAGGTTGAAAATGTTCCACATATTTGAGTTTTGGTGGTGCCCTAATTGAAAATAATTTTGAGGATATTGTGTAAAATCAAAATGTGAGCCTTATGAATTCTAATATTCTTGCATGTATGACATTTTATAATTAAATTAACACCTAATAAAAAAAAATCAAGCCTTAAACTCTAGTACTTCAACATATTTTTAGAAGAAATAATTGAATCTCCCCTATATTCTTCTATGCTCACAAAATGGTAGGATGGCCAAAGGCTTTGGATCCTACACTCCCCTGCATTACTATTCTAGTACTAGCTTAGAGTAGATGCCCGATCCTCACGCCCGAGTGAGTCGCTTTATCATACATTAGCACTCAAAACCGTGACGTTGTGAACCTACAACCAGTATTCCGCAACGCTAGGCTGGGGCTGTATCCTACAAACCCGTGTTTCTACCCCAATTCGGTACACCTATCCATTGGGTAATGAAATCCCACGAGAATCTTGCTACTCTTTTTTATTATCAGTTATATTTCGATATGGGATGTTCAATAAATTTTTGTGTGATACGAATTTTTTCGTATCCTTAATAGGTGGTCCTACTTGTTGGAGAGCTTTTTGAGTGATGAAATCCCGCAAGTCTCTAACATTTTTTACCTTTACTTATGTTGGAATGAAAATAAATTTATACATATCAATATGTCAATCCAACCACAGTAAATATTTTATTAAAGTAGCGTATATTTGTACAGTCCACACGACTTTATGTTCCTAGTGCCGGGGCAGAGCGGATATGAACCCCTTTTATATGCCAAGATTATAGAGGTACCCACATACAAGAATTGTTTCCCAGTGAAGCTGTGGCCGCCCCTTCACATAGGGGGCGAAAGAAGGAAATACCCCTTCACTTAGGGGGCACAAGAAAGATTAGATAGAAGCTTGTCAATGTACTTTGTAAATTCCTCACGATCTCTGAGTACGAACTTTTTGACTATCTTACAAAACAAGCGAAAAAGGATTAGTGAACTTGCGGCAACAAAATAAAATAAATTATTAATCAAATTTCCACGTTTATTGTAGTCTATGATGTCCTGATTTTCAAATACGTTTATCGTTCAGCTCGGTTGAGAGAACATTAAATAATATTAATTTGGAAAGATAATTAGAAAGGAAAAACATTTAAGAAAGAAGTTTTCTAGAATTTAGCTTCCCTACCGCACAAAACAAGTGATTAAGGAACAACATCGTCCTTTACTGAGACTGTTTTTACTATTGTTTCAAAAGGTTGTAACTCTCAGAAGATTAAACAGAAAAATATGATCTATAGCAATTCAGAAAGGCTTTTGAATTATTTGAAACTTTTGTAGCAAATGTATTTCCCAATTATGAAGGATAGATGGCCAAAAACCATGAAACAATCAGGAACACACTTTTCGTTAAAAACTGAGTATGTTTATTCCAAAATTAATATCTACGAAACCGTTTATCAGAAAATGCTGAGACTAATTTATTCAGAAAATGATTACAGTAAAAATGAGCCACTATTCCTTGTACCCTAAATCCAATTACGTTATTGTTTTAAACTCTTTTGAAATAAACTTTTTGAAAAAAGAGAGGAAAAAATGAACAAAGTTTGCTTAAATACTAAATCAGTTTTTCCCGTGACTCGATCGAACGAAACCCAATGTCGTTCAAACAGGATGTCCAAATAAGCCTTCAAAAAGAATACAGTTAGAAACTCAATTTTTCCAGAATTTGTATAACTCGTTCGAACTAGACCCAAGGTCGTTCGAACGAGATTCAGAACTCGTTCGAACGATATGCCCAAATAAGTTTTGAAATTTATTTAAAAAAAATTGGATCTCTTTATCAGAGTTCTACTTACCAACTTACCTTCTTGGTTATTGGTTTATAGAAGACTTGTACGACGGTCTTCATTCTTTCACTCTCTTCGACTGAGATAACCACGGGACTCCACATACACGAAATGAGACAAACCAAAACCTTTCAATAAGTATGACTCTTGAAGCTATTCTTAATGGTTTGTGTACCTTGTTAAAGGATAATGTTGATGGAAAGTTATACCCTTGGATGTAACTATTTTCTTTTCTTATCAACTGACTCCTTTAAAAAGTAACTGTAAGGACTTGTCGTTAAAAAACATGTAAGTTAGTATGGTAAGTTTGGTCTTATAAGTTAGAAAGACTATTAAAAAAATTGGCTAGAAAGTGATAAAGTTTCAAAGTTGCGGAAGAGTGGCTTTGAGTTGGAGACATAAACTCCTTTTTTTGGCTTATGGTTTTTGCTGATTTTTGACTTAAAATTAGTAGCTTATTTTTTTCATCCAAATTTACTTCCTTGGCTTTTGACTTAATTAAGTAGAAAAGAAACTTATATTGGGGTATCCAAACACCCTTTTATGAAATGCCACAATAATCTGCAATAAGAAAACACAAACCGAGATATTTAGGTACCACTAGAAGAAGTGGAAGACAGACTATAAACAATTTTGGAAACGACATGGCTATTAGTAATATCTATAACTATTACAATTACTCTCAACTTATTAGAAGGGTAAAGCCGGTAGTCCCTAGTAAACTTGTTAAGAAAATGCTGCAATACAGCCTGTAATTATAGTACCAAAAGTATTTGTGGCATAAAAGGGCCATGTGTACTAGAATATAAAAGAGAGAAAATATAACATATGAGGGCCTGTTTGGATACCCTCTAAAATTGGGTTGGTTCAGTTCAGAACTTGTTAAGGTTGAAAAACCAATGTTTGACAACATATGGGACCTACTTTTTTAGTTTTGTTTTGAACTAGTTTGCCCCAATTAGAGCAGATAACCAGTTTTTTCTCGGAAAGACTTTTACTCGTTTTGAAACAGAATTAGTCTTCAACTTTTTAAAATTTTGAAGGTTTAATCACAATTGCTGAGTGAGTAAAGTAAAGAGAAGAGAGTCATTTTCCAAAGAAAACACAGATAGGCCTCATCTACTTTCTCTCTCCTTCAAGGTATATACCATTAACCGATTCAAGCTCATCTCATTGTTTTACCATTAAAGACCGATTCAAGCTCATCTCATTTTGTTTCACCATTAAAGATCGATTCAAGCAATCCTAAATTGTTGTAGGTGAAGTGCCCAAAGGAACCCGATAAACCCAACAAGTGGTAAGCGTCTCTACTCGATCTGTTTTGCTTAAACTATGTTTCCTAATTCAAAATTTTTGCTGCTTCAAGTTAGATTTTTGTTTAATGATGTGGTGATGTAATTGTTTTCAGCTTGCAAGGCTAAGAGTAGTTGCTCTTCAAGTTTGTTTTAAGGTACATTAATCTTTTGTGAATTTAGAAATTTGGTTAGAGTGTTTTAACGCTAATGATTTTACATGTTTTGGCCCCTTGCATGTTTATATTTCTCAAAATATGATCATCATAAGGCAACACAAATAAAAAAACATATCAGCCCATTAATCACTCTATCTGTGTGAGCTTCTAAAGAAATGCAATATGGGTGCTACGAAAAGATGTATTATACTAGTAACTTCCATAGCCACTTCCGACATTACTCCATTTATATTTAGTAAGAAATCCCCTGAGGGTGTATGAAGCCAACATAGCCAAGAGTGACATACAATCTGTAGAAGTTAGATGATCTAACTAGGTTACCCTTGGAATGGCTCTTGCCTCCCCTTCTTTTATAGAGTTCCTTCTACATTTGTCAGTGCCTGCACATAGTAACTCAATATTTTTCTCATTAACTAGGAAATTGACCCTATCCTATAACTCTGTCAGTCAAATCCCAAGTTGCATCAGTAACCACAATAAAGTTCTTTAGGGTAAAGGCAATTTCGAGTTTTTGTAGGACAGTGTTTCTTTGGCATTCTGGGATATGTTTTGGAAAAACTTTAGGTAGGATTTGAAGGTGCTACCACTTAATGAGCAAGCGCGGGACAAAAACTTGCCTATGTTTAAACATAATTGTATTTTGACATCCCAAATATGAAAGTAAATAAAAAAGAAGCAAGAGAAGAGAAATTTTAGTTTACTCCCTGCAGCTTGTTCAAGCAAAGAGAAAGACCATAAAGGAACATTACTCCAATTATCAATTTTCAGACCGAAAGGAAATGCAGACTATATTTTCCTTGGAAAGTCCCAACATAAAAGAACACAATTAGAATAATTTATGACAGCGCAGATGCCATCTTGCAGATTATGATGTTTACACAGCACCGTTTATGTTCTGTAGTGAGGACTTCTATTTATAACTTGCACTCAAAGACTTATGTAAGATTCTCAATTTACACTACATAAATCTGAAAATATTACTCAATTATGCTTTCTCAACCGCTAAAGTCTGAGACAATGCTGTCATCTTTTGAACACTCTAGTTGTCTATATACCTTGAGGTAATATAACATATTGAAATAGGAAAGCGATGCGCTAAATCTTCTCACACATTCGAAGATATCTCTATATAACCTCAGAACTTGTCACCACTGTTTACCATTTTCAGATGAGATGTAGTCCTAAAGTTGGTGAATTGATAAGTAATATTCTTTAATATCTCATACTAATGCGCTAGAGTTTTGATTTCTTGAATAAGCTTATGGCGCATCTAAGGAGAAAATTTTCTCCTTTAAGTCTTCAACCATGACAGTTGTGCCAGTTCCAATCCATAGCCTAGAAAAAACTTCAGTTTTGCAATATGCAAAACCCAATGAATAGCTTGTGTATCATAATAAGGTACAAAGATAGATAGTGGATCAGTATAGGCAAGAAGGCACAGCTGCCTTCAATATCTCAATTTAGCACAATACAAAGTAAAAGCCATTTTGGACATTCTCAACAAGCTAAAAGTCTTAAACAATACTTCCTCCTAGACACCCTAGTTTTTTAACTTACAGTAATATAATTTAATATATTGAAATATGAAAACGGTACACTAAATCCCTGCACTATTCGAATGCGTTGAGAAATCTCTAGATAACTTGTAAACTGTCCACCAATATTTGTCTTTTTTTTCAGATAAGACTTAGTTCCAAAGTTGATGAATTGATGATAATATTCTTTAGTGTCTCACATTGACTGTATAAAGTTTTGATTTCTCGAATGAGCTTGTAGCAGGTCCAACGGGCTAAATTTTTGCTCTTCATGTTGTCAGCAATGAGAGTTGTGCCTGCTCCAATCCATAGCTGATAGAAACCTTTGGTCTTGCAAAATGCAACCGCTTATGGATAGCTTGAGTTTTATGACAAGATACAAAAATAGATACTGTTTATCATCAGTATAGATAAGAAGGTTCCCTAATTCTGAAGATAACTACTTTGATCCCCTAAACAATCTGATTTGGACCATCAAAGACGGGAATAACGGCTTTTTATCTAATAACCTCTTATACCAGAGCTTGAAACCAGATACTGCATTAGTAGCTATGTAAAATATTCAAACCCTGCATAAACCCTCGTCCTTTCCAGAGAGCGACTACCCCCCGTGAAGCACTTTTACTCAAGTTGCTCATCCAAATAACTTCATTAATCAGGAACCCTGGTGATCTAATCTGTTGAGGTAGTACTTATATAAAATCTAGGACCAAAGTTCAGTATCAGCTATACAGTACTGGTGGTATCAGCCCCATTAAATAGCAACAAAGAGTAATATATAGGATTTTTAAGGGGGTTTCTTTCCCTCAGCTTGCAGTACGAAAAAAATATACAGAGGAATTCTTAGAAGTAATTTGCCAAAAAAATATACAAAGAATTTCTTAGAGGTAATCTGCATCTTTAAAAGTCACTCTCAAAGTAGATGGGTAGGGCAGGGGTACTATAGGGGAAATATTGACACTATCCAAAGGTTTCCCCTCCTTGTTTTCAAGGAGTCAGCCTGAAATGATACTAATACATATGATTAGGGGATTCCTATTGGGCTATTGATATTGGCAGGGGTGCTAGTTATTCCATGGCAGCTCTGAGATAAAACTCCCACTCAAAATTAGATCTAATTTATGCTAGAAATACATCAACCGTAAGTCAACTTATGGTAAATAAATATACCTGAGTAGCCAGGAAATAATTTACACCCCTGCAATTTTCAACACCCGCTCTTTCGCAACTTCACTGGTTTTAAAAGGCTTACAGAATCATATTAGATTCTTCTGACCTCGTCATGGTTATAACAGGTAAATACTTAAATGCATAGCCTCATGTATATATCATCTGAAAGTGATATTTTCCAACTATAGCTTGTATTCAAGTTGACTACCATCACTACCCCATAGATCTTTCTATCATTAGTACATCTGATCTTTCGGGTGTAAGATTTCTTTATGATAATATTTTCTTTAAAAAATAGGTTGTAAGGGCTTGTCAATCTCTAGCTTTGTCCTCAGAAATGAAGAAAAGAAACTATATAGTCCACAGAAATATGTTTTGTATTCTCAAATGAAGCTTTGAGTACACATAAATTTAGTGTAATCAAAATACCTCACTACTAGTCTATCTTGAGTAACCAATGAGCTTCTTAGCATCTACTAACTGATAAAGTAGACCTTGAATTACACTAAAGAAATCCGTGGTGTGGTAGTCTATTCAACACTGTTGTTTACCATCCCCCAACTTGTTGCAAGTGGCAGCAAATTACACATACCATTACAAGTTAGCCATCCAAACAAAAAAATATCTGCAAGACACAGGAGGAAAACTCTGCTATTGTTTACTCAGGAGATGAACCTAAAAATAGTGTATCGATAAACAGTAATTCTCCTAAAGAAATAGTATAAAACTATCTCTTCTTTGTGTCACAGTAAATATAAAGGGATCTAACTAGATATATGGAATTAGAGTATTTATTTCACAAGTTAGATAAGACTATTTTGGGTATATTAGATAGATACCAAAACAAAAATTGGCTTGATTTGAAATGAATTTATAGTGATTAAATTTATTTCATATAACAGTGGTGATTTATGGATTTTGCTGTGAATTTTTTTCATCCATCTTGTGAAGATGGACTAAACCACCAACAACATGATATACTTTTGTATGTAATCTAAAATCTAACTTTGATTAATAATTGTGGACCCACCTATGGATAATGCGGGTACTTCCAACAATAATCGTGGTAGAACTGAGTGGACCCCGCCGATGGATCGTTACGTTTTGGATCTCATGTTAGAACAAGTACGTACGGGACAAAGAAATGAAAAATCTTTTACGAAGATTCCGTTGGATGACATGAAATTTTTTTTTAACAAAAAATATAAAAATATGAATGAGGATAAGGAGGTTCTGAAAAATCGACATAAGAAGTTAAGAAATATCTAAACAATTTTGAAGGTTCTCCTAGACCAAAGTGGATTTGGATGGGATGATGAGAAACATATAGTGACAGCTGATAGTTACGTTTGGGATGAGTATCTAAAGGTGTGTAACTTTATAATTTTTATAATTTATTATTTAAAATAATCTACTAATTTATACACAACCACATACAGGAGTATCCTGAAGCTAAACCTATGCGAACTAAATCAATGCCGAACTACCATGATCATGATGAGATTTGTGGAAAATCAACAACAACAAGACAATACGCTCGCTCGGCTAAAGATCTGAAGTCTGGAAAGTTGAGCGATGTTATCATAACTCAAGTTCAAGATTCTTTAGATGATGCAGTCGTGGAAGATGGCTCACCTATTGTAAACAACGAAGTTAAAGAAACCAAGAAAAAGAAAAAATGCAAATTGTAAAAAACGACTTCAACTGCTGAATATAGCAAAAAAGGAAAAATGAGTACTGATGAAGACATGATTGATGCTTTGAAATCAATTGCATCCGCAGTCGATGGAATGAAAAATAGGAGATCGGAGAGTGAAAAGAAACCAAATGTCATTGAAGTGCTTGATGTTATTTCTATTTTACTAGAGGGTGGTTACCTAAAAGCTTGCGATCTTCTCGAAGATGAAGGAAAAATGATAATGTTTTTGAACCTAGCCGAAAATAAATAAAAGATGTGGTAGATGTGGAAAAAAAATCCAAAGAAAGACAATTAGGATTGTGAAGGGACCTATCCCTTGATCTAACCCAATTTGAACTATTTTCGGTTCGAACTACCTTTATATCAGACTCACGCATTCTACATGTGACATAAACAGTCACCATTGACACCTACGCCATGAACTGATGAAGAACATGGGTCGAGCATAACATAAAAAACATGAACAAGTCAAAAACACATGTCTCTCTCGAACTCAAAAGTTACTCAATCAATTGCCACATACCACATTGTTCGGAGAACGTGCTTCAGCACGATAAAGAACTGCGGACAAAGCCTATATAAAAAAAATTCCAGAAGAGACAGGGACCAAAAAAATATACGAGAAATTACCAAGAAAATTATATTTTCTAGATTCTTAAACTCTGAACTTCTTATTTACAAGATCAAGAATTTCTAGTCTGGGAGATTATTTGTAATAAGATATCAGCCTCAAGTAATAAAAGTCACTGTTACTAAAGCCTTCAACTCGTGGTTGTGGTTTTTCACCTATTTAAAGGTTTTCCACGCTAAATTACATATGTTATTTCTTATCTTACATTAGTTTTATCACATAAGCATTGGTGTAAGAGCTGATTATGAGCCATCTTGAGCTTACGGAATTAGGCCATTATATTTGGCGTTGTCTGTGCGAAAGAAGACATTTCCACGATATCCTAAGGCATACAATCAATCTACTATCAATTTCAATCCTGGTCACTTCCAAACGACGAATAACCAAAATCCAGCTCGATCTTTCAGTTGAGCTAGAGCAACTTACAGAACTATGGGTGAATCTCTATGCTGAAATAGAGAAGTATAATGAGCTCGAACGTCAGTTAATTCTTGACCGAGAGCTCCGTGAGAAAGAACTCGAAGTCGAACGACAAACTCGTTTGACAGCGTTCAAACGGCATGAAGATCAGATGACAATCATGTAAAATGCATTATAAGCTCTGCAAGACACTCAACAGGTTCCTCTAATAAGGGATTGCGATCAATTGCCAGAAACCTCCTAGGTTTTTGCACGGGAAAAATTTGGACCTCGAGGAGCCACCAGCAAAGCTATTTCTAGAAATATTCAACTCGAACATTACCTTTCCATTCATTTGGGTGGTGAAGTTTAGTTCAAAATTAGCAGATGTCACCAATTTTCCAAACTTCAGAAGGAAGAACAGCGACATGCCATCTCCAAAGATGACGAAAGACGTATAAAAACTTGCCAACAAGATTGCCGCTATCAACCGATTTGTTTTAAAATCTTCAAATTGTTGTCGTTGGTTGTTCCTACTACTCTGCAGTTGTACCAAACGAGGAAAAGTTTGGCCAAATGCAGAGATCCAATGGATATCAAAATGCGAGGCAACTTTTCAGGATCTCCAAACCTCTTAGGGGAAGTCTCCCATAATGAGCACCCCAGTAGATAATGTGGAACACATCATCTACATAGGAGTTACAGATACTTCTATCAGCTCGGTTCTCATTCGACTTGAAGGAAACATTAAGATGCCAGTCTACTTCATCCGTAAAACCCTCACTCCAGCAGAAATAAGGTATTCTAAAATCGAGAGACCCCTTCTAACTCTTGTTTACACTTTACAGAAACTTAAACACTACTTCCAAACTCATTAAGTCAAAGTCATGACGAACTACCCACTTCGGGAAGTTTTGTCCAAGAAAGAAAAATCTAGGAGAGTGCAACAATGGTCAGTCAGTTTGGGAGAATATAATATCAAGTTCGAATAATGTCATTTCGAAAAGGGTTAGGCCTTTACCAATTTTCTCATAGATTTTCCAGTGGAGTATCCCGAGTGGGAGGAGCGCGATTGTAGTAGCATACTCCCAGCCTTCCAGCACTAGTTTAATACTCGAAGGCTATATCGAAGTTTTCCCAGAGACTCGAGGCCCAACAAGACAGTAACTAATTCCACGAAGCCTTCCGAAATTAATCTAATGCTCAAAGACATTATAGTTGAAGCCAAAGACAGATGGCCAGCACCAGAACTCAGCATCAGTAACAGAGAGACTTCGGCCATGGTAATACATTGTCGAAGGCTGACACGTCTGACAACCAACTCACCATACAAAATAGTTAAGTGAGCTGCCTGATAACTACAATGTCAAAACCAACTCCGAGTACAGAACAGTTGTCTCCAAAGGATATACATATAATCTGACCTCCCATGGTGACTCACCCCTTTCTATCTCCTATAAATAGGAGGGAGGAAACACTATGAAGGGGTTAGAAAATATTTCCCAAAAGCTCTACAAGATTACCTTCGAATACCCTGTAACTCACTTCCTATTCCAACTATCATCTAAGCTCAATATATAAGATCAATCATTCAAAATTCTCGCTAGAGGTCGTGGAGAACCTATTCTAGGACTACACGCAAGTATGTTAATCCAGTAATATAGTCTATTATTGTATTATATACTTGTTTATGCCCCTAGTCGTCGATAACCCCGTGGTATAAGAGCTAGTTTCCCCTCCTACAAAACTTGGCCCCTACATTTGGCGTCATCTCTGCTATGCACACCCTAACCAATTCCTCTTCTCCCTTTCTTTCTTTCCTTTTATAGCCATATTCAATGGCCCCCACCCTTCGCTCAACCTCCGCCATCGTTGGCAACTCCACCGATGGAGTAGTCGCTCAACTTGCCCTCATTAGCCAACAATTTTCTCAGGCTGAGGAGCGCCATAACAATCAGTTACGCATTGACCCTGAAGAGTGCCACCAAGAACTCGAGGTTTAACGACAGTGCCATTTAGACGACAATGACCGGCAATACCGTGCCCTAGACGAATTATGCCTTATCGTTCGAGAGCTTCAACAAGGTCACACCCATGACGCTCCTCAGCGTTCTCGATTACCCGCCCCCTCGCGCATTTGAACCCGCTCCCAACTTGGGCCCCACCCCCACCCCCAACTCAAAGTCCCCCCGGTCTATCTTGACGTCGAGGGTGCTCCCACCGCCATACCCACTGGATCGATCCATCTTGATGTCCCCATTACAAAGGATTTCTCTGATTCTACACTTCACACTTCTCGCCACCCCATACGGCGGCCCGCTCGGGAATGTCTTGAAGAGCGAAGCGCTGAACATGCCCCATACCCGAGGCCTCATCTCCCTCGACCCTAACGATCTCCCCCTCATCCTGCATGCCTTACTCAATAGGAACTCGATCAAAAATTTGTGCCACTATTCACCTTAGCGCGAGCCCCATGCGAAACTCCTGGAGTTGGTTAAACAACCCCATCTGCCCCAAACTCGTCGTGGTCGAAGTACCTCCAAATTTTCATACCCCTAAAATCACCAAATACTGCAATATCGACCCTCAATCTCATGTCCTCGAATTCTAAAATGCTTTAAGTCTATACTCTACAGTATACCACATTTTATGTCGCATGTTTCCTACCAGTCTTACTGATAGCCCTCTCAAATAGTACCACAACCTCCCTAATGGATCTATTCAAAGTTTCGAACAATTATCGAACCTTTTTATCACCCAGTTTACCTTCAACAAAGACCGTGAGGTCCGAGTGGATGCTCTCTTAAACTTTTGCAAATCCTTCAACGAAACGCTTGAGGCTTTCACCAAGCAGTTTCTTGATGAGTTGCGCAAAGTCAAAAACCTCGACTGTACGAACGTCGTGCTCGCATATTCCAACGCTCTGCCAGATCAGAGTCGTGTCAAGGAGTACATTGTACTTCTTAAGTCACAAATCCTCGAGGGGATGTTATCCAAGGTTAGCAGATACATCATCCTCGAACGCCTCTGTGAATCTAATCACTAAGGGCAAACCTCGACCACCCACCATAACAAACCTTGACCATCGCCTACACCCCTGGTTGCTCCCGTCTTACAGGAGATTGAGAGCCGCAAATGCCCTCACTTCGATACTACCCCTTCTGAGATCCATAAAAAATTACCCATGCCGGTCCAACTAAAACTTGTCGCCCCCATCAGTTCTCTTCTCACACACATCCAGGCTGATCCTATATGGCGAACCCCCTTCCTCATCGAGGTCTGTAAGGATGAACCCTACTGCCAAAATCATAAATGCAGCTGCCACCCCACAAATAAATGATATGCTCTGCAGTGGTCACTGGAAATGATTCTTAAAGCAGGTCGTATATCGATAAGTCGCCGATTTTCCCAACTATCTCGACGGGTCGTATCTCAAGCCCCAACCCGCTCTAACTACCGACCCAGCCGAGGTACATATTTTCCAATTCCACCTCATCGAAGTTAATAACATCGACAACGGTCACACTCATAGCATGCATAAAGGAGTCGAAGAATGCTGTAAGCTCACTTATTAGGAGAAATTACCCATCCTTTTACCCAAATCTAGCCAACGCCCCTGACCTAAAGGTATATCTTTAATCAATTGTGATACTTCTCATGTTCGCTTCTCCCACTCCGATCCTTTGGTCATCATGATCAAGATCGAGCATCTCGTCTAACATACTATGCTCATTGATACGGGCAGTGCAGCAGACATCCTCTTCCTCCAGACCGTTCGCGCCATGCAAAAAATAAACCTCATTACACCAGCCAACGTCGAGCTCAAGGGCTTTAATGACACCACCGAAGTCGCAGTCGGTCGGATCAGCTTCCCTATCACTACCGGTCTAGTGACCCTCTAAACCAGCTTTCTCGTCATTGATAAGAAATCTGAATACCTGGGCATTCTAGGGTGCGACTGGCTCCATGTTATGAATGCCATACCCTCTACCTACCACCAAAAACTTTGTTTCACTACCCCTTGTGGCACATAGAACATGAAAAGCTCTCAACGCATTGCCCGCTCATGCGAGTACCCTGAGAACGATCTTACAAGAAAACTTGTTAAGCCATAGAAATCAATGCTTCTTTCCCTCCCCACACCATCGAACCCTTTTACCTCACCTGTCGAACCTACGGTTTATGTTGAACTCGATGGCCCTGGTCAAAGTATATTCATTGGTAATTATTTGGATCTCGACAAAAGCTTTGAGCCCACCACGTTCTTTCGAGCAAATAAAAATGTCTTCTCCTGGACGCTCTATGAGAAGCCTGGTGTCGATCTCAACCTCACCTGCCATTGACTTGACCTCATCCCTAAATCTACAGCTTTAAAACAGAAGAAATGTACTTTGTCCCTGAGGATTCGAGAAACAGTGAACCTCAAGGTCAAAAAAATCCTGGCCACGAGTTTTTTCAGAGAAGTTAGGTACGCCGATTGGATCTCAAATATTATAGCTGTTCTTAAGAAGAATGACAAGATCCGTGTTTGCGTCGACTTCACCGATCTTAATAAATATACACCAAATGACAGTTTCCCTCTCTCGATCATTTTTGTGCTTCTGGATGCTACAGCTAGCCATGAACGATTATCTATGATAGACACAGCTTTGGGTTACAACCAGGTACCACTCCTCCTTGAGGACCTACTAAAAAATTTATTTATTAATGAATAAGGTATTTACATCTTTACCGTAATGCCCTTCAGCCTAAAAATTGTAGGTGCCACTTACCAACGTCATGTTACCACCATGTTTAAACCTTTGCTTGGCAAGTCAGCCAAAGTTTATATAGACGACATGTTATGCAAAAGCCTTCAAAAACATACCCACATACAAGACCTAACCGAAGTATTTTAGATACTTCATTCCTATAATATGAAACTGAACCCAGACAAATGCCAATTTGGCATTTTATCTGGCAAATTCTTAGGCCACCTCATCAGCAAACGAGGTATTGAGATCGACCCTACACATATTCGCGCCCTCATCGATATGCCTTCCCCTCGAACTAAGAAGGATGCCCAAAAGGTTGTTGGCAAAATAGCAGCCCTAAACCGTTTTATCTCAAAATCCTCTGACCGCTGTGCTTGGCTTTTCTCCCTCTTACATGACCAAGGCGTCCATAAGGCCAAAAGGAAGAACAACCCCGAAGTCAATTGGACACCCGATTGTGAACTGGCCTTCCACCAACTCAAAACCAACCTTGGCGACCACCTATCATCAACACCCCCATCGAAGGTGAAATACTTTCCTTATACCTTTCAGTCACCGACACTTTTATTAGCTCGGTCCTTATTAGACTCAAATCCAATATTGGGAAACCCGTATTTTTTATTAGTAAAACCTTGACACCTGCTGAAACACGATATACCAAACTTGAGCGATTGCTCGTTACACTCGTCTACACTGCTCGAAAGCTCAAACAATACTTCCAGGCTCACCCTATACGTATTATCACCAGCTACCCCCTTCGAGAGATTCTCAGCAAGAAAGATAAATCTAGATGGGTACAACAATGATCTATTTATCTTGGTGAACACTATATCACTTTCGAGAAACATATATCTCAAAAGGGCCAAGCAGTTGCTGATTTCCTTGCCGACTTCCCGGTCGAAGACATCGACTGGGAGAAACACAAAGATGATCTACCAGAAGATTGGCCCGAACAGAACGACCCCTGGAGCCCTAACACGGGATGGCGTCTCTTCACAGATAGATCTACTCGACCTAACGGTTGGGTTATAGGTATTTTTCTCGTGACCCCTTCAATGACCGAACACTCTATATAAATTTCGAATATTCCAATAATGAGGCCGAATATAAATCTTTGATACATGGCCACGATCTTGCTCTTGAACTTGGTGTTCCCAAATTTGTAGTATTTACCAATTCCCAGCTTGTTACGAGATAGTACATCGACAAAAATTAGGCAAATGGTTGCATGGTTGAGTATGCTGCACTTGTCTGCCAGCACATGGATCGTTTCCCTAAAAAGTATTCCATTACACATTACTCTCGATGTAAAAACAGACATGCCGATGTTATCGCCTACATAGCGGCCATATTAGGCCAGTCCGAATCTCGAACACTCTATATCGAAGTACTCGAATGCCCAAATATCGACCAGATAGAAGTTAATGCTATCAGTATTGGGGGCGAGAGTCTCGATCCCAATGAATGGCAAACACCATTCCTTGCATATTTTAATAGTTCTACCCCCTGGATGATCCTAAAGCCAAACGTTCGTTACTGGAATACTGCCGACGATACACCATTCTCAAAGGCGGCCTACACTGAAAATCCCCAAATAACGTCCACCTCCGTTGCATCTTCCATCACGAAGCCACTACCATACTTTTCGAAGTCCATGAAGGACTGCGGTGCTTACACTGCGGGTCGATCTATGGCTCTTCGAGCTGTAACCTAAGGGTTATTCTGGCCCAATATGAAGAAACAAGCTGAAGAATATGCGAAACACTATGATAAATGCCAACGGCACGCCCACGATATCCGAAGCCCTTCAGAAGACCTCTATTGTAGCCAAGTATCTTGGCCGTTCGAGCGGTGGACCATTAATATAGTGGGCCCTTTCCCCAAAGCTTCGGGTAGCCGAGAACACATTCTAGTGGCCACAAATTACTTTAATAAATGGGTCGAAGCCGCGCCTCTATGTCAAACCAGGGAAGAAGAAGTCGTCAAGTTCTTATGGGAACATATCATCACACGTTTTAGTTATCCTCACATGATTCGATGCGACAACGGTCCACAGTTTGTGGGAAACAAAGTCCATAATTTCCTCAAGATGTACAACATTATCCTCTCACCCTCAATACCTTATTACCCATAGGGGAATGGTCAGATCGAAGGAATTAATAAAACTATAGTCTACGGTCTTAAGAAACTTGTCAATCAAAAGAAAGGCCGTTGGGTTCAAGAACTACAACATGTACTCTAGGCTTATCGTACCACACCAAGAATGGTGACAGGCTATACTCCTTTCTTCCTAGCCTACGGTATCGAAGATGTGTTGTCTACTAAATTTGAAGTGCCAACGCGCGACCCTGACCTCCCCGATGAAGATAACGAGTTTGAACTTGGATGTAATATGTTATGGATCAATAAAACCAGAGACCGAGCTATCGCTAACCTCGGCCGTTACCACCTCTCTCTCTAAAAGTCATACAATAAAAGGGTTCGACCATGCAACTTTAATATTTGAGATCTGGTACTTCGGCGAGTCACACCCTCTTTGAACCCTCGCAATGCCGGCAAGTTAGCCGAATCCTGGGAAATACCTACATCGTGTATGACAAAGCCGACAAAAGATCCTATTATTTAATGACAAAAGCTGAGGAACCTTTACCCAACCCTTAGAACATGATGCAGTTAGTCTCATACAGCAGGCCATGGCCGCCACCTTGTTCAACTAATGTAAATACAGCCTAATCAATGAACATATTTTTTCCCCTCTAAGCTTCATGTTCTGTCTCAAAGTAAACTTCTTGAGTTGGTCAAACCTAAGTATCATGTCAAGCCTTTGACCCGACTGATACTTGGGGGAAACCTCAAAGTTTTTCAAGGTTCCAATTCGAGCAAATCCGAGTGGCATGAATAGTCAAAAGACCGAATACTCGGGGATGTATTTGGGCTGACCGCATAATGCTTCGTTTAGGCTCAAACCTACGGATGGACCCGGGGGTGATCTTTAAAGTCCAGCGAACTGAGTTTGTCAAACTTAAGTATCATGTCAACCCTTCGACCCGACTGATACTTGGGGGCTACCTCAAAGTTTTTTAAGGTCCCAATTCGGACAAACCTGAGTGGCATGAATTATCGAAAGATCGAACACTTGGGGATGTATTGGGGCTACCCACATAATGCTTTGTTTAGGGTCAAACTCATGGATAGACCCGGGGGAGACCTTCGACATACAATGAACTGAGTTGGTCAATCCTAAGTATCATGTCCATCCTTTGACTTGACTGATACTCGGGGGTAGCCTCGAAGTTCTTTGAGTTTCCAGTTCGAGCAATCCCGCATGGCATGAATGGTCAACAGATCGAATACTCGGGGATACATTGTAGCTGACCATATCATCCTTCGACCTTCGACGTCTGAAACATTCTATACTTCAATTCTCACGCAAAGATACAAGCACACAAACATACCAGTAATTCAAGTCAAATACATACAAGTAATTCAAGTCCAATCCATACTAGCAGGTCAAGTTTAACCAAATTAATCTTGGTGTAAATTTTATATATCCAATGCACATTGTTCGAATTCAAAATACTAACAAAGCAAGAAGAGGGAGTTCATTACAGCGGACCTTCCATAAATACCCTACTCACACTGGATTTGCCATATCTACTACTTGATCTTCTACAACAATACCTCCACTACCTTCGGCTGCAGGGTTCAGACCCAAAGCATAAGCCACGACGTCAACTACAACACCCCATACCACACTTCCAACACCATCACAGTCTACTTCGACCGCGGGATATACGACAACATCTCCAGCTCCTCCCCCTACAAGGTCCACTTCTATCCCCTCTGTCTGAGCAACATCTTCGACAACAAGTTCTTCAGTCGGAGGATAGGGATCAAAAGTCTCTGAATTATACCCCAACCCATCTATAAATATCTTTAGGGCTATGGTTGTGTCACACTCCTCATCATACTGCGCCTCTAAACGCGCCTTGTTGTCCTTCAACTGCTCCTCATTCTTAACAAGCTTTGCCTTCAGCACTGCTACCTGCTGATTACAGTTTGCGACCGCAGCTTCAACTTCCCTCGCGACATTGGCTCAAATTTATAACTTATCTCTTTCTGGCACACTGACTTAGGTTTCTAGCGACATAATGGTCCACTGCGCGAGCTCCTGCCTTTTCCTCCCCTTTTACAGTTGCTCACTCGATACCTTCTGGGCTTTATTGAAAGCTATTGTCCACGTATTCACCTGCACGAATAGTCAACTAATCAGCAATTCTCGAAGTATAAATACAACTTCAACATTCTAGATGCACTTACCTGGTGTAGAGCTTTGCTTATTTGCATCCCCGCTTCATCGGGGTTTATGTCGCAGAGAGTCGTGATCGGTTCGGCTGTTATTCGAGTACTCTCCTCCAGTTTGACCTCGCATCGCCTCACTCTGGCTGCCTCATCCTCGTCATCGGCCACCTATCCTTAAGCCCTCTTCCAAAAAGTTGTCTTCGTTTGTTGCAGTGTCGAAGCTTCGTCAGTGACCTTGCCTTTACCCTTGCTCGTCTGCCGTAGTACCTCGGGGATAGTCTTAGGCACGCTCGACCGTACCGTCCCAGATCCCCTCACCGTTCCCTCGGTACAAAGCTCAACTTTTAACTCAACCTCTCATAATCCATCTCACCTTCCCTCGTTGACGAATTGCTTGCTTTCCTCTTCTTTGAATACCCAGCAGCAACGGGAACGTCTTTCAGTAATGTGTCAGTCTTCTTTCACCTCTTTCCTACAATACCCAACTTACGGAATACCCAATTTACCCACTCCTCATCCTGGTCAATCCGCTCATCAATATACCTCCTCTGGTTCTTCAATGTATTGTTGCTAGGATCTGCAAAACAACGAAGACAAGTTCAAGAGCTTATTCGAACCACATAATAAATAGTCTTCGACTATTAACTTATTTGCATTATACAACCGATGCTTCAGCTTAGATTCCTCCTCGCCCTCTGCATTCTCAAAATTACCCCTCACCACTAACAAGTCTTTATCCCACCCACGCCCAGCCAAACACAAGTCAAATAATCATGGTTTGTTCGTATAGTATTGAATGTGATACGTATCTGCCCCTTTATTTGCTTTCCTTGAGTAAATTGACATAATGTCGAACCACTCGACCAAACCCTTCCTCTCATGTTTCAAATCCAGATTCATCCTCTCAACAACTCTCATCATCTCATAAAAAATGCCTTTCATCTGGCATGGGATAACATCCCAGAAATTTAATACCTGCTTCACCAGCTTTTGAAGAGGCAGTTGCTTCCTTAATCAAATTTGGCATTTGAACGCCATAATCCCTACCTGAGGGGTATCCTAAAACATATATTCGGCCCCTACTGGTACCAGTATAACACCCACCTTCGACAACCCGTGTTTCACCATAAATTGATCAAGTCTCGCCCTTACCTGAGCCAAGACTTGCCCCGCCGTTGTCCTGAATCATCCCTATTATCGCTCTGCTCCTCTTCCCCTTCTTCTCTCTCATCACCCAAAGGCTTGACATTACCTTCATTCCCCTTTCCCTCCCCATCCTTATTTTCTTCTTCATCACTCTCCCTGACTATTTGAGCCCTACGACGACACCTAGTCGAAGCTCCAATCTCTGGCACTACCATAGCCAGCAGAGCGTTCATTGTAATTTCTAACACTTCCACATCACTGCTCTCACCCCCTCGACCTCGACCAGATATACCTGGTTCGTTTTCTTTGTCCTCCTCATCTACTAGCCTCATTCTCGAAGCTCGACGGGTACGCATTATACCCTACAGAAGAAGAGGAGCAAAATTAGCTCGATATATTCGAGTATCAAGGTTTGATATAATATTATTTTCTACCTTCTCCAAATCGACGTACACACAGTTGAATGTTTGACTGCAGCCCCAACCACCCTGTCACTCTTCCTAATTTACCACTTGGCCAGATTTCGAATCGAATGGGTTGCCCCCTTCCTCAGTGACACAGTTACAGATAGAAAGCCAAGCAGCACTTACCCTACCATACTAACAAATACAAATACACATACAAAAGGAAAAGTAGTAGAGTACAAATACAGATCACCTATTTTTACCAAGAAATCAGAGGACATACCTATTTCAGTAGATCAGACCTCTCAGCACTAAAGAGGAGTTTTTCTATCCTCACCATAAAGCCCAACCACAATAATGGTGTATGATTTTCCCCTCTTCCTCTTTTATTTTCCTCTTTGATTGATTATTAGGGAATAATGACTCTCCCTCCCCTCTTTAAATACCGCCCAAGGAAAATAAAATTGTCTCGATTTCTCCACTAACCATCATTACCACTACTCCACTCCCCCCTCATTTTCGGTCATGATGTGTTTTGAAAATATTTCCCTCACTCGCTCCCACGTGCATATCACATGCTTACTTCAGCTCATACCTACTTTAGGCCTCTCGAGCCTTCTAACACACTGCCCAAAGCTGTTAATTCAAACCCATGTGTTACCTACACCTCTTTCCCATAACTCGAGGAAATATCATGATGACCTGCAACGGCACATTGTCCTAGCAATAATATCACATCTGACATGTCTGGTATTTTAACTGCCATATTTTGTAATCGAAGCACCCATGCCTTCGCCCACAGACATTTTTGAGCCCTTTCATGCTTTCATTTTTGAACCATCGTCTACAATCTACCACATCCCATTGTACATATACATAAGTTCTCGAACCTTCAGTCAGTACTTTTCATTATATAAAAGAAACCAATTGTCTTACCATATTTAGTCGTCGATGCTCGATAGTTAATACCACACCTGCACTATCATCATCTACAATTCCTAACATGGTTCTATTACAATTTGACAAAACATGGTTTTCATTCAGCAATAAAAAAAGCCATCGGGCCTACAAAAAAAGGAGAAAGAGAAAGAACAACACCAACAACTACAATAACAACAACAAAAAACCTATACATTTCCACCACCACATCGAAGACCCCCCAATTTACATACGGGGCAGTTCTTACAGAGCCCCGCCTCATCCTCGATAGCGTCCTCAGCATCTACCTGGTCTTCTGCCAGGCATTTTCAATAAGAAGTACCAGTTACTGACATTCAGACCCAACCACTGTATCACCCTCCACCAGTGCTCTTAAGGGTGTCCACAAATAGCCTCCCCCGGCTCCAGCTCCACCAAGTCCGGCAATACCACGTCCAACCCCTGATCTCCGAAGAATTTCTCCTTTAAGACCCTCATCTTCTCTTCAATACGGCGTTCCCTCGCCTCCATCCTCTTTCAGTAACATGTGTTTGGTGTAGTTTCCATGGTTTGGTTTACCTAAAGAAGAGGAAGAAGAAGAATATGGAAAAATTACCCCCTAACAACCCCTTTTATACTTTGAATAAAAGGCATTTATTAACCCCTTAATCAACACTTGCATTAATTACTCTCCTTAATTACTTTCCTCAAAATTGCCCACATTCAGCCAGTCAGCTCTTCAACTTCCCATGCCTAGCCAATTTTCTCAGCACGTGCCATCTACATTAATTTCTGAGGCCCCTGCTGAGAGGGGGCGAATGTAGTAGCATACTCGTAGCCTTCCAGTACTAGTCAAATATTTGAAGGCTGAATAGAAGCCTACCCAGAGACTCTGAGCCCAACAAGACAGTAACTAAGTCCACGAAGCCTTCCAAAATCAATTGAATGCTCGAAGACGTTATAGTCAAAGCTGAAGACAGACAGCCAGCACCAGAACTCAACATCAGTACCAGAGAGACTTTGACCATACATGGTCGAAGGCAGGCACGTCTGATAGTCAGCTCACCATACAGAATAGTGAAATGAGCTGCCTGACAACTAAGTATCAGAACTGACTTCGAGTACAGAACAATTATCCCCAACGGATATACATGTAATCTGACCTCCCATGGTGACTCACCTCTTTCTATCTCTTATAAATAAGAGGGAGGTGGTACTATGAAGGGGTTAGAAAATCTCTCCCAAAAGCCATATAAGATTACCTTTGAATACCCTGTAACTCACTTTCTATTCCAACTATCATCTAAGCTCGATATATAAGATCAACCATTCAAAATCCTCGCTAGAGGTCGCGGAAAAACCTATTCTAGAACTCCACGCAAGTGTGTTAATCTAGTAACATAGTCTATTATTGCATTATATAATTGCTTAAGCCCTAGTCGATGATAACCCCATGGTGTAAGAGTTATTTCCCCTCTTACAAAACTTGGCCCCTACAGCGATCCTGACCTTGCAGAAAAAATTTCAGAAGATCCACCCACCAAAGATTTTGACGAGCGAGCTGAATGTATTGCTAGGAAAGGGTAGAAACTTCTTACAGATGGTTCAGCAGGACCCGCAGGGTCAAAAATTGGTATCGTATTGATTAACCCTTCCAACGACAGAATTGAGAAATTAATCCACTTGGATTTTGAAGCATCTAACAATGTTACCGAATACGAAGCTCTCATTTATGGACTCGACCTCGCACTTGAGCTCGACGTCCCTGAATTCTCAATTTACACAGATTTACTACTCATCGTCCTCCATTACTTTAAGCAATACAAGATGAATGGCAAGATGATTGAATATGCAACCCTCGTTACAGATAGGATGGGCCAGTTCTCAAAGGCAGCTCTTAAATATCTTCCTCGTTGTAGATTGGATGAGCTAATATATAACCCTCCTTGGCTTATCTAGCCGGGGTCTTGGGTATAGAAGCAAGATATCTCCAGATCAAAGTGATATCAACCGCCAACATTGATCGTATTTCTGTATGCATGATCAACACTGGGAGCGATAAAGAGGAGAACGATGATTGGCGAAAGCCTTTCCTTATTTACCTTGGCATCGACAATAAATGCAAATGACCTATTCCAGTAGATCGAAAAGAGTGCCGATAGCTGATCGAAAACTCAAAGCGCTATACAAATCAAAATAATTTTTTATATCACCGTTCAGTCACGGGGCCTTATCTCAAGTGCCTCTCCAGAAATAAAGCAGACGAGATGCTCTGCAACTTACATGAAGGGACATGGTTCTCCCATACCGCAAGTTGATCACTCGGTAACAGAGCCATTTCACAAGGAGTATTATGGCCAGGTATGCACAGGCAAGCAGAAGAGTACTCATACAAATGTGATACATGTCAATGACATGGACAAATGATCTGCGCCATGCGCTTGAACTACATGCAAGCAAGGTGTTCTGGCCATTCAAAAGATGGGCGCTAGATCTTGTTGATGAATTTCCTAATTCTCGTAGCTGCAGATTATTTTACAAAATGGGTAGAAGAAGTTTTACTCTGTCGAACTAGAAAAGAAGAAGTTATCTCTTTTATCTGGGAACACATTATTACTCGGTTTGGACGCCCCCACCAAATTCTTATTGATAATGGGCCAGAATTCGTTAGAGAAAAAGTCATTGCTTTCCTCAACAAATACGACATCATCCACTCACCATCCAATCCCTGCTGCCCTGAAGGCAATGGCCAAGCCAAAATCACCGACAAAACCATCGTGGATGGACTCAAGAAAATGCTTCACTCACAAAAGAAAAGGAAACTGGGTACTAGATCTTCCTCATGTCTTATGGGCATACTGTACCACTCCATGTCAATCAACCGGCTGTACCCCATTCCTCATCGCTTATGCCACTGAAGCCATCATTTCAATAGAATATTATCATCCAGTCTAGATCACGAGCTAGCTAACGAAGAAAATGTGTTCGAATTGGGCTGCAACCTCAAATGGATTGATGAGACTAGGGAATGCGCCATTACCAACCTAGGTCGATGTCACCATATGCTGGCCAACTCGTACAGCAGATGACTCTGAAGCCATACTTTCCAAATTGACGATCTCATCCTCAAAGAAATCCCTTAATGCAGAAAAGAGGCACATACTGGGAAACTTGCAAAAAATTGGGAGGGTCCATTCCTAATTACTGGTCTCACTGACCTGGGATTATATTACCTCATAACCAAGGATGGAGTTCATATCTCAAATCCTAGGAACACTAGGCAACTAAAACGGTACTATCGTTAAGTCCCCCACTACTTCATTTTAAATTTTCACTTTTTCCATTCCAAAAGTGAGTTCTTCGTCTCCATAAATGTACATTCAATTATATTCAATGAAAACTCCCAAGTTTTTTCCACACGACTCTTTACTTACGTAGACAATACATAGATTAAAGAAAAGGTAATACTAGCTTTCAATCGACATCTATTCCGATTAAAGTAAAGGTAAAACTAACTTTGATCAATTCTATTATACTCTGTGATTAAATCATAGGTAATACTAGTTTTCAATAAAAGAACTCTACCAGACATAAGATAAAGCAAAAGTAAATCTAGCTTTCATATCTCAATATGGCTGCGACAATTATACTCTACGATTAAAATAAAGGTAATGCTAGTTTCCAATCAAAGAACTCTACCAGACATAAGATAAAACAAATGTCAAACTAGCTTTCATCTCTCAATAGGGCTGCGACTATTATACTCCACAATTAAAATGAAGGTAATACTAGTTTTTAATCAAAGAACTCTACTAGACATAAGACAAAGCAAAGGTAAAACTAGCTTTCATCTCTCAATATGGTTGTGACAATATACTCTGCGATTAAAGCGAAGGTAATACTAGTTTTCAATCAAAGATCTCTGCCAGACATATGATAAAGAAACGGTCAAACTAGTTTTCATATCTCAATATGGCTGCGACAATATGCTCTGGGATTAAAACGAAGGTAATACTAGTTTTTAATCAAAAAACTCTACCAAACATAAGAAAAAACAAAGGTCAAACTAGCATTCATCTCTCAATATGGCTGCAAAAATTATACTCTGCAATTAAAATAAAGGTAATACTAGTTTTCAATCAAAGAACTCTACCAGACATAGTATAAAGCAAATGTCAAATTAGCTTTCATCTCTTAATATGTCTGCGACAGATACTTTTTCAAGTTACATATACAGCCACTACAAAAGATTCTTTTATGCTCTTGGGAGGTTAGTTATGCTTTTCCCTACAACAGGGGGACAATCAGCCATATATTCCTAAGCTCAAGAAGCCACCGTGAACCTTTCTTGCTCAACCAAGTCAACAGGTCGAGAACCAAACTCTGTTTCTATAGAATACATACTGTTTCCTTGATCTATATCAGCTCTACAAATACATCATTTATCCGACAAACAGTCGTATAAGGAATCTTTCTCTAACTCAAGCCTTTTCACCTCCTCAACAAAATAGGTGATCACTGCCATTAACATCTCTGAGCACGATGTCCCCGGTACGACCATCTTAGAAAATTTTTCTCTTGCCATTGTAAGGCACTTTTTTAGCCACTTGTACCAAGCTTCTTGTTATTCCATTTGATTATCTGTGCAGGAAAAAAATTTGATGTTCTCCTTCGCCTTCTCATCAGCTTTCGCTGATGCGGCTTGATTCACCACCCTCAATTCTGCCACCTGAGAACAAAGTTCCTCAAGCTCCCTATCTAAATCTTCCCCAGTAGGAGGTTTCTTTAACAAATCATTTTTTTCTTTATCAAGATCTCCTTATCTCTGATAACCCGCTCTAACTCATGTTCCCTAGCAAGAGTAGTATCCAACTTTCCTTGGCACTCCCTTAACCGCTCATTTCCTTTTTACACGTGACCTTGAGTTCGAGCTACAATTCCCTCATGCTCTATGATTCGAGTTGATAGGCTAACTATATCCCCTTAAACAATGGAGACCCTGACGTTACCTTTATTCTTCCTCGAGCACTCTCCAGCCTTGACATTTTTGGCACGTAAATTAGCGTAAGCCAAATCAGTATTCAAGTGTGCCACTCTCTCATTCAGCTCATCATATTTCCTATACATCAATCGAAACTCTATATCTTTAGCAGCTAAAGCTGCTGTCAACTGCTCAACCACAATTTTGGTGTTAGATAGGTTATCTCGAGCTTTCTTCAGCTCGTTATCTTTCTCAGTCATGTAATTCTTCAACCGCTCTAGTTCGATCCCGGTATTTCCAAAATCAGCTCTAGTCTGCTCTTGTTCATTCATTTTGCTGGTTATTTGGTCCTTTAGACCGGCCGCAAAATAGCTTAACTCTTTCTTTGAAGTTTTGAATACATGTATACGGTATCGAGCCATCTCGGCCTCCTTACTCTTTACCATCAAGGCGTTATTCTGGCTTTTGAGTTTTGCTGCCTTTTCCTTCATCTCCATGAGCTCTTTTTGCCCTTTACTAATTTCGACATCCATCTCCTCGATCTTTTGAGTAAGGTCAACAATGGTTTGAGTTACTTCAACGAACTTGAAATGTACCTTTACATGTTGATCTTCCATATCTTCATTTGTCTATCTCATTCTATCAAACTCCACCGTAAACTCTTGGTTACATTGGCATGTCTCTTCTTCGCTCAAATGTGCTGACTCCAATTCGACCTACACATCACAGATACAAAATATCAAGTTCGATTCTGGATACCCACTCAATACATACATCTTATTTCTAGCGAAATTTCTATTTTTTGACATCTACTGTGTAAAACTACTTCTAAACTTATGGTCGAAGTATGATCTCAATTTGATCAACAATAACATATACATCCAATTCCAAGGTACACATTCTTTACATTTTAACTTTTTCAACACTTTGATATTATCTATACAAATTTAAGTACCATTGCCCATAAAGAGTTAGCAAGTTTTTGGTCTATCTCTACACTCTAATTTTTACTTTGTAGCTCTAAAGTAATAAAGTATACAAGTTAAATATTTTGTGTTCTTTTCTAACCTGTTGTTCTGCTTGCGAAGACAATAGGGACGCTGAGGTGTCTTCCTCCTTAGTGAGCTCATTCTCTGATTCTTTTATTCTGAGGCGCATGTGCTTAAGTTCCTACAATAAGGTTTACAAGCACATCTTAGCCTACGGAAGTCTATCCCACAAACAATATTCCATTAAATTGTAGCATTTTAAACCCTTTATAATCACACAATCATAGAGTCAACATTCTATTTACCTTCTCGTTCCCTTCCTCTGGATGCTCATTGCCATCCCCTTGGTTGTCTAGCATTGTTTAGGGAGAGACACCATCTAACCCATCTACGACTCCAACCGCGACATCTTTGCATCATCATCTTCCTCTTCCTTAACATAGGTGTCTGCCATAATGTCATTCACTTCAATTTTTGAGTACCCATCTTTTAGGAGGTGGCGTCCAAGTCTATCACACTGGATTACAACCACCTCCAGATTCTTTTCCGCTTTCCCTGTCAGCTTGCTTATCTCCACTTCTCGCGTAACTTTCACAAAGTCCAATCATTTCCCCTCCCTAGCCAGTTCAATTTTCAAAAGTGTTACCTTCTTCTCGAGCTCAACCTATACCTTCTTGAGCTCGGCTTTCTCATCCTTTATCCCGAGGCAGATGCCCTTCATCAAACGAATAGCCTACAAAAGTACAATAAGCATCGACCACATTGCTAGTTTGAATCATCATACAGAATTCAGCATATGCTCAAATCATCAAAACTTACCATTTTACTCATTTCCTCCTCGCCATTGCGAACTACAAGCTTCACCCTATCCTCTACCATTTTCACTCGTCTTCTTCACCAAATCAATCCTCTGAGGTCTTCGCCCCAGTCAGTTGGGAAGAAGGGTTAACCCTTCTCTATTTCGCCCCTCCTTCGACCTTATCACTTCTTGTGGTTCTAGAGGCCGAGCCATGCTTCAGCATCCTTTTCTTTGGAAATGCCTGAGCCAACTTGCTTGACGTAGTGGATTCAGGCATATCTGCAAAATCTACTCCAAAGGCCTTTGGTAAAACAACACGTCACTCTCCATCAGCTCCCCTCTTCTTGTTATCACCAACGCCCATCATTAGCCTCATTGCTTGAAACTTTTAAACTTTCTCAGACCTACTGTTAGCTCGCTTCTTTATACTAATACTGAGTTTTTTTAGAATAACCTTAAGCTCGGTCCCTTCCTGAGCAACAATGTCTAACAGGGATTTCTTCCTCTTGACCTTCGACGTAGGACTTGTCGATTAACAACTTATTGTCAACAACAGAGCAACATGTGATTTTAACATTTCAATATTATACGTTATTATACTTACTTTTCTTCACACATAGAAGTTCTATGGGTTCTTCATCATCTCTCTAAAGGTGATATCCTCCTCTCTAAAGGTCGAGTTGAACTCATAAAAAAGTATGTCCCTCCACTTGTAGAATAGTTTTTACACCATAAAATTGTAAGACATCTTCAGGTGATATCCTCCTCTCAACCTCATCCTTCTCCCACAACTTATTCAAAATCTCATAGACATTTATTATCTTTCACATATTCCTGTTCAACTGAACAGGACATGCCCCCATAATATTCAAAATCCCTTTCGCAAGATTGCTAAGGGGCAGACTCAACCTATACTCTAATTAAGACAAGTAACACAAAAATCCCTCTTCTAGGTCGCCCTGGACATTTTCTATCATAATATTCCAAGGAGATTGACTCGTCTAGCCCCCTATAAAGTTTCTCCTTCTCTAAATCAGCCAACAAAAAGAAATGTTCCTCCGCAGATCCTGTAATACAACTTCTAAATTGCCTACCTGCATGTTCAACAAAATTACCCCATCTTCCCCCTACAGAAGCTTTGCCTTTACAAAACTCCATAAACATATTAGAATTTGGAGGATAGGAAACTAATTTCCCAGGGAAATTTGGAAATTAAACAACACATACTTCATCCTCCCTATCAGATACTACATTCTTGGACTCAGCCGATCGACCAGAGGTCGATGCCACATTAACAGGTAAAGTCTACATATCAACTACAACTCTACAAATGAGGTTTGATCCTACACAACACTCCTTACGCTCGACCTACATATAGGTCCAGGTATTCCATCATTATCTTTTACATATACATCACCTACTTACATATATCTCACATATCTCATTTTTTGAATATATCATACAGATTTTTATAGATTAATATAAACGGTAATTTTTCTATTTACATACCAAAAAAAAAAGATTTTCAAAAGAAATACATTCACAGTATCACAACTCATCCATTAACCTTCTATGTCAGAATATGAATCTAACATAGCACCAAATCTTTTCCTCACAACGCTGCTAAATAACCACCTTCGTGACTCAGTCTCTGCAACTCTCTCTCACTTTGATTGTTGATCACTCTCGATTAATTTCTCATGAAACTCTTTACTATTTTTTCTCTTTTATCTCTCACTGATCTTCTTATTTTTAGAAGATGATAAACATTTGAATAAAGAAGGTAAAATATTATTTATATTTTTTCTCTCAAACTACTGGCAGTTATTGGGCCTCGTACGAGCCACCCTCAATTTTTTATTCTAGGCATCCTTTCTACAATTAATGTTAGACGTCTTGCACCTTTTTAGTAAAAACACCTTCTTATCATTGCCCCCTGCCCTATATTTTATTATATTTTCGCCTCCCATTCCCAAATCTCTCTTTGACCTTCCCACACTCATGATGACTCAATACTTACATACAATCTAACTTTCACTGGAATTGCACCGGAGACAAAATCAAAGCTGCATGCTTTTTTTAATTTTTGCTTATTCTACTTATAGAAGTGCTGACGTCATTTCCAAAGCTCACAACATTTCAAAAATATTCAAATTCATTTTTTACAACAGTCACAAACAACATTTGCAACAAAAGTAGACAGATTTAAACTTCATTCTCATTATATTTCTTCGAAAGTTATTCAAACTCATACAATTCACTCTCTTACATATAATTATACCTGAAACATCCCAGATGTCCTAGAGAGCCACACCTGATCAATTTACCTCTAGTAATTCACACATCTTCCAAGATGATCTCTTCTTCAGCAATTAGTCTCACAGCCTCATTTCGAGCTGAAGGCTCCGCAATCACTTCCTAGAATAGCTCCTCATAGAAGCGACATCCGTACACAAGTTCCCTACTATCTAATCTAAACCTTTAATCTGATACTCAGTCATTGGCATATCTGCCTCATAGTCTATCAAGCCAAAACTCTGCTCACACACTTCAGCTATCTTTATCGTCAACCGTCCCTTAGTGGCATAACGAATTCTCTCAGATCGAGTCCACACCATTTTTATTTTCTTCTACCTATTTAAAGGCCCATTTCCACTATTTTATATAGTTTTCTAGATTACTCCAGATCCCCCACAATTCGTAATTATATTTTGTTCTTTCACAATAGAAAACCCTAGTATTCTGAGGAGAAATCATTTGAACTTATCTCTCCGCATCGACCTCAGCAAATTTGGCCAATTCCATCTTAAACTTATTCTTTCCAAAATTTAATATTTTGGAACGACCTCCCTGGGCTTAAATTTCCAATACTTAAATATCATTAAACATCTAGAATTATCTCTCTCCCCTAATAATTATAAGTCATACAGTTCGAAACTAATTATTGCACATCTTGTATATTACAAACACATATTTACAGCTCGATTATAATATACTTTGTATGTCAAATCTTATATAACACATTTTATCCTCTATTCATCAATCTTTGAATTATTCATAACTCAATTTTAAGAGTTACTATATATATCAACATAGAGTTTGAATAACCAAATTTTATTAAACTCAATTATAAATTAAAGGTACTTTACAAATAACAAGTATTTCAGGTACTTTGCAGATAACAGGTTTTTCAAGTACACTAAACCAATAAATCCTTCAGGTCATCTAACTTCAGTGATATTTTATTCAATGAATCTTTTGAAGCAAGGCAGGAATTGGAAGTCACCAGACGTCCTTCTCGCTTTACACTAGATTACTCTAACCAGAAAATGGGTTTGGAGGAAGTCTGGGAATGAAAGTAGAAATAATCAATGCATGAACCAACTCATCTAATAAAAGGTCTTCTTTGAGCCAAGAAACAATAATGGTGCAGAAGCAGACTTCCATTCTCTGTCTCCCATTTCCACTACCACTGTCGCCTCCTCTATAACCACCACCATCAGAGTTGGTGGAAATGAAGATGGCCCAACTTTAGAATCCAATTCTACGCAAGACATCGGCGAAACTACCCCACAGTTGTGCCAACCCTCGCATCTATCTCCTTAACCTTTTCTTCAGCAAGGATGCGGAGACACCTCCAACGTTGCTCGCCTGTTAAGACAAAGTAATAAAATCTCCACATGTAGTAAAAATAATCTTTAGCTTAAACCACTTCTTCTTCTGACATACCCTGATACGTCGGTGTAACGGGAGCGGGGGTGGGCATTTCCAAGGACTGATCACTGAAATATCTCAACTTAAACTTTTACATCTTAATAGAAACTCTCTCTTCGTAAACCATTATCTGGGTCTTCACCATTGTCAATCTAGACTTCCAAAAAAATTACTAACAAACAGCGTACTTTTCTATAATCCTTGGTACAGGTACTATTTATATAACCCTAATATTTAATATGCAGGTACCTTTCCCAAGCGTCATCATTAAAAATAGACAAACCCTTAAAATCCCAAGCGTCGCATACATTAATATTCCCATCATTATTCAATGTACAACATCCCCCAATAAAAATATATATATTTTCCATACATTCCAATCTACATTAAATACTTCCTTCCATTTTATCTTCCAAAGCTCATATACCCATAAATTCTTTCTCCACCAAAGTCACTCGTCACTTCAGTTGCGAGGGGGCGATTGTAGGGACCTATCCCTGATCTAGCCATTTCCAGTTCGAACTACTTCATTCCAGTTTAAACTACCTCTATATCAAACTCATGTATTCTACATGTGACATAAACAGTCAATATTAACACCTATACCACGAACTGATGAAGAACGTGGGTCGAGCATAACAGAAAAACATGATCAAATCAAAGATACCTGTCTTTCACGAACTCAAAAGTTATTCAGTCAAACGCCACTTATCACATTATTCAAAGAATGTGCTTCAGCACGATAAAGAGCTACGAATAGGGCCTATATAAAGAAAAAGTTTTAGAATAGACAATGACCTTAATAAGATATGAGAAATCACTAAGAATGCTATATTTTCTAGATTCTCAAAACACCAAACTTCTTATTTATAAGATTAAGAATTTCTAGCTTGAGAGATCACATGTAATAAGATATCAGCCTCAAGTAATAAAAGTCACTGTTACTAAAACCCTCAACTCGAGGTCATGGTTTTTTACCTATTCTGAGGCTTTTCATGCTAAATTACCTATGTCATTTTTTATCTTACATTAGTTTTGTCACAGGAACATTAGTGTAAGAGATGATTCCGAGCCATCTCGAGCTTACAGAATTAGGCCATTACATTTATCAACACAGAGTTTGAATAACTAAATTTTATTAAGCTCAAATATAAATTACAGGTACTTTACAGATAATAAGTCTTTTAGGTACTTTACAGATAACAAGTCTTTCAGGTACTCCGAAATAGCAAATCTTTCAGTTCATCTAACTTCAGTGATATTTTACTCAAAGAATCTTCTGAAGCAAAGCAGGTATTGGAAGTAACAAGACATCTTTCTCCACTCATACCAGATTACTCGGACAAGAAACTGAGTTTGGAGGAAGTCTGGGGATGAAAGTAGAAAGATTCAGTGCTTTAACCAACTCTTCTAATAGAAGGTCTTCTTTGAGCCAAGAAACGATAATGGTGCAGAAGCAGACTTTCATTCTCTGTCTCCTTTCTCCACTACCACTGTCGCCTCCTCTATAATCACCACCATTAGAGTTGGTGGAGATGAAGAGGGCCCTACCTTAGAATCCAATCCTACGCAAGACATTAGCAAAACTGCCCTACTGTTACCCCAACCCTCGCATCTATCTCCTTAACCTTGTCTTCTGTAAGGATAGGGAGATACCTCCAACGCTGCTCGCCTGTTAAGACAACGTAATAAAATCTCCACATGCAGTAAAAATCTTCTTTAGCCTCAGTCGCTTCTTCTGACATACCCTGATACATTGGTGGAACGGGAACAGGGGTGGGCATCTCCAAGGATTGATCTCCAAAATATCTCAACTTAAACTTCAGCATCTCAACAGAAACTCTCTTTGTAAACCATTTTCCGGGTCTTCACCATTGTCAATCTAGACTTCCAAACAATTTTGTAATAAACAGCGTACTTTGCCATAATCCTCGATACAAGTACTATTTATATAACCCTATATTTAATGTGCAGGTACATTTCCCAAACGTCTTCATTTAGAATTGATGAAACTCTTAAACCCCAAGCGCCGCGTACATCAATATTCCCATCATCATTCAATGCACAAACATCCCCCCTTAAAAATAATTCATTTTCCATACAGTCAAATCCACATTAATTATATCTTTTCTTCTCAACTTCCAAAACCCATATACCCACAAATTCTTTCTCAACCAAAGCCACTCACGACTTCAGTTGCGAAGGGGCAATTGTAGGGACCTTTACCTCGATCTAACCCAATTCAAACTATTTCCAATTTGAACTACCTCCATATTATACTCACGCATTCTACATGTGACATAAACAATCATCATTGACACCTACGCCATGAACTGATTAAGAACGTGGGCCGAGCACGACTGAAAAAGCATAAACAAGTCAAATGCACCTATCTTTTACAAACTAAACAGTTACTCAGTCAACCGCCACTTACCATATTGTTCGGAGAATGTGCTGAAGCACGATAAAGAACTGTGGACAAGGCCTATATAAAGAAAAAGTTCTAGAAGAGACCAAAAAAATATGCGAGAAATCACTAAGAAAACTATATTTTCTAGATTTTCAAACTCCAAACTTCTTATTTACAAGATCAAGAATTTTAGTTCGAGAAATCACTTGTAATAAGATATCAGCCCCAAGCAATAAAAGTTACTATTACTAAAAGCCTCAACTTGAGGTCGCGACTTTTTATCTATTCAGAGGTTTTCCAAGCTAAATTACCTGTATCATTTCTTATCTTACATTAGTTTTGGCACAGGAACATTGGTGTAAGAACTGATTCCGAGCCATCTCGAGCATACAAAATTAGTCCATTACAGATTGCAACCTCAAAAATTATTTTTTGTTTGTTTAGTTATTATTTAAATTAGATCTTTCATCATTAATTTGTAAGTTCATTTAAAATTTAAGGTAGTATTACAAATAAATTGGCAATATTTTCCAATTTTGTGGCAATTTAAAATTTTGAAGGTTAATTTATACGAAGTGCAGGAAGTAAAGTACGATGGGTGACTATGATTCTGATGAAGAAGATATGATTGTACTGGCTGCAAATACAGTTGCAGCTTCTCATTACTACGAGAATAATATATCAAAGGAACCATGTCGCAACTCAAAATTAACTGGTAAAGAATATATTGTCGAACTAGTAGATGGTAATTCTTTTTAGATGAATAAAAACCTTCGTATGCATAAACTTATTTTTAAAAAGCAGTGTAATATTTTAACAATGGAAGGCTCCTTACGTGATACGAGGGGAGTTAGTGTTGATGAGCAAGTAGGAATTTTCTTATATACTATTGATCATGATGAATGCAGTAGAATAGTTCAAGAACGATATCAACATTCTGGAGAAACTGTTAGTCGCCATTTCAGCAGTATTTTGGATGTTGTTGTTTCTCTTGTACCAAAATTCTTGTAGCCTGCAAAACCTGATAGTCCGATGGAGATCTTAAATAATCTAAGATTTTTTTTCAAATTTTAAGGTTAGAATTTTAATAAAGATTTGACTTTCTTTTTGAATTTCTTACTCCAACATTTTATGAAATTTTCTTAAGGATTGTATGGGGCAATAGATGGCATGTACATCCTAACGCTTATAAACGTTGATGATTAGGGAGCTTTTTGCAATTGAAAAAGGAGTATTACATAAAATATTTTAGCCGCATGTTCATTCGATTTGCAATTTCAATATGTTTTGGCGGACTGGGAAAGTTCACCTTCAGGCTCACGTGTACTACAGTCAACTTTGACAAGGGAAGATAAGCGTCAAATCCCTGAAGGTATAAGTTATAAAGTGTAAAAGTATGATCAAATTAAATTTGAATAAATATAAAATTTATTTTTCTATATATAGGGAAATTCTATCTCGTCGATACAGGTTTTGCAATCATACATGGTTTCCTTGCACCATTTCGTGGAGTTAAATATCACTTAAGCAAATATCACTTAAGCAAATTTGCAATCATACAAGGTCTATAACAGATATTTGGTTTTTGTAAAAACAATTTGAATATTAACGTAATAAGTAATATTACAATCACTTACATATATTAATGAGTATTCTATTATAATTTTGAGTACATGTATTGATTTTTTTAATAAATTTAATTTAAGAATTTTATTAAAAAAAGTTAAAATTATTTATAAGAACTGGTTTTGCCATACAAGTATCCAAACAACATACAAGTCAGAACCAGAATAATAGGTAAAAATGACCAAACAACATATTAAACTGAACTAGTTCAGGTTTATACATATTAAGGATAGGCCATCTAGGTTTATCCTTGGCTGGCCCAAAAATTTAAGTATCGAAACTGCCCTTCAATGTTTGCTAAAATAGACAAAAAAAAAAAGGCTAAAATAAGTTTTGAAATTAAACATAACCTAGACAAAAATTCCACATTATCCAGCAAGGTCCCAACATGCCTTCTGGGTGTAACCATATTTTTCATAATGATCATATTTTTGGTGTTCTACTCGATTACTCGCCTGATTTGACTCCGCAAATATTTCTCTACGATAATCTTGCTCGCTTTGAAGTCCTTCTAATTTTTTTTTTCTTATGACATTTGATTTCGGTACCCTGATGATTTCTAGACAATGTATAAAAGGAATAGGCTTTCAACACATTTGGGTGACCATCATCTTCTAAGATGAGGTCATTGGCAAACTCAAACTCTGGATTCAAACCTGTGAGAAACTGCATGACATGTTGCTCCTTCACATATTTTTTAAATTGTCCTTATCTTTGAGACTCAGCCATTCACAATGCTGAATATAATCGAACTCCCCCGACATAGTATGCAATGCAGAGAAATATTCAAACACAGTTTTCTTACCTTGCTCGATACGTGCAATGTCTTGTTCAAATTGATAAATCTTTGCCTTACTGTTCAGCAGTGAGTACGTCTGGGTGAGAGATATCCAAATCTTTAGGACAGACTATAAGAACATGTAGTTTTGAAGAATTTTGGGTTGGATGGATTTCAGAAACCACGACTGGGCTTTAGAATATTCTATGTGTAAGATTGCCCTATTTTCTGTTCAAATAGACATTGAGTCTATTCGAACAGACTACTCAGAAAATTCATTCTTCGAATAGACTTTGAATTTTTGTTCGAATAAAAAGAATCTGTTCTAGCAAACATCAAGAAAAGTAATTTTTTAAGTTGTTTAAAGCCTCTTGCTTGCCTCGAGATCCGAGCAATTGTAAATGTCTCTCCAAAGTATATAAGGGAGAGTTAGGTATCTTTTAGTCACCCTTGGTGAGATCTATTGGAAAAGAAAATCTTGAGAGAGAAACCTCAAATTGTTTGTGAGATTACAACCTAAGATCTTGAATACACATACTCTCTCTATTATACGGGTGGATCTAGGTAATTGCCAAACCACCTTAAACCTTATTGTTTAATTTTGTTGTGTATTCCTTTTGGCTTGAAGTTTGTTTGTGCCCTAATCAAATTGATCGAAGTTCAGCTTTCGCGGCATGCAACTCAACACTATGTTCCATTTGTTAAATGCGGGGTCAGTAGAATTTGGTTACTTTAGGTCTTAATCCAGGAGGATATAGGGAAGTTTTGGTAAAAATTTGACAAAGTCATTGAAACAAGATTTGGAGTCGTTCGAACGACTTTTGGTCTATTTGAACAAACTTGTTTTCAATTCGAATAGATAAAGTCCATAGTATTCTGTTCTAACAAACTTTTAGTCTGTTCGAATACATTTTTTTTCTTCTGTTTGAACAGAGGCTTGTTCTGTTCAAACAAAGGTGCGATTCAGGGTGTTTAAAGGCATAATTATCCTATTTTATAACAAGGAACTTGTAACCCTTATAAAAGGGGTAAGGCTAGGCAAGATCTAGGAGGTCAGATCAATCAAAGTTCATTGAGAGAGACACTTAGGGCTTGAGAGGAATTTGATTGTAATCGATGGATTTGAGCAATTAAAACTCTAAAAGAGATTTCTCTAAACCAATTTGTGTGTTCTTTGTACGATTATTTGTTTTATGGTTACTCAATTCATATTGTGGATTAGGTGGTGTCAATTTTCCAGTTACGATTCTCAGGGGTGATTATGGTTTATGGTCTCTACACGTGACTGTCTCAAGCAAACACAGGAGAAGCTAGTGGGTCCGTTGACGATTCACCCAAAACCTAACTTGAAGAAATAGGACAATTTGGAGATGGGCGATTCTGAAGATCGACTCACGACTTTGGGAATAAAAGTTTTCGACCTAACTACTACACTAGCGGAGTTGGTTGAACAATTGTGTTTCATGAACCTCGTAAAGGTTTCCACTTCGGTGAAACGTCAAGGCCGCTCTCAACAGCAAGGCCGCTCAAGGAAGAAAGGGGTTCTGGAGGTGGATGAAGATGAGAGTACTGTAGAGATAGATAGCGATTCTAGTGATGCCGAGTCCGTTGAGGAGCGCTTGGTTATTGGTAAGTTAATGAATCTTATGCGTAATCTTCGTATTAACTTTAAGATTAAAATTCTAGTTTTTAATGGTTTAATTGATGCTGAGAAGTTGGATAATTGATTAGATGGGTTAGAGACCTATTTTCTATTTACGAATATTCCAATGCTCGGAAAATTTATTTTTCTACATTGAAATTCGCAAGTCATGCACTCACGTGGTGAAAGTCCTATTGGAAATTCCACGAGGAAGAAAGTTTAAGTCAAAAAGAATTCATGGTGTTAGCAAAAAAACAATTCTATCCAATTGGGTATGGACAAAAACGATGGTATAAATGGCATAATTTGTGCCAAAAGTTTGAGCAATCCGTACAACAATTCACTAAGGAATTTTATAACCAAGAGTTGGTTTTGGATATTTATGTGGATGAGTATGTGGTATTCATAAAATATACGGTGGGTTTATCGAAGTCCATTAGAAGAGAATTAAATCTCTTTAATGTGAAAAATATCAAAGATGCTACCGTTAAAACAATTGCTATTGAAGGCAAGTACTTGAAAAGTGACAAGAAAGACAATAAGAGCAAGTTGGGGTAAAAATCTAATTAAAAGATTGATCAAAAAGGGGAGTCCAAAGGAGAGGGATCTTCATCCAAGGGGAATAACTGTAGTCATTTTAAGGCTAATGGGCGCATTTCTGATAAATATTGGAAATTTTACCTGGAGCTTCAGCTAAAGGAGGAGAGGAGCAAGAAAGAGAAACGTGCACTGGCCGTAACAATTGTGGATCTTTCGGATTTAGATAAGCCAAATTCTAAGCTTACTCTAATGTTCAAGCAACTTTTAGCTATCGACGAGGCGAGTCGAGAAGAATTTTTTCATGTCAGCATTCAAGTGAAGCAGAGCTTAGTTGAGGCCATCATTGATCTGGGTAGTAAGAAGAATTTGATTTATGAGGTGGTGGTAAAGAAGATGCTGGCTACTGTAGCTCATCCTAAGCCGTATGGTTTGGGTTAGATTCAGAAAGACATGAAGTTGAAGATCCCTATGCAGTGTACCTTTAAGTTTGCAATTACTGAGAAGTTTATTAGCGAAGTGATAAGTGAGGTGATTCCGTTGAGCGTGTGTCAAGTCATCTTGGGTAGCCCTTATCTTTAGGATCGAGATGCAATCCTTTACTGTAGTGCTTCTAAGTATTGTCATGTGATGGAGGGGATGGAGTTTCATATCAATACTGTAAGAAACATATCACTGCCAATAATTTAGTAACAGTGACTCAGGCAAAGAGGTTGTTTAATGCGAGTGGCAAATTTGTATTGTTGTTGGTGCGACTGGTTCAAAATGGTCTGTCAGCTAAGGTGTTGTTTACTTTGGCAATGTCTCCCAAGTAACAAACCGATATGGGAAAGTTGTAAGAGGAGTATGAAGACTTGTTTCTGGGCATAGAAGGGATGCCGCACAAGAGGGATATGGAACATGATATCATCTTGGTGAATGGTGAGCCATTACCCAATATTGGGTTGTATCGAACTTCTATTACAGAGTCTGATATGATCAAGAAACATGTACATGAACTCCTGGAGCAAGTTGGATCTTAAGTCGGGTTACCATCAAGTTTGAATCCAGGAAGAAGATACTTAGAAGATAGCATTTAAGACCAAATAAGGACTATTTGAGTGGTTGGTGATGTATTTTGGGTTATCCAATGCTCCAACGACATTTATGCCATTAATGAATGAGGTACTTAGTGCTTTTATTGATGATTTTGCAATTTTGTATTTGGATGACATCTTAATATATAGTCAAACATGGGAGGAGTACCTTGGGCATTTACGTAAAGTATTGGGCATTTTGTGATCACAACAACTTTTTCTAAATGGGAAGAAGTATGAGTTTGGGAAGAAGGAGCTAGTCTACTTTGGATTTATTGCTGGACGGAGTGGACAATAAAATGCCCAAACTACCAGCAATAAATCCCAAGTAGACTAGCTCCTTCTTATACTTGGGATGTCATACCTACAATAATTTGCCTTATTGATCAAGTATAAGAAAGGAGTGGACAATAAAATGGCTGATATTTTATCTCGACCCCCATTACCAGCTATTTCCGCTTATTTGGTAGCTATGCAGATACAGCCAATTGTTCCTTCTGAGTACGTTACAGGGTATGACGACGGCATGGAGCTGAGTGTGATTCACAAGAAGTTGATGCAAGGTTAGACATGCAAATATATATTGAAGGATAGTTTGATTTACAGGGGAAGTTTACTATGTATTCCTGAGGGTGGAGACCGCTTCTATTGGATTCGAGATGCACATTATTCTCGGGTGGCAGGTCATTTTGGGGTTTAGAAGATTCTTTTGAATTTGGAAAGTTATGTCTATTGGCCAAAGATACAGGTGAATATTGCTCGTGTAGTTCGCGGCTGCGTGCTATGCAATACATCGAAGCCTT
The DNA here is from genome assembly GCA_014058105.1 of Kingdonia uniflora. NCBI lineage: Eukaryota > Viridiplantae > Streptophyta > Magnoliopsida > Ranunculales > Circaeasteraceae > Kingdonia > Kingdonia uniflora. The sequence goes on from JACGCM010001722.1 coordinate 1,103,458, forward strand.
CCAATTAGAAGATAGGACTACACTTGCCATTGCCAGTTCCTAGTCGTCCTTGGGAGAATATTTCGATGGATTTTATGGGTGGTTTGCCCATGACCAAGTGTAAGAATGACTATTTTTTATGGTGGTGGATCGATTCAGCAAGATGATTGTTCATATTCTATGCCAGAAGATGGTCACCGCGGAATGAGTTGCGCGATTATTTTTCAGAGACGTCTGGAGGTATTTTGGTCTCCTTTCTTCTATTTTTTCTGATAGGGATAACCGCTTTTTGGGGCATTTATGGAGATCTTTATGGGGGATGATGGAGACTAAGTTGAAGAGAAGTACCGTTTTTTATCCGCGGACGAACGGACAAACAAAAGTAGTTAATTGCACTTTGGTATATTTACTACGGGGATTCCATTTTAAGCATCCTAAAACTTGGGATGTGAGTAAACCGTATCTTTAGTTTGTGTTTAACCGGGCGATTCATGGTTCCACTTTAAAGTCTTCATTTCAAGTATGTTTGGGGTACTTGCCTCAAAGCCCTTTTGATTTGGCTTTTAGTCTTGGCGACAAGACGGTGTTAAGAAAGGAGGAAGAGGAACAGGTTAAAGCTTAGTATTTTATTGAGAGGATAAGCAAGGTTCATGAGGCGGTTGAAGCACAATTGAAGAAGACTCAGGTAAAGTATAAGGTTCAACACGGCAAGCATCAGATAGAGTGTACTTTTCAGGAGGGGCGACCTAGTTTGGTTGCATTTTGGTAAGGAACGACTAAAGTGAGATGGTAAGAAAGCTCAAGCCTATCTGTTATGGTCTGTTTACGATACTCAAGAAGATTGGTGACAATGCATTCCAATTGGATTTGCCACCTTTCATAAAGATGTATTCGGTGATTAATTAAAGCATTTAAAGCTGTTTGAACCGTCTCTTTTAGATGAAGACTCTACAATCGACACTCGCCTACCATCAGTTGATGACTTATTGATAGAAAGAGAAGATCTGTTGTAGGAGGATGGTATTCGAGTGATTAAAGTTCATGCTACAAGATGAGGTGGTATTGAGTCATTCCGAGTTAGAAAGAAGGGTCAGCTAACTAGTAAGTTGAAGTGGTACAGTAGGGAAATGGGCATAGCCACATTCCTACATCTCTAGTTCTAGTTTGAGCAGGAGCTCAAGGCCCCTAAAGGGGGGAGTCATGAATCAGGAGGATCTATGGAAGTTTTGATGAATATTGACCAAGTCGTTCAAACGACTTCTGGTCTATTCGAATAGACTTATTTTCTATTCGAATAGATAAAGTCTAGAGTATTCTGTTCGAACAGACTTTTAGTCTATTCAAATACATATTTTTTATGTTCGAACAGAGACTTGTTTTGTTCGAATAGAGGTGTTATTCAGCCTATTATTAGGGCATTTAAGGGCATAATTGTCCTATTTTGTAACAAGGAACTTGTAACCCTTATAAAAGGGGCAAGGCTAGGTAAGATCTAGGAGGTTAGATCAATCAAAGTTCTGAGAGAGGAACTTTGGGCTTGAGAGGAATTTGATTATAATCGATGGATTTGAGCAATTGAAACTCTAAAAGTGATTTTCCCCAACCAATTTGTGTATCTTTTGTACAATTATTCATTTTAGGGTTTCTCAATTTGTATTGTGGATTAGGTCTCTAGTAAGGTAGCCCTCTTCTCCTCTTGTTGTAGAATAAATTTTTTCTTCAATTGATCACCACGTATGATTGGTTCCATCAAACTCAACCGGACTGTATTCGAGACCCCAATTGAATTTCTTTTTATAATTTTCACTCTAAGAAAAATTTAAATTGAATCAAATTCTTACAATGACAAAAGCGAACACTACAAGAATAAAGGGTATTTGCCACCGAAATATCTGTGGCAAAATGGTTTTTGCCACTGTTTTTACCATGGCTAGGGTCGTGGGCTTTGATAGGGTGGCTAAAGCTTTGGCACTATTTTTACCGTGGCAAACAGTTATTTTTTGCCACTGAAAAATCCGTGGCAAAAACCTACTTTCCCCACTACAAATTTCGTGGCAAAAGCCTGCTTTCACCACTATAAAATCAGTGGCAAAAGCCTGCTTTCCCCACTATAAATTCTGTGGCAAAAACATACTTTCACCACTACAAAATCTGTGGCTAAAGTATGCTTTCCCCAATACAAAATCTGTGGCAAAAACATATAATAAATAATAATTAAAAAAATTAAAAAAATATGCAGAAAATGAGATAAATTATAAACATGTTTTTACCGACAATTCACATAGCATCATACACGAAATAAATAAATAAAAAATTATTTCAAAATACTATAATAGCAACATCTATTATTTGTTATTACACTTACAAGTTCTGATATTACACAAATCCTAGAAATATTTTTGTAATAAATCCCTGAGTAAATATTACACAAAATACTCTAAAATCAATATCTGAGTAAATGTCTCCCCCATTGCCAAGTTTCATAATATCAAATGTAAAACTCACCAAATCCATCACTGAATCAGGACTTCCAATGAATGAAGTTATCTTCGACCTGAGTAAATTGCAATTAACAAAAGCTTCAGAATGAAGAAAGAAGAAAATATGATACAAAGTTATTTATCCACATATATGTCAAAAAAAGCCTACATTATAGATAACTGAAGATGGAGCCGCAAGTCTAAACTAAGAAACTAAGAAACTAAGAAACTAAGAAACATGATTATAAGCATCAAAAGCTAGTTATGTCTATGCAAAATTAACTAACACTATCCCATGTTTACTAAAATGAAAACTAACAAGATCTAATAAACATGAGAAACAGATTCCGCTAATCCTAAAGTGAGTCTCAAGTCCTAAAATTATAAAAGTTAATAGAAATGAAAACTAGCTTTCAATGAAACTAGGTAGACTACATACCTTTTGTTGATGCTTTAATGGAAATGCAGTTGGATACTTTGATTGAAGCTTTAGTGGAAATGTAGTTGGATACTTTGATTTAACCATTGAAATACCTTTCATGGAGAACATTGGTGCACTTATAACACCTTGCGAGACTACCTACAAAATGATGATCACAGAAATTTAAAGTTAAATCCATCAAGAAACATATTTTGAAAGATAAAAGAACAAACAGATACTTAAAATTACCTTACGAGAATCTTTGGGTCCAGTCCATCCTTCTCACTTAGAAGTAATCCTTCAGAAAAAGAGGCCATCATGCTACATTTTTTGAGAAACAACCAAGGATCAAAAAGTTGAATTGTACTGATACACCAAAACATCGGCAATTATATCTGCCAATTCAAGTTATTGAAATAGCCGTGTATTTTTATATAACGGGCGATATTTTGGACGCGCCAAACAAAATGAAGCTTTAATTCAATCTATGAAATCATTCACTAAAAGAGAATTTACTTAGTACTGTCCCATAATCATGTTGACCACGAGTTTCATCGCAGTGCCATTTCCAACATCACCAAGGTAAAACCTTGCTGCAAAATAAATATTTAAAGAATAATCAGAGCTAGACTGGAGAATCGATGAATTCATTTTTATCTGCAGAAAGGTGTGAAAGACAGCATAAAGTGTATACCTTCCCCATGATGTCTAAGAAAGGAGAAACCATATCATATAAAGCCTTGTCCCCTATAAAATTATTAGAGCAATAGATTCAGTTTCCTTGTTCTGGATTGCACTCTTTGATCGAAAATACAGTTTTTAACAATAGACTACATTTGAGATGTCATTTCCTCGGCGAAAATCTACATATTTAATATCATTTTACATCAAAAACTTTTTTGTGAAAAACTACACTTACAACGTTAATACTTAAACGATTTCAAATGACCCTAGACAATACTATGCTATGCAGCGGTTTTGAACTACTTCCCAACCAAATGTCAGTGACCATGCTATAATCATATATCAAGTGATAGATAGATAAGTTACTCTTATAAAATAAAAGATAAATGATGTTCACTAGTATGCACATCGCATGCGGAGAAGCTAAATACAAAGAAATAAAGTTAACGAGCATAACCAAGCAAGAGAAAATTAATAAAAAAAGATTATGAAAAATGTATCACCAGCAAATATAATCCTTACCTTAATATAGTACATTCAAGATTTTGGTGATTGTGCAGCCTCCGATGCCAAGAGCTATCACTGTCCGAATTTGTCCAATACGTTGGAACAATATGCGTTTGAGTAAAAGCAATATTAATATAAGCCATTAATTATTTATCAAATTATAAAGAATATAAACATGAATCAATTTAGTTAGAGCATATGATAGTACCACTTGAAGAGGATCCAAAACCACTGCTAGAGCTACTAGAACTACTTGATCTACTTGCGTTATCCCCTTGCCTTTGTCCTTGAAGGAGTGAAGAAGATGACATGTTTCTCTCAGCTATAACCAGTAGAGCACAGAATTCAAGTATGTATACAAGATGACAAACCATAGGGGAGCATTTTTTTCAAATAACTTTACATTACCATTAGTCATTCCTAGAGAAGATGTATACAAGATGTTTCAAGAAGAATAGTTCTGAGAATGATCCCCACAATGCACAAGATATAAAAGCAAACTTAGACTATTATTATTAGTATCTCAAGTGCTGAAACCACTCTATGTGTACTGTACCAAAGGAAACCACAAATTAAATAAAAGCAAAACCAACTGTGTGTGTGAGAGAAAGAGACAAAGGTTTACACTCTTTATGCTTCCAAACTACCTAAAGTTGAGTATTTGCATGTGTAAATAAATGCATTTGGAGATAGAACTTCTACAAGAAAATGCATTTACTTCCAAGTAAAGCAAGAGTTCCTTGGTGGGGTTGTCTTGCCCAGTTGAGCTTTACACACTGTGAGCTTGCTCTCTTCCTGCTCTACAACTTTTGTTGTTCTACCACTATATATAAACATCATCTGACACAGCAAGGGTACTACTGCATAAAATAATTGAAACTTATGCCTGGGCAACAAAATAAGAAGAATGCAAATAAAGACATCAAAATATGCAAACATGAAAGTTGTGTGCAAATTTAATCATATATACACTTATCTTTCATCTGAAAACAAAGACAGATAACCCTTTTGGATTATTTTTTTGATAACATAAACTGCTGCAATAGAGTAATGGGGCATGTTTATGGTTGTATTAGGCTAGTTTTTGGCAAAACTAAAACTTGGGTACCTATGATTTTTTTAGTAACAAGTAATCGGTATTTCACAATTATATTGTTTCAAATGCTAATAGGGTTTTAATGTTTCTATAATCCAATCTTTCTCTCATTGATTTCTCACGGAAAAAAACACACACAAAGCTAATTTTAGGATCAAATTATGCAAATAATTGTAAAAGGAAGTAATGGGTGTCATTGAAATTGCTAGAATCAGAATGAACTAGACTGAAACGCAAATCAAAATCAACATTTGCAAATCGAAGATAGAGATACACAGGCAAACACAAAGAACAAGCTGTTGGAAGACCAAAACACCCTTTCCTTGCTACAAGAACAAACCCTTCTTTCACCTCCCCCTCCTCCTTCTCCATCTCGTCAACTACAAATGATGATAATGATGCCCTAATGTGAGTGACGATATACATTAGGGCATCATGTTGAGAAATCTCTTCAACTGTAGGAGATCTGAGCACTGGCGTTTGGGGTTCGAGAGAACCTCTCTGGAGTGTTCTTGATTTTTTGGAGGAGAGCTGAGGAGATGATGATCGAGAGAGAGCTAAGGAGTGAGTTGAGAGAATAAAGGGATCGGGGGAGATGAAATAATTTGGGCTTTATGTTCTGTTTTAGTTCAATAGCCACGGTAAAAGTTGTGGCTTGTCTGTCACTGATAAAACAGTGGCAAAAACTAAAAGCCAACTGCCCATTTTTCTTGTAGTGGAAATATAAAAGACAGGAAATCTTGAGATAATTCAGAAGACCAAGTATATCAACATACGACCTCTATTAGCTCTATCTTCACCAATAAAGGTGAGAAGACAGACCCATGCACCGTGGACATAATGTCTACAAATACTTAATAAGATGATTACTGAATCAAACATGTTCCGGTCTCCATTTGTCAATTGTGATGATTGTGAGTTAAATTGCAAAAATGAAGCCGACAAAGGCCCAGGGAGTCTGAGTTCAATGGTTTTAGATTTTCTTTAACCTAGAAATAACTAGTTGTCATTTAGGTCACAAACGTACGTAAAACTATACCCTAGTTATGAAAAACAAACATGAGAGAGAGAGAGAGTACATTGGTTTCTGTGACCAAATTCGCCATTAGAGATAGTGTAAGAGAAATTACCTAGATAGGACCCGAAATAGTTTGGCCCAATTTATATGGTTCTGGGTCTTGAGAAATTAGAATCAAACCTAACTCGACCTATTACCATACATATTTTAGGGCATCAGTTTTAACACTTTAGTCTCTCTAAAAAAAGGCTTTAGATAGGTTTCAATGGATGCTCTTAAGCTTGTGACTTCAATCTCATGCTCTACTTGGTAGTGGGGGGTGGGTGGGGGGGGAATTCAAGTTGAAGTGATAAAACACGTAATTCATAACTTACTATTATGTTTCATAACTTTCTATTAAATAGGGTTTCTTTTTTGATTTACAGGTTGAACACGGGAAATAAATAATTCTTCAAAGATTATAAGTTTCTTAACTATTCATGATTTTTATTTTGATCCAAGTATCTACGTTTTTCCCAATCAAAGTTCATGTCTAGTGATTTCGAGTTTCTCCCCAACTCCAATGTGAAATCGTGAAGTACGAGTCCTGTATTTTACGGTTTGGCTCTTATAGCATGAGTTGTTTATTAAAGAAATGAAAGTTAAGAATCATTAATCATAGAAAAAACAATCTATCATATATTCAAAGTAAACGCAAATTGCTTCATTTGGTGATAAAAAAAGATTTCACCCTTTTTTCTACTCTATAATATTGTTTAGAAATTGATACTTTTGACTATCTCAAAAGCGACATCTATATCATTAATCCAGCAAATTAGGATAATGAAATCTGGGTGGTCTGATCTTCCAGAGGAGCTTCTAAAAATTATCATGTCAAAGCTCGCGTTTTTTGTAATAGCCATTTCGTAATCCAATCTTAGTCTTTATACCAATGTTAATTTGAACGTTAGTGAACGATAAGTAATTGCTAACACAAAGTTTAGAGTGGAAAACCTTTGAATAGGTTAAAAACCAACACCTCTTTTGAGGATTTTAGAAAAAAAAGATTTTTCTGAATATTGCTAGCTATTACAAAGGATGTTCTGAGTAGTTTTGTATAGAGTCAGAGTGAGGATTCATCCGTCCTTCATCTGAAATTCTCTAGTCCTATTTATAGGTTTTATAATATGACTATTTCACGACCATTATTATTCTTAATGATGAACGTTACAATATAGATTTGATAATCTTGAACTGATTGTGTAACGGTCAGATCTTCCTGTTTTGTAACGGCTTCATTAATGACGGAGTGCTTATTGATTCTAACTGTTGATGTAGAGGTTGAAAATAATAAGTAAAACTTTGTAGTTGTTTCGTAATGTGCCATAAATGTGCCCCATGTATGTTAACGAGGTCGAGTGGTCGTATGATGGTCAAAGATGAAGTTTGAGTTCGAGATGCGGAATAAGCCACTATAACCGCCTCCTCTCAGCCAAGAGTACGAGAAGGATTATGGGTGAGTGGTTGATAAGCGTAATTATAACATTTTTAATATACCCGAACATGTGTTTTAGTCGTCCAATATATTTAATTTTGGGTACTTATGCGCGTTTGTTTGATTTTAGCTATTAAATGTGGATATTTGAAACCAAGCTCTTAAAGTTAAGTAAAAGTGTCTCCAGGAGTTATTTTATATTGAAGATATTTGCAAGAGTTTCCATAAAGAAAAATCTCAACATCAATTAAGGGAATTATATGCAAGAATCTTAGGTGATTGGTGGTAATATTAAAAGATATAATTGTGAAAATATTCTTTAAAATTTAATGTATAGTTTCTAAATTTGGGTTCCTTCTCCTATAAAAGGAACCCTCCCCCCATATTGGAGCATGTTTAGATAAAATAAAGTCATAGTTTTATTTAATTGCCTCCTCTCTCTTTTATTTTCTTTTGTAAATAGTTAGCTAGTTCATGCAATAATCTTGGGAATGATAGAAGGCTAATTTCCTCTAGCTATGACTAGAAGGAAGCCCTTACCCGAGTAGCAATTGTTATGTTGTAGTTCAAGAATTAGTTCTCTTTTGCAATTTTCTAAAATTATTATAATCTACTTCTAGACTTAACCATGGCTAATAAGTGAATTTAGACTATTTAGCCAAAATCCGGTGTTATAACTATTAAACCAGATTTTAGGGCAAATACGAAGAGAACTCGTAGGAGAAATTCGACCAAGCTTAACCATAGTTAGAAAAATTCCTCCTACACAACGGATTAAGTAAAACCTAATTTGACCAAACCTAGTAAACCTAGTAAAGCTTAATAATTAACCGTGGATCTACGATTGGCATTTACATCGAAAATTTCCTCCCCGGGATGTTTGACATGAATAATCCGCCTAGTAAAGCTACAAAATTACTATTATTGCTTTGGTTGGGCCGAATTCAAGTCGTAGTTATTCACTTGTTAATTGTTCTTGTTATTACTTTCTTTTCAATCTATCTTTTATAAAACCATAATTTGGCCAAGAAAGTATTTATTTTCCCAAATATCCCTGTGAATTCGATTCCACTCATCTGTACTCCAATTCAATAACCGTACTTTGAGTGGGTATTTTGCTAGAGTTCCAAAAAGCCTCTTATCAAATGCCACCGTTGCTGGGGACTCAATGGTAAAAATAATTCTTTTTAATACCGAGTTTCTTTTCTTAAAATTATTTTCTCCTATTTTAGCTTGTTGTGTTTGACGCAACTGTATGTTGGCCTAATTGGTGTTGGTGTACTATTAAGGTTAGTTCTTAATCTTTCCAATTAGTTTTATGATTATATCTATGAGATTTCTTTTTAAATAAATTAGCCTTAGCAATTTTTGATAAGCGGTTTCAGAGATATTAATTTTGGAAGAAACACACTCAGTTTTTAATGAAGAGTGTGCTCCTGAATGTTTCATAGTTTTTGGCAATCTATACTTTACAATTTGAAAATCAAGACATCATAGACTACAATAAATGTGGAAATTAGATTAATATTTTTTTTTGATGTCGAAAGTTCACTAATCCTTTCTCTCTTGTTTTGTAGCTTTTGAGTACGGATTGGGAAAGGGGAGATTGGGAGTAACTTGCGCAAAGTTCAAAACATCATCACCTCCATCCTTCTTGTGCCCCTAAGTGAAGGGACACTTCCTTCTTTCGCCCCTTAAATAAAAGGGCGGCCACAGCTTCACCGGGAAGCACTTCCTAAAGGTTGGTACCTCTATAAACTTAACATCTAGAAGAGGTACATATCCGCTCTACCCCGGTACTAGGAACATAAAGTTGTATGGACTGTGTAAATAAATGTTGCTCTAATAAATAAAATTGTTGTGGTTAGATTGACCTATTGTTGTGTTTAAATTTTTGTTTCATTCTAATATTAGTAAAGGTAAAAACTGTTACAGACTTGCGGGATTTCATTACCCATAAAGCTCTTTAACAAGTAGGACCACCCATTAAGGATATGAAGAATTTGTATCACAAAACAATTGAATGTCCAAGACCTGAAAATAACTGATAATAAAAAAGAGTAGCAAGATTTATGCAGGATTTCATCACCCAACAGATTGATGTAACGGACTGGGGTACAAACACGGGTTCGTAGGATACGGCCCCAGCCAAGCGCTGCAAAATACTGGTTGTAGGTTTGCGACGCCGCCGTTCTGAGTGCTGATGTACGATTAGGTGACTCATTCGGGCGTGAGGACTGAACATCTACATTAAGCTGGTACTAGCACAGTGACGTAAGGGAGTGATGAACCAAAGCCTTCAGCCATCCTACCCATTTTTGAACATTGAAAAATATAAGGGAAACCTAATTATTTCGTCTAAAAAACGTTGAAGTGCAAGAGTTTTAGGCTTGATTGATTTTATTTATTGGGTACTAATTTAATTATAAAATGTTATACATGCAAGAACATTGGAATTCATACGGCTCAAATTTTGACATCGCACAATATCCTCAAAATCATTTTCAATCATGGGATCACCAAATTTTTTAATACGTAGAACCTTTCCAGCCTCATTCCTAAGAAACAATATACTCAAAAGAAAAGGCTTAAAAGAAAAGAAAAGAAATGTAAAGTAAAATTCTAGGATGATGAATTGACTAAGGCACTTGTCGAACTGACCGTTGAATTTATTCCAGTTACAACTAGACTACCAAAAACTGAATAAATTATTCTAGACAACGTATTAGGCAATACAACTATTTTTACTGTACACTCAAATATAGCAAAAGAAAAATGCTTGAATCTTTTTCTAATCTTGAGGTAGTACCTCTTGTTTCGGATAAGCTTAAAATACTTTTTGGTATTCTTGGGAGAATAACAGGTTTAAGGATTTCCCATCGGTATATTTTTGTCACAACTAAGTAAGGATAAGTTCACAAAAAATGAGTCATGTGTATTCTAGAATTGCATAAAATATCATTATTGACTTTTGTGGGTACAATCACTATAAACCCTTATGAGACAACACTCGTCCACCAGGATAAATCTGGGGGTTTAACGGCTTATTGCATATGCTAAATGTAATCGTGCTCCCTGCAAAAGTGGCTATTATTTTATTTTACTCGGGACGAGCAAAAGACAAGTTCGGGGGTATTTGATGAGCGCGTAATTATGACATTTTTAATATATTTGAGCATGTATTTTAGTCGCCCATTATATTTAAATTTAGGTAATTATGCGTGTTTGTTTGATTGTAGCTAATGGAGAGGGATATTTGAAACCAAGCTCTTAAAGTCAAGTAAAAAGTGTCTCAAGCAGATTTTAGCTAGTAAGTTTTTCTTAACCAGATTTCAGAGCAAATACGAAGAGAACTCGTAGGAGAAATTCGACCAAGCTTAACCATAGTTGGAAGAATTCCTCCTGCACATCGGATTAAGAAAAACTTAATTTGACCAAACCTTAGATGCCAAACCGTGGATCTAGGATTGACATTTACACCGAAAATGCCCTACCAGGTATTTTTGACATGAATAATCCGCCTAGTAAAGCTACATAATTACTATAATTGCTTTAGTTGGGCCGAATTATAGTCGTAGCTATTCCCTTGTTAATTGTTCTTCTTATTTCTTTCTTTTCAATCTATCTCTTATAAAAGCATAATTCGGCCTCGAAAGTATTTGTTTTCCCAAACCTCCATGTGGATTCGATCCCACTCATCCGTGTTACAATTTGACAATCGTACTTTGAGCGAGTATTTTGTTAGAGGGCCAATAAACCTATTATCAGTGGCATTAGTTTAGAATTTTCATTAATATTGTATTTAATACTCATGGGTCATTTCCTATACATCTTCATGAATGTCTGTTGTGGCTGCTGGGTTTCCTTAAACCAATGGCTATGGTCAATATTGTTGCATAGGAATTCCTTCTGACGTTGGGAATTTGGAAAGTCGTATTTAATGTTGTTGCTGCTGTGGTTCATTAAGAAGTACTGTCGCTTATTGTTGTTGTTGTTGCTATTGTGGTTCATTAAGTGCTTTTGTTATTCTATATCTTCTGTCATTTCTCTTCTCTGTAACTTCTGTTAAAAGGATGGTGAGCACCAGAAGACAATCTTGCGAGGCAAAGATTTTTGTTAATGTGGAAGATCTATGGTTATGATACTTTAGGAATCAGTCTCTGAATCTTTATATGCCAATTCTGGTATGTCCTACCTACCACAGTATGACATATGGTGAGGTGGTGGAGGCGGAGGACTATCATCATCAAATGGTGCGCTTTCATTATCTGTTGGCATCGGAAGAAGAGTACAGGAATGGGTAACGTTTACTGGTAGAGGAAGATATTACAATTGAAGATAAAGTAACAGGCATTCGTTCGAGGGAGTCTCACCGGTACCCTTCTGGCAAGTGGGTTCTATAAAAAAATAAGACCCTTCCTCCTTCTCTGTCACGCAGGGTGGTGGGGGTTATGGTGGAAGAGATGGTGATGGATGAGGTTTTTTCTTCTGCATAATCATCATCTCTTGTCGCGAAGAAGATCATTTTGTAGAGGGTTGATTCAAGCACAGACACCTTAACTCCCTCAGTGATTTCTAGTTCCTCGATTGCCTAAACCATTCTTGTAGAATAACAGAGATTGGAAGCATGCTTCAATTTTTCATCTTCAGGCTCTATTGCTGTTATTTTCTTTTCTTGAAGAAGGGTTTCGAGCTATAAACTGATGCAATGCAGTCTGCAAAGTGGCCTGTAGAAATTTCTTGAAGACTTATTATCTGTAACGTATTCTGTAAATTATAAGATGTAAGAAATATTTGAGCTAATGAAATATTCTTGTTCTGTCAATTTTGTACGATTTTTAATTTATATGACCACCATTCTTTGTGAAATGGATTGTTTGGTATTGAGAATTCAAAATAGTAATTCGAACTGTGGATGGATCAAAATGTAAGAAAGTAAAAATAGTGAAAAGGAATTCTAGAAATATGTTGGTGTGAAAGACACTTGTGCCGAACTAAAAGAGTTTTAGGTGGTACGAGCTATCAGACATCAAATTGGGGTAGAACCATTTTGAAGAAGTTGAATTTGAATGAACTTGGTATTTTTATTAGTAAAGGTAGTGGGAAGTTCAAAAATGTAGATGAGGTCGTTTGGTGAATGTAAGCAAACAAGTAGCTAGTATGATCGTAATGATTGATAGGAGATTGGTAAGAGCATGACTTGTTGTTTTGAATTGACTGGAAAATGTCTTGACGAAGGTAAGGAAATGGTATCTGTCTATAGGTGCTTTTTTGGAGTTACTGCTGGAGGTACTTTAGTATTCGATGTGAACTCCAACTTTGTGGGTGTATCATACATGCAAATAAGATCTGAGGATATAGTTCATAGAATGGAAAGTATTGGCTGTTAACATATTCTTGAGATTTTGTTGATATCCTTATTTCTGAAAATTCATTCTTGTAAAATATATCTTCCCATAAAATTTGTTGGGTAGGCAACATTAGTGGTGTAAATAGATCATTATGCTGGCTATATAAACTGTTGATCCTTATCTACTATGCCTTGTGCCTTGTATAGGAAAAGCTTGCTATTGGATGATTGGAAGTTGTCATGGTGAGGACACATTCTCAGCGTGTTTATCATGCAGTGGAAGAGAGGTGTAACATCAAAGTGGCTAAACTCCGTGAGCTATACTTTTGCCTGATGCCTTATAATAATGCATTTCCAGAGTGGTCATTGAAGTTGGGCGGGTTAGATGATGAAGGCACGCGTGCAGAGTATGATTGTTTTTTCTGGTGTGATGTGTTCCGTGAGTTGCTGCTGGATGCCAACTTGCGAGAAGGCGTTGTTCAAGAAATTGTACAGGATAAACTGGCTGAAGAGGATGAGCGAGAAGCAAGAGGAGAGATAATTCCATATGGTGAAGTAAATCATCCATGCTGCTTTAAATGTAACTACATGTGATTGCAAGCTCAAATTTTGAGAGCTTAAAATATATAAGTAATCTATTTGTAGTGCTCTGTTGAATATATAATGATGCAAAATGAATCTGTAAACAAAAAATATGACCAATGTGTTTGTTGAACTGCTCATGTGGTGAATATTGTGGATTACAGCTGTTTGATTCTAACAGCATTACAAATAATTTTGAATTTTGAATATTTAGCTATTTTAAGAATGACGTATATTGTGATACGATCTTGATTGAGTTTAAAAGCAAGGCGATAGATCGTGTAGATTATCTTGGGAAGGATGGCAAAAATTGTTTAATGGCTGATGGTAGAGACAGACATGATAATAGTAAATGTTATCACAGAAATCATGATGATGCTATGAGACGAAAAGACGTGCCTATAGTGGCAGTAGGGGTGAACGACATATGTCTAAAAGAGCCGTCGCTTCATAAACCGAGAGAAAGTATAAAAACTTGTCTCTATGTCCTTCATAAATTATTTATAGTTATAGAGAGAGAAAAAAATAGTGTAACCAGTATTTTAGAGAGAGGAAACATTTGAGTTTTGAGTATAATCTCGTAGAGAAAACTTCATCTGTTGAAAGAACTATGTTGATGAAAAAATGTAATCAATCACTCTATGTGAAAGCTATTGGCAAAGTAGAAGATTGTGGATTTTCTAGTACAGGTTAGTAAATTGTGTTCTTCCGTTTTGATTGTATTATCTAGTACTCTGTGTATAATGTTGTTTGTTTATCGCCTTTGTATGTAAGTAATTTGGGGATGTAAAATTTGGGAATATAGGGGCTAAGAAATGATTGGTTGCCTGCATTTTTTACTGTTTGCAAAAGCTTTGGGTATGGTAACAAAATCTAGAGAGAGAAATTTTTTTTTTAGAGAAGAAGAGGAAAAGTTGAAAATGATTTCTTATTATTTTGGAAAGTTTGTGATAAGAAGATTTTTGTGTCCTCTAAGAAAATACCTGCTCAAAGTACGGTTGCCAAATTGTAGCACGAATGAGTGGGATTGAATCCACAGGGAGGTTTGGTAAAACAAATACTTTTTAGGCCGAATTACGGTTTTATAAGAGATAGATTAAAAAAAAAGAAATAACAAGAATAATTAACAAGAGAATAGCTACGACTAGAATTTGGCCCAACCAAAGCAATAATAGTAATTATGTATACTATGTGGATTATTCATGTCAAAAATCTAGGGTAGGACATTTTTGATGTAAATGGCAATTATAGATCCATGGTTAGGCATCTAAGATTTGGTCAAATTATGTTTTACTTAATCTGATGTGCAGGAGCAATTTTTCCAACTATGGCTAAGCTTGGTCGAATTTCTCCTACAAGTTCTCTTCGTTTTTACCTTAAAATCCGGTTTAATGGTAATAATACCAGATTTTGGCTAAATAGTCTAAATCTACTTACTAGCTATGGTTAAGCCTAAAAGTTTATTATTGTTATTTTAGATGAAAGTAAAAGGGAACTAATCCTAGAACTACAATATAACTATTGTTTCTCGGGTAAGGGATTCCTTCTAGTCATAGCTAGAAGAGATTAGCCTTCTATCATTCCCAAGATCATTGCATGAACTAGCTAACTATTAACAAAAGAAAATAAAAGAGAGATAAGACAATTAAATAAAATTAAGACTTTATTTATTTTAAACTTTCTCTAATATGAGATGCCCAATTACAATGAGGGGAGAGCTCCTTTTATAGGAGAAGGAACCCAAAATTTAGAAACTACACATTAAATTGTAAATAATATTTTCACAATAATATCTTCTAATTTTACAACCAATCACCTAATATTCTTGCATATAATTCCCTTAAGTGATGTAGAGATCTTTCTTCATGGAAACTCTTACATATATCTTCAATATAAAATATCTTCAAGGATCTTGGATGCAATATATTTTTTGATCTTATTTTCCAAGATTATTTGTTTATATATTTATTCAATCTTGAGACCAAATATATTATGTCTTTGAATATTTATGCTATAAAGTGCTAGAGATACTTTCACTTGACTTTAAGAGCTTGGTTTCAAATATCCATCTCAAATAGCTGCAATCAAACAAACATACATAAGTATCCAAAATTAAATATAATAGACGACTAAAATACCTGTTCGGGTATATTAAAAATATCATTATTACGCGTTCATCAAATACCCCCAAACTTGTCTTATGCTCGTCCCAAGTAAAATTAAATAATAACCACTTTCGTAGGGAGCACGATTGTATTTAGCATATGTAACAAGTTGTTAAACCTCCAGATTTAGCCTGGTGGACGAGCATTGTCTTATGAGGGTTTACAGTAACTATACCCACAAAATTTAATAATGACATTTTAAACAATTATAAAATACTTATGACTCATTTCCTGTAAACTTATCCTTACTTATTTGTGACAAAAATATACCAACGAAAAAATCCTTAAACTTGTTATTCTCCCAACTATACAAAATAATATTTTAAGCTTATCTGAAACTAGAGGTACTACCTCAAGATTATAAAGATATTCAAGTATTTTTCTTTAACTATATTTGAGTATACAGTAAAAATAGTTTTATCGCCTAATACGTTGTCAAGAATATTTTACTCAATTTTTGGTAGTCTAGTTCTTACTAAAATAAATTCAACGGTCAGTTGGACAAGTGCCTTAGTCAATTCATCTTCCTAGAATTTTACTTTGCTTTTCTTTTCTTTTCTTTTGAGTTTATTGTTTCTTGGTAAAGCCTCTGTAACAAGGATTTTTCGGTCGACAATCTCCGCCAGTTAGCTAAGGTTGCCGGGGTGTGGTGTCCCATCATGACCTAGACTCAGGATTCTTACAAGTATCATTTTCTTGTGCTCCTTTCACATAGTTCATGGTCAAACTCAAGATTGGTGATAATTTTTCCTCTTTTAGTTCCTAATCATGCGAGTAGCCTTACGGAGTGAACGATTTTAGAGCACATTTGGCTTTTTTTTTCTTAGGAATCAACTTATTCTTAGGCAGTTGTCTCCCTTGTAGCAAACTATTCCAAACATAAATGCTAAATTTTCTATATACTGAACAAATATTTATTGAAGGTAATAATTGTAAAACTATAGTGAAGTGAACGTTTTCAAAATATGCCAAGTTTACTTGAATTAGTCGTTAATAAAATGATAGTACATCTAGCTTAAGATAGTCCAAAATATTCTAGTGTTACATGGTACAATTTCAAAATTTAGTCTATTCCATAATATTTAAGTCAAGGTAAAATTAGTTTAAGTGTTTGGAAATTCGTAAAAATATATCTTAAATTGTCAAAGTGCCATTATTTCACTTTTCTTCATAAAGTATTTAAAGAAATGGCTTCCTACCCCCAAACTTAAATCAAGCATTGCCCTCAATGTTTGAAAACAAGAAATTAAATGGAATTGAAAACTAAATTTTTTTGCCTGAATGTGTCATGGGCTGTTTCAAGAAGCACTACGTTTACCATCTTCAGCATAACTAATATACCCCCATACTTAAATGATGTTGCGATGGTACTACAGGGGTACACAATATCAACTCTAATATACTGGATCATTTAGAAATGTTATCTCTTCATTAAAAGTGAAGGACTCTATGTTCAATTTTAATCGTTGGCCATTGACCTTAAAAATATTTCCGTTCTTAGGATCCTCCACCTCCACGGCCCCATGGGGAAAAATAGTTTTAATTGTAAAGGGGCCATGCCAATGGGATCATAGTTTCCCGGGAAATAGATGAAGCTTGGAGTTATAAAGCAATACCTTTTGATTGGGCTCGAAGGTTTTACGAATAATTGATTTATCGTGAAAAGCTTTTGTACGTTCCTTTTAAATTTTTGAACTTTCATATGCCTCATGATGGAGTTCATCCAACTCAGAAAGTTGAAGCTTTCTCGTAGATACTGCTTGGTCCATCTCAAAGTTAAGGGCCTTTGTAGCCCAAAGAGCTTGTGTTATAGTTCCACAGGCAAGTGGCAAGCCTTCCCAAAGACAAGTCTATAAGGGTATATTCTAATTAGGGTTTATAAGGTATTCTATAGGCCCAAAGAGTATCATCAAGATGATCTGACTCATCTTTGCGATCAGTTCAAACAACTTTTTCTAAACTTCTTTTAATCTCCCGATTAGAAACTTCTATAAACCACTTGTTTGTGGATGGTAAGGTGTGGTAACTTTATGAGTGATGGAATAATTTTTCAATAAAGTTTTAAAAACACGATTGCAAAAATATTTCCCACCATCACTAATAACTGCTCGAGGAGTACCAAAATGATTAAAAATAGTTTTCAAAAATTTGACCGCATGCTTATGGTAATTTGTCAGACATGCTACCGGTTTGACCCATTTGGAGACATAGCCCACTGCGACTAGATTATAAAGGTTTTCGCGAGATGAAGAAAATGGGCTCAAAAAATCTATGCCCCAAACATTAAAATGTTCAACAGTAAGAATGTTGTTTAGGGGCATCATGTTGCGGCGAAAAATATTGTCGGTCCTCTAACATCTATCACAAGTAGAACAAAAGATTTGTGTATCACAGAAAAGGGTAGGCCAAAAAAGACTAAATTGAAATTTTTTTGCAGTCGTTTTCTTGGCACTAAAATACCCTCTACAGGCATATGTGTGGCAAAATATGAGTACTCTCTGGAACTCTTTATTAGGAATGCATCTTCTAATAACTTGGTCAGATCAAAATTTATACAGATAATGATCGTCCCAACTGAAACATCTAACCTCATGCAAGAATTTTGTTTTATCTTTCTTAGAAAAGTGGTTAGGTAATCGTTCATTATCAAGATAATTGACAATATCGACATACCAAGGTAGTTCTATAATAGCCATAAGCTGCTCATCAGAAAATGTCTCTAAGATAGGAAGGAGATTCACCACCTTCGATCAAAAGTCAAGATAAATTGTCTGCTATAACATTTTCAACACCTTTCTTATCTCGAATAATGATGTCAAATTCTTGTAACCAGAGGATCCATCGGATTAACCGAGACTTGGCGTCCTTTGTGGATAACAAATATTTTAAGGCCGCGTGATCGGTATAGACAATGATTTTAGTCATAACAAGATATGACCTAAAATTTTCTAATACAAACGCAATGGCTAATAACTCCTTCTCAGTGGTAGAGTAATTTATTTGTGCATCATTGAGCGCACGATTGGCACAATAAATATCATGAGGTTTTTTATCTACTATTTGCCCTAAAACTGCTCCAACAGCGTAGTCAGAAGCATCGTACATCAATTCAAATGGACGATCCTAGTTGGGCAGTTGGATGATTGGAGCAAAAGTTAATAGAAGTTTTGGCTTCTCAAAAGCTCTAGAACATTTACCATTAAAGTGGAAATCAGTGTCCTAAGATAGTAAATTATACAAGGGTTGGGATATTTTGCTAAAATCTTTGATGAACTGACGATAAAACCCTGTATGGCCTAGAAATGATCGAATGGACTTAATTGTCCGAGGAGGAGGTAAGGAAGAAATAATATTAATTTTGGCTTTATCAATTTCTATCCCTTTGTTCGAGATGATATGCCCAAGAACTATCCCTTGTGTCACCATGAAGTGACACTTTTCTCATTTTAACACCAAATTAGTTTGTGTACATCATTCTGGCACGAGCTCCAAATGGTGCAAGCATTCATCAAAAGAGAAACCAAACACTAAGAAGTCATCCATGAAGATTTTGATAAATTTATCAACTATATCAAAGAAAATGCTCATCATACAATGTTGAAATGTAGCGAGTGCATTACACAAACCAAATCGCATACGTCGACAAACATAAGTCTCGTAGGGACAAATGAATATGGTTTTCTCCTGATCTTCTGGAACGATGGGGATCTGATTATATCCAGAATAATCGCCAAGAAAAGAATAATGACTTTTTCTCGCTAATCGTTCAAGCATTTGATCAATAAATGGATGAGGAAAAAGATTTTTCCTAGTGATCGTGTTCAACTTTCTGCAATCGATATAAACACGCCACCCGATGGTCATACGAGTAGGGATTAATTCACTATTCTCATTTTTGACTACATTAATCCCTGAATTCTTGGGTACAACTTGAACTGGGCTGACCCACTTACAATTCAAAATGGGGTACATGATACCCGAGTCTAATAGCTTGAGAACTTCCTTCTTAACCACCTTCTTCATTGTTAGATTTAAACGTTATTGTATCTCGCACAAATTTTTAGCACCTTCCTCAAGATTGATGTGATGCATGCACACAACCGGGCTAATTCCATTCCAAGTTTCCTATACACTACCCTATGGCTGATTTATGTTTCCTAAGGACGCTCAATAGTCTACCTTCCTTGTCAGTATCTAGATTAGAAGTTATCATCACAGGTAGAGTTTAAGAATCATGTATAAAGGCATACTTGAGAGTATGGGGTAATGGCTAGAGGTCCAGCTGGGGTGGTTTAACAATGGATGGAATAGGTATAGTTGATGATTCAAGAGGTTCTAGTCTCGATCTCCATTTGGACATGTAAAAAATAGGAGTTGAGTTGAATAAGCCATTAAATTCATCAATGATCGTGTCTTCATCAAAGTCCTCACCAAAGTTCACAAGACAAGATTCAAAGGGGTCGTCAGAATATGATTTAGGAACGAGTTGTAAACTAGGGAGTCAATCATATTCAGCTCAGCCATCTCATCAGAATGAGGGACTTGAGTATTATTGTTAAAAACAATAAGTTTGATCTTCATGTCTACCATTGATAATTGTAAGACCCCATTAAAGAAATAAATAATGGTATGAGCAGTCGTAAAAATGGGCAGCCTAATATGACGGGGATCTCGCAGCTAGGATTCGTGACATCCTCAATGTCCAATACAACAAAATCTACAGGAAAAATGAGAGTATCAAACTTGATAAGCATATCCACAAGAATACCATGTGGTTATCGTATTGACATATCAGCCAATTGAAGTGTAATTCGGGTAGGTTCGAGTACTCCAAGTCCTAATTCCTGATAGATAGAGTAAGGTAAGACATTCACACTAGACCCCAAGTCGAGTAACGCCATATCCACTTTGTGATCTCAAATTTTATAAGGGATGGTTGGGCTTTCAGGATCTCGAAGCTTAGGAGGGGCTAGTGTCTCAGTCAATAAGACTTTCTTATGCACATTGATTTTTCATTTCATAGTGCACGCATCCTAAATGAATTTGGCATATGCAGGAATAAGCATGATGGTATCGAGTACTGGAATATTTATATGAACTTGCTTAAATATTTCCAATATCTCGTCAAATTGAATCTCTTTATTAGTCGGAAGAAGGCGTTATGGATAAGGAACCTTTGGCTCAATACGTGCCTTTGGTAGGGAAACGGATAAGGTAGGCAACTCCTTAGATTATCTAGAAGGTTCATGGTTGCTTACTACAGCTGGTTTACTCGTACCTACCTCATCCCCAATAGCAACTGGTGTTAGCTCTACCATAGGTATTTCAACTCGATTATCAATTTGCCTACCAATTCGAGGAATGGTAATGGAATTAAGCTATTTTGGAATTAGGCTAGAATCAAAACCCAGTGGTCCTTTTGGATTATATACAAGTTGGCTAGGTAGCTTACCTGGTGGTCTCTCATGTAATGCATTTGCCAATTGTTCTATCTGGGTCTCTAAACTAGGGATAGATTATGATACAGAATTTTGATTCACCAAAGTTTCCTGTTGGAATTGTATCATTTGTTATTGAAATTGTAACGCTTGTTTTTTACTTTCTATTGATTTTTTTTTACTTTCCATTGATTATTGCATGAAGTGAGCAAGGGTATCTTCCAAAGATGGTTTAGGTAGAGTGGGTGGGAACTGTTTGGATATCTTAAAGGATTGCTGAGGATAAGATTGAGAAAGGAGATTCCTAGGCAAATTATGACCTGAGGTTTGTGGCTATCTAAAATCTAAACTCGGTTGGTTGTTTTTCCATGAAAAATTAGTGTGGTTCTGCCAAGTTGGCTTGTACGAATCAAAAGGCCTCTTGTAGGTATTATTCAAAGAATTCACTTGCTCTTTATTATCATTCATTTCATTGAACATGGGGCACATTCGAGTCACATGTGTAACATCATGATAAATGGTACAACCTTGTTACTGAACTTGGTTCACACTACCCTTAGATTGATTCATAGCCATAGCCTCAATTTTTTGTGTAAGAGTACCTAATTTGGCTTTGATTGTCGTTCCCTCATTCACTTTATATAAGACACCTTTCTTGGTTGTACGAGCATTTCTATGTGGATCAAAATCCTATTGTTGATAGTTCTCAGCAAATGTCTCAAACACCTCATAAGCTCTATCGGGTTAAAGGTCCAGAAATTTGCCACTATGCATGGATTTTAGCCTATAACGATTCTCAAAGGTTATTCCACGATAAAAGATCTGAGCTAAATGTTGCTTTTCAAAACCATGATAGGGATATTGTGAAAGAAGATCCTTATATCTCTCTCATGCCTCGTAAAACATTTCACTTTTATTTTGAGCAAATTCAACAATTATATTTCTAAGAGTGAGGGTTTTTCTTACTCAAAACCATTTGGTTTTGAACTTAGTCTCAATTTAATTCTATTAATTGATAGATGCTGGTGGTAATGAATCAAGCCAATGACTCACCTTGTCTCTTAGTGAGAATGGGAATAAACGAAGTCGGACGGAATCCTCAGTAAAATGTTGATATTTTGAGAGTGCACAAATTTTCTTAAATTCGTGGACATGCTTATAAGGGCTCTTAGAATCAAGCCTATGAAATGTAGGTAACATTTTGATCACACTAGGCTTGATTTTATAATGATTTGTTGTGATGGCTGGTAACACGATACATGAAGGTATATCGCTCACCACTGGGGTCCAATAGTCCATAAGAGACTTGGCGGCTGCCATGATTAGGAGTTCAACTTCTAGCTCTACAAGAAGCTCAATTTGTTCAACTCTAGACTGATTACCACCCTCCTCTAAAATTGGGGGTCCTAACTTCCCTATCGTGTTGATTGGGTGAGGTAGTTGCCCTCTCCGCTTAGGCTAAGGTGGTGAGTCGTAAATAGGCAAAGGTTCTGGTAAACTTCATAAACATTTTTCTCCACATGTCCAATTGATCATGCACAAACAACTATGCGATAAAATTCGGTACCCTATGCAGCAAACAATCAATCAAACCTATAATCTAACACTTAAACATTTTTTAAGAAGTAATAATTAGGTCTCCCCTATATTCTTCTATGTTCACAAAAATGTATGATAGTCAAAGGCTTTGGTTTCTACACTCCCCTGCGTCACTTTGCTAGTACTAGCTTAGAGTAGATGTTCATTCCTCACGCCCGAGCGAGTCACCTTATCGTACGTCAGCACTTGGAATGCTGACGTTGCAAACCTATAGCTAGTATTTTGTGGCTCTAGGCTGGGGCCATATCCTGCGAACCCGTATTTGTACCCCTGTTCGGTACACCTAGCCGTTGGGTGATGAAATCCCGCGGGAATCTTGCTACTCTTTTTTATTATCAGTTATTTTTAGGTCTGGAACATTTAATTTTCGTATGATACGAATTTCTTCGTATCCCTAATGGGTGGTCCCACTTGTTAGAGAGCTTTTTGGGTGATGAAATCCCGCAAGTCCCTAACAGTTTTTACCTTTACTAATGCTAAAATGAAAAGAAATTTTAAACACAACAATAGGTCAATTCAACACAACAATTTTTATTTATTAAAGCAGCTTGTATTTGCACAGTCCATGCGACTCTAAGTTCCTAGTGCCGGGGTGGAGCGGATATGAACCCCTTCTAGATGTAAAGTTTATAGAGGTACCAACCTACGGGAAGTGTATTCCGGTGAAGCTGTGGATGCCCCTTCACATAGTGGGCGAATGAAGGAAGTGCCCCTTCACTTAGGGAGCACATGAAGGATGTATTTAATGATGCTTTTGCATATTTTCCATCCTCGCTCTTAACACCTTTTTATCGTGTTCCAAAACCAACCTGAAAAGAGAAGACAACAAATTTAGGCGCAGTGCTTCGCGAGAGTTGCAATTATATACTCATAAATAATGTGATCAATTTATGTGACTGCGATAATGTGGTTAAATGAGACTACAAAAGGATGCTCTCGGTGCGCATTATTAAGTTGTTGCTTTGTGTCCAAGAAGTAGCTCACCAAAAGAATTTGCAATGAAAAATAGGTAAATACATGAATAGTGTCTCCTTACGGCTCCAAATTTTTTGAAGATTTAATAGGTAAAGAGTTAAGGACACCTATATATTGATGACCAACAAACAAATATTGCACTAGCAGCTCCAAATACCTTGCCATTGACTTGTGTAAGATAAAAAAAAGATTTATTTTTTTACAACCAAATGTGAACCAAAAGCAATTATATATTATCGTTTACTGTTGCACTAATGAATATTAATGCATGGTCATACCGTAACACGAGGTCCACCAAAAACAATTATATATTATATGCTATTGTTTAAAAGTTACGGAATATTGGAGAGCCCAATAAGAAATCTGTTACCGAAATAGTTTTGGCACCAAAAACCTCAAACACAAAGCTACTGTAACGCCAAAAACCCGGATTTTTTTTTTAAAGTTTAAACTAGAGAAACAGAAAGAGAAACGACAATAATTAAAACACTATATAAAAGTATTACTAGCCCACTATACTTTTCAATAAATATTAGAAACAAAGAATATATAAATTATTGGCATGATATTAGAAAGAATTAACAAAGAAAATTAGCAAAAAAAATTTGGTATTAGAAAGAATAGTTTTCAACGATGCCTCCCCGACAACGACGCCATTTGATAAGAGGTTTTTAGAGCCTCTAGCAATAAACCCACTAAAAGTATAGTTGTCGAATTGTAGGACGGATGAGTGGCATCGAATCCACGATGAGGTTTGGGAAAACAAATACCTTCTTGGCCGACTTATGATTTTATAAGAGATAAATCTAAGAAGAATTAATAAAAACTAATTATAAAACTTAATGAGAGAAAGAACTAAGATTCGGACTTGGCCTCTATCTTTTAAAGCACTAATCGATATATAACTAGATCCTAATATCTCCACCTATCGTATGTTTGTGTTAAGACACTTACGAAATTGTAAAATAAACTCTAAATCTATGGTCAAGCATTTAGTGGTTATACTTTTAAGTAATGGTGAAGAGTGTCTTAGAAAATTATCAACTTAACCATGGCTAGGCTTGAGTGAGTTCTCTAGTGTTTCCTCTTGTTTTGATCTCAAAATCAAGTTTACGGTTAGTATCACTTGTTTGTATCCAAAGTTATCGTACACCAAACCGAAGCTATGGTCAAGCCTTCGATATGATGCACTAATAAATCATAAAGTACTAAGAAAAAACTAATTAGAACCTAATTAAAACAACCTATTTCTTATCTAAGAAGAGGCCTCAGCCCAGCCTTAACTAGGAGATTAGCCGTTTATCACGGACCTTATCACATAAACAATTAATAAAGACATTAGCAAAAATTAAACAAAAAGAGAAAAAGATACAATTAAATAAAACTTATGACTTTATTTTTTTAAAACTTACTCTAATATGAGATGCCCAATTACAATGGGGAGAGGGTTTCTTTTATAGGAGAAGAAACCCAATTTTTAGAAACTATACATTAAATTGTAAATAATATTTTCACAATAATATCTTCTAATTTTACAACCAATCACCTAAGATTCTTGCATATAATTCCCTTAAGTAATGTAGAGAACATTCTTCATGGAAACTTTTGCATATATCTTCAATATAAAATATCTTCAAGGATCTTGGATGCAATATATTCTTTGATCTTATTCTTCAATAATAGTTGTATATATATTTCTTCAATCTTGAGACCAAATATATTGTATCTTTGACTTTTTGTGCTACGAACTGCCGGAGATAATTTTACTTGACTTTAAGTGTTTGGTATCAAATATCCATCTCCAATAGCTCCAATCAAGCAAACATACATAAGTACCCAAAATTAAATATAATGGACGACTAAAATTTATGTTCGGGTATATTAAAAATTTCATAATTACGTACTCATCGGTTTGAAAATAAATGCCTTGACTGGGTTAAAAGTATAAGTGGGGTTGTTTTTGCTGTGTGTATGGTGAAATGGACTAATTCCATAAACTCGAAGTGGCCTGAAATTAGCTCTTACATCAATGTACCCGTAACAAAATCTAATTAAAAATTAGAAATAACACAGGTGTTAGCGTGAAAAACCTATGAATAGGTTAAAAAACCATGACCTCGGGTTGAGGATTTTTGTAATAGTGACGTTTATTGCTTGAGGCTGATATCTTATTACAAGTGATCTCTAGACTTAGAAATGCTTGATCTTGTGAATAAGAAGTTTAAAGTTTTGGAGAATCTAGAAAATATAGTCTTCCTGGTGATTTCTCCTCTAATCTTCTAATCCTTGTCTCTTATGGAACTTTTTCTTTATATAGGCCCTTCCCGCAGTTCTTCATCGTACTAGAGCACGTTCTCCAAACAATGTTGTTAGTAGTGGTTGACTGAGTAACTATTGAGTTCGAGAGAAACAGGTAGCTTTGACTTGTTCAGTTTTTTCAGTTTGAGCTTGACCCACGTTTCTTGTCAGTTCGTGGAATATGTGGCAATGTTGAAGGGTGAAGTTGTGTGGAGAATGCGTGAGTCTGACATAAAGGTAGTTCGAAATAGAGACAGATCGATTTAGGTAAGATCGGGGGGTAGGCACCTACAATTTCCCCCTCATAACCGAAGTCACGAGTGGCTTGGGTTGAGAAAGAATTTTTGGGATTTGGGTCAGAAATTTGAATGAGGGAGGAAGTAATGATGGTATTTGACTGTACGAAGAATGCACATGTCAAGGTAGAAGTACGTGCATTTACTGTTGATGGGAATATTGATGTATGTGATGGTTAGGGCTTGAAGAGTCTCGTCGTATTGAATGATGACAGTTGGGAAAATGTACTTGCACAATAAATGAAAGGTTATATAAATAATTCCTTTACCGAGGTTGGTGGCCAAGAATGCTTGTTCTGATACAAAATATTCTGCAAGTGTTGAAGATAGTGAAGACTCGTGGGATGGTTCTTGAAGAAATAATCGCTTCTGAAATACAGAGGTTGAAGTTGAAGCTTTTCGGAGATCAGTCCATGGAGAATTCGACTCCAGTTTCTTTTCCTCTGACATATCATGGAATGTCATAAAATAAAATGGCTGAAGCTGAGAAGAATTTTTACTGTAAATGGAGGTTTTGCCACGTTGTCTTGACAGGCAAGCAACGTTGGGTTTATCTCTGCATCCTTACGGAAGACAAGGTTGGGGAGACAGATGTAAGGATTAACGTAACTGCGGTGCAGTTGCACGGATCTTTTGCATTGCAACAGATTCTAAGGTCAGTCCCTTTTTATCTCTGTGAACTCTGAGGGATTGGTGGTTATACAAAGACCGTGATGGTAGTGGAGGAGGTACATGGAGAATTGAAGTCTGCTTCTGCATTTCCATCATTACTTTGCTCTGAGAGGGCATTTTGTTTGTAGGGTTGGTTCAAGCATGGAGTCTCTTGTTCCCATAGTTTCCATTTGAAGTTCACCTAGACTTCGACCAACTCATGGAAGGGAGAATCTTCGCTGTTTCCAATGTCTGCTTTGCATCAGGGTAAAAAATTACTAAAGAAGGACGAACTGAAGAATTTGAAGCTTCGCAGTACCTGAAAGACTTGTTAGCTGTAAAAGCGCTGAAAAACTTGTTATCTGTAAAGTACCTAAAGCTGAGTATTAGACAAAACTTTATCTATAAAGTACCTGTTGTCGAGTACTTAAAGTAAAAATACTTGTAATATGTTTCAAGATGAATAAAATTTGTTATCCAAATTCGTGCAGATTTAGAAATAAATAACTCTAGAAATTGTACTGTATGAAGAGTTTAGAATATTGTATGAAATTAAATATATGAGGGAAAAAGGTAAAATACTTGTAATAATCAAACTGGCATACATTTATTTTTGAATATATGTGTTAAGAGGCGAATTATACTCGATCTGTAAACTAAAAATGTGGGTGAGAGAAAAAATTTGTAGTAGTTTTATAATGAAGAATCGATCTTGAGAGGTCATTTTACAAAAATCAGATCTGAAAATTATAAGTTTGATCGGTAACAGTCTGGGATTACTGAGTTCGATTGGAAGAAATACGTTCAATTTATTTCTTTCAAGATAAGGGGCGTCTGTTACGAGATAAAAGAAAAATGACATGATTTTCTTGAAATTGATAGTAAAAATGGATAAATAAGTGTAGAATGATTACAAAATTTGGGAAAGAAATTAGAACAATGTGGACTCGAGCCCAGAGAATCCGTTATGTTGTTGAAGGACAATTGGCAATAAAGATTGCTAAAGTACGTGAAAGAATTTTTGGACTACTGGATTATGATGTTGAGTTGCCAGTGAGGGAATGTCAGTTCAAAGGTTTAGATTCGATGGGCAGGGAACTGGAGTATGTACGTTCTTTCTATGAAGGGTTTTTCAGTGAACTGGTGACGGATCCTGCAGATCAAGAAGAGGTGGTAGGATTGATTTCTGAAGAAGAGATCGACTTTGAGGATGCGAGGATCACTGTAGGTTTATTGATTGGATGTGGCTTCCCAGGTCACGAAGGTTATTTTAGATGTAATTATATGTGTGTAGAATAGAGTTGATGTATAAATAGGGGTGATAGAATGTAACATCTTGTGTTTGAATAATTTGGAAGGAATTGTTGTAGAATAGATCCTCTATTTTTGTGATGGCCATTTGTGATTGTTGTAAAATATGAATTTGAAAATATTTGAAACTCTGTTATGTGAGCTTTGGAAATGACGTTATTGCTGTTATAAGTGTAGAAGAAGGACGTACAGAAAAAATAGGAAGTTTTTTTATTTTGTTACTTGTACAAAAGTTGTGAAAACTCAGTTGCATGTAAGTGTGAGTCATCATGAGTGTGATGAGGTCAGAAGTTAATTTGGAAAAGAGAGATAAAAATATAATAAAATATAAGGTAAAAGGAAATTATGGGAAGGTAACTTCTGAAAACTTAAAAAGCAGTGAGAGAGGAAGTAAAAATAGAGGCTCAAATAGCGCAGAAACTCGTAGAGATTTAAGCGAAAGGGATCATCACTCAGAGCGTGCGAGAGTCACTAAAACTGAGTCGCGAAGGTGGTTGTACAGCAGCATGGTGGGTGAAGGAGACGGCGCTGCTTCGAATTCAGACTCTGACATAGAAGGTTAGTAGAGGATTTGTGATGTGTATATATATTTTTCGAAGATCATTTGGTATTTGCTAAGAAAAGTGATCAATTACTATTTATAGTAATCAATGAAAATATGATATATGAAAGATATTTGAATGTTGACTTATTTTAAAAGATAATGATAGATACCTGTGTAGGTCGACCGTGAGGAGTGTTGTGTAACATAACATTACTTCCTGTAGTTGATATGAGGAGTCCTCGTAAGTGAGGCATCGACCTCTTTTTGGTCGGTTGAGTCTGAAAGTAGAACGTCTGGAAGTAAGGAAGAAATAGGTGTCGATAAATTTCTAGCTTTCCCTGGAAGATTGGTATCCTATCCTCCTTGCTCTGATGCATTCAAAGAGTTTTGTAAAGCCAAAGCTTTTCTAGGGGGCAGATGGGGTAACTGTATAGATTATGCTGATAGGCAATTTAGGGATTGCACTATAGCTATGGGAGAGGAATATTTTTATCTGTTGGCTTATTTGGCAATGGAGAAAAGGGATAGGGGTATAGAGGAATTAATCTTTTTGGAGTATTTCGATGGGGATATTCGGACTGAACTGTCAAAAGGTTTTTTATGTTATTGTCTCATCTAGAGTATGGGTTAAGTCTTCTCCTTAGCAATCTTGCGAAAGGGATTATGAATCTCATAGGGGTATGTTCCGTTCAGATGAACGGGAACATGTGGGAGGTGATAAGTGTCTGTGAAACTTTGAATATTCGATGGGAAGGAGATGGGAGAAAGAGGAGGATAACTTCTGAGAATGTATTGCAGTTTTACGGTATAAAAAACTATTCTACAAGTGGAGGGGAATATTTCCGTGCGAGCGCAACTCAACCTCGCTTCTTCGATCTGATCTTAGCAGGTCAACTGTAGAATGATAATGTGATATGGGTAAAGGGTGATTGCCTTCAGAGAGATGACGAAGAACCCATGGAATTTCACTTTAGCACTGTAAAACAATGTTAGTATAACCATGAAACATATATGAGATTGATAGTTGAATTTGTATGATAACGAAATGCTCGTTGATGTCAATGTTTTGTATGTTATAGGTCCTAAATCGCAAGTGGAGAGGAAATAATCATTGTTGGATACAGTTGCTCAAGTGGAGACAGAGCTCGAGGCTATACTAGAAGATGTTGGCATTAGTAGAAAAAAGCGTGTTAAAGCGTGTTAGAAGTCGAGTTGACAAATTTATGAAATCTAAGTCGACAAGGCTAATAACGAGTGCGGACGACAGCAAGAAGAAGGGGACTGATGGGGAAAGGGGAGTGAACTTGCCTAAGGCCCCTGGAGTAGAATGCGTAGGATTGCTTGAGTCCGTTACGTCGAGTAAACTAGCTCGAACGTTCCCCAAAAGGCAAATGCTGAAGTGTCCTTAAGCTTCTAAGACCACGGGAAGTGGCAAGGCTGGGGAAAAAAGGAAAAATGGCTGAACCTAAAATGTCAGGGGTGAAGGTCGTAGAAGATTGACCTGTGGTGGAAGATGGTTGGAAAGAGGTAGAGGAAAAAGCAAGGTTGCAGCTCTCCACGGGGAGGAAAAGATGAGCATAATGGAATGTTCATAAGCTCGAATACGTTTTATGGTGGATTTTACTATTATGGTTTAAGCTAATCAATTAGGTCGATTCTTCTTTATTTTTACAGGCTGCTCGGCAGATGAAGGGAATATGCCTTGGGGTTGAGGAAGAGAGGGCCGAGCTGAAGAGGAAGAAGGTCGACCTCGAAAGAAATATAGCTCGATTGAAATATGATTTGAACATGGAGGAGAAGCGGCTAGAGGCCTTGAAGGCTTCCCAAGTAGTATAGATCAATAAGCTTCAGGCGGATGCGAGAGTGGATTTGGAGGAGGCGGTAGCTGAGCGTGATAGGCTCGGGCGTCACCTTATGTCCAAAGGGTATTCTGAAGATGAGGTGGGTGCCATTAGGGCCGACACCTATGTGGATGAGGATGAGGGTGAAAAGACTGAAGATGTACCACTGGCATTGTAGATGGGCTGGATGGTATATCTACCCTGATGATGAGAGACAACGATGGGGATCACAACGAACGCCCATAGTTGGAGAATGATAAGGTAGGATAGTGTGAAAAAACTGTGATTGTATGAATATTTGAAAATGTTTGTAAACTATGGATATATTTTGGATAAAATTTTGTAGGCTAAGTTGCTTTCGTAAACCTTGTTATAGGAACTTAAGGGCATACGCCTCAGAATAAAGGATTTAGAGGTTGAGCTTGCTATGGAGAGAGATACCTTAACGTCCATGTTGTCTTCTTAAGTAGAGTTGCAGGTTAGAATAAAGCAAGAAATATTTTATTTGTATGCTTCATTAATATAGATGTACAAAGTAATAGATAGAGTGCAGAGACGGACCAAAAAGTCGTTACCTATTTAGGTGCAAACGGTACTAGAATGGTGCGTATAAAAGATGTTATGGAGCATTCATCCAAGATTGTACTTCGACCTTAAGTCCAAAAGTAGTTTTACACAGTAGATGTCAAAAAATATATATATTGTTAGATGTTAGTCATATGTAGTGATTGAGTGTTCTGAACTGAACTTGATATAATATAACTGCTATGTACAGGTCGAATTGGAGTCAGCTCGCTTACGCGAAGATGAAGCTCGTCAATGTAACCAAGAATTTATAGAGTAGTTCGATAAGATGAGAAAAGCGAATGAAGATAGAGAAGATCAACATGTGAAGGTGCACTTTAAGTTTGTTGAGGCAACACAGACTGCTGTCGACCTGACTTGACAGATCGTGGAGAAAGATGCCGAAATTGAGAAAGGGCAGAAAGAGCTCGAGGAGTTAAAAGAACATGCAGCAAAACTCATAGGCCAGAAATATGCATTGGTGATAAAGAGCAAGGAAGCTGACATGTCTCGTTACCGTATACATGCTCTAGAAAGATCGGAGGAAGATTTAAATCAGTCGATGGCTGGTTTGAGAAATGATCTGGTCAGGAAAACTCATGACCAAGAGAAAATTCAATCTGATCTAGCGAATAGCAGGAATGACCTGGGGCGATTGAAGAAGAAATTAGCTGATAAAGATAACGAGTTAAAGGGAGCTCGAGACGATTTGTCTGCGTCTGAAGTTACAGCCGAACAATTTACTATAGCTTTCTCTGCAAAAGATATGGAGTTTAGGATGGTATAATGCAAGTGTAATGAGTTGAATGAGAGAGTGTCTCAATTAAAAACTGATTTGGCACAGGCCAATTCGCATGTCAGAAGCATCGAGGCTGGCGAGCGCTCGAAGATGAATAAAAATGATGCCAAAGTTTCTCTTGTTCAAGGTGATGTCATTAGTCTGTCAGCTCAAATAATAGAGTTAGAGGGGGATGTTGCTTGAATTTAAGGGCATGTACGTAAAGGAGTTCAGCAATTATGGGAGTGTCAAATAAAGCTGGATACTGCTCTTATCAGGGAAAAAGGGTTAGAGCGTGCTATCAGAGGGAAGGAGATTGTGATAAAGGATAAAGAGGAATTATTAAGGAAAATTCTAGACGTGGAAGAACTGAACAAGGAGATCAAGATACTTCATGCTCAGGTGGTTAATTTGAAGGTGATTAATCGAGCTAAGTCAGCTAAAGCTGACAAAAAATCTATAGAGAACATTGCACTTACATATTTAATAGAAGGAGAATTGGCGATTCAGAAAGCACGACACATGAGGCTAGAAGATCGAATTTAGAGGTCAAGGATGGTGTTCTCTCACTCAGTTGTAACTCTGGCCTGACATTTAGAATTTCTAAAGTCGGTGATTACTTATTTTGTAGAAGAGGTAAAAAGACTTGAGTTAGAGATTGGTACCTTGTTTGACAGTCTGTCAGCAAAAGGATGTACCTACAAGGTTGATATAGATCGAGGAGATTGCATGAGTTCCATGGGGATGGATCTAGGTTCTCGATCTGCTGAATTGATAAAGTAGGGCAGGATTATTGCGATTCCACAAGCTTGAGGTTTTATGGCTAGTCGACCTCCTATTGTAGGGGAAAGCGTACCGGACATCCCAACAGTAGAACATAATCCATTGTAGTGGTTGTGTATAAACCTGAAAAGAAATAATATATTGTAGACATGTTGAGAGATAAAAACTAGTTTTACCTTTTCTTTATCGTTTGTCTTGTTGAGCTCTTCGATTGAAAATTAGTATTACCTTCGCTTTAATCTTGGAGTTGAGTTGAGTCAGTCAAATATGCGTAACTTGAATTTAACTGGTAGAATGTCGCAGACATATAGAAAGAGATGAAAGCTAGTTTTACCTTTGCCTTATCTTATGTCTAGTAGAGTCATTTGATTAAAAACAAGTGCTACCTTATTCCAACTGCAGGGCATTTAGTAAAGTCAACCAAGCCAAGTGTATTCTTGATTTAACTAATATGATATCGCAGACATATTGAAAGAGATGAAAGCTATTTTTACCTTTGCCTTATCTTATGTCTGGCAGAGTTTTTTGATTAAAAACAAGTGCTACCTTGTTCAAACCGCAGGGGATTTTGTAGAATCAACCAAACCAAGTGTATTCTTAATTTAACTAACATGATGTCGCAGACATATTAAAAGAGATGTAAGCTAGTTTTACCTTTTCCTTATCTTATGTCCGGTAGAGTCCTTTGATTGAAAACAAGTGCTACCTTGTTCTAACCGCAGGGGATTTAATAGAATCATCCAAACCAAGTGTATTCTTGATTTAACTGATATGATGTCGATTGAAAGCTAGTATTATCTATACTTTAATCTATGTATTGTCTACAAAGTAGATAGATGTATGGAGAAAAACTTGTAAGTTCCATTAAATTCTGAAAAAGAATATCCATTGGATAAAATGGAAATCTCACTTCTGGAATGAAAAAAGGGGTGAAACTAAAATGGAGTAGTGAGGGACTTTAACGATAATATCGTTTCAGCCACCTAGGGTTCCAAGGACTTGAAATGTGGACTCCTTTTGTCATGAGGTAGTATGATCCCAGGTCTAAAAGACCTGTGATAATGAATGGACCCTCCCAATTGTCTGCCAGTTTCCCAGCGTGAGGCTCTTTATGGTTTTGCGGTATTTCTTTAAAGATGAGATCGTTGATTTGGAAGGTACGGCTTCTGACTCGCTTGCTGTAAGAACTGGCCAGCATTTGGTAATATCAACCTAGGTTAGCGACGGCGCGTTCCCTAGTTACATCAATCCAATTAAGGTTAAAAGCCAATTCAAACTTATTTTTCTCGTCAGTTAGCTCGTGATCTCTAACTGGATGATGGTATTCAAAGGGAATGATGGCCTCGGTGCCATAAGCAAGGAGGAATAGAGTGTAGCATGTCGACTGACGTGGAGTGGTACAATATACCCAAAAGACATGAGGAAGTTCTCAAACCTAATTTTCTTTTCCTTGTGAGTATAGCCTTTTCTTAAGTCCATCCACGATGGTTTTATTGATGATTTCGGCTTGGCTATTACCTTGAGGGTAGTAGGGATTGGATGGTGAGTGAATGATGTTGTGTTGGTTGAGGAAAGTTACAACTGTTTTTCCAACAAATTAGGACCCGTTATCGATACGAATTAGATGGGGGCACCCAAACTGAGTGATGATGTATTCCCAGATAAAAGAGATAACCCCTTCTTCTTTGGTTCAGCAGAGAGGAACTATTTCTAACCATTTTATAAAGTAATTGGCTGTTACGAGTAGGTGGCGGCGGTTACCTGAAGAATTAGGAAATTTTCCAACAAGATCGAGTGCCCATCTTTTGAATTGCCAAAATACTTTGCTTGCATGGAGTTTGAGCACAGGGGTGTGGATCATCTTTTTATGTCGTTGACATGCGTCACATTTGCGTGAGTACTCTTCTGCTTGCTTGCGCATGCCGGGCTAGAATATTCCATCTGTAATGGCTCTATTTGCCAGTGATCGACTTGCGGCATGGGAGCCACAAGTCCCTTCATATAAATTACGGAGCATCTCATCTGCTTTTGACTTAGAGAGGCACTTGAGGTAAGGCCCCGTGACTGAACGGCAGTATAAGGTACCGTTTTGATTGGTGTAGCACTTTGAGTTGTCAATCAGTTGTCGGCATTCCTTTGGATCTGTAAGAAGTGGTCCTTCGCATTTGTTGTTGACACCGACATAAACTAAGAAAGGCTTTCGCCAATTGCTGTCTCCCCCTTTATCACCCCCATTATTGAACGTGCATACAAAAATACGATAAATATTGGGGGTTGAAATTACTTTGATCTAGAGATATCGAGCTTCTGTACCTATGACCCCGGCTAGATATGCCAAGGAATCGGCGTGTCTGTTTTCTCCTTGAGGAAGATAATTGAGAGTTGCTTGTGTAAACTTGCTCATTCTATATATAACGAGGGATGCATATTCGATTATCTTGCCATTGTTCTTGTACTGCTCAGAGTAACGGTGAATGATGAGTAGTAAACCTGTGTAAATTGATAGCTCAGGGACACCAAGCTCGAGAGCTAGATCGAGTCCGTGAATAAGAGCATCGTACTCGATGACATTATTTGAGGCCTCATAATCAAAATTGATTGATTTCTTAATTCGGTCGCTCGAAGGGGTAATCAATAGGATTCCAATTCCAGACCCTGTAGGTCCTGCTGATCCATCTATAAGAAGTCTCCACCCTTTCTTTATTATCCATTCAGCTCGTTCATCAAATGTTTTATTGTGTGGATCTTCTGTAACTTCCTTTGCAAGGTCAGGATTGTGCTCCTCCCACTCGGGATCTTCCACTGAAAAATCCGTGAGGAAATTGACAATGGCCTAGCTCTTTTCGGAATGACGTTGTTCGAACTTGATATCATGTTCTCCCAAACTGACTAACCATTATTGCACTCTCTTGGATAAAACCTCCTGAAGTGGGTAGTTCGTCATGACTTTGACTGAATGAACCTGGAAGTAGTGCTTAAGCTTCTGCGAGGTATAAACAAGAGTGAGAAAAAGTTTCCCAATTTTAGTGTACCTCGCTTCCGCTGGAGTGAGGGTTTTTCTGAATGTTCTGCAAAGCTTGAAGGGCAGTATACATTGTTATCATTTGATCTTCATGCCGTTTGAGTGCCGTCAAACAAGCTTATCATTCGGCGTCGAGCTCCTTCTTACGGAGCTCTCTTTCAAGAGTTAATTGTCGTTCAAGCTAATTTTGTTTCTCTATTTCGGTGATGAGATTCGCCCGTTGCTCTGTAAGTTATTCCGACTCAACTGAGGGATCGAGCTCGATTCCGGTTGTTGGTCATCTCGAAATGACCAAGTTTGCAATTTATAGTAGAGTGACTGAATACCTTAGAATATCGTGGAAAATATTTTCTTTCTCACAGACGGCGCCAAATGTAATGGCCTAAATTTGTAAACTCGAAGTTGCCTGGAATTAGCTCTTACACCAATGTACCCGTAACAAAATCTAATTAAATACTAGAAATGACATAGGTCTTTACCGTGAAAAACCTATGGATAGGTTAAAAAACTATGACCTCGGGTTGAGGATTTTTGTAATAGTGAACGCTTTTTCAAGCGTTACGTAATACCCTGCTCAAGTACGGATATACCCTTATAAAAATTGTAGAGTGGGGCTCGTACCACGGAGAGTGATAAGATGCAAAAAACTAATCCTAGGCCGATTTGTCGATGATTTGGTATTTTCTTCAAAACTAGGATAAAACTAAGGAAATAAGATTAAATTAATAGAAGCTAGCCATAACTTAAGTTCTACCCAACAAAAATAGTAATAGATCAAATAGTTTTACAAGGTGGATTTATGCACAAAAAATCCCGAGTAGGGCATTTTAAGTGTAGATGTTAACCCTAAATCCATGGTTAGGCATCTATGGTTTAATCATTAAGCTTCACTAAATCTAATTTGGAGGAGAGATTCAACCAACTATGGTTAAGCTTGGTTAGATTTCTTCTCACGCATATTTTCCCTTATTGCCCTAAAATCTGACTTAGTGGTTATAACATCGAATTTTGGCAAAACAGACTAACTTCACTTTCAAACTATGGTTAAGCTTAGAAGTGGATTATAGCTCTTTGAAAATATGCCGAAAAAGAGCTAATCCTAGAAAACTATATATCACTATTCCTACGCAGGTAGGGGCTTCCCTCATGTCATAGCTAGAAAGGGATTAACCTCGCATTATCTCTAAGATCATCAAATTAAAATTAATAAAGTGAATAAAAGAGAGAGAGAGAGAAAGAGAGAGAGAGAGAGAGAGAGGGAGATGCTTGAATAAAAAGTACTCGCATATTTCTTCAATTCTTTCTAATGTGAGATGCCCAATTACAATGGGGGGAGGGTTCCTTTTATAGGAGAAGGAACCCAAAATTTAGAAACTATATATTAAATTGTAAATAATATTTTCATAATAATATCTTCTAATTTTACAACCAATCACCTAAGATTCTTTCATATAATTCCCTTAAGTAATGTATAAATCTTTCTTCATGGAAACTTTTGCATATATCTTTAATATAAAATATCTTCAGGATCTTGGATGCAAAATATTATTTGATCTAATTCTCTAAGAATATTTGTGTATATATTTTTTCAATATTGAAACCAAATATATTGTGTCTTTGCCTTTTTGTGCTATGAGCTGCTGGAGACTCTTTTACTTGACTTTAAGAGCTTGGCTTCAAATATCCATCTCTAATAGCTGCAATCAAATAAACGTACATAAGTACCTAAAACTAAATATAATGGACGACTAAAATACATGTTTGGGTATATTAAAAATGTCATAATTACGCGTTCATCAAATGCCCCCAAACTTATCTTTTGCTCGTCCCGAGTAAAATAAAATAATAGCTACTTTCGTAGGGAGCGTGATTGCATTTAGCATATACAATATGCCGTGTAACCTCCAGGTTTAGCTTGGTGGACAAGTGTTGTCTCGTTAGGGTTTGCAGTGACTATACCCACAAAAGTCAATAATGACATTTTAAACAATTCTAGAATATACATGACTCATTTCCTGCAAACTTATCCTTACTTATTTGTGACAAAAATATACCAATGAAAAAATTCTTAAACTAGTTATTCTCTAATATACAAAAGAATATTTTAAGCTTATCCGAAACTAGAGGTATTACCTTAAGATTAGAAAGAGATTATAGTATTTTACTTTAGCTATATTTGAGTGCACAGTAAAAAAAGTTTTATCGCCAAATACGTTGTCAAGAATAATTTACTCAATTATTGGTAGTCTAGTTCTTACTGGAATAAATTCAATAGTTAGTTCGACAAATGCCTTAGTCAATTCATCTTCATAAAATTTTACTTTTCTTTTCTTTTAAGCCTTTTTCTATTGAGTATATTGTTTCTTTGTGAAGCCTCTGTAACAAGGAGTTTTCGGTCGACAATCCCTGCCAGATTGCTAAGGTTGCCAGGGTGTAGTGCCCCATCATGACCTAGACTCAGGATTCTCACAAGTAACATTTTTTTGTGCTCCTTTTACATAGTTCATGGTCAAACTCAAGATTGGTGATAATTTTTCCTCTTTCATTTTTTAATCATGCGAGTAATCTTGTAGCGTGAAATTTTTAGAGCACATTTGGCTTATTATTATTTTCTTAGGAATGAAATTATTCTTAGGCAGTTGTCTCCCTTGTAGAAAACTATTCCTAACATAAATGCTAAATTTCCCTTATACTGAGCAAAAATTTATTGAAGGTATTAATTGTAAAACTACGGTGAAGTGCACGTTTTCAAAATATGCCTAGTTAACTTGAATTATTCGTTAATGAAAAGATAGTACATCTAGCTTAAGATAGTCCAAAATATTCTAGTGTATACTTGGTTCAATTTCAAAATTGAAGTTTTTCCATAATATTTATGTCAGGGTAAAATAAGTTTAAACTTTTGGAAATTCATAAAAAATATATCATAAATTGTCAAAGTGCCATTATTTCACTTTTCTTAAAAGAATATTTAAAGAAATGGTTTCCTACCCCCCAAACTTAAATCAAGCATTGCCCACAATGTTTAAGAACAAGAAAATATAATGCAAGAGGAAAACTAAATTTTTTTACCCGAATGTGTCATGGGTTGCGTAATCATTGGAGACAATGATTTTGAACCGAATAAGATATGCCCAAAATTTTTCTAATGCAAATATAATGGCTAATAGCTCCTTCTCAGTGGTTAAGTAATTCATTTGTCCATTATTGA
This sequence comes from Kingdonia uniflora, assembly GCA_014058105.1. NCBI lineage: Eukaryota > Viridiplantae > Streptophyta > Magnoliopsida > Ranunculales > Circaeasteraceae > Kingdonia > Kingdonia uniflora. Next base: position 1,142,525 of record JACGCM010001722.1, read on the forward strand.
GTGCGCGACTTGCATAGTAAATAACTTGAGGTTTTGTATCTACTCTTTGTCCTAAAACTGCTCCAACAGTGTAGTCAGATGCATCACACATAAATTCAAATGGAATATCCAAGTTGGGCAATTTAATGATTGGAGCAAAATTTCATAGAAGTTTGAGCTTCTTAAAAGCTCTAGAACATTCATTGTCAAAGTGGAAATCAGTATCCTTAGCAAGTAAATTGCATAAGGGTTGGGAAAATTTTCTAAAATCTTTGATGAAGCGACGATAAAACCCCGCATGGCCTAGAAATACTCGAATGGCCTTAACCGTCTGAGGTAGAGGTAAGGAAGAAATAATATTGATTTTGGTCTTATCAACTTTAATCCCTTTGTTGGAGATGATATGCCCAAGAACTATCCCTTTTATCACAATGAGGTGACATTTTTCCCAATTTAACACCACGAAGATTTTGATAATTTATCAACCATATCAGAGAAAATGCTCATCGTACCACGTTAAAATGTAGCGGGTGCATTACACAAACCAAATGGCATATGTCAATAAGCATAAGTCCAGTAGGGACATGTGAATGTGGTTTTCTCTTGATCTTCTAGAGCAATGAGGATCTGATTATATCCAGAATAACTGTCAAGAAAATAATATTGACTTTTTCTAGCTAATCGCTCAAGCATTAGATCAATGAATAGAAGAGGAAAATGATCTTTCCTAGTGATCATGTTAAACTTTTTGTAATTGATACAAACACGCCACCCGGTGGTCATACGGGTAGGTATTAATTCATTATTATAATTTTCTACTACAGTAATCCCTAATTTCTTGGGTACAACTTGAACCGGGTTGACCCACTTGCTATCCAAAATGGGTATATGATACACGAGTCTAATAGCTTGATAACATCCGTCTTAACCACCTCCATCATAGTTGGATTTAAACGTAATTGCATCTCGCATGAATTTTTAGCACCTTCCTCGAGATTGATGTGATACATGCACATGGCCAGACTAATTTCCTTCAAGTCTGCTATTGGCCACCCTAGGGTTGATTTATACTTTATAAGGATACTTAACTATCTGCCCTCCTAGTCAGTATCTAGATTAGATGCTATTATCTCAAGTAAAGTTTCAAAATCTCCTAGAAAGGCATACTTGAGAGTATTGGGTAATGGCTTGAGGTTCAGCTGGGGTGGTTTAATAATGGATAGTATAGGTAAAGTAGTTGATGGTTCAAGAAGTTCTAGTCTAGGTCTCCATTTGGGCATGTAAAAAATAGGAGTTGAGTCGAGTAAGGCATTAAATTCATCAACGATCGTGTCTTCATCAATGTCCTCACCAAAGTTTGCAAGACATGATTCTAAGGGGTCGTCAGAAAATGATTTAGGGAACGAGTTGTAAACTAGGGAGTCCATCATATTCAGCTCAGCCTTGTCATTAGAATTAGGAACTTGAGTATTATTGCTAAAAACATTGAATTTGATCTTCATGTCTCCTATTGATATTTGTAAGACCCCATTAAAGCAATTAATAATGGCATGAGAAGCTGCAAGGAAAGGGCGGCCCAATATGACAGGAATCTTGCAGCTAGGATTCGTGATATCTTCAGTATCCAAAATAATAAAGTCCATGGGAAAAATAAGAGCATCAACCTTGATAAGCATATCCTCAAGGATACCACGTGGGTATCGTATTGACCTATTAGCCAATTAAAGTGTCATTCGGGTAGGTTAGAGTACTCCAAGTCCTAATTCCTGATAGGCCGAGTAAGGTAAGACATTCATACTAGCCCCCAAGTTGACTAACGCCCTATCCACTTTGTGATCTCCAATTTTATAAGGGATGGCTGGGCTTCCCCGGATCTCGAAGCTCAGGAAGGGTTAGTGTCTGAGTCAAGAAGACTTTCTTGTGCACATTGATTTTCCTTTTCCTAGTACACGCATCCTTAAAGAATTTGGCATATGCAGGAATAAGCATGATGGCATCGAGTACTGGAATATTTAAATGAACTTGCTTAAATGTGTCCAATATCTCATCAAATAGAATCCATTTATTAGCTAGAAGAAAGTGTTATGGATAAGGCACCTTTGGCTCAATACGTGCCTTTGGTAAGGAAATGGATGAGGTAGGCAACTCCTTAGATTTCTTAGAAGGTTCATGGTTGCTTACTACAACTGGTTCACTCATACCTGCCTCATCCTCAATAGCAACTGGTGTTGGCTCAACCCTAGGTATTTCAACTCAGTTATCAATTTGTTTACTGCTTCGAAGAGTGGTAATGACATTAAGATTTTTTGGGATTGAGCTAGGATCAAAACCCAGTGGTCCTTTCTGATTAGATACAGGTTGGTTAGGTTTTTTACCTGGTGTTCTCTCATGCAATACATTTTCCAAATGTCCTATCTGAGTCTCTAAACTAGAGATAGATTGGGATGTAGAATTTTGATTCACCAAAGTGTATTATTAGAATTGCATCATTTGTTGTTGAAATTGCAACGCTTGTTTTTGACTTTCCATTTATTGTTTATTACTTTCCATTGATTGCTGCATGAAGAAAGTAAGGGTGTCTTCCAAAGGTGGTTTAGAAAGAGCGGGTGGGAACTGTTTGGATGACTGAAAGGATTGTAGAGGATAAGATTGATAAAGGGGATTCCTAGGTAAATTATGACCTGAGGTTTGTGGCCCTCCAAAACCCAAACTGAGTTGGTCGTTCTTACACAAAAAATTTGGGTGGTTCTGCCAAGTTGGCTGGTACGGGTCAAAAGGCTTCTTGTACGTATTATTAAAAGTATTCACTTGCTCTTGATTATCATTTATTTCATTGAACATGGGGCACATTTGACTCACATGGGTGGAATCATGACAAACGGTGTAACCCTGTTGCTGAACTTGGTTCGCTCTTCCCTTAGATTGATTCATAGCCATAGACTCGATTTTTTGGGTAAGAGTATCTAATTGGGCTTTGATGGTCGTTCCCTCTCTCACTTCATATAAGCCACTTTTCTTGGCAGCAAAGGATATTTTTATGCGGATCAAAATCCCATTGTTGAGAGTTCTCAGACAATGTCTCAAACTCCTCATAAGCTCTATCGGGTTCAAGATCTTGAAATTTGCCAATATGCAAGGATTCTAGCCTATAACGATTCTCAGAGGTTAATCCAAGATTGGAGATCTAGGCTAAATGTTGCTTTTCTAAACCATGATATGGACATTTTGAAAGAGGATCTTTATATCTCCCATGACTCGTAAAATATTTTACTCTCATTTTAAGCCAATTCATCAATTGTATTTTTAAGAGCGAGGGTTTTTCCCATTGAAAACTATTTTGTTTTGAACTTAGTCTCCATTTGGTCCCATGAATTGATAGATGTTGGTGCTAATGAATCAAGCCAATGAATCGCCTTGTCTTTTAGTGAGAATGGAAATAAATGAAGGCGGACGAAATCCTCAGTAAAAGATTGATATTTTTAAATCGTAATATTTTTCTTAAATTCGCGGACTTGCTTATAAGGGCTCTTAGAATCAAGCCCATGAAATGTAGGCAACATTTGTATCATACTAGGCTTCATTTCATAATGATTTGTTGTGACGGCTGATAACAAGATAAATGAAAGTATATCGCTCACTACTGGGGTCTAATAGTCCTTAGAGTTTTGGCGGTAGCCATGATTGGGGGGCTCAACTTCTAGCTCAGCAACAACCTCAATTGGGTCTACTCTAGATAGATTACCCTTCTTCAAAATTGGGGGTCTTAATTTCTCGATTGTGTTGATTCAGCACCGGATGCAGTAAATAATCAATCAAACCTATAATCTAATACTTCAATGTTTTTTAACAATTAATAAGTAGGTTTCCCGTATATTCATCTATGATCACAAAAGGGTAGGATGGTCAAGGGCTTTAGTTCCTACACTCCCCTGCGTCACTTTACTAGTACTAGCTTAGAGTAGATGTTCAGTCCTCACGCCCGAGCGAGTCGCCTTATCGTACGTCAGCACTCGAAACGGTGACGTCGCAAACCTTCAACCAGTATTTTGCGGTGTTAGGCTGGGGCCGTATCCTATGAACACGTGTTTGTACCCCGGTCCAGTTCACCTATCCGTTGGGTAATGAAATGCTAAGGCAATCTTACTTCTCTTTTTTATTATTAGTTATTTTCAGGTCCGGGACGTTCAATTTTCGTGTGATACGAATTTCTTCGTATCCCTAATGGATGGTCCCACTTGTTAAAGAGCTTTTTGGGTTATGAAATCCCGCAAATCTCTAACAGTTTTTACCATTACTAATGCTAGAATGAAAAGAAATTTAAACCCATCAATAGGTCAATCCAAACACAGCAAAATTTATTATAGAGCAGCGTGTATTTGCACAGTTCACACGACATTATGTTCCTAGTGCCGGGGCGGAGCGGATATGAACCCCTTCTAGATGTCAAGTTTATAGAGGTACCAACCTACGGGAAGTGTTTCCCGGTGAAGCTGTGGCTTCCCCTTCACTTAGGGGGCACAAGAAGAATGGATTTGATGATGCTTTTAGCTTTGTGTAATTTTATTTTCCTTGTACTTTTTTTCTTCATTTCAATTTCAGAATGTCAAAAGAAGAAACCTGAAATTACAATATGAATTAGTCAAAATGCTTACCAGAGAGGCACAATCATATACGGAAAAATATTTAGATCAAATAATTTTTGGCAAATGAAATGATCTTTTATCTAATATATGACTATGATGAAGTGGTTGGGTGTTTGGACGTCTTAATGAGTTTGCAAGACAGTTACAAAAAAATAACAAATCGGTGAGAAGTAAAACCAAATTCAAGTCAAACCTCAAGATATGAACACTATCTGTTTAAAATCCAAAGCAACTAAAGAGATGAGCACTAACTTTTAAAATCCAAAGCAACAAATTTTAAGCAAAGAGATCAGCACTAACTTTTTAAATATCGGTCAACACATGGACTACCGTAGTACAGTAGCACCAAATCAAAAGAATTAGAACACAATAGCTTAAAACTTAATGGCCTAAGAGCATGTGCTCATGCAACCATTATTACTTAAATGAAACCCAAAAGTGTAAAACATCTAATGTTACCAAAAAAAAAAAAAAAAACAGGCTACAGCAGCAACAAAAACTCAATTCAGTGAAGACGCTACAATAGGGCAAAAACCTCAAAAATTTTATTTTTTATAATTATATTAAATATAACAAAAAGAAAAACAAATAAATGAATAAAAGAAATCGGTATTAGTAACGGTCCTTCGCACTGTTGCACTCCACGGTAACGACGCCAATTTGTTGAACGCTTTTTCAAGCGCTACTTAATACCCCGCCCAAGTACGGATTTATCGTTGTAGAAATTGTGGAGTGGGGGTCGTACTACGGAGAGTGACAAGATGCGAAAAATAAATCTTAGGCCGATTTATCGATGATTTGGTATTTTCTTCAAAACTAAGATAAAACTAAGGAAATAAGATCGAATTAAAAGAAGCTAGCCATGACTAAAGTTCCACCCAACAAAAATAACAATAGATCAAATAGTTTTACTAGGTGGATTTTTGTACCAAAAATCCCGAGTAGGGCATTTTTAGTGTAGATGTTTACCCTAGATCCATGGTTAGGCATCTATGGTTTAATAATTAAGTTTCACTAAATCCGATTTGGAGGAGAGATTCAACATTATATGGCTAAGCTTGGTTGGATTTCTTCTCACGCATCTTTTCCCTTTATTACCCTAAAATTTGACTTAGTGGTTATAACACCGGATTTTTGCAAAAGAGACTAAATTCACTTTCTAACTATGGTTAATCTCAGAAGTGAATTATAGCTCTTAGAAGATATGCTGAAAAAGAGCTAATTCTAGAAAACTATATATCACTATTGCAACTTAGGTTGGGGCTTCCTTCTAGTCATAGCTAGAAAGGGATTAGCCTCGCATTATCCCAAAGATCATCGAATTAAAATTAATAAAGCGAATAAAAGAGAGAGAGGGAAAGAGAGAGAGAGAGAGAGAGAGAGAAGTGTTTGAACAAAAAGTACTCTTGTATTTCTTCAATTTCTTCTTATGTGAGATGCCCAATTACAATGGGGGAGGGTTCCTTTTATAGGAGAAGGAACCCAAAATTTAGAAACTATACTTTAAATTGTAAAGAATATTTTCACAATAATATCTTCTAATTTTACAACCAGTCACCAAAGATTCTTGCATATAATTCCCTTAAGTAATGTAGAGATCTTTCTTCATGGAAACTCTTGCATATATCTTCAATATAAAATATCCTTAATGATGTTGGATGCAATATATTCTTTCATCTTATTCTCTAAAAATATTTGTGAATATATTTCTTCAATCTTGAGACCAAATATATTGTGTCTTTTATTTTTTTTCTATAAACTGTTGGAGGCACTTTTACTTGACTTTAAGAACTTTGTTTCAAATATCCATCTCTAAAAATTACAATCAAACAAACGTACATAAGTACCCAAAATTAAATATAATGGACGACTAAAATACATGTTTGGGTATATTAAAATTATCATAATTACGCGTTCATCAACGTTTATTGCTTGAGGCGGATATCTTATTACAAATGATCTCCAAACTTAGAAATGCTTTATTTTGTGAATAAGAAGTTTGAAGTTTAGGAAAATCTAGAAAATATAGTCTTCCTGGTGATTCTTCTGTAATCTTCTGGTCCTTGTCTCTTCTGGAACTTTTTCATTATATAGGCCTTTCCCGCAGTTCTTCATCGTGCTGGAGCACGTTCTCCGAACAAGGTGGTTAGTTGTGGTTGACTGAGTAACTACTAAGTTTGAGAGAAATAAGTGGCTTTGACTTGTTCAGGCTTTTCGGTTTGAGCTTGACCCATGTTTCTTTTCAGTTCATGGAATATATGGAAATGTTGACTGGTAAAGTCATGTGGAGAATGCGTGAGTCTGACATAGAGGCAGTTTGAACTGGAGACAGATCGATTTAGGCAAGATCGAGTGGTAGGCCCCTACATATGGTATGGCATGTAATTATGCAAAAGTTGAATCATAGTTGTAGAGAAAATAATAAAATATTATGTGTATCTATAGGTCAAGTATGCATTCAAAAAACATAAAGCCTATGAGTAAATTTGTAGTGTCATCTAGTTCAGAGGAAATATCATCATCAGATAGAGAGAAAGATTATAGTAGTATGGAGGAAACAACAAATAGGATGGAAGTTATTATAGGTGTAGAGGCTGGAGGACCCAGTGAAGTAAGTAATGTTATAAAGGAAGAGGATATAGGAGTGAATGATAAGTTATTGTACCTATATCCTGAGGGAGTAGATATAGGGAATTTTTTTTTGAAGTTAAATAAGAAGTTAAAAGGGTAATGGAGAAATTATATGATGGCGCATGGCCTATGGTTTAAGACCTTGGTACCAGGGAAAGGGGAAGAAGGGGTATACTACCAAGTTCCCAGCCTGGATATGTAGAAAAAGGAGAAAGGCATTACTGAAGATGTAGAACTTACGTGCTATAATGGGTTGGGGATGGCAGGCTCGAATGATAGGTTTTTGTGCTATCTGAACCATGTCGTATATAGCCTAAGGATTCCTCTGAATTTTTCAAAAAGGAGGTTATGAATACATTACAATGTTGCCCTACCTAACTGAATGGGAATATATTTGAGATGATGAGGGTATGTGAGGCATTGAATGCGAGGTGGAGGGAGAGTGGGACTGTAAGCAGTTCGTAGCAGATGACATGCTGAAATTTAATAGAATGAAGCATGTCAAAGGTCATAATAGCAGTTACCTATTTAGTGAGTCGTATAGGCCAAAGTTTTTTGACTTTAAATCTGCTAATAGACCATGGAACAACCACCTTGTATGGATAGGGGGCAACTGTATGCAGGTTCCAGATGAACCAGCGCTCATCCTAAACCATAAATATTTGAATCCAAGTAAGTCACGCCTGCTAACTTGACAAAATATCATTCTGTCTTTGAGATGTTAACCATTTCCTTGATTTTGTTTGTCAAGTCCTTATCCCAAATTCTTTCCAGATAACACAAGCTTGTTTGATTGCGTAGCCCTTGAGGAAGTCGAGTTGAAGCAAGTACTTGGTGAGTTAAATATCTCTAGGGATAAAAGGGTAGACTCTAAAGTTCCCAAAGTGTAACGAGCTTACGAGAACCGAGCTATGGCTCGGAAGAAGAAGACCTGTCTTCCTCTAGGTGACTTGACTATTATCCCTCCACCTGCACCAGGGAGTACAAGCGTGGTGCAAAAGTTTTAGAGGCTAATAAAGACAACGCCAGAAGCTTCGCCTTCTACTGTGGTGGTGGCCCAAGGGAAAGAGGGTAATAAGCTTATTGCTAGTGATGTAGTGGAGGAAAAGGTGGTGAATGAGGTTGCTCATTCAGAAGCGGACAAGTGGTCGCTAAAAAGGAAATGACATGAGCTCGAAGGCAGTGACCATTCAAATGCTAAGGCTATAGCCAAGCTGGGAGAAATAAAGCAAATGTTCTTTAAGATGATGGGGACCGAGTTGATGTAGCTCGAAGGAATGTTTCAAGAACAAACAACTTATGTACGTACTGATACTCTCTGTTTGCTGTATTGTGATTGATATAAGTCTTACTAATTTCTTTATCTTGTATTGGCAGCTCTCGATGCTGATGAAGGGAGCTACAAATTTTGTTGAGAAGAAGAACCAAGAGTTCGGGGAACTTTCTCAAAGGATCGATGCTCAATCAGTTCAAATAGAGGAGCTTGAGGAGGAGCTCAAGAAAGAGAAGGAGAGCAAGGCTGAAGAGTTAAAGGCTGCTAAAGAGCGGTATGCAGAATTGTCTGAGCGTGAGGAGACTCTGTCAGAAGCGTTTAGAAAGATAAGGGATGATAAAAATCATATGATTCAATCTTACCGTCACTTTAGGTTGACTACGACCGATATTGATCAGAGCCTAGCAGGTAGGTACCATGAGATAATGTTCACTTTGGATACGAAAGACAAACTGGTAGAAGAAGTTGTTGCTCTAGTTAATGTACCTGCCCTGCAAACTGAGCAAGTTCCAGCTGCTGGTACTGAACTATTCTATTATGTCTAGACTTTGATGAGATCGTATTTTGTGTGTTCTGAAACTGTTAAGTTGGATAGACACTTATTTAGTGTATTCTGCTTGAATGTTTGTTGATAACAAAAATTTTATAATCTCCTACAAAGATTGATAGACTCTTGCACTATGGGTTTTATCTTCGACCAGGGTGCTTCAAGTATACAATCAATATTAATGAAATCTACTATGGAGATTATACACTTGCGTGAAGGCCTAGAATGGGTTGCTCCACGACCTCTGGTGAGGATTATTAAGAGTAATGTTTTATATGTAGAGTAGTCAAAGTATCGAGAACTGGGTTATTACAGGGTATTCGAAGGTAAAATTGTAAGGTCCGTTGGGAGAGATTTTCTAACCCCTTCATAGTGCCTCTTCCCTCTTATTTATATGATATAGAAAGGGCTGAGTCACCATGGAGGGGTCAAGTTACATGAATATCCTCTGGGGATACTAACTTGTACCTGAAGTCAGTTCTGACACTATAACTATCAATTCTGACACTGTAGTTATATATTATGGCACTGTGGTTGTTTGACCTGGCACTATAGTTGTCGAGCGCCTTGTATCACTATTCTATCTGGAGATCGAGTTGCCTGACGTGTCTACCTTCGACCATGTACGACCATGGTCAAAATATTTCTGGTACTGATGCGGAGTTCATGCGGTGCCCATCTATCTTCGCCTACAGTGGTTGGCTTCGATGGTTCCTTCTAGTGTTCGATTAGTCTCGGAAGGCTTCGTGGACACAGCTATCAACTTACTGGGATCCTGATCTCTAGGTAGGCTTTGATGTAGCCTTCGAGTATTCGATTGGAGCTAGAAGGCTACGAGTAGGCTACTACAGAGATCGCTGAGTAGAGCGAGGGATTCTGTGAATCGTATTCAACAGGTATTAAATAAAACTGAGTATTGAAATGGCAGTTTAAATCAAATTCAGAGAAAAATTTAAAGGAATTATATGATCTACAGTATAGATATGTAAAAATTAAAATAGAGAGGGATGATGTTTTAAGAAAAGAAGAAGAGAGAGGGGCGTCAGTACGAAAACTAAAAGACTTCACCTATTTTATTAACCTGAGTGATAAAGCTTGGTGTCAGAAGATTTTAGAAACTTTGAAACTGCATTTTGAGGCCAAAGTAGATAGTGGTTGGGGTTTAAAAGAATTTTACGTAGAGCTCTTAAAGGAAAATAGTGTAGAACCTGACCCAGCTCGAGTTATGTTTTTAGCTCAAAAAGTATGTAATCATCATAGTGTAGAGGCAAACAAATGCTCAGCTCAAGCTGGTGTGCTTGTTATATGGGGTGATGTAGGACCCTTACCTGATGCTCTTGGCTTTAGGTAGGATTGAAGAACAATGAGGATTGTTTTTTTTTAAAAGGAAAGAGAAAATAGAGGTGCAAAAGAAATTAGAGGCTGAGTTAAAGGAGATGCAAAATGTACTGACACAAAGTATGGAGGAAAATACGTCCTTGGCAAATCATTTGACAAAAAAAACCACTGTTAGAAAGAAGGCAAAAGGTAATTTGAAAGCATTGGGTGTATTGCAGAAGGAAACGTGTAAACGTCTGCACAAAGCGCATATGCAATTGAGGAAGCACTTGCATCCATCACGTGCAAAAGTCATAGCTCGAATGGACCATGAACGTCATATAGAAAGTGTAATTGAATTTTATAGAGTGGAGTTGGCGAGGATAGAGATCGAATTTAGGAAGTATGTGATGGATTATGGGAAAGATTTTGATGTAGAGAACAAAAAAGCTGTAAATATGTGGTTTACAAAGGATGAGGAGAAAAAGGTTGTTGAAAAATCAACCCCTAGATTGAATTTTTTTTTGTCAAAAAAGGACGAAATGGTTTAGAACCTGATACCTCGGTCACGGCGAAAGCAGCGTCATCAGGAAGTGGTGACCTTTATAGTACCTTCGGATGTGCAGGTAGATAGGTCAAGGAGGTTAGGAGGTAGGGGCAGTCTTCTTGTAGTTCGAGGGAGCGAAAGTGAAGTAGTTAAGTTTTCACCAACTTGCATATGCATAGTACGTTTGTACACTATTTTGATGATAAATAAAATTTGTTCTCAGTGATGATAATATAGATATAAATAAATATGTGGATCGATAGTGCTCAAGTATTATACTATTGAGTAAAATTGTTAACTGTGATATGTAAACTGCTTTGATACATGAACTAGTATGTATGCGAAAGTTAACTGTTGTTGTAGGGGGAACTGGCAGAGGTTCAAAGCCAGTGTGAAGCGTTGCGTGTGTTGAATGAAAAATGGAACGCCGATTTGAATTTTCATCAAGAAGCACTAAAATGTGCTACGAAGTTAAATGTAAAAATGGATGTGATGGTAACCGAAGAGCAAAGTATGGTGGGTCGCTTGACCGAACAACTGGAAGATAAGGAGGCTGAACTAGCCATTGTGCAAAATAAAATGGAGGAATTAAAGGAATTTGTAAAGAAAAAAGTGTTCGACATGGAAAAGGTTCAACGTCGTGTCAGTAATATTTTGGAACGAATAACCCAGCAGGAGGCGGAACTAATACCTGCATGAATTAAAATGACAGAGTTGTTGGCAATGTTGAATAAAAATGAAGATAGTACTAAAAACATGTAAGTTATGATAAATACGCTTTAGTTGATATGTGAGCTACTATGAGGGAGGCCGATGGGCGTGCTCGTAAGTTTGAAGGACTGTGGCATACGGCTAATGTTAGGGTAAATGAGTTAGTGAAAGCCAACAATAAACAAAATGAATTAATAAAAAAGCATTGGCTTAAGATAGGGACTTTTAAGGATGGAGTTCAAGTGTTAGACTTAAATGTCTTGGAGTACCAAAGGGAAATTGGGGATCTGATTTGCTCGATGACCAAATTGGAGGCGGATCTTGATATGGCTGAGTGAAGTTTAAGCAGAGAGGTTATTAAGAGGGATCATAATCAGTTTTTTATGGAAGAATCAATGGCTGTGTTGGAAAAAATGGACGAATTCATGACAGTGATGGAAGCATGTAATAAAGCTTCTATGGATGAAAAATGGGTGATGGAAGACCATTGTAAAACTTTGGAAGTGATACTGAATAAGGTTAAGCGGAAAATCGTGGAAATCCTTGATCCTAGCAAGGCTAAGCGCGAGGTAAGTGATGTGCAAGACAGAGAAATGATGGCAGTGCTTTCCTCTTTTGTGTCCGAGTTCAAGAGATTAGAAAAAGAAAGAGATACGATTCATGACAACATGATCGCAAATTGTGTCCAGTGTAACATGCAGCTAGTGCGGATAGAGTATCTGGATTGTATTATGTCAAAAATTGGTGCTTTTACTAAGAGCAAGATAAATGAAGGAAGACAAATTGTTACTTCGAGGGTACCAGAACTGATATGTCTGAGACATCTGGGGTGCGGGGAAAGTTTGTGCAACGATGTACTGTCTGATAGTTAGAGTGATTGAGGAGGCGTTATTATTAATGTAAAAAGGAATTATTCGTACTATACCAGCTAAAATATAGTAGATAGAGTGTGAAGGTTATGCTACAACAAAAATTTGATAGATAGTAGAATTAGTGATATGTACGTATTTGTATTGACCTTTTAAGGTACAAATTAAGGTATAAAAGTTTGTTGTCTGTTAGCCTGATCGGGAAACTGATAGCCGACCTGTCATCTGATATAAGATCGAATTGTCTGAAGAAATAGGTAACCTGTTATGTAATAGAAGATCAAATTGGCTGGAGCAACAAACAATCTGTAATATAATAAAAGATCGAATTGGCCGAAGTAACAAGTGATCTATAATGTAATAGATTGATCGATTTGGCTGAAGCAGCAAATGATATCTAATATAATAGAAGATTGAATTGGCCAAAGTAACAAGTGATCTGTAATGTAATAGATTGATCGATTTGGCTGAGGTAACAAACAATCTGTTATAGTAAAATGGGATGAACCCACAGGTAACCTGTGATATTATAAATGTATTATGTATATAGAAGTACTTATATGAGATAGTAGAAAAGTACTATAATGTAGGGAAACCAAACACAAGTAATTCATTGGTGTAAGATTTGCGTACACATAATGTAAGATATAGTAGAAGAGTACTGTATTAAATAGTATAAAGTACTATGATGTAGGGCAATCAAACATATGCATTTCATTTATGTAAGAACGACGCACAAAATGATAGAGATAGTAAAAGAGTATTGTATGAAATAGTAGAAAGTACTTTGATGTAAGGCGATCAAACATACATATTTTATTAATGTAAGAACGACGTACACAATTGTAAGAAATAGTAGAATGGTACACTGTGATAGAATATTATCTGCGATATAACTTTAATCTCCTCTTGTTCCAAGGATTAGGGTCTCGATCTCCATATTCTGTGGCGAGGTCATAAGAGCCAAGTCTAGTTTTTCCAATAACGATAAAAGGTCCTTCTCAATTTTGTATAAGTTTCCTAGTATTGAGTTCTTTTCTGTGCTTCGGTATCTCTCTCAAGACAAGTTCTTTAATTTTGAGCTCTCTATGATGAACTTGTTTGTTACATAACATTGTTAAAGCCTGATGATACCTTCTCAAGTTCATGACTGCTCCGTCTTTTGTTTCAATATTTTAATTCATGTTACATGCCAACTGGAACTCATTTTCTTCGTCTGTCATGGTATGATCGAGTAATGGGTGATGATATTAAGTGAGTATGATTGCTTCGGTACCATATGCCAACAAGACCAGCGTACATCATGTTGATACTCAAGGTGTTGTTCGGTATGCCCATAACATATGCGGTAATTCTTGCACCTAATTCCTCTTATTTTCTGTCAAGCACTTTTTGATTCTGTCGACTATAGTTTCATTGGTGATTTTGGCCTGACCATTTCCTTGTGGGCAATACAAATTTGAAGGAGAGTGGATGATGTTATGCTGGTTGCGGAAATCAATAACCTTGGAACTAGCGAATTGTAGTCCATTATCGATTCTGATGAGGTGAAGGCAGCTAAACCGCAGTATAATGGTTTCCCATTATAAACTTGATGACTTCGTCTTCACGTGTTAGACACAAAGGAACTACTTCTACCCATTTGGTGAAGTAGTTCGTTGCTACTAAGAGGTACTTTCGTTTTCCTAATCCAGCTGGGAATTCTCCCACGAGATCGAGGGCCTATCTTTTGAATGGCCATAACTTTTCTAAAATGGAGTTCCAAAGCTAGAGCTCAAATTTTGGGTCCATTTTGTTGGTAGGCATCATACTTGCTCGCATATTTGAAGGTTTGAGCTTTCATTTTAGGCCAAAAGACTCCTTATGTAGTAGCCTACTCGCAGGCTCCTACCCCAGTCGAACACTCGAAGGCTACATCGAAGCCTACATGCAAGCCTCGAAGCCCATTCAATCCATAAACAAGCTTTCCAAGAATACACGAAGATGATGCTTCGAAGACAAAGCCTCGACTCTGAACAAACCTCGAAGATGAACTCCACATCAACAACAAAGGCTTCGATGATGAAGCCACGACTCCACATCAGCATCAGACAAGAATGGTGCTATTGTTGGTCCTTGCAGCTACAGTGACATAACCAACAATAGCTACAGTGTCAGAGCACAGTTCTAGACCCGACATTTCTAGCGTTAACACCAACTCTGGGATACCCACACAATACCCAGAGGGTACACTTGTAATGCGACCTACCTTGATCACTTAGCCCTTCCTATGATTCAATAAATTAGAGGGATAAGGAATCAAAGAGGGGCTACAAAAACTTTCCCTTGAACCCTAGCAGTTTACCTTCGACCTTCCTGATAAACAAGCAGTACTCAAACATTCGACTACTCGATAGAAATATACAATCTCTTTAAAAATTCTCATTAGAGGTCATGGAGAGACCCATTCTAGGCCTCCACGGAAGTATATTGTCAATAGGTTATTCGAACTATAGATTATAAACTCGTGGTGTAAGAGCCAACTTCCCCTCCGCATGTAGTTAGGCCCCTACATTTGGCGTCGTCTGTGCCTTCCCACCCTCCAGATCTCCCTTGCCACATTTTCTCCTTTTTCCAAATCCTACAGATCATTGCCAATGGCCTCCACCCTCTATTCTACTTCCACCCATGCTGGTAACTCCGTCGACGGAGTGACCACCCAGCTCGCCCTACTTTCCCAGCAATTCACTCAAGCCGAGGAGCGACACCAAACACAACTGCACCAGGAACATGAAAAGCACCGGCAAGAGTTTAAAGCCGAACGACATCGCTGTTTGGATGATAACAGCCGTGTCAAAGAGTACCTTGTCCTCCTCAAACCTCTAACCCTCGAGGATAGGCTATCAAAATTCAATGGCTATATCGACCTTGAACGCCTCCGGGAATCACATAAACAGGGGCAGCCTTCGAACACTAACCCAAATAAACCTCTGCAAGGCCCTTCTTATACTTCTACACCCCTGATCACTCCCATCCTACAGGAGATTGAGAGCCGCAAATACCCTCACTCTGATAACACCGTAGAAGGTTGTAAGAAATGGCCATAGACCGCCGTACCTAGACTCACTGCCCCCATCACCACCCTTCGACCACAGATACAGGCATACCCCATATAGCGTATCCCTTTCCCCATCGAGGTCAAACCAGGCGAACCTCACTGCGCCAACCACAAATGTAACTATCACCACACCAATAAATGCTTCGCTTTGCAGCGCTCTCTCAAAATAATACTCAAGGTAGGTCATCTACATCAGTATATTGCCGACCTTCCCAGCTACCTTGACGTGCCGTACCTCAAACCTCAACCCGCCCCTTCCGCCGACCCTGCCGAGGTCTACATCTACCGACTTCATTTCATTGAAGTAAATAATATTGGCAGCGGCCGTTCCAAGAGAAAGCGCAAGCGTGTCGAAGAATGCTACAAACTTACTTACCAGGAGAAGTTGTCCGCCCTCCTTCTAGAATCAAGCCTTTCTCCTCGACCCGAAGGCATCTCTTTCATCGACTGTGATATATCGCATGTTCATTTTCCACATTCCGACCCTTTAGCCATCATGATTAAGGTCGAGCACCTCATCCTCTACACCATGCTTATCGATATTGGAATGGCAGGCGATGTACTCTTCTTGCAGACTGTCTAAGCCATGAACAAAACAGATCTCATCACTGCTGCCAATGTCGAACTAAAAGGTTTTAATGGGGCCGCAAAAGTTGTCGTTGGTCGAATTATCACCGGCCCAGACACCACCGGCTCTGTCACATTTCAAAGCAGCTTTCTTGTCATTGATAAGAAGTTTGAATACCTTGGTATCCTCGAGCGCGACTGGCTCTATGCCATGCATGCCATACCTTCGACCTATTATCAGACCCTTCGTTTTACTACCCCCTATGGTTTATGGAATTGAAAAGGCTCTCAACGCCTCGCCCGCTCATGTGAGCATCTAGAGATCGATCAGACCCGGAAACTCGCAAGACTCCCATAACAATCACTGTCTCCTTCTGTCTCTATACCATCAACACCCACCATCTCATCCATCGAACAAGCTGTTTATATCGAACTCAATGGTCCTAGTCGAGGTACATTTATTAGAACTTCTCTAGACGAGGCAGAACGCCTCAAACTTACAGACTTCCTTCGAGTAAACAAAGACGTCTTTGCATGGACGTTCCAGGAGATGCCTGGTGTCGACCCCAGTTTAGCATGTCACCGCCTCGACCTTATCCTTACTCTATAACGGTAAAGTAAAAGAAGCGTGCATTGGCCTCGCGACTACGAGATGCTGTAAACCTTGAAGTCGAGAAGCTCATAGCCGCAGGATTCATCAGAGAGGTCAAGTATGCTGATTTGATATCAAACATTGTTGCAGTTCCCTAAAAGAATGGCAAGTTAAGAATCTGCGTTGACTTCAAAGACCTCAATAAGCACACACCGAAGGACAGCTTCCCCTTCCTGATCATTTTAGTACTCCTCGATGCTACTGTAGGATACGAGCGCCTGTTAATGATGGATACCTCTTCGGGTTACAATTAGGTATCCCTCCCCGAGGATCAACTTAAAACTTTTTCATCACTGATCAAGGCCTTTACTATTTTAATGTCATCCCCTTCGGCCTTAAAAATCTCGGTGCCACCTACCAACGCCTCATAACAGCCATGTTTAAACTCTTGTTTGGCATGTCGGTCGAAGTTTAGATCGACGACATGTTATGCCAAAGACTCCAAAAATAGACCCACATCCAGGACTTAACCGAAGTCTTTTCGATACTTTGAACATACAACATGAAATTTAACCCAGACAAATGCCAATTTGGTATTTCATCTGGTAAATTTTTAGGCCATCTTATCAGCAAACGAGGTATCGAGATCGACCATACCCATATCTGAGCCTTTATCGACATGCCTTCACCCCGAACCAAAAAAAATGTCCAAAAAGTAGCTGGTAAAATGATGGCCATCAACCGCTTCATTTCCAATTCCTCAGACCGTTGTGGTTTGCCCTTTTCCCACTTACACGGCCAAGGCGTCTAGAAAGCAAAAAAGTCAAACAACCTTGAGATTAACTGGACACCCGACTAGGAATAGGCCTTCCTCGAACTCAAAATATACCTTGGTCGACCACCCATTATCAGTACCCCTATCGAAGGCAAAATACTCTCCTTATACCTCACGGTCACCGATACCTCTATCAGTTCAGTCCTTATTCGACTCAAACTTAAGCATTTTCTCCTCACCCTCGTCTATTCGGCCCGCAAACTCAAACCATATTTTCAAGCTCACCCCATCCGTGATATGACAAGTTATCCCCTTCGAGAGGTACTCAACAAGAAAGAGAAATTTAGATAAGTACAATAGTGGTCTGTTTATCTCGGCAAGCATGACATCACATTTGAGAAGTAGATATCCCAGAAAGGCCAAGCAATTACCAATTTCCTTGTGGACTTCCCGGTCGAAGATATCGAATGGGAGGAACATAAAGATGACCTACCAGAGGACCAGTAAGAACCTACAGACTAAAGGAACCCTAACACAAGCTGGCAACTTTTCACCGATGGATCGGGGATCGGTATCATCCTGGTTATACCTACCAATGATCGAATTGAAAAGGCAGTCAAGTTAAACTTTGAATGCTCTAACAACGAGGCTGAGTATGAAGCTTTGATCCATGGCCTCGACCTCGGCATCCCTAAACTTACAGTTTTCACAGATTCCCATCTCATTTAAAGACAATACCCCGGTAACAATAAAGCCAACGGTCGCATGGCCGAATATTCTGTCCTCGTCCGCCAGCGCATGGACCGTATCCCTGAAAAATCTTTTATCACCCACTACCCTCGAGCTAAAAATAGACACGCAGATGCCATCACCTACATAACAGCTATCTTAGGCCAATCCGAGTCCCGAACCTTCCATATCAAAGTACTCGAACGCCTACGTATCGACCAGATGGAAGTCAATGCCATCAATACTGGGACCGAGAGTCTCGATCCAGACGACTGGCGAATACCATTCCTCAGTTACTTTAACAAAGCTATCCACCCGGATGATCCCAAAACTAATTGGTCATTATTAGAGAACTATCCCAGGTATACCATCCTCATACACGAGCTACATCCTAAATCACCAAATGACAATCCTTTCTGAACTCCATGAAGGAACTTGCGGTGCTCATACTGTCGGTAGATCTATTTCCCTTCAAGTTTTCTCCCAAGGTTTCTTTTGGCCCAACATGAAAAAGTAAGCCGAAAAGTATGCCAAACATTGTGACAAATACCAGCGCCATGCCCATGATATCCATAGCCATTCACAAGGCCTTTATTTCAATCAAGTCTCTTGGCCATTAAAAGGCTGGGCCATCAATATCATTACTCCTTTTCCCAAAGCTTTGGGTGTAGAGGCCTAACTTCTTTCAGAGGGGAAGTCAGCCCATACACCACGGGGCTTTATCTTTAAACAAAGAAATTCAAATATATAACCTAGAATGCAGAAAATCAAAAGATAATATACTTGCGCAGAGTTCCGAATGTGACACTCTACGACCTCTGATGAGGATTTTTAAGAGAGTTTATATTACTGATGAGTAATTGAAGATTCGAGTACTGGGTTTTAAATAGTGATCGAGGGTAAACTATAAGAGCTTAAAGGGGAGATTTTGTAACCTCTCCTTAGTTCCTCATCCCTCCTATTTATAGAATCATAGGAAGGGCTGAGTCACCAAGGTTAGGTCATATTTCAAGGGTACGATTTGGATATCCCAGAATGGGTATGGGAGCCTGAAATGTCGGAACTGTTACTGTAATAGTTATTGGGTCTATCTCTATACTTTGATACTGTAGTAGTAGTTTGGCCTGTCACTGTAGCTGCACGGACCAACAACTGTGTTGTCTTGTCTAGTGTGCTAGATGTTTGTCCCGTCATACTTCAACCATGAGCGGATATGGTCAAAGTGTTTCTGCTGTGATGTGGAGTTCATCCTCGAGGCTTGTTCAGAGTTGAGGCTTCGTCTTCGAATAATCTTTGGGAGGCTTTCTTAAGGATTGGAGTAGGCTTCGATGCATTCGAATAGGATAGGCTTTGAGTGTGTGACTGGGGTAGAAGGCCGCGAGTTGGCTTGGTGTATGACTGGGGTAGAAGGCTATGAGTAGGCTTTGAGTGTGACTGGTGTAGAAGGCTGCGAGTAGGCTTCTATATTTTCCCCCTCTCTGTGAAGGTCCTGAAAATGGGTATAAAGGCCTTTGCTGAGAAAACTATTTAGCGTTGGAAGTTGAACGGTTTGACTGTTGATTTTTATGGAAGTAATTAAAGAGGGTAATAAAAAATGTTTGTGGGGGGTTCTTCAGATGATAGGTCCGTTTCGCGGTCACCGTTTATTTTTGCTAGAATCATTTGCGGAAGAGATGGTGGAGCAGGAGGATTCTGCTGCTGAGGCTTGGAGCGAGGAGAAGTCTGAACTTGGTAAAGTGAAAAGTGTAATTTGTCGAAGTCAAAGTCTGATCTGTCGAAGTAGAAGTTTAATCTGCTAAAGAAGAAGTCTGGTCTGTTGAAGTAGAAGTCCAAACTATCAAAGTAGAAGCCTGATCTGTTAAAGTAGAAGTTTGAACTGTCAAAGTACAAAGTGTGATCTGTCAAAGTTGAAGTCTAATCTGTCGAAGTAGAAGTCTGAACTATTGAAGTAGAAGTCTGATCTGTTGAACTAGAAGTCTGATCTGTTGAAGTTGAAGTCTGAACTGTCGAAGTAGAAGTCTGATCTGTGGAAGTTGAAGTCTCATCTATAAAAGTAGAAGTCTGTTCTGTGGAAGCAAAAATTTTGATCAAATTTTGGGATTTGACTGGACGGCTTCGAGTGAGCATTAGAAGGATCGAATGGCTTTGAGTTTCTGCGCTAAAACTGATCTTGGAACTTGTACTCTATGAAATTGATTTGAATTGACTTGTTTGTGCTAGATACTTGATGTATGCTCTAAACGGAATTGGATTTAAATTGATTTGTATTGAAGCTGCTTCTCTTAAATATGATGTTGTGGAACTTCTTGCATGTGGTGGGATTGTAGATGTAGCTGTATGATAGCATCTGCATGGGCTGTATCTATCGAATGATTGTAGAGTGGTCGAACCTTGAAGAGTTTTGAGATGGTTGTAATGCTCTTTTGAAATCAAGGGATCTGCTGGACATCGAAGGCCTAAGCCACAGCGATGTAATACGTGGCCGCCCCCAACGCATTCTCGAGGGTCTGGTCTTTCGACCATTCCTACCCCCAGAGTTTACTTGAATGCTAGGAGTTTGAAAAAATTCCTGGTCACCCCCGAGTATCAGTCGGGCCAAGGTTGACATGATACCTAGAGGAAACCCAGTGATTTACTAGACTTCGAAGGCCTAAGCCACAACGATGCAAGACGTGTTTGCCCCCAACTCATTCTCGAGGGTCCGACCATTCGACCATTCGTACCACTCGAGTTTGCTCGAATGTTGGAAACTTGAAAATTTCAAAGTTGCCCCTAAGTTTATTTCGGGGCGAGGATGGACATGATACCCGGGGTAAACCAAGAAATCGACTGGACTTTGACAGTTTCAGAGCTGGATCGAAGCATAGTTGTTCGCCCCCAATGCATTCCTGAGGGTCCGGTCTTTCGACCATCCTTGCCCCTCGAGTTTGCTCGAAATTGGGGGCTTAAAAAATTTCAAGGTCGCCCCTATGTATCAGCCGGGTCGAAGGGTTGACATGATACTCAGTCTTAACAGAAAAATTTAATGGAAAATAAAAGACGAAGCTTGACAAAAGATGTTGATTGATTATTCTGTGATTTTATCGGGTGTACAAGGTAGAGGCCGTGGCCTATTGTATGAGACTAGCTGTATTGTGGTGTCGATCCTCGGCTTGAGAAAATTGTTGAGAAAGTAAGGCTATTTGGGCAGCCACTCCATCAACAAAGTTGTCGGCATGGGTAGAACTGGAAATCTGCAAGAAGTAGAAAACAGAGGGAGGGGGAAAGAAAAGGGAGATTGGTAGGGTGAGATGCACAGAAGACGCCAAATGTTGGGGCCTAACTTCTTTCGGAGGGGAAGTTAGCTCTTACACCGGGGTTTTATCTTCAAACAAAGGAATTCAAGTATATAACCAAGAATGCAGAAAATCAATAGACAATATACTTGCGTAGAGGTCTGAATGTGGCACTCTACGACATTTGATGAGGATTTTTAAGAGAGTTTATATTACTGATGAGTAATTAAAGGTTTGAGTACTGGATTTTTCATAGTGATCGAAGGTAAACAGTAAAAGCTCAGAGGGGAGATTTTGTAACCTCTCCTTGGTTCCCCATCCCTCTTATTTATAGAATCATTGCAAGGGCTGAGTCACCAAGGTTAGGTCACATTACAAGGGTACGATTCGGATATCCCAAAATGGGTATGGGTGCCAGAAATGTCGAAACTGTCACTGTAATAGTTATTGGGTCTGTCTCTGTACTTTGATGCTATAGCAGTGGTTGGGCTTGCCACTGTAGCTATGCTGACTAGAAACTGTGTTGTCTTGTCTAGTGTGCTGGCTGTCTGTCTTGTCATACTTTGAAGTTGAGCGGATATGGTCGAAGTGTTTTTGCTGTGATGTAGAGTTCATCCTCGAGGCTTGTTTAGAGTTGAGGCCGTCTTCGGATAATCTTTGGGAGACTTTCTTAAGGATTGGAGTAGGCTTCGATACATTCGAGTAGGATAGGCTTCAAGTGTGTGACTGGGGTAGAAGGCTCCGAATAGGCATCAAGTATGATTGGGGTAAAAGGTTGCGAGTAGGCTTTGAGTGTGACTGGGGTAGAAGGATACGAGTAGGCTGTGAGTGTAACTGGGGTAGAAGGTTGCAAGTAGGCTACTACATCGGGCAGCCGAGAGAATATCTTTGTTGCAACAAATTCTTTTACCAAATAGTTCGAAGCCGTACCTTTGTGTCGAGCCAGAGAAGAAGAAGTCATCAAATTCTTATGGGAAAACATCATTAGATGCTTCGAATGCCCTCATATGATTCGATGCGAGAATGGTCCACAGTTTGTTGGGAACAAAGTTTGAAATTTCGTCAAGAAGTAAAACATCATCCTCTCACCCTCAACACCTTACTACCCCCAAGGGAACAGTTAGGTCGAAGCAATTAATAAATCAATAGTCGATGGTCTCAAGAATCATGTCGATGCGAAGAAAGGATGATGGGTTCAGGAATTACAACATGTCTAATGGGCCAATCGAGCAACACCAAGAAATGTTACAAGCTGTACCCCTTTCCTTCTAGCCTATGGTAATGAAGCGGTGCTTCCTATTCAATTCCAAGTGCCCACACAAGACACCAACCTCCCGGACGAAGGCAATGAGTTTGAACTCGGATGCAATATGTTATGGATCGACGAAACCAAAGACTAAGCCAATGCCAACCTCGGTCATTACCATCTATCACTACGGAAGTCATACAACAAGAGACTTCGACCTCAAAGTTTTAACATCAGAGATCTTGTACTTCGATGGGTCACACAATCCTCGAAGCCTCGGAATGCCGGCAAGCTAGCCGAGTCCTGTGAAGGACCTTATGTCGTATATGATAAAACTAACAAGGGTTCGTATTACCTCATGATAGAAGATGAAGAGCCTCTACCAAATCCATGGAATATAATACAATTAGTCTGATAAAATTGGCTACGGCCTAAACCTTGTTCACTTGATGTAAACACAAACTAATAAATAAATAGTTTCTTCCCTCTGAACTTTATCTCATATTTTTCAGTGAATTTCTTGGTTAAGCCTATGTATCGTGTCAACCGTTTGAAACGACTGATACTTGGGGGTGACCTTGAAAATTTTCAAACTCCCAATTTCGAGCAAACTCGAGGGGCAAGGATGGTCGATAGACCGGACCCTCGGGAATGCATTGGGGGCGAATATGTTCTACTTCGATTAGGCTCAGGCCTTCAAAGTCTAGTGAATTTCCTGGTTTACTCTAAGTATCATGTCAGCCCTCGACCCGACTGATACTTGGGGGAGACCTTGAAAATTTTCAAACTCCCAATTTTGAGCAAACTCGAGGCGCAAGTGCGGTTGATATACCAGACCCTCGGGAATGTATTGGGGTGCGAACACGTTCTACTTTGTTTAGGCTCTGGCCTTCGAAGTCCAGTGAATTCCTTGAACTCTCGGGATACCATCTCGAAGCTCTTCAAGGTTCGATCACTTTATAATCATTTTACACCTACGGCATATGCAGATACAAGGATATAGAAATTTTAATAAGATGTTTCAGTACATTATATATCAGAGAATCTGGTTCAACAAAAATCAATTCAAATCAAGTTCAGAGCATACATCAGGAATCCAGAACAACAATTCAGTACAAATTAAGTTAACACAAACAAGTTTTAGTACAGTCTACATCAGCAATTCAAAGCATTCGCAAGTTTAAAGATCAAGTGCAAAGCAAGCTCAGCATTGTTCACATATTACAACCCAATAGAAAAATTAGAAAAAATACTCTGAAACTCCCAGTTCAATACCCCATATCGGAGTGACTACACCATCTTCTCCTATAGGCTCCTCACCAACACGTCCAGAACCCCCAGCCGAAGGATTTGGCCCATTAGCATCCACGACCACATCTGTCACATTCCCACCAGCAGTTTCTTTAATCGTTGGAGTCTCCAAGACACCTCCCAAACCCGTAGCAGCATCATCTCCTTCTACCCCATCAGCCTGGGCAGCATCGTCAGCAACCAGATCTTGGGTAGTGGGGAAACGTTGCATAGTTTTAGGATCATACCCCAAATCCTCTATAAACTCCTTCAGCCTGACATTATCAGCACATTCATCATCATACTACCTTTGGAAGATTTTCTTCTGCTCTGCAATAACCCTATCCTTTTCAACCACTTTCGCCTCCAACACCCACGTATGATTGTAACGCTGAGCTTCAAGTACCCTCTCACAATCATCCTTGATAGTCCCTAGATCTCGCCTCAAAATGCCAATTTCTAAAACCAGTGATGCTTCGGTACCTCGAGCATGCTCCAGATTGTCAGCAGCCTCTTTTAACTTCCTTATTTCCATCGTCTGTGCCTTGTTGAAAGCCTGTGCCTAAGCATCTGTCTGCTAGAATAGTCGAGCCGTTAGTATCTCTCGAAGCATGGCGTAGAAAATTTCAGAATTTCACAAGAAATATAAACAGTTACCTGATACATACTCTTCTTCATCTGCCTCAAAGTATCGTCTGGATCAGTGCCACAGAGTTTCGCCATCGAAGCATCCTTAGCTCAAACTTGCTCCTCTCGTTCGTACATGGTCAGTTCTTCGTCCATATCCTCCCTATCATCTTCCCCCAGTGCCTTGCACCTTTTACGGTGGGTTACCTTCGGCTGTTGTGCCCTCGGAGACTCGGGAAAGACCTATCCCTTCCCTTTCTCAGCCTGTATTGATGCCTGCTTTGGCCACTGTCTCGAAGCATCACAAGCTACTTCGAGCACTGTGGATGCCTGCTTCAGCGCCTGTTGCCTCTTTGAAACATACTTTACCTTCCTTGTCAATCTCTTTTTCTCCATGCTTTCGACGCACCTTCGCCTCCCTTCTTCTTCTTCTTTGATGGCTTCGGCGTAACGGGTACGTTTCAAAGCAGGGAATCAATCCTTTTTTGCCTCTTCCTCTTGATACCAGGATTCTTAAACACAGATTCACCCACTCCTCATCCGAGTAGATTAAGGCGTCAATATAATGCCATGGATTTGCCCATATTAGGACCTGCAGAAAAAACAGAAACACAGTTATCAGTCTATTCGATCAAATACATCAAAGAACCTTTGACCGAAAACTTACTTGGATTATAAACCTTATACTGTAATTTATAAGGATTTTCTCCTTCAAAATTCTCATAACTACCCCGTATTACAACTAAGTCTTTATTCCACCCTCGACCCATTGAGCACAGATCGAACAACCAAGGCTTATCTGCGTGGCACTGGATGAGGTAGGTGCCCACATTCTGGTTCGTCCTCCTCGAGTAGTATGATACAACATCGTACCATTCGATTAAACTCCTTCCCGCACTCCCCAATTTTACATTCATGCCCTTGATTACCTTCATCACGAAAAAATTTCCATTCATCTGAACCGGGGCAATTTCTTAAAAATTCAGCACCTCTTTCACTAGTCTTCGGAGAGGTAGTTGCATCCCTAGCCGGATTTGGCCTCTATATGCCATAATACCTTCTCAAGGTTTCGACTGGAAGGTATACCCTGCCCCACTGCATTTAACACTACTCCTACCTTCGACAGACCCAATTTTGTAGTAGATCAATCCAGTCTCAGCTTCTCGCTAGTCGGGACAGAACCTGGGACCTCCTCCGACTCAGTCGGCTCCTCCTCACTGTGGTCACTCCAATCCCCTTCTTCCCTTTTATCACCCTAAGGCTCGACACTACCTTTGCCTCTTTTTCTCTCTCCACCCTTCATCTCATCCTTATCACTCTCCTCAGTCACTGCCGTCTTACGACGTCTAATACTCGAATCCCCACCTGCTGGCACTACTGTGACGACATATCGAAGGCCGGCCAAATTCTCTCGAGCGTTTTGAGTTCTGTTCGAGTATATATGTTCTCTATATCCTAATATAGTGGCAAACCAAGTTTTTTTGAAATCGGATTCGATTAAGGGGGCAAAAAGGGCCAGTACGCTTCGTCTAATGTTTTAACGTTTCCTTTTGGAACTTGACTATTTACTTAGTAGCAATATTAAGGAGGAACCTTGGCCTAATCCTCCCCATGACTAAAAGTGCTTTAATTCTTGGTCATCAAGGAACCCGACTCATGGGCTATCAACAAGGGATAGTCATGAGTTTTCCTAGGCCTAGGGAAGGCTAGGAGACATTGCCTCGCAATGCGGGCCGGTTTTCCAAAGAAAGCTTTATTTGGTGCCGCTAAACCCCACGGGCTATCCGAGATGCACCTCCCCTTACAGATGGACAATATAATTATTCTAGGCTCGTCGCCCCTTTCATATACGAGTCCCTCATCTGGAACCCGGTATATTGAGCTACCCTGAACCGCAACAGGACAGGTGTGCTTTCAGTACCTCATGCACGTCACGAGTGATTACGCTGTAGGTAATATTGAGGGAACCTTCAGCATTGTTCCCTATACCGAATACCTATTCGATGACCCCTCACGAGTATCCAGGATTATCTGGATGTTGCTCTAGCATCCATGGGTTTTATGCCACTGGCGCACCGCGCCCGTGAAGATGGATGGTACACGTTGACCGCACGTGCGTGCATACCGCACGGTCCCTTATTCTGCTATACTCTGGGTGTTGTAGAGGCAGACCCGGGATAGGCAGTGACAGATGGTATCAGAGTAAGAATAACTTGTTAAAGCTTAGCTCTTGAGTCGGTAGAGCGCAGATGGGTTGTGCCTACATTTATCAGAACTAGACTAGCTTGGTCAAGGCTAATGCTAGCAAGGCTTGTTGGGCGTTTGTTTGTCAGAGCGTAGATGGATTGTTCCTACGTCTGTCTGAGCAGATCAGAGTAATGATTCCCGAGTTGGTAGTATGGGATACCTATTTTGCAGTTGTTATCCCTAGAGCCGTAGTTGCTCTGTAAAGGTGATCCAAGCACCATTGTGAACGCTTGTAGAGTGAGTTGCCTACATGTCAGTTGATATTAGACACGAGAGAAAGGCTCTATATCCGAGTGCGAGATTGCTCATGTTAAGTGTGCTTTGGACAATAACACTAAGAGAAGGATTGAGATTTGAATTTGACGCGATGATCTATATCGTTGGCTGTCTCTAGAAGGCAATTCAGTGTAGTAGATGCTCTATGAAGAATAGTAATAGGGTGATCTAGAAAGTTGTTATTGCATTTTGTCCGCATACGCACTGCGATGTTTAGTAACAGTTGTGATCAAGGATGATGCCCCTCAGTGGAAATCGATATGGTCAGTGTCAGTTGCCGAGTACTTTCATGTGGAAGCCGCGAAGTTTGGTTTGGTTGGAATTCCTTAGTGTCTACTGATGATTGAAGAATCCTGAGAGATACTCGTTGTGATTGTTCTGAGTTGGAGATAGAGACATTCCGGAGGTGAATGTCATGAGCCGAATGTGAAGTGGCGTGAAGTAAGAGATGAAGGCATGGTTTGGGTCCCGAGTTTGCACACAGTGATATCGTTAGGTAGACGTCGAGGGTAGAGTTTCACGTTATTACGCGACATGAACAACGCTTCTCCAAGTTGGGTTGCCGCTTGTGCGCAGTTGGTCCCTAATTATACAGGACACTGCTATGCTCACTCAAAGAAGGCAAGTTCAAGAGTGATGCTTGTTCTCTAGTTCCGTAGTGAGTTTTAGGTATGTTGGCGTTTGAGTGCGCTAGCCGAGTTGATCCTTGTTGTTTCACAAGATGGTTTTGGGTCATTTTAAGCTCACAGATGGATAAAGACTCACGTTTTTGAAGGCTAGCAAGTTATGTGGTTATCATAGAACAGAGTTGAGCTACAGTCAGTTGCGCGGGTTACCTCAGACATGATCTCAGATTGATGAATGCTCTTGGATGAAAGATCCTGAGCGGAATTGGACAATTTTCCCCAATTCCTTATCACTTGGTGGTTGGCGGTAGGGATTGAGTTCCCGTACCTCGTTCTTTACTTGTATTGATGGGGTGTCTTTAGAAGACCACATCCCAGTGACCGGTTAGTGTTGGCTGCGTTTGTAGAAGCTAGTTCATGAGGCAGAGAATGGCTATGCTTCAATTTAAAGATGATTGCGATAGTATGAAGGTTGGTCTCCACGAGTTTGATAGCAGCTGGACATGGCAAGCCAACGAGCTCAGGGTGATAGGTACAGTGATAGTATCTTGTTCCCAAGTTTCCCAAGTACTCAGGTTTGAGTAGGGATGAAAAGATGGAGAAACGCTTCAGCAGTCAGCCAGTTATATGTCACAGCTTTGTTCTCGACGCGGACGTCGAACTTATTGAGTTTGGGAAGAGCTATAAGTTGTGACGCAGATGTACGCAGGTTCCAGTATGGGTCAGCACCACCAGATTTTGGAAAGTACAAATGTTAGTGTTAAGTCCTCGTTAGAGAAGAGGCATTGAGAATCCCTCCTTGGAGAGTGAGGCAGATTAGAGTCATCTGAAGTTGTGAGACCTTGGTGACGCTGGAGTAGCGATCACCCTTCCTGCAGCCAAGTTAGGTGTAGATGCCATCTATCGTTACATTGGTTAGATGATAGACTACTACGAAGTGGTAAAGCAGAATGTGGCTGCATAAATAGATGTCTCAAGGGTTTTACAAGTTTACATAGGACGCCTTTATGGCGGACCTCAATGGTTAGCTGGCTGTAGGGATCAAAGTACTCGTGCCTTGATAGGCTGCCTTGTGGTTATGTTGGCGGTAGGATAAGAGTGTCCGCGCCTTGTTGAGAGTATGCTACCTTCTAAGAGCTACCCTCCCTCGCCCAAGTGAACAATGAGTACCAGTTCAGTTACATACTGGTAAGGGTAGAGTGCCGCATCTTGATGTTGTGTCCCCCGATGTTTCGTAAGAAGGGCGGACATGGCTTGAAGACCTTTGCAGAGTTAATTGAAGGGCAGTCAGGCAGTTTCAGTGTGCGGCAGGTATTCCGTGCAGTTGGGGAGAGTTTACTCCTTAGTTTTAGAAGACTTGCTCCTTACCACTCGTAGAAGAAGTGTGAAGTTTGCGGCCGAGATTTACAGAAGATTGAACTTTCGAGCAGCAAAGGCATTACGAGACTCGGAAGTGAGCGTACTTTTGGATGGGATTGGAGATATGCTTATCGAGCTATCTGGAGGAGACGCCCATGGTTCGTCGAGTAAAGCGACATTCAGTTTGTATCAGGGGAGAAGGTACTTGCAGCAGGATACAACGTATTTCAGAGGGCGCGATGCTAGAGTGTACCGCTCATACATTTTTCAGAAGGTTTGGGACCACGGGACAATATCCAGACGAGAAGGCAAACTCCATAGTTCGTATGAAGGTTCAGTCACCACGCACTTCAGTTGGAAAGGACAAAGTTAAGGTTTAGTTCTGAAGACACAGTTGTCAGCATTGAGACTAGCATTTGGGCTCAGTATCTGCTAGTGCAGAAGAAGATATAGTACTCTAAACTAAGTGTAGGAAAGTTGTTAGCTTCTTGAAGATGCAGAAGATTGAATCCTTGCAGAGCCGTGCTGAAGAAGGTTCTCGACGAGGACGTCGAGATTATTTTAAGTGTGGGAGGGTGTGACGACCTACCGAACGCCGGCCAAATCCACTGGAACGTTTTGAGTTCTGTCCGAGTAAATATACTGTCAATTTCCGAATATAGTGGCACGTCAAGTTTCCTCAAAATAGGATTCGGTTAAGGGGGCGAAAAAGGCCAGTACGCTTTGTCTCATGTTTTAACGTTTCCTTTTGGAACTTAACTATTTAGTTAGTAGCTATATTACGGAGGAACCTTGGTCCAATCCTCCCTATGACTAAAAGAGCTTTAATGCTTGGTCATCAAGGACCCCGCCTCATGGGCTATCTATAAGGGATAGTCATGAGTTCTCCTAGGCCTAGGGAAGGATAGGGGACATTGCCTCGCAATGCGGGCCAGTTTTCCAAAGAGGGCTTTATATAGCGCTGCTATGCCCCACGGGCTATCCGTGATGTACCGCCCATTACAAATGGATAATATAATTAGTCCAGGATCCTCACCTCTTTCATATATGAGTCACTCATTTGGAACCCGGCATATTGAGCTACCCTGATCCGCTACAGGACAGGTATGCTTTCCGTACCTCGTGCGCGTCACGAGAGATTACGCTGTAGGGATTATTGAGGGAACCTTCAGCGTTGTTGCCTATAATGAATACTTATTCGATGACCCCTCACGAGTATCCAGGATTACCTGGATGTCGCTCTAGCATCTGTGAGTTATATGCCACTGGCGCGCCGCACCCGTGAAGATGGTTGGTACACGTTGACCGCACATTGCCTATAGAGATTATTGAGGGAACCTTCAGCGTTGTTGCCTATACCGAATATTTATTCGATGACCCCTCTCGAGTATCCAGGATTATCCGGATGTCACTCTAGCATCCGTGGGTTGTATGCCACTGGCACGCCGCGCCCGTGAAGATGGCTGGTACACATTGACCGCACGTGCCTGTATGCCGCACGGTCCCTTATCCTGCTATGCTCTGGGCACTGTAGAGGCAGTCCCGGGATGGGCAGTGACAACTGCCATAGAAAAAGTGGCATTGGTTGTAACATCTAATACCACTATGTCGCTGCCCTTATCCATGGGAGCACGACCAGGCACACTCGCCTCATCTTCTTTGGTATCTTCATCTATCAGCCTCATTCACGAAGATCGAAGGGTACGCATCTTACCCTACAGAGGAAGATGCATGCAATTAGATCGATACATTCGGCTATTACGTGTCAATAACTCATTTTCATCTACCCTCTCCAACTGATACAGACACAGCCAAAAACATGACCCTAATCCCAGTCCCCCCATCAATACCCTTTGAATCCCAAATGTGCTAGACCCTCAGACACATGGTTTCCCCCTGTACTCGATCATATCCTCACAACTACAAACCTAGAAGATTCTACATATTGATATAGAAGACAAAGCCAAACAGCAGCAGACAAAAGTCAATCGACATACCTGTGTGAACGGAAGTACGCTTGAAACAGCAAGTTAGCCGGTCCCTCAGCAGCAACCTGGTAACTTCAAGAAATAATGTCGTACGTTCTCTTCCTCTAACTTTCTAGTTTTTTTAAATGGGTTACCAGGAACAGTGAATTTGCACTCACACCTATTCATACCTCATCAAAATTGCAAAAAACTGCCTCAATTCCCCCAACCGCTATCATTACCACTACCCCACTTCCCCTATATTTTGGCTAAGATTTGTTTTGTCCATTTTACCACACGAACATGTCCCACGTTCACATTTACACAATATTACATTTAAAAACCAAGTTGAACCTTCTGGACCCTACTCAAAGCTGTCAAATCGGATCCTTACATCAAATCAACCATTTCCCGTAAATCAAGGAAACATAATAATGACCTACATGGCACTCTGCCCCATGAAGAGTACCATTCTGACAAGCCAGCTATTTGGCTGTTAGTTCGTCCAGCAGAAGCTAACAAACCTTCGACATTCCTTCTTCACGTATACGAGTAATCATTTATATCGTGTCTCGAGCACTCGTCCGCAGATAACCTGATATTCGATTTCAAAATATGCCAATCATTCGATTGCTTTCATATTCAACATGCGGCAAGATGTTTTTCATGCCTAAATTACCTTTAAGTACAATATTTTTCCTACTTACTAAAAGTTCAGAATTTTACTTTGACAGTTATCTTATAAACTTTTAATTTCATTCGGGCAGACGCCCTTTCACTAAACACTTAGCAAAACATTCAAGATCAATTTTAAAATACAAGCACCCTTACATACCATCCTATACAAATACTTTTACCACCACTTTGGCCAAATCCTCCATGAGAGCTAACTGGTCACTGGGACGGGGTCCATTATTTATAACACCCTCCACCAGTATCCATAGGGCATCCCACTAATGGGTTCCCTGGATCCACTTCAAACAAGTCTGGCATCTCCCAATCTAGGCCTCGATCACTGAAAAACCTCTGTATTAACTCTAGGGTCTTCTCCCGTATATGAAGGACCCTTGTCGCCACCCGATTTTGGTACTTGGTATTAGGAGCGTTTTTGTTGCTTTGGGACGAAGACGTAAACATTGTACTCAGAGAAGAAGGAAAAGATGCGTGAAGTTCTCTAAAAAACTCCTTATTTATACAGGAAAGCAGGTACATTTAACACCTCCTTAATCAGAACTGCATTAATAATAGTCTTCCAACGTTTCCCTCAAAAACTCAACAGTCAAACCTTTCCAAATTCCCGGATTCAATTATTTCATCAACATGCGCACCCAATACCTATTTCCAAGATTTTACAGTCGACGCATCCCCAGCCTCGAGCCATCAACCCCTTTTATTCATCGTCTCACACCTTTTTCATTGAATTTCAACAATACAGAATTAATTATTCCGTTACGGCCAAATATTGACCAATGCCTTCATCCATCTTATTATACTTCAAAGTCAATTTTCCCCCAAAGGTAACCATTTCTACATGTTAACATTCAAAGAGATATATTCGATACCGCGCCTGCAAATCTATTCGCCTACTATGTCTACCTGATACAAAAACACATAATTATAGTAAAGTGTTATTCTTATTCCATTTTGTTGATTACAACATGAGTCTAGTCATGCAAAAATCTACAAACATACATTACAACAACAAAATACCAGAAACCTTTAAATACATTCCTACAAAAAAAATCTATCACCAACACCTCGCCACCTGTTTAAGAAAAACCCATCCTATTTTTGGATGGGCCAGATCCTCCTGTAGAACCCTTCTCCTCCACGATATGATCCTTTGCCTGTAGGAGACGCTTGGCTAATCCTGACAAGAAGAGATAGCGCTCCTCCGGTGCAGAAAAATTCCGTTGTAGCATTCCCCATAGCTACGCATTAGAGAGCCCGTAGATTGGCTCCCCTGGTTTTACCTCCACCAGGTCTGGCATAACCCAGTTCAGTTCTCTGTCACCGAAGAACTTTAACTTCAGCTCAGCTGTTTTTTGCCCTATGCGACGATCCCTAGCAAACCCCATTCTTTGCCGATAACGAGTATTCGGAGTAGTATCCATGGACTTTTCACAGAAAATAGAAGAAGAGAATGAAGACGAAGAGTGTATAGTGTTTACCCTCTCTTAACCCATATTTATACCCTTATTAACCGCCTTTATTACTCCGAAATCACCACAACTCCTTAACTACCTTCCTTTATTACCTCCCTCAGAATTTTAACAAGTCAGAGTGTACCTTCTAACTTCCAATAACCAACAGTCTTTCTCAGCAAATGCCTCTAAACCTATTTCTGAGGCCCCAACTGAGAGGGGGAGATCGTAGTAACCTACTTGCAGCCTCCTACCCCAGTCAAATACTCGAAGGCTACATTGAAGCCTACATGCAAACCTCAAAGCCCATTCAATCCATAAAAAAGCTTTCCAAGAATATACAAAGATGATGCTTCGAAGACGAAGCCTCGACTCTAAACAAACCTCAAAGGTGAACTCCACATCAACATCAATGGCTTTGAAGATGAAGCCTCGACTCCACATTTGCATTAGAAACACTTCACAGACGTGTCAGACAGCCAGCATACCAGACAAGAACGGCGCAGTTGTTGGTCCTTTCAGCTACAGCGACAGAACCAACAACAGTTACAGTATAAAAGCACAGTTCCAGACCCGACATTTCTGGCATCAACACCAACTCCGGGATACCCGCCCGATACCCAAAGGGTACACTTGTAATGTGACCTACCTTGATGACTCATCCCTTCCTATGATTCTATAGCTAGAAGGGAAGGGGAATCAAGGAGGGGTTACAAAAACTCTCCCTTGAACCATAACAGTTTACCTTCGTCCTCCCTGTAAAACACACAGTACTTGAACCTTCGACTACTCGACAATAATATACAATCTCTTAAAAATCCTTATCAGAGGTCGTGGAGAGACCCATTCTAGACCTCTACGCAAGTTTATTGTCAATAGGTTATTCGTACTATAGATTATATGCTTGAATCCTTTTATAGAAGATAAACTAGTGGTGTAAGAGCCAACTTCCCCTCCATACAAAGTTAGGCCCCTACACCTTGAGTAAGAGCTCAGTTTGTTAAAGACCATCCTGCCACATGGGATCCACAAGTGCCTTCGTGTAGTTCGTGAAGGAAGATTTGGGCCTCTTTATCTGATAAACAATAAATATAGGGTCGTATAACCAACTTTTTATAGAGGAGGTTATTGTCAACGAAGTACCATTTAACATTGTCCAGCAAATGTCTTCTTTCATTAACCTCCTCAAGAAGTTTGCCATTAAATATATTTGTTGGCCCGATATATGTGAGGAAAGACCATTTCCAATCATTTTCGACCTCTTCATCGTCCCCAGTATTAATGAAATTTAAGATGATGATGTTAATACTCGGGGTAGACACTACTTCGAATGCCTATTTTCTCTATGAGGAAAATGTTCTATTGTAGCCTTTTTAAATCTACTCATTCTGCCGGCTACTGTTGCGGCGT
This sequence comes from Kingdonia uniflora, assembly GCA_014058105.1. Taxonomy (NCBI): domain Eukaryota; kingdom Viridiplantae; phylum Streptophyta; class Magnoliopsida; order Ranunculales; family Circaeasteraceae; genus Kingdonia; species Kingdonia uniflora. Next base: position 1,177,269 of record JACGCM010001722.1, read on the forward strand.
AATCGATCATCTTTCCATTTTTTTGATATTTATCTGTATAGTGGTTCACGATTAATAAGAAGTATGTGTACACAGATAATTTGGGCATACCAATCTCTTGAGCCATATCCAGTCCGTGGATTAGTGCCTCATATTTGGTCTCATTGTTTGTGGCTTCGATGTTGATACATATTAATTTCTCAATTTTGTCATTGTAAGACGTGATAAGTGCAATCCCGATCCCTGACCCAGCTGGTCTGGCAAACCCGTCAGTTAGAAGGCACCAACCTTTCTTAAATATCTAATCAGATTTTTCCACAAACTGTTCCTTATTTATGTCGGTACTATCCTCTTCCCAGTTTAAGTCATCTACTGGAAAGTTTGTAAGGGAATTTGTTACTACTTAACCTTTTTTAGAATACCGTGGTTCAAAACGTATATCGTGCTCACCAAGAATAACTGACCATTGATAGACTCTTCTAGATTTATCTCGTTTGGACAAGATTTTGTGCAAGGGATAATTTGTCATTACTCGAACTGAATAAGCTTTGAAATATTATTTTAACTTCTGCAATGTATAGACGAGATCTAAAAGTAGTTTCTCAATCTACTGGAGTGAGAGTCTTACTGATGAAGTAGACAGGTTTCTCAGTCTTTTCATCAAGTCGAATTAGGATTAAGCTCAGTGATTCGTCAGTAACGACGAGATATATCATGAGCTCTTCTTTTTCCTTGGGTGTACTCATTACTGGTGGTTTTCCCAAATAGCATTTTAGTTCCTGAAATGCTGCTTCACATTCTGCAGTCCACTCGATCTCGGAATCTTTTTTAGATTTCCTTTTCTTCATCCCTTTGCGCAGTAAGTCAAATAAACATCGACACCGATCTGAACACTTGGAGACAAAATGATTTATTGTTGCTATCTTACCGACTATCTTCTGAACGTCTTTCTTTTTCTTTTGTGAAAGCATGGATAACAAACATGAATATGATCTAGATCAACTACGATTCCTTACTTTCTAATCAAATATCCCAAGAATTTACCTGACTGGATTTTGAATTGGTATTTGTTAGGATTTAGTCTCATTTTATAGGAATAAAAAATGCCAAAGGTCGTGTACAAATCTGCGTGATAGCTTTTCTTCTTGAGACTTTAACACAATATATAATCAACGTAAACTTCCATTGCTTTCCTAATATGGTCTTTGAACATCTGTGTCATCAGTCTTTGGTAAGTAACTATGGCGTTTTTGAGGCCGAAAGATATAACCTTGAAGCAAGATAAACCATGATCTGAGATACGACATTCATCATGGATAAGAGTTCGTGCCCCGCAGTGGAATCGAGCAGATGGTTGATAATAGGAAGTGGACAAATAATCTTTTGGAGTATGTTTATTGAGGTCCGTGAAATCCATGCATACTCTGATCTTGCTATTTTTCTTCAGAACTTCTACTATGCTCGAGATCCAGTCAAGGTAGTTGGCTTTTTGGATAAAAAAAACTTCAATGTGTATATCGATCTCTTTATTGACTTTTTATCGTAGTCTTGGTGCTAAAGTTCTCTATTTTCATTTGACTGCCTCAGCTTTGGCTTTTAAACTAAGCTTGTGGCAAGCCAAATTTTGATCAATGGCCGATATTTAATGGAATGTCCATGCGAAGACATCACTGTTGTATTTGAGCAATTGAATAAGTGCATTGTAGTGGTATATTTTATGGGTGGAGAATCTTTGTCAATACTTATTCATAAAAAGAGTACAATAAGACTAGATGAACAAGATTTTACATGGAAAACTCAGTAAAGGCTGAGAAAAACCACAACCTCGAGGAAGATTTTGATGTAAAATCCAGTAAGATGTTAGTTATAACACATTTTAGAGTGAAGGTAGCTATTTTAAGTAAGAATAGTAGAAGATCGTGTGTTGTAGTATTTATTTTCTATCTGTATTTATAGTCATACAGGCAGTTTTACAAAAAGAATGAAATAGTCTCCTATTCGGGGGGAAGTGGGCAAACATTGCAGATCTCTAAAAGTTCTTTCTTGACCAGGCTTCAATGACTACTTTAGGTAGGTCGAGGACTTATAGTATCTTCTATAATGTTAAGCTGTCTTTGACTATACCATGCTCGCTTGCGAGTACTGAGCTACCCTCGACTATGAAGGATTGCCTTTGCATGTCTTCGACTGTACTTTATTGGCTTACTCTTAGCGTATCTGGGGAATATACAACTATAATAGCCCCATTCTCGACAGAAGTACTTGTGGTTGAGTCAAGAAGAATATTGGAATCTGAAGAGGTTGCCGAATGAGAAGATGAATCGTCTGTATAATTTTTGAGGTCAAAAGAACTATATTTGGTCAAGTCATTCCCGAGGTACCATTAATGCGGTACATTGAATCTAGTAGAGGGATAATGGGTATAAATAGGGGGTTATTGAAGGTGGGATGGTGGTGGTTTATGGAACGATGTCGCCCCAAGTGTAGTCTATGGCGTTGTCTGGGGCTAAAGACGGTGATCATTCTGAATGAAAAATCAGGCGCAAACTGATCAGCGTTAAGCCGACACGTGATCGTGTCATAACGCTGGGGTGGGAACAAGGTCAAAACAGAGACGATGTGTATCTGTTGGATACAATTTTATCATCATGCAGGGGAGAAGGTGATGGATTACATCAGTTTGGGGGAGAAGGGATAACTGTGTGTGTTGATGATGAAGATTTGAAACTTTGATGAGCTTCCAGGGATCTTGCCGAACGTTTGAGTTTTCTTACAATTTTTTATTGTCTCCTTTTTGCTGAAGCATCGCTTAGAAGTTCAGTGAGTTGAGCTTCATTAAGCTTCAAGGACTAGAAAGAGGCTTTAATGTCAGATTCTGGTAAAAATAAAATACAGAGTAATTAGTTCTGTAAATCGAATGTAAAAATAGATGTAGTTTGATGTAATGTATTCAAAGGATGTAGTCACGGATAGAATATGTAACAAAATTGAAGGAGGAAGTTGTCGAATATGAATTGTAACTTATTCATAATAATAAATAAAGTTAATATCTTCAATATTCTATTCATGTATATTTTGAGTAGCAATAGTAGTTTTAAATAATCGAAGGTAAAGTGTCGAACGTTAATGCACATAAACTGTTGATGGCATATCATAACATCTCGAATATATTTGACTGAGTGGCTCCAGGAACGGATTTCAAGGTTGATTGATTTGACCCTAAATTTGTAGAGTTTTGGGTCAAGCTGCAATTTTGGCGCCCACCTGAATGCTGTGGTAGAATGTGGATTCGATCCAAGTTATTAATAAAGAGGGAGGATGAAGCTGCAGCTAGGGGTTTATAAAGTTATTATTTTCGTAGGGGTAGGTATGTGTAAGGAGTTGTGAAGGTTAATAAAATGTAATAAAAAAGTATGCAGGATGTGTTGTCGATGGCAGCAATTTGATGTGTTACATGTCGAATGGATAATACACTTGTTGAAATTTGGTAATGACAAATTGTTTTAAGCAAGTTTCTGGTAGAATGTCGAATATAATGATAACGTGTATGTTGTCGAAGATATTTCCCAAAAGATAGGAATTTATAGGTAAAGTAGAAAAAAGAGTTTATGGACCAAGACTAATGAATATGGCAAGATGTGTTCCATTAGGGGAGATTATGAAATATAAGGAAATTAATGTATACCATCTATGTGGCAATATAGTTGGTGATTTGTTGCGTTGGAATGATTCTGAAGAAATTCTTCAAGATATGAAAGAATTAGAGCGGGAGTATAAGTGCTTGTTATCTCTGAGAAGGCAAAGTGTTGAAGAGAATGAGAAGAGGAAGAAAAAACATTATGTTCAAAGAGTTGAACGGTCGCGAAGTGGTACGATGAACAGCTACGTGGGGTCTATAAATACCTCAGATGTGAGCTACTGTTCACACTTTTTGAAAACATAATTTTTCTTCTCAAGTGCTAATTGCTATTACTCGTTACTAAATTCATTATCAACAATTGTAAAAGGGGAGATTAGCGTGCTGATTGCAAGAGCCAAGCGAGCAAAGGAAAGAGACACAGAAGTAGCACAAAAACATGGTTAGTGAATCAGCTTTTGATTCATTGTTGTTCGGATTTTGATTAAGTATGTGATAGACGAATCAGATTAAGTAAAGTGAATGTTGTTTGTATAGTAAATTGGATCAAAAGGGAATTAGTTGTAAGGAATTTAGTAAATTTACAGAGTTAGGGTTAGGCAGAGGGTTTTGAAATTTTGAAGTAGTTAGGACTGTTATCTGTGTGACTGTGGAACAACTGGTATCATTAGGTCTTTATAGATTGGTTCTGGTATGGTTGGGATGATGAATGGATGGGGAGGAGTGGAGAGAAGTCTCGATTGGTGGCGCTGTTGTTACGGCGCGATTATAGGGATGAGGGAAACGTCGTTTTGATACGGCGAGATTGTCAAGGATGTTCTTTTTGCTGGGATTTGGCTGGATTTTATGCCGGAGAAGGGGAAGTTTCAATTTTTGAATAATAGTATTTTTGGCGGGAAACAGGTGAAGTGTGCTCGCGAAGCTATTGAGATTCCTGTTATTCGACAAAAATTAAACGAAATTAACAAGTTATCGATGTTACTTATTAAAAATAGAAAAGCATCGAGAGCAAAACAGATGTGTTACTTGAATGAAAAATATCAATATGAATTAAATGATATGTCTACCTTCAACCATGAAGGAATATGGTCGAAGTGTTTCTGATGCTGATATGGAGTATGTCTTCGAGGCTTGTCCAAAGTCGAGGCTTTGTCTTTGAAGCTTCATCTTCGTGTGTTCTTGGAAAGCTTGTTTATGGATTGAATGGGCTTTGAGGTATAGATTTAGGCTTCAATGTAGCCTTCGAGTATTTGACTGGGGCAGAAGGCTGTGAGTAGGCTACTACATTTGACCCCTCTCAGTAGAGGCCTCAAAAATAGGTGTAGAGGCATTTGTTGAGAAACACCGTTGGTTATTAGAAGTTGGAAGGTTGACTGTGGCTTGTTGGAATTACGATGGGGGTAATTAAGGAAGGTAGTTAAGGATTTGTGGTGATTACGGGGTAATAAAGAAGGTTAATCAATGTATAAACGTGGGTTATGAGGGGTAAATACTGTACACTCTTCGTCTTCATTCTCTTCTTCTACTTTTTGTGAAAAACTCATGGATACTACTCCGAATACTCATTATCAGCAAAGAATTGGATTTGCTAGGGATCGTCGAATAGGGCATAAAACTGCTGAGTTGAAGTTGAAGTTCTTCGGTGACAGAGAACTTGACTGGGACATGCCTGACTTGGTGGAAGTAGGGCCAGGAGAGCGGATTGGTGAGCACTCGTATGCCTATCTATGGGGGATGCTGCAATGATGTTTTTCTGTGGGTGAAAAACTTTACCTCTTCCTATCGGGTTTGGTTGAGCGCCTAGCAGAGGCAGAAGATCAGTTATTGGTAGATGAATAGGGCTCGGCAGGGACAGCTGGTCCGTCTGAAAACATGGCGAGTTTTCCATAAGGTGGTTACAAGGTGGTTGTGGGGTTCTTGTTATTTCATTATATTACTGTAATTTTCTGTTGCTGCCGATATCTGTATATTTTTGAATGGCTGTACTTGGAGGTCTCTCTTTCTTTTGTAGTTTGAAGCAATGTAATGAGAATAACCGGTATTGTAATTGTAGATTTTTAAATGAATCATTTTGTATCTACTAAATATGGTAGGCGAATAGATTGTAGTCCCAGGATCGGGGTAAAAGTACTTCGAATTGCTATAGTTATCGAAGCTCAATGTAAGCATTGGAAGTATTATGGGAGAAATCAGAGAGGAGTTAGGGTTTGAGGCTAGGGATGTATCGACAGTATAATCTTGGAAATAGGTGTTGGGTGCACATGCTGATGAAACGGTTGAGTCAGACAATTTGGAAAGGTTTGATTGTTGAGATTCCGAGGGAAACGCTTGAAGACTATCATTAATGTGGTTCTAATTAAGGAGGGGTTAAATGTACCTTCCTTCCAGTATAAATAGGGTGTTTTTAGGAGAACTTCACACATTTGTTCCGTCTTCTCCGAGTAGAATATCTCCGTCTCCATCCCAAAGCAACGGAAATGCTCCTAACACCAAGTACCAAATAGGGTGGCGGCAAGGGTCATTCAAATACGGGAGAAGATACTCGAACTGAAGCATAGGTATTTTTGCCACCGAGGTCTGGATTGGGCTTAGCCGGACATGTTTGAAGTGGAGCTAGGGGAACCCATTAGTGGGATGCCCTACTGGAGTCTCTAGCCAAAGAAAAGGTGGACAAGGAAGATGCTGACAATGAGGTCTGTGAGGAGCATCCCGTCTTTAAATTGGGGCTTCTCTATTGTGGAGAAAATAAGATGGTAGGGATATTTGTTTTTTTTTTTTTTTTATCTTGACCGTTTTGTTCTGTGCTTTGTGTAAGGGCATCTACCCGAATGAAATTAAAAATTTATAAGATCACTGTCGAAGTAAAATACTGGATTTTTTGTAAGTAGGACAAATATAATACTCGAGGGTAATTTAGACGCAAAAAACATCTTGTCGAATGTTGAACATGAAAGCAATGGAATTACTGGCACACCTTAAAATCGAGTACCATGTTGTCTCTGGACGAATGTTTGAGACGCGATATAGACGATTACTTGCCTATAAGAGATGGGAATTTTGAAGGTCTATTGGCTTCAACTGGATGAGCTGATAGCCAGATTGCTGGCATGTCAGAACAATACTGCTCTTGGGGCAGAGTGCCTTACAGGTCATCATGTTTTTTCCTTAAATTTTGGGAAAAGGTTGATTTGATGTAAGGATCTGATTTGACAGCTTCGAGCAGGAATCAGAAGGTTCGACTTAGATGATATAAAAAGTTATGTAAATGTGAGCGTGAGACACGCATGTACGGGTAATGGAGGGTAAAGTGGACAAAACACATCTCAACCGAAAAGCAGGGGTAGTGGGGTAGTGGTAATGATAGTGGTTTTGTAAATTGATGCAGTTTTTGGCGTTTCGAGGAGGTATATATAGTGTAAGGGAATTGTTACTGTTCCCATTTACCCACTTATTGAAAAGCCAGAGAGTAAGAGAAATAGAAATATACACCATTGTTCCATAGAGCTTGGTAGTTGCAGTGGGATCGTCTAAATTGCTGAAAGGAAGGAGAGGTACTTTGCACAAACAGGTATGTTCTTCTAACTTCTACCTTGTTTCTTCGTCTTTTATTTCTATATGTTGGGTACATAGAAGTGTAGAGTCTTCTAGGGTTTAGAGTTGTGATGATATGACCGAGGGTCGAGGGAAAATATGTATCTGTGGGTCAAGTCTTTAGGGGTTTTGAGGGTATTGATGGTGTAGCAGGGGTTATGGTCGAGCATTCGACTATGATGGTCTGAGTTGGACAGGGTAGGTAAAATATGAGTAATTGACGCGTAATAATCGAGTATATCGAACTGATTGCATGCTTCTTCTTCTGTAGGATAAGATGCGTACCCGTCAATCTTTGAGACTGAGCCTGATAGACGAAAAGATCAAAGAAAATAAGGCTAGTATGCCTGGTCATGTTCCGATGGATGAGGGCAGTGACATGGAAGAACTTGATATTGCAAGAGATGTCCCATTAGCAATGGTAGTTCCTAAAATTGGGGCTTCAAGTCGTAGACGTCGTAGGATAGTAGTGACAGAGAGAGTGATAAGGAAGAGATGGAGGGAGGAGAATGAGAGAGACACGAAGGTAGTGTTGATCCTTTGGGTGATATAAGGGGAGAGAGGGAGCAAAGTGATCATAGTGAGGAATCTACAGATTCGAATGACGCCATTGGTTTTGTCTCGGTTAGAGAAAGGCAGAGACTAGATCAATTTGTAGCTAAATCTAAGCTGTAAAAGGTTGGGGCGATATTATTTATTACGGGGTCAGGGTACAGCTTCCAGTCAAAATCTTAAGAAGGTATTATGACATTCAGAGGCCAAATTCGACTAGGGATGCAGTTACCCCTTAGAAGGCTGGTGAAGAAGTTGCTGAACTTTTGGGAAGTTGCCCCGTGATAGATGAATGAGAATTTTTACGAAATGATGAAGGTAATCGAGGGAATGAATATAAAATTGGGTAGTGAGGGAAGGAGCTTAATCGAATGGTACATTGTTGTACCGTTCTACTCACGGAAAGCAAACCACAAGGTGGGCACGTATTACATCTAGTATCACACAGATAAGATCTGGTTGTTTGATCTATGCTTGACGGGTCGATGATGGGATAAAGACTTAGTTATAGTACGGGGTAGTTATGAGAATGTCGAAGGGGAGGATCCTTTTAGGTTACAGCCTAAAGTCTATAATCCAAGTAAGTTTTTTGTCAAAGATTTCTTTTGATGTATTGATCGAATAGGCTAATAAACGTGTCTTTGCTTGTTCTGCAGGTCCAACTATCCGAACTTGGGCAAATCCAAGGGATTATATTGACGCCTTAATCAACTCGGACAAGGAGTGGGTGAACTCTGTATTAAGGAAGCTTGGTATCAAGAGGTAAAGATAGAAAAGGATAGATTTCCTACTTTGAAACGTACCCGTTACGCCGAAGCTATCGAAAAAGTGAGGTGTTGAAGGCATGGAGAAAGAGAGATTAGCAAGGAAGTTAAAGTATGTTGCAAAGGGGCAGTAGGCACCAAAGTAGGCAGCCACAGTACCCGAAGTAGCTCCTGATGCCTCGAAACAGAGGCCAAAATAGGAATCGACACAGGCTGAGAATGGGAAGGGCAAGGTCTTTCCCGATTCTCCGAGGGCACAGAAGCCGAAGGTAACCCACCGCAAAAGGCACAGGGCTCAGGGGGAAGATAATGTGGAGGATGTGGACGAAGAACTAACCGCGTCTGAACGGGAGGAGTAGGCTCGAGCTGAGGCTGTTTCGATGGCGGAACTCTGTGGTACTAATCCAGACGAAGCTTCGATACAGATGAAGAAGAGTATGTATCAGGTTACTATTTATTTTTTGTAAAATTCTAAAACATTCTTAAGTGCACCATGCTTTGAGATATATTGATGGCTTGAATATTCTAGCAGACAGATGCTTGGGTGTAGGCTTTCAACAAGGCGTAGAAGGTGGCAATAAGGCAGTTAAAGTAGGCGGTTGACAAATTGAAGCTTGCTCGAGGGACCGAAGCATCGATGCTGTAAAAAATTGGCATTTTAAAGTGAGATCTGGAGATTATATGGGATAAATGTGAGAGGAGACTTTAAGTTTGACGCTACACTCATACGTGGGTGTTGGAGTCGAAAGTGGCTGAGAAGGATAGGGCTATTGCAAAGCGAAAGGAGACCTTCCAAGGGCAGTTTGACGAAGAATGTGAAACTAATGTCAGACTCAAGAAGTTCATCGAAGATGTGGGGTATGATCCTGAAACTTTTTAACGCTTGCTCATAAATCTGAGGTATGATCCTATTGCTGACGATGTTGCTCGAACGGAGGGGGCAGAAGTAGATATTGCTGGTGTGGGTGCAAGAGTGGGAGATGGCCTGGAGACTCCTGTGGTAGACAGAGTTGTTGCTGCTACTGTAACCGAAGCGGTCGTGGGTGCTGATGGGTAAAACTCGTCGACTGAGAGCGCTAGAGTTATTGGCAAAGAGGATCCTGGAGGAGGAGATGGTGTGGCCACTCCAATATGATGTATTGTACTGGTCATGCCGAACTAGTTTTTTTGATCTTTCTATTTTGTTGTAATATTTGAACAATGTTGAGCTTGAGCTGTGGAGTGGTTTGTTGATTTGACTTGCTGATGGTTGTTGAACTTGAATTTGCTTGTTGTTGATTATCTGGCATATGATGTACTGCAACTTCTTGTATAAAGTAGAGTTGTTGATATTATTGTCTATTTGTATCTGCGTATGTTGTAAGTGTTGATTGTTTGTAGAATGATTGAATCCTTGAAGAGCTTTGAGATGGTTTACAAGTATCAGCCGAGAGATAGATGTGATACTTGGGTCATAACGAGAAACTTACTGGACTTCAAACGTTGGATCTTGGTCAAAGTGGAATGTGGTCACCCCCAATGCATTCTCGAGGGTCCAGTCTCTCGACCATTCGTGCCCCTTGAGTTTGCTTAATTATCAGAGCCTTGAAAAATTCTAAAGTCGCCACCAAGTATCAGTCGGGTCGAAAGCAGACGTGATACTTAGGATAAACCAGGAAATTCGCTGGATTTCGAAGGCATGAGCATAATCAAAATAGAACGTGTCCGCCCCCAATGCATTCCTGAGGGTCTGGTCTCTTGACCATTGGCACCCCTCGAGTTTGCTCAAATATTGTAGAGTTGAAATTTTTCAAGGTTGCCCCCAAGTATCAGTCAGGTCAAAGGGTTGACATGATACTTAGGGTAAACCAAGAAATTCACTGGACTTCGAAGGCCTGAGCCTGATCGAAGTAGAACATGTTCGCCCCCAATGCATTCCCGAGGGTCCAGTCTCTCGACCTTTCGTGCTCCTCGAGTTTACTTAAATTTTGGAGACTTGTAAAATTCTAAGGTCGCCCCCAGTTGGGTAGAAGGGTTAACATGATACTTAAAGTAAACCAAGAAATTTGCTAAACTTCAAAGGCTTGAGCCCGATTGAAGTAGAACGTGTTCGCCCCCAATGCATTCCTGTGGGCCTGGACTCTAGACCTTTCGTACCCCTCGAGTTTGCTCGAATATTAGAGACTTAAAAAATTCCAAGGTTTCCCCCAACTATTAGTCAGGTTGAAGGGTTGACATGATAATTAGAGTAAACCAAGAAATTCATAGGACTTCGAAGGCCTGAGCCTGATCGAAGTAGAATGTGTTCGCCCCCAATACATTCCCGAGGGTCCGGTCTCTCGACCATTCGTGCCCATCGAGTTTACTAGAATATTGGAGACTTAAAAATTCCAAGGTCACCCCTAAGTATCAGTCGGGTCAATGGGTTGACATGATACTTAAGGTAAACCAAGAAATTTTCTAGAAAATAGGAGACAAAGTTCAGAAGAAAAGATGTTCATTGATTTATAGTGTATTTACATCTGTGGAGAAAGGTGAAGGTCGTGGCCTATTGTACAATACTAACTGCATTGTATTCCATGGATTTGGAGAAGGCTCTTTGTCTTCTGTCATAAATTAATATGAACCCTTGTCAGTTTTATCGTAAACGACATAAGGTCCTCCCCAGGATTCAGCTAGCTTGCCGGCATTTCGAGGCTTCAAAGACTGTGTGACACATCGAAGTACAAGATCCTTAATGTTGAAACTTTGAGGCCGCACTCGCTTGTTATATCACTTTAGGGGGGATAGATTATAACGGCCGAGGTTGGCGATGGCTCGGTCTCTGGTTTCGTAGATCTATTACTTGTTGCATCCGAGTTTAAACTCATTATCTTCGTCCGGGAGGCTGGGAGCTCATGTGGGTACTTCAAATTGAGAAGGGAGCACTGCTTCAGTACCATAGGCTAGAAGGAAAGGAGTACAGCCCATTGCTTTTCCTGGTGTTGTTCGATAGGCCCTGATAACATACTGTAATTCCTGAACCCATCATCCTTTCTTTGCATCGACATGTTTCTTGAGACCGTCGACTATGGTTTTGATGATTGATTCGACCTGACCATTCCCTTGGGGGTAGTAAGGTGTTGAGGGGGAGAGGATGATGTTGTTCTTCTCGAGGAAATTTTTGACTTTGTTCCCAACAAGCTGTAGACAATTGTCACATCGAATCAAATAAAGGCATCCGAAGAGTGTGATGATATTTTCATAGGAATTTGATGACATTTTTATTTCTGGTTCGACACAATGGTACAGCTTCGACCCATTTGGTATAATAGTCTGTTGCAGCGAGGATATTCTCTCGGCTACCCGAGGCTTTAGGAAAAGGACTTAGAAGGTCGATGGCTCAGCGTTAGAATGGCCAAGAGACTTGACTGAAGTGGAGGTTTTGAGAGGGGCTATGAATATCGTGCGCATGGCACTGGCATTTATCACAATGTTTGGCGTTCTCTTCGGCTTGCTTTCTCATATTGGGCCAAAATAAACCTTGGGAGACGGCTTTAAGGGCCATAGATCGACCAGCGGTATGACTACCGCAGATACCTTCGTGGAGTTCGGTAAGGATTGAAGAGGCTTCGCTTTGAGAAATGCATCGAAGGAGGTCGCAATTTAGGGATTTGGGATGTATCTCGCGCTTGAGGATGGTGTATATGCGGCAGTTTTCTAATAACGACCATTTGTCCTTGGGATCATTGGGAAGGATAGCATTGTTAAAGTAATCGAGGAATGCTGCTCGCCAGTACTTCAATGTGGTCGATACTTGGGAGTTCGAGTACTTCATCTGGTCGATACTTGGGTGTTGACTTTCATCTAGTCGATACTTGGGCGTTCAAGTACTTCAATGTGGAGAGTCTGGGATTCGGATTGGCCTAATAGCTGTTATGTAGGAGAGGGCATTTGCGTGTCTGATTTCACCTCGAGGGTAGTAAGTAATAGAATTTTTTTTAGGGAAACGGTCCATACGCTGGCAGACAAGGATAAAATATTTGGCTATGAGACCATTGGCTTAATTTTTACAGGAGTACTATCTTAGAATGAGTTGGGAATTTGTGAAAACTGCAAGTTTTGGGATGTCGAGGTCAAGTGCGAGGTTGAGGCCATGGATCAAAACTTCATACTCAGCCTCGTTGTTGGAGCATTCAAAATTTAACTTAACTGCCTTCTCTATTTGATCATTGGTAGGTGTAACCAAGATAATACCTATCCCCGAACCGTTAGGTCCAGTGGATCTATCTATGAAGAGACGCCAGCCTGTGTTAGGGTTCCATGGGTTGGCAGGTTCTGGCTGGTCCTCTGGTATGTCGTCTTCTTCTTCCTCCCAGTCGACATCTTCGACCAGGAAGTCAGCAATGAATTCTTCGACTGCTTTGCCTTTTTAAGATATCTGCTTCTCAAATGTAATGTCATGTTCGCCAAGAAAAATAGACCACAAATGTACTCATCTAGATTTCTCTTTCTTACTGAGTTCTTCTCGAAGGGTATGGCTTGTTATAACACGGATAAGGTTAGCCTGTAAATATGGTTTGAGTTTGCGGGACGAATAGACGAGGGTGAGGAGAAAACGTTCATGTTTCGTGTATCAAGTTTCAGCAGGTGTCAGGGTTTTGCTGATAAAATATACAGGTTTTTTGAAGTTTGATTTGAGTCGAATGAGGACTGAACTAATAGAGGTATCGGTGACCGCGGGGTATAAGGAGAGTGTTTCGCATTCGACAGGGGTGCTAATAATGGGTGGTCGACCAAGTTATGTTTTAGGTTTGAGGAAGGCTTGTTCACAGTCAGGTGTTTAGTTAATCTCAGGGTTGTTTTTCTTTTTAACCTTGTGGACGTCTTGGTCGCGTAAGAGAGGAAATAGCCAAGCACAACAGTCTGAAGATTTAAAAATGAAACGGTTGAGGGCTGCTATTTTACCAGCCACTTTTTGGACATCATTTTTGGTTCGAGGGGAAGGCATATCGATGAGGGCTCGAATATGGCTAGGGTCGATCTCGATACCTCATTTACTGATAAGATGGCCTTAAAATTTGCCAGACGAAACACCGAACTGGTATTTCTCTGGATTTAGTTTCATGTATTATGTTCGAAGTATCGAAATGACTTCGGTTAGGTCATGGATGTGGGTCTATTTTTGGAGGCTCTTGCAGAACATGCCGTCGATACAAACTTTGATCGACTTGCCAAGCAAGGGTTTGAACATAGTTATGACGAGGCGTTGGTAGGTGGCACCCGTATTTTTAATGACAAAGGGCATGACGTTGAAACAGTAAAGGCCTTGTTCAGTGATAAAAAAAGTTTTAAGTTGATCTTCGGGGAGGAGAGGTACCTAATTGTAACCCGAAGCCACATCCATCATAGACAGACGTTCAAGTCCAGCAGTAACATCTAGGAGTACTTAAATGATCAAGAGGGGGAAGCTATCCTTCGATGTGCATTTGTTTAAGTCGGTGAAGTCGACGCAGATTCTGATCTTTCCGTTATTTTTAGGAACTGCCATAATATTGGATATCAAATCAGCATTCTTAACTTCTCTGATGAAACCTGCGGCTATGAACTTATCGAATTCAAGGTTTACAGCCCTCGAAGTCATAGTGCTAGAGTACACTTCTTTTATTTTACTGTTGTAGAGTAGGGGATGAGGTCGTGGTGGTGACATGCTAAACTGGGTTCGACGCCGGTCATTTCCTTGAACGTCCATGCAAAAACGTTTTTGTTTGCTTGAAGGAAGTCTTTAAGTTTGAGGCGTTCTGCCTAGTCTTAAAAGTTTCCAATGTATGTACCTCGACCAGGACCCTTGAGTTCGATAAAGTTAGTGGGTTTGATGGGTGAGATGGCAGATGTCGAAGGTATGGGGATAGAAAGAGACAGTGATTGCTATGGGAATACGACGAGTTTATGGGTCTGATCGATCTCTGGATGCTCACATGAATGGGTGAGGCATTGATAGCCTTTTAAATTCCATGTACTACAGGGGGTAGTGAAATGAAAGGTCCAATGATAGGTTAAAGGTATGGCACGCATGGTATGGAGCCAGTCGCGCCCGAGGATACCAATGTATTTGGACTTCTTGTCGATGACAAGATAGCTGGTTTGAAGTGTAAAACGGCCGGTGGTAAGTGGAAGGCTAATTCGACCAACGACAACTTCTGTGGCCCCATTAAAACCTTTTTGTTCGATGTTAGCGGCAGTGATGAGGTCTGCTTTGTTCATGGCTTGGACGGCCTGAAGGAAAAGTATATCGACTGCACTTCCAATATTGATAAGCATGGTATGGAGGACAAGGTGTTCGACCATAATCATGATGACTAAAGGGTCAGAATGGGGAAAACGAACATGCGAGGTATCACAGTCGATGAAAGAGATACCCTCGGATCAAGGATATTGACTTGATTCTGGCAGTAGGGCAGGAAGCTTCACCAGGTAAGTGAGTTTGTAGCATTCTTCGACATGATTGTACTTGCTCTTAGAATGGCCGCTGTTGATATTATTTACTTCGATAAAATGAAGTTGGTAGATGTGGACCTCGGCAGGGTCGGCCGAAGGGGCGGGTTGAGGTTTGAGGTACGACCCACCGTGGTAGCTGGGAAGGCCGGCAACATACTGATGTAGACAACCTTCCTAGACTATTATCTCGAGGGAGCGCTGCAGGGCAAAGAATTTCTTGGTATGGTGACAGTTGCACTTACGGTTTGTGCAGTAAGGTTCCCTGGGTCTGACCTCAATGGGGAAAGGGATACGCCATATGGTGTCTGCCTGTATTTGTGGTAGATGGGTATTGATAGGGGCAGAGTCTAGGTTGGACCGGCTTGGGTCATTTTTTACGACCTTCTGCAGTGTTATCAGAGTGGGAACATTTGCGTCTCTCAGGGGTATAGGAGTAGAGGGTAGGCCTTGTCGAGGTTAATTTGGATTTTTGCTTGAAGTTTGTCCCTGTTAATTTGATTCGCGGAGGTGCACTAGGTCGATATATCCATTAAATTTTGAGAGCATCTCCTCAAGGGTTTGAGGTTTTCGGAGGATCAGGTACTCTTTGACACGGTTGTTATCTAGCAAAGCGTTCGAATACGCGAGTACGGCATTCACGCAGTCGAGATTTTCAACATTCCGCGACTCATCGAGGAACCTATTAGTGAAGGCCTCAAGTATTTCACTAGGGGATTTTTTGAAATTGAAGAGGGCATCGACTCTGACTTCTCGGTCTTTGTTGAAGGCAAATTGGGTGATGAAAAGATGGGATAGTTGCTCGAAGCTTCGAAAAGAGCCACTAGGAAGGTTATGATACCATCGAAGAGGGCTATCTGTGAGGCTTACAGGAAATAGTCAGCACATCAGGTGGTCATCCGTGGAGTAAATGTTTAGAGCATTTTAGAATTCGATGATATGGGATTGGCGATCAGTGTTGCGGTATTTACTGATTTTTGGGGCTCAGAAATTTAGAGAAACCTTGATAGCGAGGAGCTTGAGAAAGAGGGGGTTATTCAACCGACTCCATGTGTTTGGAGTTGGGCTCGCACTAACACAGATGACAGGTTGGATTTTGTAGTCGAAGTCTTGCTGTGCACAGTAGGCAGGATGAGGGGTGATCAAGGGGTTCAAGGATGATGGGGCCGAGTGTTCGGTATGTGTTCGGCGTTGCCCTCCCCGAGACGCTCTCGGGCAGGGCGGCATTTGGGGTGTCCGGAGAAGCAAGGGGTGGAGTCAGCGGAATCATCCGTGGGGTGGATGCCGAGATGGATCGAGCCAGTAGGGGGAACAGTAGGGGATATGGAACAGAGGTACTTCTAGATATGGTAGAGGCCCCAAACAAGCGCGGGTAGACACACGCGACGGGGCTGGTACTCGAGATGGCAGAGGGGCGTCAAGAGGCTACAATCGTTGCAACTCACGGACTGTGTTGCATAAATCATCGATTGCACAGTTCTAGTTTTAGGCATCATCTAAACAATGATGTTGTTAGGCTTCAAACTCTTGCCAATGTTCTTCAAACTCCTGCATCATTTGTGTTCGGTGTCACTCCTCGGTCTGAGCGAATTGCTAAGTAAGATGGGCTAGCTGAGCAGCTACTCTATCGGAAGAGTTACTGGCATTGGTGGAAGTAGAACAGGGATTGGTGCCATTAGGAGTGGTAGAACGGAGGATTGGCGCCAAATGTCGAGGCCTAGCTTCATACGGAGGGGAAGTCGGCTCTTACACCACGGGTTTTATCTTCTATCAATAGATTCAAGCATATAGTCTACAGTATTAATAATCTACTAACAATATACTTGCGTGGAGGCCTAAAATGGGTTACTCCACGACCTCTGATGAGGATCTTTAAGAGATTTAATATTACTGTAGAAGGATTGAGTATTGGGTAATTTACAGGGTAATCAAAGGTAAACTGCAAGAGTTCAGGGAGAGACTTTGTAACCCCTTTATAGTTCCCTCTCTCTCCTATTTATAGAACATAGGAAGAGTTGAGTCACCATAGGAGGTCAAATTACATGTGTACCCTCCGGGTTCCCTCTGGGTATCTGGCAGGTATCCCGAAGTTGGTGTTGACGCCGTAAATATCAGGTTTTCCATTGTGCTCTAACACTGTAGCCATTACTGGTTCTGTCATTCTAGCTATTAGGACCAACAACGTCGTCATTCTTGTTCGGTGAGCTGACTGTCTAAAATGTCTGCCTTCAACCACGTATGAATATGGTCAAAGTATTTCTAATGCTGATGTAGAGTTTGTCTTCGAGGCTTGTTCAAAGTCGAGGCTTCGTCTTTGAGTCTTCATCTTCGTGTGTTCTTGGAAAGCTTATTTATGGATTAAATGAGCATCGAGGTATGCATGTAGGCTTCGATGTAGCCTTTGAGTGTTCTACTGGGGTAGAAGGCTGTGAGTAGGCTACTACATGTTCGATAAGAAAGATCCCAGGGACCCTTTAAAGAAAAAAACTTTTTACTTTGGTGTGTGGTTATGTAAATGTTATTCTCGATGTTCGAATTGTGTGAATGAGATGTAAGTGATTCTAATCTTGTTTATGTTGCTTTTTGTAGCGTTGAAAGAGGTCGATAGGAAATCACAGGTAAAAGAAGAATTGCATAAGGTGAGGAAAGAATTTTTATGCAGGATCGATAACCTAGTTATCGTCCAAGATTTTGTGAATACGCTCTTCCAAGAAGCCAGTCTAAAGAGGTCGAGGGTAAAAGGCTTGAAAGTGCCTGTTATTGACGAAAAGATGTTGGCCAAGAATAAGAAAGCCACAGATGCGAGCTTACCTCTTGAAAATGACTCCCTGGTTGGGTACAACATTGATACAAAGATCGATGCTATGCTGGGAGAGTCTCTGGGAAGAAATAAAAAGAATAGGGTGGCATGTTCGGATGTGCCTCCATTGCTTCATTATAAGAGGTTTACTCGACAATCGTGAACAGAGGAGGTGGTTGGAACTGCTAAAGTAGCAGCTGCAGTGGATATGCGTCCCCCATGTGGTTCTAGCAGTAGGGTCCCAAAGAAGACCAGTGGGGAGACGTCGAAGAAGAAGTTTGTCGGAGAGTCTTAGACAGAAGTGCAAAAAACTATGGATGCTTATACGTCTGGGATGGATGAGCTAAAGATGGAGTTGGAGGATTTCATGGTGGGGATTGATAGTTTGAGCACATTTTTCAGCGAGGGTCAGAGGAATTTATCGAAGGTGAGAAATTTTAATGTTTTTCTTCAAATGAAAAAATTGGTTGCTCACTTGAATACTCATTATATGACATTGATGCAGATTAAGAAGTTGGTAACTGAAGTTATGGGTCGAGTCATGGGTAGTGGAGAGCTGGCAAACCAGATTATTGCCTGCAAAAATATAGATAAGGATTTGATCGAGGAGAAAGAAGAATTGAATGCCACATTGAATGGGTATAAGCTCGATGCCAAGATGCTAGGGAAGCGGCGCTGGGGGAAGAGAAGAAAGCGGCAGAGAAAGAGAAAAATGAGGCTTTGGCCTTGCAGAAGTCCACCTTTGAAAAAGATCTAAGGGATCAACTTGCCGTTGTTCGTAAAGCAATGGAAGATGAACAAGGCAAAGTGCTCGATGAGGTGATGACGAAGATGAATGAGGAGAAACTGGAAAAATGCACGGAAGTGAGGACGTACTATAAGAAATAGTATGACGAGTTGGAGGAGAGGAAAAAATTCTACGAGGGACTTGTAAAAGCTGGCGGTGCTGTGTTTGATGATAACTCGGATGATGATGTACCCCAGACGCTTGATGTACGCTGGGAAATCGAAGTCATCGAAGATGAAGTGATGGTGGATGCTGATGGTGCTCGTCCAGTTGAGGTAGCAGATGTGCAGGTTCTTGAAGGTGCCCTGAAGTTGAATGAAGAAAAATCTCTCTCTGATATGTTAAACTTGGGTAAGTTGTGTTTATGTGAGAAATGATGCAAAAGTGGTCAGTGGGACCGAAACATTTCAATTAGTAGTGAATGGTAAAACAATAAAGTTTTATTTTATGAAATAATTTTGTGCACTTGCTTTGTAAATGGTTTTAAATAGCAGATTTGATAAAAATTATTTTGATCGAATGTGACAAAAGATCGAGCAGATAAGTGAAAAACGCTTGTTTGCGTAGTAGGTGAAAGATGGCCAGAAAATAGCAAGTAAGAGATTGAGTACCAGATATATATCCTTAGATGGGTATCAAGATTTAGATTTGAGAAGAACAAGAGCACTTTCAGAGTTTGCTCGATAAGTATAGAGCGCAAAGTTGAATATCTCGTAATTGGTTATTGTTCGCATAGAATTTGAATGATAGGCTATAGGTATACATGTTAAGTAGGGACCAAAAGCAAATCAAGATAGAAAGGATTTTGTTTGTCTGATGAATACTTGACAAGTATAGATCGAGATCAAATCAAATAGTAATGAGATTGTTTGTCTGATGTATACTTGAAAAGTATAGATCAAGATCAAATCAAATAGTAATGAGATTGCTTGTCTGATGTATACTTGAACAGTATAGATCAAGATCAAATCAAATAGTACTAAGATTATTTGTCTGATGTATACTTGAAAAGTATTGATCGAGATCAAATCAAATAGTAATGAGATTGTTTGTCTAACATATACTTGAAAAGTATAGATCGAGATCAAATCAAATAGTAAGGAGGAAATTGATAACAAAGTTGGTTTATTTGAATCAATGAAAAATGGTTACAGTGTATCATCTGTAAAGCAACTTCAATTGAGCAGTATTCCATGGATATTCCAGCTGCATTTCATCTTCATTTATAAGCCAATAAGTTCCACTGTCTGTTTTGTCGCTGACAATACATGGCCCATCCTAGCTTTCAGATAATTTCCCAGAATTTTTAGGTCGTGTAGTATCTTGAATCCGTCATAAGACAAGGTCTCCAATACTAAATTTTTGTTCTCAAACTTTCTTGTTGCATGCTTTTTTCAATGTATCATTGTTTTGTCTAAAATTTGCAATGGCCTTGTCTCTGGTTTCTTCTATCCAATTGAGGTTGCAAAGGAGACCAAGTTCATTGTCTTCGTCTTGAATTTTTCGTCGAGTACTGGGTAGATCGAGGTTCGAAGGTATGACTGCTTCGGTACCAAAAACCATCATGAATGGAGTGTAGCCTGTTAAGTCTCAAGGAGGGGTGCAGTAGGCCTAGAGAATACTGAGCAATTCATCCACCCATCACGCTCTCTTGTCGTCGAGACGCTTGCTTAATCCCGATTTGATGCTTGTGACTATGGCTTCGGCTTGTACATTGCCTTGAGGATAATACAGTGTGGATGTTGTGAGCTGGATTTTGTATTTATGGAGGAAAGCAATTACTTTGGCATTGATGAACTGTTTGCCATTATAGGAGCGTATCATTTCTGGACATCCAAATCTGGCGATGATGTGCTCCCAAAAGAACTTGATAACTTGAGCTTGTTTCAGAGAAATACATTTGATAAGTGGTCCCCCACCTGTGATTTGATATAAGATATGACCTCGGACAGTAAATCTGGGACACTTGGCCAGAAGTGATCAAGCTTCTTCTTTGTTACTAGGGAGGATGTTGGAGTTGAGATATGCATAGAATGGTCTACTCCAGTCTTCAGGATTGTCTTCTTCAGCAATGGTGGTCTGGAGTGCTGATAGTATATCAAGGATGGAATGCTCGATGATTTCAATTTCTAAAGTTCTTTTTTTACTGTCTCTCAGCATTGCAGCGATGTAAGCTAAAGCATCGGCATGTCAATTTTTCCGTCGAGGTAAGTAGGATATTGATGCATGTTTAAATCTATGTATCTTTTCTTCGACCAGAGCTGCGTAATCAACTATTTTTCCTATTTTTTTGAAAGTTTTGTGCAATGATTTGCCACGAGCAAAGAGTCAATGTAGACTGCTAATTCTTCTGCTTCGAGAGTAAGTACTAGATCGAGACCATGTAAGATTCCTTCATATTCGGTCTTATTGCTGGTGGCATAGAAATTTAGTATGATAAATTTTTCGATTTGATGATTAGAAGGTGTGATGAGGATGATGCCAATCCCCGATACCGGTGGTCTGATTGATCCGTCTGTAAAAAGTCACCAACCAGAGCTTTTAGATCATGCATCTGGTTCAACTATTGAGTCATCTGTGAAGATTTCTTCAAATCCTTCCCAATCGGGGTTTTCGACGGGAAAGTCTGCCAAAAAGTCAACCACTGCTTGTCCCTTAAAAGATATTTGAGGTTTGAAGAAAATGTTGTATTCTCCAGGGAAAATAGACCATTACAGGATTCGTCGAAATTTCTCATTTTTGGAGAGTACTAGTTTGATGGGGTATTTGGTGACGAGTTTGGTAAGATGAGCTTGAAAGTAGGAACGAAGTTTTTAAGATTTGTAGACCAGAGCGCGTAGCTATTTTTTTATTGTCATGTACCTTTTCTTAGCAGGCATAAGTATTTTATTGATGAAACAAATTGGTTTTTCTACACTGCCATCTTCTCGAATAAGGACAGAACTGATCGATTCGTCGGTTGTGGATAAGTACATTGTAAGAGATTCACCATCAATTGGAGTACTCAATATAGGAGGACGCCCTAAGTATCGTTTAAGATCTTGGAAAGCCATCTCATGTCAGGAGTCCAAATGACTTCCTTGTATGGTTTGTACGAAAGAGGAGTGTCGTTGCTACGAAGAAGGAGGTTATGGATTTTACATCGATCGGATGATTTTGAGATGAATCCGTGAAGAGCGGCGATTTTGCCTCCAAATTTTTAAATGTCTATTTGTGTTCGAGGGGATGGCATTTCCATGAGTACTTTGATTTGTGCGGGATCAATTTTTATTCCACTTTTGTTGACCAGATGTCCTAGGAATTTGCCAGATGTAACTCCAAATTAACATTTTTCTGGGTTAAGTTTCATTTAGTACTTGCGAAGGATATCAAATATAGTTTGGAGGTTACTGGAGCGGTCCTCACCTTTCAGGCTTTTGTAGATCATATCATCGATGTATACTTCCATAATTATGCCGAGATGAACTTTGAACATTTTAGTCACAAGTCTTTGGTAAGTAGAGCCTGCATTTTTTAAACTAAAAGGCATGACCGTATAACAATAGAGACCCCTGTCAGTTACGAAGGTTGTTTTTTCCTAATCCTCTTCGGCGAGTGGAACTTGGTTATAACCAGAGGCTAGATCCATCATAGAAAGAAGTTCGTGTCCTACGACTGAGTCGATAAGTTACAGAATTAGTGGTAGTGGAAAACAGTCTTTAGGTGTGAACTTGTTGGGTTTTATGAAGTCAAAGCAAGCCCTAATTGTGCCATTTTTTATTGGTACCGCTACAATATTAGAAACCCACGTTGGATATTTAGCTTCCCGAATAAATCCTACCCGAAGGAGTTTATCAATTTCTTCTTTTACTGCATCGCGGAGTCGGGGGGCTATATTTCGTCATTTTTGAATGATAGCTTTGCTATCTAGAAGAAAGTTGAGTCGGTGACAATTGATTGAAGGATCGATGTTAGGCATTTCTTGGAAAGTCCAGGCAAAAATATCGATGTTCTTCTTAAGTAGCTATATCATGGCATCTTTTTTGTCGGTCGATAATTTAGAGCCGATGAAGGAGGTGTGGCCCGAGCCATCGAGTTTAACATATTCAACTATCTCGATGTCATGTTGCTCAAATATTGTCGATTGTTCTTGCTGTAATTGTTATGCTTTGAGAAGTTTGATCGTATGA